>CM053620.1:29402808-29427624 GCA_028646535.1 Procyon lotor
TTCCTCCCAAATTATTTCTTGTGATTGAGCTCCAGTTTCAAAGCATTTTGGTCTGATAACATGCAGGGAATACTCTCAGTCTTTTGGTGTCAGTTGAGACCTTATTTGTGACCCAGTATGTGGTCTATTCTGGAGAAAATTCTATGTGCACTTGAGAAGAATGAGTATTCTGTTGTTTTAGGGTGGCATGTTCTGTATATATCTACGAAGTCCACCTAGTCCAATGTGTCATAAAGAGCTCTTGTTTCTTTGTTGATCTTTGGCTTAAGACGATCTGGTCATTGCTGAGAGTGGAGCATTGAGGTCTCCTACTATTAATGTATTATTATCAATATGACTCTTTATTTTGCTGAATAGTTGGTTTATGTAGCTGGCAGTTCCTATGTTGGGAGGTATAGATATTTACCATTGTTAGACTTTCTTGTTGCATAGACCCTTTAAGTGTGATATAGTGTCCCTCTAAATCTCTTACAACAGTCTTTGATTTAAAATCTAATTTGTCTGATGGGAGAATTGCACCCCAGCTTGCTTTGGAGGTCTGTTGGCATGGTAAATGGTTCTCCATCCCCTCACTTTCAATCTGGAGGTGTCTTTAGTTTCAAAATGAGTCTCTTGTAGACAGCATATGAATGGGTCCTGCTTTTTTATCCAATAAGAAACCCTGTTTTAATGGGAGCTTTCAGTCCATTTACATTCAGAGTAACTATTGAAAGATATGAACTTAGTGCCATTGTATTGCCTGCAAAGTCCCTGTTTCTGTGGATTGCTTGTTATTTTATGGCATGTGTTACTCTTGGGGTCTCTTTCCACTTACAGAATCCCCCCTAATATTTCTTACAGGGCTGGCTTGGTAATCACATATTCTTTCTGTCTTAGGAACTCTTTCTCTTTCATTCTGAATGACAGCCTTGCTGGAAAGTATTCTTGGTGCATGTTCTTCTCATTTAGAACTCTCAGTATGTCTTGCCAGCCCTTTCTGGCTTGCCACAGGTTTCTGTGGATAAAGTCTGATGTTATTCTGATATTCCTACCTCCATATGTAAGGAATCTCCTCTCCCTAGCTACTCTCAGCATAGTTTCTGTGGCTGCAAGATTTGCAAGCTTTACTATTACATGTCAGGGTGTTGATCTGGTTTTTATTGATTTTGGGATGGGCCCTCTCTGCCTTTTGGATATAAATGCTTCTTTCCTTCCCCAGAATAGGGAAGTTCTTAGCTATGATTTGTTCAAAGATACTCTCTAGACCTCTCTCCCCACCCCTTCAGGGATCCCAATAATCCTGATATTGGAACATTTCATGGCATCATTGATCTCTCCAAGCATTTTTTATGGGCTACTGGATGCCTATCTCTGTTTTCCCCAATGTCTTTCCTTTCCATCAGCTTATCTTCTAGATCACTTACTCTCTCTTCTGCCTCATTTACCCTGGATGGAGAGTAGTCAATTTAGACTGCATCTCATTCATAGCATTTTTTTAAAAGATTTTATTTATTCATTTGACAGAGAGAGGGAGATCACAATAGGCAGAGAGGTAGGCAGAGAGAGAAAGGGAAGCAGGCTCCCCACTGAGCAGAGAGCCCAATGTGGGGCTTGATCCCAGGACCCGGAAATCATGACCTGAGCTGAAGGCAGAGGCTTTAACCCACTGTGCCACCCAAGCACCTCTCATTCATAGCATTTTTAAGTTCAGCCTGATTAGATCTCATTTCTGCCCTTAGAGATTCTATATTGTCACTAATGCTTTTTTCAAGCCTAGCTATTGACTTCAGGATTGCTATCCTGAAGTCTATCTTTGTTATCTTGCTTATATCCATATCAATTAGTTGTGTGGCAGAGGACATTGCCTCTGGTTCTTTTCTTTGCTGAGTGTTTCTCCTCCTAGTCATTCTATCAAGGGACAGTTTAATGAATGAACAGAGTCCAAAATATCAGTCACAACTTAAGCAAAATGCACCCTAGAAAAAATCTGAAGTGGTCAGAAGCTACTACAGATACACAAACAAAGCCAAGAGGATCCAAAAGAACTTTAAAAAAATGGGGTGGGGGATACTATAATCTTTCTGGGTGGACAAAGCAGGGTGATCTGCCTGTTCCTGACTGATTTTTGATCTGTGTGTTGGAAGACATTATATCCCGAAATTGCAAAATAAATTTGAATAGAGTGAAAAATGTACTCATATGGGGCATAAATTTATAAAACGTAGATGTGGAAAAATAGACATTAAAGAGGAACTTAAGAACATCAGTTGGGAAATAGAAGTCTCTTTGAATCAGAAACAGTGTAAGAAAAAAAAAAAGAAAGAATAAAAAAAGAAACAAAAAAGAAATTTAAAATTTTAGCTTGATGTATAAACAAATCGTGAGGGATCACCTGGAACTCATTTTATTATTTTCCTCTGGTGCTAGAGTTTTACAGAGCTTATCATTCACCTTTCCTTCCAGTCTGTCTTCTAGGGCAATGGCCTGCTGCTTGGCTTCTCAGGTTTCTTTGTCTGGGTAGAGTTGCTCCAAATCTTGTCACGGGGATGGGCTTAATGTGAGCTGGTCCTCTGTGTGGATATTGTTCCCAGGCAGCTTTCTGCACCTCTTTAGAGGGTCAGAGCAAATATGGCCAAGGAGCACTTTCTGGCCAAGAGGTGCACGGTTACAGTCCCCTTTCTTCAATAAACCCTCCAGTCAAACTGTTTCCACTTGCATGCATACTGAACCCCACAGACTCACGCTATTCGTGCCCACTGTAACTCTCCCAGGGGAGTTCTGGGGACCTGCAATGTCTCCACACTTTGTGCTTTTGCAGTTGTTAGCAGCTGTGGGCTCACGCCTGCACCCTCCTCCACAGTTCCTGGTCACGCTGGGTGCCATCACAGTGTCCTTTGGGGGGCCACACCACCCTGAGAGCTGTTGCCCTGTTGTAGGCACAAGCCATTCTGTATCTTTCCTATGGTATTAAACAGCCTGCACCTTCTCATCCTTTTAAGCATGCTCAGTCAGAGATGGGTATCTCTACCTCCTGGCTTGCAGTTTATGGTGATGAGCTGAGAGTCTCTTCTGGACTTGCAGACCATAACCAGTCTCCCCGCTCCACTGCTTGGGCACTCTATCGGTTCAGGCTCCCTCTATCTTTCTGAGACTTCTCAGATCCTGAAACCACAATGATCCACCTAGAATTTTGCCTTAATTCATCTCGTCTGCCCTTTTGTGAAAGGTATGTTTCTCACTGGAGCACAATTCTAATGGTCCCAATCTTGTGCTCTAGTGTTATATCACTTTGTGGTGGCTGGCTTATGGAGGCTCCCTCCCCACTCTGTTTATCTTTTGATATTTCCTCAGATGATTCAAGGTTCCGTACCTCCTACCTTGCAAAAAGTGTCATTTTTCTGCTTGTAGAGATCCAGATAAATCTTTTTACATCTCAGGTTGAATTTGTGTGTGTTCAGAATGGTTTGATAGATATCCAGCTAAATTTTGAGGGACCAGATGAAACAAGGTCCCCTACTCTGCAACCATCTTGCCCTTATAAAAGCACTTCTGTATAGGGGCGCCTGGGTGGCTCAGTCGTTAAGCGTCTGCCTTCGGCTCAGGTCATGGTCCCAGGGTCCTGGAATCGAGCCCCACATGGGGCTCCCTGCTCAGCGGGAAGCCTGCTTCTCCCGCTACGATTTCCTCTGCTTGTGTTCCCTCTCTCGCTGTGTTTCTCTCTGTCAAATAAATAAAATCTTTAAAAAAAAAAAAAAAGCACTTCTGTATAATTATTTGAGAGTTTCATTTTAGTTTTCTAAAAATTTAAAGATACCAGTTTGGACATAAGTAAAATTCAATGTTTAATTATGAAATTAGTGAAGTGACAAAAAATCTTAAGCTAAGAGCTAAGTTCTAAAACTCCTCAAATAGGTACATTTATTCAGCAAAATAGGTACATTTGTTCAGCCAAAAAAATCACTTATAGCAATATTTCTGTTATAAAAGAAATAATATCCAAGCAAACAACAGGTACCACAACAGTTGTCAAAAAAAAGGAAAAGAAAAACCAACCCCCCTCCGAACGGGTGTTCACTTTACATTTGAGAATGACTAGATAATAGGCACTTAGTTGCATACTTCTGACAAAGGGTACAGAATCTCAGACAGCCATTAAATCCATCACTGTATAGATGTTTCAATGGGACAAAATAGTTGCAGAATGTTAAAGTTTATTTTTTTAAATACAGCTAAAAATACATTAGGATTCTTGGGTTAATTGATCTTATAGAAGGACTAAACTACAGGATAAAAGGCTGTTGTGGGGGGAAAGGTAGAAATAGAAAGTTACACTAAAAATAATTACAGTGGGAATTCAACTCATGGATGGCAGAGTAAAGAACTCAGAAAATCTAGTCATCCATAAAACTATTAAGAACACTGACAAAAATCATCAAAATCAACTTTTTGAGGACTCTAGAAATTAAACAAGAGCTTAGAATAAAGCAAAGAACATTTAATCAGGAAAAAAAGGACTAAAATCTCAGTTGAGTGAGCTTTAGAATGTATTAAATTGTCCTATTCCCACTGCATCTTCCGAGTTTTGTTGTACCTTGGCCACAAAATCACAGTAGTTACGAAAACCAGCCACCAGAAAGAACACAACAAGTTTAGAAAGGGAAATTTTAAAAATGAGAATTTCAGGAGAAGACATCAGTCTAAAAAAATCAAATGCAAATTCTAGAATTGAAAAGTGTGATACCTAAAATTAAAAATTCAATTAATAGATTTTAATAACCAATTACCTATATTAGAATATATAAACAATGAATGTAAAGATAAACCAGCAAAAAAATTCCAGGTCAATAATCCCAGACAGAATAACACAGGAAAGAAAGATGATTATAGGTACATGTGAAGGTTATATGTATATGAATGGAAACACAGCTCTATATTGTATACAGCAATAGTATTGTTTTGTGCAGTTTAAAATACATGTAAATGTGGAGCACCTAGATGACTCAGTTGGTTAGGTGTCTGACTTTTGATTTCGGCTCAGATCATGATCTCAGGGTCATGAGATGGAGACACCCCCATCAGGCTGCGTGCCAGGTGTGGAGGTGTGGAGTCTGCTTAAGATTCTCTCTCTCCCTCTTACTCTGCCCCTCCCTGCCCGCTCACTCTCTCTTAAAAAAACAATTCTTAAAAACCTATGTAGAACTGAAATAAATGTCAACAATAGTATATAAAGCTAAAATGTACTAAGGGTTTTCAATCGTCTGGAAAACAGTCAAAATACTAATATTAAGTAGACCCTAATAAGTTGAGGATACTATGATTTCTACAATTACCACTAAAAGAGTAATAAAATAAAGCCTAATGAGCTTATGGAAGGAGGGATGCTACTGTAACAAATAATAAATCCAAAATAAGATAAGAAAGGAGAAAAAAATACAAAGAAAATATGGAAGCAACAAAAGAAATATGAAAGACTGAAACAAAGACAAAAATTTACACTAAATTGTAAATGAACTAAGTATTCCAATTAAAAGGAAAAGACTGCAGACTAGATTTTAAAAACAGCAATAACTGTATGATACAAAGGATACACTATACAAATACTAATCAAAAGAAACTGCTCTAGTTAGAAAAAGGCTATTTTAAGAAAGAAATTTTGAGTTGAAATGGGACATTGCCAACTCAACAAAAAAGTATAAAAACTTTAAATCATATGCATGTAGTTTTATGTATATGCTTCTGTGTGTGTATATATATACATACATAATCAGAAAGTCACAGAAATGGAGAAAAAAATTCAATCATAGCTGGATACTGAATGAAAATAACGGACAGAAAACTGCACATATGAATATATGTGAAATATGTGAAAATGTGAATAGCCTGATTAACACAGTGTACTTAATTAACATAAAGAACACTGAACCCAATCGCATTTTTGTCGTATTTCTATGAAATACTAACCAATAATGACCGTATGCTGGGTCATAAGCAAATCTCAACAAATTTTTAGGGATCAGAACTGTATAGAATATGTTCTCTGATCACTGAAGATTTAAGCTATATATCATATTACTAAGATAGAAAATCCCCAAATATTTAGAAATTAAGAAATACATTTTTAAACAACTCACTGGTAAAAGAAAATATCATAATGGTGGTTGGAAAATATTTTTACTGAATGATAATAAAATTATAGCATAACCTTTTAGAATGAAGCTAAGCAGGAAATATTTAAAGTCCTAAATATATACATAAGGCAGGAAAACCTGCCCAAAAATCAATGATCTAATTTTCCATATAAAGAAAAACCCTGAAAAGGGAAAAATTAAACAAAAAGAAAGTAGAAGAAAGGTAATAAAGATATCAGTAGAAATGAATGAAACAAAAAACATACAGTAGAGAAACTCAAAAAGACTGAACACTGGTTCTTAAAAAAGTCTAATAAAACTGAAAAACTATGAGCAAGAGCAAGCATGAAAGAGAGAAGTCACAAATTATCAAATTGAGGAATTGAAAATAGGACACCATTACAGAACCAACAGTTGTTAAAATGACAAAAGGATTATCATGAAAAAATTTATGCCAATATATTTGAGGGTTTAGATTAAAAGAAAATTTTCTTGTAAAATGTAATTCAGTACAACAAAAAAACTGATGAGTACTTAATTATACTTGGATCTTTTTATTCGTTCAAATTGCCATATGAATTAAGAACTGTGATTTAATATTTAAGTTTTCTTAAAACATATGCTTAAGTTCAAAGAAACTAAGAAAAAGCTATACTTGATGATTTTAATAATGGGTTTTTAAATTTTTTTAAATTTAAATTCAATTGATTAACATATAGTATATTATTAGTTTGAGATGTAGAGTTCAATGATTCATCAGTTGCCTATAAACCCAGTGTTCATTACATCAGGTGCCCTCCTTAATGCCCATCACCCTATTATACCTTCCCCCCATCCCCCTCTCCTCAAGCAATCCTCAGTTTGTTTCCTATGCTTAAGAGTCTCTTTTGGTTTATCGCCCTCTATGCTTTTACTTTTCCCTTCCTTCTTCTATTCTCCTCTGTTTTGTTTCTTAAATTCCATATATGAGTTAAATCATATAACTGTCTTTCTCTGATTGACTTATGTGTAGTTAAGTAAACCAGCATCATTTAAATTTGGTTAACAACACCTATGAAGATCATAAGATGCCAAGACACCTCAGAAAAAGAGTACCTAAGAAGAAATAAAAGCACCTGGAAAACTATGCTGCATCATAGAATACATGACATAGTTACATTTTCTTATTTGACATTCACAACTAAAGAATACTGGAGTACTCACAAATCTCTAATATTTCTCATAATGGGCTACCAGGCTCAATAATTTAATTTTCCCATTTGGGTTGGAATAAACAAAAAATGATAATATATACCCTGATTTGTTAGGAACTATTATGGTTATTCATTTGTCTAATACAAAGAGTTCTAAATATTCTCATATCTCAAATAGTTTTTATCATTTATATATAAGCTATACATTTCTATAATAATGAATAATACATGATGAAATATTCTTTTGTAGATAGGCACGATGAAGAAATAATTTATTAAGCCACAGTTGTGGTTTCCTGTGCCTAAACTGTTAATGCAAACAGCAATTTTTGCCTAAACACATGTTGTGCTGAACACATGCTTTCCTGTGAATTAGAAATTTGGTAACTGCTAGCAAGAGGGTGTTTATGTGACCAGACCCCAATAAATACCCTGGGCAATAACTCTCTAATGAACTTGCATGATAGAGACAACGTTTCACACATGTCACAATTGAATGCTGGAGGAATTAAGCATGTTCTATATGACTACATTAGGAAAGGACTATTGGCAATTTGCACCTGGTTTTAGAAAAAAAAAACTTTGCTTTGCTTCATGTGCCATTTCCTTCAGCTGACCTTCTTTTGCTGTAATAAATCTTATCCACAACAGGCCAGGTCCTGTGAGTTCTCACAGAGAATCATCAAACCTTGGGGTGGCCTTTGGGAGTCCTGACACAGTACTACCCACTTATTTTTAAGTCACACTGAAGTAAAATTTAGAAGAGGGCTAAGAATCTACAATCTAATACAATTGACTAGGTTCAAAGAAGCCATGCATTGACTCTTTCTAAGCAGCATTTCAGATTATTATAATCTTTCTAAATATAAAAGCATTCCCAAATCCTTAAAACTGTAGTTTTTGTTAAACGGTTTTTGCCATAAATTTTAAGAGTTAGAAACACAAGGCCAACCTTTTTTTCTTTTTTTTTTTAAGATTTTATTTATTTATTTGAGAAAGAGACCATGAGAGGAGAGAAGGTCAGAAGAAGAAGCAGATTCCCCGCAGTGTTGGGAGCCCAATGTGGGACTCAATCCCAGACCTGAGCTGAAGGCAGCTGCTTAACCAACTGAGCCACCCAGGTGCCCGGCCAACCTTTAATCGTGTAAAGTCATATGATGGAAATTGATTAGAATGGTTCTTGGAATTTTTTCTCATTTAAAGTCACAAGCCCTTGTGTCTATCTCACCCCTTCTTCCTTTTGAACACTTAATCTCTTTGGCCCCTTTTCATATTCAGCTGACATTTCTGCTTTCTATTTCATCATGATAATAGTAGCAATCAAAAGAGAACTTCCATATCTACCAAATTATATTTACCACCATTCCATGTATTATCCCCAACTAATGCTTATTTCTACTTAAATTATAAGATTGTAAGCAGAGTATCTGAGGTTGGTTTATTCTAAAATGATATGACACTATGACTTGTGACCCATCATTAAATAACACCAAAATTAGTCATGTAACAGCATGATACTGGAGAAGGGACATTAGAAAACATACAGGTAGTTTCTCTATCTCCATGTATAAAGATATATAATTAACAGATTTTAATATCTTAATTAAAAATAAAAGCAAATCTAAAATGTAGGAAGAGAAGAAAAAATTTCAACCTTGTATACCTTCACTTTCAAAATACTCTTTAAAACTTATAGTTGTGGGGCCTCCAAAGTCTAAAAAATCCCTTATTAAAGAATTCTGTCTTTTCATATGATTATATATATGTAATAACTATGAACTTGTATTAAAATATGTAACTTAAACATACATTATTGGTTTCTCTCCAGATGAAGAAGAGAGAGCAAGTAAGAGCACCAGGGAAGAACTACAGAAGTATGCCTCTTCCACAGTTTTCATTTTTAATAAAAATCCAGTATTGCAAATGTCTACAGCAATACTTCTATTGCCACCAGTTGAGACTGGGTAACCACAAAGCATGACATATGTGTGGACAATAAAAGACATTTAGAAAATGAGCATCCACTACTGTTCCTGCCTTTAGCAAATATGTTCCCCAGAGAGGCTCATAAGCTCAAATGCTGGAACTCAATATTTTCACAGCACGTTAGGAGGGGTACCCTTCTCCCTAAGGAAATACAATATGTGTACAAAGTTTATAAAAACAAGAGAATCAGCAAAGATATGATGATAAGCTATTAAGGAAAATGATTTATTAAAAAATAAACCAAAGTGCTGACAATATAATATGTATATTACATGTATGTGTGTTGTATGTGTGTTGAGCTCTGTATTCCTCAATCCTAAAAAAATAAGGATTTTGGACAAGTTAAAAATTTGACAGTAAAGAAAGAAATGACTGGCATTCCCACTTCCTTCCCAGGACCTTGGGTTGCCCTGAAATATGATGTGGTTGGGAATAAAGAAAAGAGACAAGACTATGAATTTGCCAGTTAGGGTATAAGGTATAATTAAAAAACAAAATGGTCCCAAATCATACCACCTTTCAAAGGATTCATTTCTTTGAAATACCTAGATAAAAGGAGTTTCATTCCCTGAGAGATTCTATGCAGGCCCAATTATTGCTTCTCCCTATAATTCCTGACACAGTATATAAAAAATCAAAGAATAAGATGGTGAGCCCCAAGAACACATTTTATTATTCTAGGACTTTTAAGGATACAACTCAAAGGCCTATTGAAAACAGAGACATAAAAATTTTATATCCAGGGGCGCCTGGGTAGCTCAGTGGGTTAAAGCCTCTGCCTTCGGCTCAGGTCATGATCTCAGGGTCCTGGGATAGAGCCCCACATCGGGCTCTCTGCTCAGCAAGGAGCCTGCTTCCCCTCTCCCTCTACGTGCCTCTCTGCCTACTTGTGATCTCTCTCTCCCTCTGTCAAATAAGTAAGTAAATAAATAAATCTTTAAAAAAATTTTGTATCTGCCAAATAAATGTAAGAGTAAGAAAAAAAATCAACAAGAAAAAAATAAAAATACAGCTTTTAAGAAGATACTAAACTTGCTTAAATATATTCAAATTATACAAAGAAAGAATAGAAAGGTTAAAGCAGTATCACATTTTTGAAAACGGTCAGTTGACACCTGAAGATTTAAAATGAACTATGGTATGGGGCACCTGGGTGGCTCAGTTGGTTAAGCGTCTGTCTTCAGGTCGGGTCATGATCCCAGGGTCCTGGGATTGAGCCCTGTATCGGGCTATCTGTTTAGTGGGGAGTCTGATTCTCCTTCTCCCTCTGCCTCTCTGTGCAGCTTGAACTCACTCTCTCAAATAAATAAATAAAAATCTTTAAAAAAGAAAAAAGTAATAATAAAATGAACTACAGTCAATACTGAAAAAGCAAAAGAGAAAAATATTAAAAATTAAAAATGAAAATAAAATACCAAAGAAAATAATGCTACCACTAACCAAGGCAATTTCACCACTGCCATTAGTAACATTAAGGAGAAGTCACTTGCAACCGTCAATGTTAGCTGTTGCTTAATATAAAGGTGGTATGATAACGGTTATCATACTATGTTGTACTGGATACTTCTCCCAGTGCTTTGGAGTTTCTAAGAGAAGCTAAATGGGCTAATTCTGGGAGCCTCCCTTTCCTTAGTCATAGTTAAGTTCTTCCATTTGTTTTGTGCCTAAATTGGTCTGAAATAGGAGTCTCCCACACCTCCCTTACTCAAAATCTTTGAATACCGCTATTTCACAATATTATAAAAACAGAAGTATTTGGATGAAATAAAAACATGTAATTCCTTGATGAATCAAACAAAAGAAACCATAAGTGTACCCACTTATTATTTTATTCTTTACTGTTATCTGTACATCTAAATAGACTTTACATGGGCACCTGGGTGGCTCAGTTGGTTAAGCTCAGTTGGTTAAGCCTTCAGCTCAGGTCCTGGGATTAAACCCTGCTTTGGGCTCCCTGTTCAGCTTCTCCCTCTCCCTCTGCTCCTCCCCCTGCTTGTGCTTTCTAATAAATCAATAAAATCTTAAAAATAAATAAATAGACTTTACTTACTATTAAAGCACAACTAGAAGGATGTAAAAGACTATAAACTACTAAAGGACAGGACTACATTTACCAATATCATAGCACCCTCATTGCAGTCCAGTGATGATTTGGGTGTTAATTACATGATACATTTGTTCTCCCTGCATGGATCACAGTAGAGAAATAATAACAAGCATATATAGCATATCTAATCTTTGATGGTGTCTCATTGTATGTAACATTTCAATAATAGTTAACTTTTTGCCCTCACTGTGGCATATTTGGAAATGTGTCAGCATGTGTGTCTATTCAAGCATTAGTGCTAAGAAAGGAATGCATCTCATTTTGGGGATATAAATTCTTTTCAAATTTCCTAATAACATTGTATTTATGTTTAAAAACATCAAGAACCTTACTGAGGTCCCATATAATAAAAATACATGAGGTCCATATAATAAAAATAATATGATAAAAGTATCTTTTTACTTTTAAAACGATGGGTTACAAAAAGCAATGATATGCAAAAAGACACAATAATGCTAAGAAAATCTGCAAATGCTATTTCACTTTCATTGTTACTAAAATTTTCTGAAAGTTACAAGATTTTATTGCATTCATATCACCTGAAGCAGAGCTTTCGTAGGTGTACAGTTTTACAACCGGTCATATAGTTCATTCATTTTTAAAGTGCTTTGCACTTTAATATAAAGATTCTTGATCCAACATCCAAAATCCAGTATCTGATTATATGAATAAGCCATTTTCATAAAACTAACACTAAGTTTTAAAAAATAAAAGATAAAAATATTCTCAGAGATGAAATTTAGTACTAGAAAATCTGAGCAATTCATACCTCATCAGTGTTATAGATAATCTGGAGTCCTGAAGAAATCATTTCCACAAGGTAAAGGAGATAGAGTGACACTGCATTTATCTGAAAACAAGTATTAAAAGGTTAAAAGAAATAACAAAAAGACTATGTTATGAAATTATATGTAAGTGCTAAAATTACAAGTCATTTTCTCTAATAGTGGCAAATAAAAACTATTGCCTTTCCTATTGTGAGATAAAGGAGATGAGTATTTAGCTCATCGTAAAACCCCAGCTTTGAATATAAAACTCTAAATCCTCAAATTTACTCTGGTGGTTAATACCTGATTAGAGAAATGGCTGCAAATAGAACTGTTAGCAACTGTTTCTATAACATTTGTTTTCTAAGATTTATTTTCAAATTCTGGGTCTAAGGTACTCTACTTTGGAGTAGTTTTGCCCCACAGGCAGCTAAGTAATGTCAGTTCATTTTAAATGTATGTAAATGAAAAAGTTATTTAGCAAATAAGACATTAGGACTTTGCCAGTATACCATAAACAATAGACAGTGCCTCCAGAAAACAGTATTATTCTCAGAGAATGCAGAATTTATGTAAGCAACTGCAGGGACGTATTAATTTTAATCAATGGTATAGCATATAAAATATATTTATGAGCAAATGAGTTTTATAAGCAAATGAGTCATTTTTCCTTTTAGTTTGTCTACTAAAGATAGACATTATATAAAAAAAAGATAGACATTACATGATATAAAAACCCCAATAATGATATAACAATAATGATATAAACAAAAACAAAAAAAAACAAAAAAGAAGGCAATAATGTCCACTTTAACAAAAAAGATTCTCACAGAAGCCTGAATGGGATGTCAAGCAAATAAGTAGCGAAAGATAAATACTGTAACAAAGAAAAAACTTGAATACGCTAAATGAAAAAAGACAGTCACAAAAGACCACATATTGTATTATTCCAGGTATGAAATTTACAGAATAGGAATACTCATAAAGATAGGAAAGAGACTGGTGTTCGCCTAGGGCAGGGGGCTTTTGAAAAGATGGGGAGTGATAGCTAATGAGCCCAGATTTTTTTATGGGGTAATGAAAATGTTCTGAAATTAACTGTGATAGTGGTTGCACAACTCTGTAACTAAAATAAAAACCACTGAATTGTACACTTTAAATAGGTGAATTGTATGTTTTGTGAATTGTATCTCAATAAAGCTGTTATATAATAAATAAATATACAGGAAGCATAAAAAATTTTCATTTACCTAGGAAAATGATGACTTGACTTAAAATCAACTAGAAAGCACAATGTAATTTTGTCCTGGTATAATTCTAATCCAGAAGATCATTACCCTCTAATAGCCTTGGTGGCTCGTGTCTTTCCTGACTCTCTTCCAATCCTTACTAAGTAACTGACAGAAACTGGGGACAGAAAATTATTTGTGTCCGAGAGGCCCTAGACAAAGTGGCCCTGTGCTACCGGGTGTGTTGGGTATTTTGCCTAATCATCTTTGCCTTACATAGCTTTGCCACAAGTACTTAACCACAAATATTTTCAGTGTGTACATTTTTCCCACATCACCAATTGACCATACAGCAATTTTGCCGTAAAAGAAAAAAAATAAATAACTGGTAGACAGTTTGATTTGACAGTTTGGTTTCATTTCTCCATTGATGTGAAACTCTCACTTTTATATTATACAAATCTTGTATGTTTATAAGTATCTTTTTGTAATTCATACTTTCTATATTATATTAAATCTTAGTCCTCATAATGGTCTATATAATGATGCAGATGTTTGAACCCACATTTCCCAAAGAACTATGGACTGTCTATGAACAGAGATGTGACAATATGTCAAGAAAAAACAAACAAACAACAGTGTAGATGGCATTCACAACACAGTGCAAAGCTCAGTTACAAATATGCACACTAGTATTTGGAAAGTAATACCCCTCTTAATGAAGGAAGAAATTTTAGTGAAAAAAGAAAAAGCATAATGCCAAATGAGGAGACAAAACAATAAGCAAAAAAGAAAATGTACTACTCTGAACCAAAGACTTTGAAAACAAATGCTTAGGTAAAATCTAAAAAATAAAATCAGTTATTTGCACAATATTGTCATGAATTTACACACATTTTAAATATATTTAGTGTTGTGTTTCACAGTAAAGTCTTTTTAATTTTGTCATTCATTTTTCATGCTGTATAATATCCCTTTTAATGTCCTTTTATTTTTTGTGATTTTGTCTTTCAAAGTAAAACTGCCTTAGAGCCAACTAGTTATGCGGTACAAATACATGCAGTGAAAATTCTTGCAGCAAAGATGAGTACTACAAAACTACCTAACACTGCTGCCAGGGCCTGGTAGTGCAGGTGGTTCTCTTCAGGAAGCAGAGCTGTCTTGTATGCCTACTGACTTTTAAGCAAAGTCGAGGAGGTGTCACAGTGTTGTCAAGGTTCAAGTGAGCCAGACACAAAGATACAAATTCTGATTTTAGGTTTTTTTAGACTGACATAAACTTTTGAGGGGCCCTTCTCAGAACATGGTAGAGAAGAGCTTCAAACCACTGCCAGGCTCACCCGGATATTTTCTTACAGCACTGACAGTGGCCTGTCAGAAATGACTTCAAAGACATGTCACTGCTGGCATCTATAGCTACACCTCCAAAAGCCCTCTACTTTGACTTGCAGGATGCTTCTGTGAAAAAGTATCATTAGGTGGCAAATTGTACAGAAACAGCCCAACAACAGGTCGACCAGCATTTTTTTAAAACCTACTATGAGGCAGGCCCTAAGCTTAAATTCCAGGAAACAAAAATAAATGAGGCATTATCTTCCGAAAACTCTATTTCAGACAGCAAATATATTTGTCTAAACAAAAGATACATAAAACCTAATTATGTTACAATTATAAGAAGAAGGTTGAGCAACTACATATTCATATAATACTAATTCTCCAAGGAACTGATTACAAATAAGTGTAAGAGTTTCTGCTGCATAGAAATGGGGACACTGTCCGTTCTAGGACTGGAGGAGTCACACTAAAGTAAGACATTTCGGATATCTAGAGAGAGAAGGACTATAAAAAGGACATACACTTATTTTAGAAAAGAATATATGAATAATAAGTATTCTATCCTAAAGACATCAAATTATGAGCAGAAAGAAAACTCATTAAATAGCATATATAATATTTGTATTATATATATTAAATATATATAACATATATAATGTTTGTTGCCTAAAAATGAGGCAACAGGATGTCCAGCTAAAAGAAATACACAGATGTAAGAGAAAAAGAAGTAAAAACAAAACATAAAATCCTACAGTGCATTCTTAGCCTAGGTATAAAACTCAATATAATATATGGGACAAAATTTATACACTCCAGAAATGCCTTTTGGAATTACATTTTAATGGTATGCTTATAGCTTTGTTGAAGGTTGATATATCAAAACTGAACTGTCATGTAACAAAAATTTCTGATTTGCTCCTATATCACTGCCAACAGTCTTTTACTCCATAGTTCCTAAATGGTGAAATTCTAAATTTGATAGTAAGTACAAGCTTCTTTGAGATAGGAATAATATTATAAGACATCCAGTGCTCTTTTCTGCTTGCAGACCAAGACCTCAGTCGGAGTTGATGCTGAATCACAATTACAAAAGCAGCCCTGATATCTACCATTTCACTTACTCATTTTAGGGTTGGTTTCCTAAATATGTTTTGAATAATTTATGAAATCTACTTTCTAAAACTTGTAAATAGCCCCAAATCTTCTATGATGTAGAGAATGCACAGAGAAGAAGAAAACTTATAGTCTTCTCCTTTTACCTGAAGATGACCATACTCCTCATAGGAGAGGACCTCATCTCCTGTGTGCACGTTGAAAACAGAGTGAAGACAGGTAGCTGGGCGTGGATCCTGCTTAAACTGCTGAACCTAGAATCAAACACAAAATTCAAATAGTACTACTAACTCACATTATCATCCAACTTTAGAGATTATAAATTATTTTTCATGAAACCTTTTAAAGAGGAAAACTATAGCCTAAAGGCAGAATACAGAGCAAAGCAGACATATCGCTTTTTCTAAAGAAAAAAACACCAACAAAACTCATATAACTACTAACTTAGTAACTATTAAATTAACATGATCATTGAAAATTTGATATTTCAAAAATAGCAAATCAAGTGTAATAGGGAGCTAGTGAATATGGTAGCAACACCTTTTGCAACTGTTTTATATTCATTTAATTTTAGGGTCAAATAATTAGTTTACTCTGTGGGACAGGATTTTATGGATTACACCCCACTATATTGCCACTTGGAAATGCTTCCATGACACTCTGAGAAAAAGTGATTTAGATCTCATTCTAACTCATTAAGTGTTCAAAACTTCAAATGCTGTTTCTTTCTCTAAAGATCACCAATTGTAACCTATGTTCCTATCAAGAGGTTTTCATTTCCTTTGCCACATATACTCTCCTTACTAAGTCACCAATTCCAAGAGAACATAGGACATACTTGGACTTACTAACTGCATATAAAGTTTAACTATTTTAGAATACTAAGTTAATATTAACTGATCTAATAAACTCCAAAGACCAAAAAGAGAAATCTGTCTCCTTTTTTAGAGCCGGTTCAATTCAATTTGGTGAATTCTTACCAATCATATGTCATTTACTTTGCTAGCCCCTGAAGTATGAGTGAATAAAAACAGACAATGAATAGAATAACACATAGCTATATGTAAATGGAATAATTTCTTTCTTCCTTTTAAAATATATAAGTGATGATAATACCTATGTTATGACCTTGCATTATTTCATTTGGCTAATGAAGCACATAGAACCATATTCTTTTCTTCACCTTCAAATTTTCTCTCATCCTTAAAATTCTATCTCCAAAAAAATAAATAACTTCTTTTATAAAGTCCCTTCTGAACTGTTCCTTAAATTCCTTCCTTTGGACTCCACATAGGGTACTTATCCTCCAGTAACTTCTTCTCTTTTCTTTTTATTAGTTGTCTATGTCTTTCAATATCTTATAAGCCTATAGAAGTTACAATATCCAATATGGTAGCCACTAACTACAGACAACTAACTGAATTACAATTAAACAAAATTCGGAAATTCAGTACCTCAGTCATACTGACTGTACCCATATGTGACTAGTACCTTCTGCATTGTTCAACACATTAACGCAGAACATTTCTATCATCACTGAAAGTTCACTGGACAATGCTGTGCTAGAGGGGTAATACATCTTTGCACCCCTCCCCACCCCAAAAGCCTGCAAATACCCCCAAAACAAATACACACCCCTTCCTATCATTCAAGTCAACAAAATGAAAGCTAGGTCCTACCAGTAGATACTCAGGAATGAAAGGATAAGGATAAAGGTAGGGATGTATATCTTCTATGTGTACTATGTACAGTGACCAAGCCATTAAGTATTAACTCAGAGAAGCTAAGAAGGCTATTCCTTCTCAGTGTCGGAAACTGCAGCCACAGTCTTAGACTACATGAATAAAAATCAATGTGGTCATTCGTTTTACACTATTATCTCAAGGTACTGAACATTAGTCTGGGCTCGTAGAGAAAAATATGGTTAAGTTAAAATATATTCTGCCTACTTGATAAAGATCTAAAAGGATAAGGTTTTATCTATTTAATAAAGTAATTGCTACAGATGACAATGCAGTGTTTGTCATTTGTCTTAAAGACAAATAAGTACCCAGCATGAAAATTTATATTCAATCACTGTTGTCAGAGGAAAAGCAACTATTAAATGATTAAAGATATTGAAATGGAAAATTATGTAACTATGCTTTGAGTCTTACAGCTGTTATAAGACAAATAACTTAAAATTTCAGAAAAAATAAGACCCGAACCACACAAGCTTTGAAAAGTAATGAGACATACTATATGTGAATTATAGAGAACAACTATCCTTGCAATCAGTCAAAAATAAGGTGACATTGATCAGTATTTTATATGTTTGGCATCTGGCAAGTAAAAATAAAGAAAGAGGAAACTAAAATATTCTAGACCAAAAAAATATCTACAATACTGTCATCTCTGTATTATACTTAGATTTTCCCTGGAAACTTAAATCATTGTGAGTAAACAGCTTATCATTTAGGAAAAGGTGATTATTTTGTCATCCATTATTAACTTGTAACATAGCATTTAGGTGAGAAAAATCATCTCATAAGGGAATGCTGGAATGATAAATTTTATAAAATTTTAATGATTTTTCATGAATTAGAAACTACTCAATAACATTTTAAACAAATTTTTCAAGTAGACATGAAGAGCAACATTCATAGCCCATTATAAAGGAAATCGGTGCCTTTCAAAATACTAAATGCAAACAGAATTTATTTTGAAAGATTCTGATGCTTCTCCTTAGGGAATATCAGAAAATGAAGTAAAAGAGAGAATCGGTATATGAACATTTAGAGGTAAAAAACAAAACACCAAATACTAATAAGTAGGCATATTAAAACAAGTGGCAAGACAGCTCCGTCATGGGCTAGCTGAGCACAGAGCGCAGGCTGCAGAAAAGGGAGATGGGAGTGACTGACTGCTTTCCACTAAGGGTGTGCTGAGGAGCGGGGCCCCAAGTGCTCGGCTCCTATAGGCCAGACACTGGAAGGCCACCATTTTAAATTCAAGCCTCCAGGGTGGTACAGAAAGCATTCAGGGAACAAAGACTCCCAAGAGGGAACCTGAGCAAAGTGCTTGGCCCATCCCTTGGCAAGGGTGGTGGAATTCCACCTCAGGCAAAGACATTTGAGAATCATGGCAACAGGCCCCTCCCCCAGAAGATCAGGAAGAATATCCAGCCAAGACCTAGTTCATGAATCAGTGAAAACTGCGGAAATCCAGAGTATTATTCACTCACTCATCTATTCTTATCTCAGTAAAATGACAAGGTGGGAAAACTCACCACAAAAAAAAAGAACAAGAGACAGTACCAATGGATAGAGACTTAGTCAATATGGACAAAAGTAACATGTCAGAAATAGAGTTCAAAATGACAGTTATCAAGGTGCTAGCTGGGCTCAAAAAAAGCATGGAAGATATTAGAGAATCCCTTTCTGGAGAAATAAAAGAAATAAAATCTAATCAAGTTGAACTCTAAAAAGCTATTAAAGAGGTAAAATTAAAAATGGAGGCTCTCACTGCTAGAATAAATGAGGCTGAAGAACCAGTGATACAGAAGACCAAATGACAGAGAATAAAGAAGTTGAGAAAAAGAGACAAACAACTACTAGATCACGAGGGGAGAAATTGAGAGATAAGTGATACCAAAAGATGCAACAATATTAGAATAATTGGGATCCCAGAAGAAGAAGAAAGAGAGACAGGGGTGGAAGGTATATTGGAGAAAATTACTGTAGAGAATTTCCCTAATCTGGCGAAGGGAGCAGCATCAAAATCCAGGAGGCACACAGAACCTCCCTCAAAAACAATAAAACTAGATCTACAATCCGTCATCTAATAGTAAAACTTACAAGTCTCAGTGACAAAGAGAAAATCCTGAAAGCAGCTCGGGACAAGAAGTCTATAACATACCAAGGCATAAATGTTAGATTGGCAGCAGACCTATCCACAGAGACCTGGCAGGCCTGAAAGGACTGTCATGATATATTCTGAGCACTAAATGAGAAAAATAGGCAGCTAAGAATACTATATCCAGCTAGGCTGTCACTGAAAACAGATGGAGAGATAAGAAGCTTCCAGGAAAACCTAAACTAAAAGAATTTGCAAACACCAAATCAGCCCTACAGGAAACACTGGAAGGGGTTCTCTAGGCAAAGAGAGAGCCTAAAAGGAACATAAACCAGAAAGGAAGAGAGACAATATACACTTAACAGTCACATTAACAGGCAATACAATGGCACTAAATTCATATCTGTCAATAGTTACCCTGAATGTAAATGGGCTAAATGCCCCAATCAAAAGACACAGAGTATCACAAAGGATAAAAAAAAAAAAAAAAAGACTCATTGATATGCTGTCTAAAAGAAACTCACCTTAAACCCAAAGACAGCTCCAGATTTAAAGAGAGGGGGTGGAAAACAATTTACCATGCTAATGGACATCAAAAGAAAGCTGGAGTGGCAATCCTTATATCAGACAAAATAGATTTCAAGGCAAAGACTATAATAAGAGATGAGGAAGGACGCTATATCATACTTAAAGGGACTGTCCAACAAGAAGATCTAACAATTGTAAATACCTATGCCCCTAACATGGGAGCAGCCAATTGTATAAACCAATTAATAACAAAGTCAAAGAAACACATCAACAATAATACAGTAATAGTAGGGGACTTTAATACCCCCCTCACCAAATGGACAGATCATCTAAGCAAAAGATCAACAAGGAAATAAAGCTTCTAAATGACACACTGGACCAGATGGACATCACAGATAGATTCAGAACATTCCAAACCAAAGCAACAGAATAGATATTCTTCTCAAGTGCACAAGGAACATTCTCCAGAATAGATCACATCCTGGGGCACAAATCAGGTCTCAATCAGTACCAAAAGACTGGGATCATCCTCTGCATATTCTCACACCACAGTGCCATGAAACTAGAACTCAATCACAAGAGGAATGTTGGAAAGAACTCAAATATATGGGGGCTGAAGAGCATTCTACTAAAGAATGAATGGGTTAACCAGGAAATTAAAAAAGAATTCAAACAATTCATGGAAATAAATGAAAATGAAAACACAAGTGTTCAAAATCTTTGGGACACAGCAAAGGTGGTCCTGAGAGGAAAGTATATAGCAATACAAGCCTTTCTCAAGAAACAAGAAAAAAAAAAAAAGAAGAAAAAGAAAGAAACAAGAAAGATCTCCAATACATAACCTAAACCTACACCTAAAGGAGCTGGAGAAAGAACAGCAAAGAAAGCTTAAACCCAGCAGAAGAAGAGAAATAATAAAGATCAGAAGAGAATTCAATGAAATTGAAACCAAAGGAACAGTAGAGACATAGAGAGAGAGCAAGAGATCACAAGTAGGCAGAAAGGCAGGCAGAGAGAGAGGGGGAAGCAGGCTCCTTGCTGAGCAGAAAGCCCAATGCAGGCTAGGTCCCAGGACTCTGGAATCGTGACCTAAGCTGAAGGCAGAGGCTTTAACCTGCTGAGCCACCCAGGCGCCCCTACATTTCACATTTCAAAATATAGTAACCTTCCCTACTACTACATAATCATGAAGGAAATTGTAAATATCAACAAGTTGAAGGTTTGGTAGGAGACAGTGAGCTGGCCGTGTGTGGTTAAATCTAATCTCAGTCACTCCCTCACAGTCTTATGTGAATTATGATAATATCTTCCATTATTACTCTAAAAAGTTATGGGGATCATGAAAGATTACAGGGGCACTTAGGTGGTTAAGTGTCTGACTCTTGATTTCAGCTCAAGTTGTGATCTCAGGCTTGTGAGATCAAGCTCTATGTCAGGCTCTGAGCTAGG
Source organism: Procyon lotor (assembly GCA_028646535.1). NCBI lineage: Eukaryota > Metazoa > Chordata > Mammalia > Carnivora > Procyonidae > Procyon > Procyon lotor. The sequence goes on from CM053620.1 coordinate 29,424,457, forward strand.
CAGCCTGCTTAAGATTCTCTCTCCCTCTTCCTCCTTCTGCAACAACCCTCACTCACACACATGTGCATGAACTCTCTCTTAAAAAAAAAAAAAGATTACAACAATAAAAACTGCTTTAAAATCTGTAAACCCCTATATTTGGTGGTAAGCATAAACATCTAATCCCAATGTGCTCCATACCTTCTTAAAATTTACACTTATTTTTTAAGATTTTATTTATTTGTCAGAGAGAGAGAGATTGAGAGCACAAACAAGGAGAGCAGCAGAGGCAGAGGGAGGAGGCTTCCCACTAAGCAGGGAGCCCAATGCAGGGCTTAATCCCACGACTCTCGGATCATGACCTGAGCTGAAGGAAGACACTTAACCAACTACACCACCGAGGCTCCCCCACACTTATTTTAATTGTTTAGCATAACTAAATAAAGGAAAGAAATGCTAATCCTGTATAATTTAAGAAATTCAAGACATCTTAAGTCCCATTCAAGCTGTATTCAAAAGAAAACATGCGAAGGAGGGGCAAGATGGCAGAGAGGTAGGAGATCCTGTTGCAACCTGTCCCCAAAAGTGAGCTGGATATCTTCCGGACCATGCTGAACACCCATGAAATCAGCCGGAGGAGCAAGATTTTTAACTTCTGGATCTCTATGGGAGCAGAAGACAGCAGTGGAGAGCTAAAGCAAAGTGGGAACACTCGAAAAGGTATCAGAGGATAAACAAAAGGGGGAGGGAGCCACCAGAAGCTTACTTACCGCAAGGACAGTAATACCCCAAAGGAAAGCGCCAGGTGGTTGCGGAGCAGCAAATAACTTAGAGCCCAGTTAAAAACACTTAAAAAGAGCATAAGGTTCTGAGGAGCAGCTAGTGGAAGGGGGGTGGTCGTGGGCACAAGCCTGGGCCTACGCACCCAAGAAGGACACCATTCGCCTCAAAGAGAGACCAGTGGGGAGCGGGGTCTCATTCCCCGCACCATTTTGAGGGTAGGTTGCGCGCGCTCCTTGAAAGCACCTTAGAGAGTCTGCTGTGGTCCTGGAGCCCACAGCTTTTCTCCATGTACAGTGCTCTCTAGATGGTGCACCACATAAGGCAAGAACTGCAAGGCAGATGCAGTGATATTGGCAAGAATCTGGCCACACCCCGCCAGAGCCTGGAGCCCCTAGAGCAGGGGAGTGCGAGGAGTCCCATGGAGCCACCAAACTACTGAGTGCACGCCACCTGAAAAAAGGCGGCTGCCCTTGGAGATTTGGGGAGGGGAGTATCCCTTCTGGTCCACCCAGAGGGGGGCAAACTATGGATTCTCTGTGACAGGGAGGTCTGGGTACAGACAGGCAGATCTCTTCCTTAGACTCTCTGAAGAGGAGAAAAAGCTACAAAAGGCCAAAAGCCTTCAGAGAGCTAAAGACTGAGAAAACAGATTCCACAGAGCTCTGCCCCTTGACTGGGGGGGCAGGGTGACTCAACCCAAGCAAGATAGACTAGAAAACAATGCGCCATGCCCCTCCCCCAGAAGACAAGTAAAAAAAAAAAAAAAAACACAAAAAGACTATAACCACAGAGTTACCATAAGACTTTTAAGTCCCCAACATTGGGGGAAATCAATATATTAAGTGCTTGATAATACTCTCAAACCTGTATATTTCATAGATACAAGTTTTTTTTTTATTCGACTATTTTTTTTTACTTTACTTTTTTTTTTTACTTTTACTTTACTTTTCTTTTAATTTTTATTCACTTGTTTTCACATTTCTTGGTTTGATTTTTTTTGTTTTTATTTTTTTAAACTGCTTAACATTATAACTAGAGGCTTAATACAATGATAAACCCAGGAAGACCTGAAATGACCTTCCTCGCACACGAGGAGCTATAACCACCCTCCCATCTTATCCTTCGATCAGAGTTTCTACCTATTTGCTTTTGTTCTGGTATTATAGAAAATCTCATTCCTGGGGTTCATTCTGACTAGATTCTTTTATTTCTTATCAACTACTCTTGTCGGTCTATATGTTTGTTCGTGTTGGTTAATATATTTCATAAATCTTATTGTTGGGGCCCATTCTGGCTGAGAGATCCCCTATTTCTCTGTTTCTATCTATCTTTTTTATCCTTATTCTTTCTTTTTGGTGGTGAATCCCAATTGCTCCTAAATCTTCCAGAGTGTACCATGCCTGAACCGTGGGTGAAATATCCAACTATATATATATCCTCTTATTCACCTCCCATCAAAATAGCTAGGAGGAGGAACACCCAACAGAGGAAAAACCCAGAGACTGTGCCCTCTCCCTCAAAACTATTAGACATGGACATTAACAGTATGTCAGAAAGGGAATTCAGGCTGACAATTATCCAGGTAATGACAATTATCCAGGATAATTGGATAATGGATAATGACAATTATCCAGGTAATGGCTAAGATCAATGACAATATAGAATCTCTAAGGGCAGAAATGAAAACCAGTATAGCCAATGTAAGAAGTGCTATCAGTGAGATCCAATCCAATCTAAATGGTTTAACAGCTAGAATTAGTTGATCAGAATTAGTGATCTAGAGGATAAAACGGAGGAGAAGAAAGGGCAGGAAGACAGCTGGAGCAAACTGCTCAGGAATCATGAGAAGAAACTTAGGGAAATAAATGACACCATGAAACGTTCCAATGACAGAATTAGTGGAATCCCAGAGGGGGTAGAGAAAGAAGGCTAGAAGATATACCTGACCAAATTCTGAATGAAAATTTCCCCAGTCTGGGGAATGGAACAAGGGTACGTGTCCTAGTGGCAGAAAGGACACCTGCCAAGATCAATGAGTCTAGAAATACAGCGAGACACATCATAGTAAAATACGCAAATTATACTTTTAGAGAAGAGGTCCTGAGATCACCTAGGAGGAAAAGATCCCTTACATATGGAGGAAGACCCATTAGAATACCATCAGAACTGTCCACAGAAACCTGGCAAGCCAGAAAGGGCTGGCAAGACATATTCAAGGCACTAAATGAGAAGAACATGCAGCCATGAATACTTTATCCAGCAAGGCTGACATTCAAAACGGATGGAGAGATAAAGAGCTTCCAAGATCGGCAAGGATTAAAAGAGTATGTGACCAAGAAACCAGCACTCCAGGAAATATTAAAGGAGGTTCTATAAAAGAAGAGAGAACCCATGAGTGACTTAGAA
>CM053620.1:29428124-29445557 GCA_028646535.1 Procyon lotor
GTTAGAATGGCCAAAATCAACAGCACAGTCAACAACAAATGTTGGAGAGGGTGTGGAGAAAGGGGCACTCTCTTACACTGTTGGTGGGATTGCAAGCTGGTGCAGCCACTTTGGAAAACAGTGTGGAGATTCCTCAAGAATTTAAAAATAGAGTTACCCTGTGACCCTGCCATCACATTCCTGGGTATTTACCGCAAAGAAGCAGATGCGTTACCAAGAAGGGCCACATGTACCCCAATGTTCATAGCAGCAATGGCCACAACTGCCAAACTGTGGAAAGAACCAAGATGCCCTTCAACAGATGAATGGTTAAAGAAGATATGGTCCATACATACAATGGAATATTATGCCTCCATTAGAAAGGATGAATATCCAACTTTTGTATCAACATGGATGGGACTGGAAGAGATTATGTGGAGTGAAGTAAGTCAAGCAGAGAGAACCAATTACCTTATGGTTTGACTTACGTGCTGAGCATAAAGAAAAACATGGAGGGCATTGTGAGAAGGAAGGGAAAGGTGAATGGGGGGAAACCAGATGGGGAGATGAACCAGGAGAGACTGTGGACTCTGAGCAACAAACTGACAGTTTTGGAGGGGAGAGGGGTGGGGGTTGGGCGAGCCTAGTGGTGGGTATTGAGGAGGGCACGCATTGCATGGAGCACTGGGTGTGGTTCATGAACAATTAATCTTGTAACACTAAAAAAAAAAAAAAAAAAGAAAACATAATTGTGAAGATTGGTCAGAGAAAGACAAATACCATTTGATATCACTCATATGTGGAATTGAAGAAAAAAAACAGATGAGCATATGGAAAGGAGAAAAAGAAAAAAAGGAGAGGAAAATAAGCTATAAATGACTCTTCATGACAAAGAATAAAGAGAGGATTGATGGCGGGAGGTGGGTGAGGAATGGGTTAGATGTGTGATGGGTATTAACGATGGCACAGCACATGCTGTGATGATCACTGGGTATTGTAAGTAATGAATCACTCCAGAAACCAATACCGCACTATATGTTAACTAACAAAATTTAAATTTAAAAAAATTGTGAAGACTGGTTAGTAAGGTTGAGTAATATTTAGAAAGAGATATTAACAATTGGTTAAATAAGCCACAAGGAACTTTTGGTTTCATTTCCTTCCTTTTGATAAACAATACTAATTTAAGTCTGTCAGTTTGTTTAGTAAACATGAAATTCATGGCTCTCAAAATGTTTTCTTAAGAGAAAAGTTAATTCACAGACATTACACATTCATGAAATAATAAATGTGAAATAAACAGTAAACTTCTCACAGTAAGCTTCTCAAGAGAAAAAAAACTAATAACAATTACTTCAAAATATATGACTTACTAGTTTAATTCGAGTACACCAATAGGACATTATTTCAACAAATGAAAAACGTTTATAATAATGATTTATAAAATCAAATCTCAGTAGACAACTACAGGTTTGTCACATATCTTTATTATCAGCTGGTAAACTTTTTCCTGCCAAGTAACATTTTTTTGTTGTCACACTCTGAGTGTAAAATATAATTATTTTTTAGCTTTGACTCAGAAAATGTGTGATCACAAAAACTTAATGTAATAATCACAAGATAAAAACATACAAAATATTAAGTGATCAAAATTGCCTGTGTAATTACTGATGTGCATCTTTGCTCATGAATCATCAAACCTGGGGGTGGTCTTGGTGACCTATGATACACTCACTGATATATGGACACTTAATATATTAACAGGACCTGAGGACACAGCGATATAGGTGTCTAGGAAAAATATCACATTATATTTGCATAGTTCTTTGCAGTTTTTATTATGTATATTATTTTATTAATAATAGTAATTACTGATTGTATTCCACAATAACCTATAAAATTTGCTATTTTCTAAGCCAATCATTCCTCTCCTCCCTACATGTAAATGATGAAGTATTTCTAAGCTGAAGTTCAGGGGTGCCTGGGTGGCTTAGCCACTTAAATATCTGCTTTTGGCTCAGGTAATGATCCCAGGGTCCTGGGATCAAGCCCCACATCAGCCTCCCTGCTCAAAAGGGACACTGCTTCTCCCTCTGCCTATCACTCCCTATTTGGGCATGGCTCATTCTCTCTGACAAATAAATAAAATCTAAAAAATAAATAGAAATAAACTGAAATTCACTTAACTCAGGGCAATCACATGTGCAAAAAGAATTGTGATAAGGATTTATTTAAGCAATATAATATTCACTAAAATTATGGATATTGTAAGGTTCCTGAGAAACTGAGTATCAAGCAAACACCAGATGCAAAATACAAACAAATTCAAGCCTAAATAACAATTCTCAATCACCTCTCACTTAATGTGTTCCTTCAATTTCAGTATTTTAAACCCCAGGCTGGGAAGACAGAGGCTGTTTTAACCTATCTAGACAGCCCTAGGATGTGGCTTTACCTTTTGAAAGTACATTCTTCTTCAGAAGATGCTATTGCTATACTGGTTAAATTAATCCTGCAGAGTGATGTGAGAATTCCAGTCCACATTACAGTATTTTACCTTATCAGCCTGACGCATATAGCAGTAGAGAATTCCTCTCATACATTTTATAGCGGAGTGCTCCAGCTCATGGGTCCTTCCCTTGTCATCATCAATGCGCCTGGGTGAGAGAGATAACTCATGAAACAAATTGGAAATGCATTTGAAAAGGAAGCAGAGCTTTCGGTAATTAAGTATTTAACTATCTGACTAATCCTATGTTCTGGCAACATCTACTAATTCTGTAACAGTGAAACTCCATTTTCCCAGCAGATGTAGAAATGCTGCAATAAAAAAAAAAAAAAAAAAACTCCTGTGATGAAACTTGTGATTTCTCCTTCTTTTAAGGAAGTAAGCCAATTGCTTCAGAAATAGCTTACAATATTTCTACACTGACTTGGCTGAAACTTTAAAGGATATGATATATTGGAAAAAAATCTACCAAAAGATTTTTTAGCTGTTACAGAATAGAGGCAATTTTTAGTATCAATTGCTTTAGGTTATGCAATGGCCACTTGGATTCAAGGCAACACAGATTAAGGTAGGCACATGCCTTCTTTGCTCTACCATGTGTTTAATAATGTCAGGGTGGGCATTTTAGTCAAGGATGTCTTCAAATAAACACACATCCAGTATGAGGTATTTGGGCACAGTTTTATACTCTTGGGTCACAGTTTAAAATCAATTGACAATTGTTTATATTGTTGGCTTTTAAAAGAAAAAAAAGCAGCAAAAATCTAACCATTAAGCAAAGTTAAGATGTCCTTCTGTCCTTAAGTTCCTTTTTCACCATGGATCAAAAAGTAATGAGAGTTACCCACTACAAATGAAAGTAACTTATTCACTGCTTCACTAAATCTTAATGGAAATATCTGGCAATCCTCCACACTTGATAAAAAGTGTCATCTGTCTCCTTAAAAAGTATACTACAATTACCTCCTCTTTCAACTGCAGACCTCATATACCAGTACTAGAAGGAATAATGATCATTTTAACAGAGGACTGTCAATATCTGACAAAAGTAAGTCGTCATTAGAACATTCTTCCCTTCATATGCAGGTACTACAGTATATTTACCATGATTTTGCTTTAGGTTGTATTTTTCTGTCTGATGTGCTACACAAGTGTTTTCATAGAGGCAAATTATGGTGTAGGTAACAGTGGACCAGGCATTGATACATGAAGGAAACAACACACTTTGGGTAGAATGAGCTCAATGAATTCTGTTTACAATTTTTACTTCATTTAAAAACAAAAATCAAGTTTTTCTAAATTTGTCTTTAAAATAATTCTCTGCCCCTAATTTCAACAACCATTTAACCAAAACAAAAATATTCTATTTTTTTTAAGATTTTACTTATTTATTTGATAGAGAGAGAGAGATTACAAGTAAGCAGAGAGGGGAGGGGAAGCAGGCTCCCTGCTGAGCAGAGAGCCCGATGCAGGGCTCGGTCCCAGGACCCTGAGATCATGACCTGAGCCGAAGGCAGATGAACCCACTGAGCCACCCAGGTGCCCCAAAACAAAAATATTCTTAATAAATCACCCACCCAGAAGAATATTTTTCTTCTGGTTGAGAAGTAAAAGAAGAGTTGCATGTGAGTAAAAACATTTAGGCAACCAGTCTACATATATTACCTTTTCGAAGATTTAAAGTGAATCTGATGACCCCAAAAAATTCCTTTATTTTCTACGAGGATCTGGCAATATTCTACTCTCTTGAACAAGCCCTGTGGATGTCAACTCAAGTTGTTTTTTTTGTTTGTTTGTTTTTAATTTTATTTTATTTTTTCAGTGTTCCAAGATTCACCCATTGCTCCATGCAATACGTGCCCTCCTCAATACCCACCACCAGGGTGACCCAAACCCCCAACTCCCCTCCCCTCCAAAACCCTCAGTTTGTTTCTCAGAGTCCACAGTCTCTCATGTTTCATAAACTCAACTTTAAATGGGATCTGAAGAATATTTTTAATTTTAAAAAATGAATAAATGAAAGAACTTTAAATTTCATCTGGGTGTGGTGCATGAACAGTGAATCTATTTTCTTAAAGATTTTATTTATTTATTTGACAGAGGGAGAGAGAGATCACAAGTAGGCAGAAAGGCAGGCAGAGAGAGAGAAGGGGAAGCAGGCTCCCTGCCAAGCAGAGAGCCCAATGCGAGGCTTGATCCCAGGACCCTGAGATCATTACCTGAGCCGAAGGCAGAGGCTTTAACCCACTGAGCCACTCAGGCGCCCCCAGAAACAGTTTTAAACTGAACCATGTAAACAAAAATAAATACATATATAAAATTAATTATAACTATATAATAAAATATAAATGTTTAATTATATTAATTACAATGTATAGTTATACATAATGCAATACAATTAAAATTTTAATACTGGTACATGGGGGTGCCTGGGAGACTCAATCATTAAGCATCTGCCTTCAGGTCAGGTCATGGTCCTGGGGTCCTGTGATCAAGCCCCACATTGGGCTCCCTGTGGGAAGCCTGCTTCTCCCTTTCGCATTTCCCCTACTCTCTTGCTAGCTATCTCTCTGTCAAATCAATCAATCAATCAATCAATCAATCAATCTTTTAAAAATACAAATAAATACTGGTACATTGGGAACTGCAACATAACATATATATATTTTATAATTAAAAAAAAATTAATTAATTAATTTTGAGAGAGAGAGGGAGAGAGAAAGCAAGACCAGGAGGGGCAGAAGGAGGAGAGAATCCCAAGGAGACTCGACACCGAGTGTACAGCTGCATGCAGGGCTCAATGCCAGGACCCTGAGATTATGACCCAAGCCAAAACCAAGAGTCAGATGCTTAACAGTCTGTGCCATACAGGCGCCCCTATAAATGACATTTTACAAAGTTAAACATACTAGTTAGTTTTTCTTCCCTCAACAAAATTATAATGTGGACGTGTAATATTATATTCAAAAAACTATTTCAAAGTTTATTTTTGCAAAGAAATCACCTCATTGTCTCTAATAACAAAATAATGACTATATCTGATTGATTAAATAACACCATATAACATGCATAACGTGGATATAAAATATAAATGTGCATAAAATCTGTTTAAGTCCTGAGTACACACAGACACAATCCAAACAGATGTGAGGTTTCAAGAAATTGTTAGTAAGACTGAAAATCAATGCAATGAGAAAAATCAAATTATAATTTTTAAAAATTAATAATTTATATTATGTATTCATTAACAAAAAGAGATAGATATAAGTTTCTGAAGATAAAATATTGATACTAAACTTTTTAAGAATTCTCCCTAATGTAATCTGTATGACTTCACTGCCATTAACAAATAGAATCAGAAACAAAACGTATATTAATTTTACATGGAAATTCTCTAAACAAATCTTCATGACTTAATATTGCAAAAGTAAAAAGGACTTTAATAATTTTGTGATAAGTACTCCTGCATTTCTCCAAAAGGGAAACAATTCCTTTGCTAGTAATAATTTTAAAAATGTAATACTTTACATACATAAGAAGATAAATTATCCAGGAAGTTAGTATATATAATATGCCCACAAAGAAAGGACTTAAAATTCTCTATCAAATGTTTGAAGCTTTCTGGGAAAAGGCTATATATTATATATGTTAAAGCAAAATTCCCCCAAAATTTTATTTAGAAGAATTTCAGGTCTATAGAAAAATGAAAAGGACATTACAACGAGTAAACATTTTAATTTTCACCTGGATACCCCAGTTACTAAAATTAGCTTGCATTCTCTATAATTTATTTTCTGTATCTTTGAAAGTAAACTACAAAATCACCACCTATACACATTTCAAAAATTTGTCTTAAAGACATTCGCCTATAGAATAATATTATTATTACATCCAAGGAATTTAATTTTTGCTAAATTATCTAATATATACTCTATAATAACTCTATCCAATTTACTCACGATATACCTTCTAGGATTTATTTTTAATGCATGATCCAATCAATGATTGGATTTGAGTGTCAAGTTTATTTTTTGTTGACTAATTTAATATTTTATTCCTTTTTACCTTTTAAAATGAAGTATAATTAACATATAATGTTACATTAGTTTCAGGTGTACAATATAATGATTCAACAACAAATGTTACTCAGTGCTCATCAACATAAGTGTACTCTTAATCTCCTTTACCTATTCCACCCATCTGGAAAGGAACTATTTTGTTATCTGCATTTTAAAGTGTAGTTTTTGTTTTGTTTCGTTTTCCCTCTTTTTTTCTTTGTGTCTTCATTTGTTTTGTTTCTTAATTCCCCATGAGTAAAATCACATGGAATTTATTTTTCTCTGACTTATTTTACTTTGCATTATATCCTTTATCCTTCCATGTGGTTGTAAATAGGAAAAGTTCATTCTTTTTAATGCCTGAGTAATATTTCAGTGTGTGTGTGTGTGTGTGTGTGTGTGTGTGTGTGTGTGTGTGTGTGTACGCGAGCGCGTGTGTGTGTGACACACACAATACATCTTCTTTATCAATGACTGGAAACTTGGAATGTTTCTGGGGATGGAAACAATGGTAATGTATCTATGACATTGCCAATGTTACAACATTGTGGTGCATATCTTCTTCAACTAGTTTTTTTTTTTTTAATTTTTATTAACATATAATGTATTATTTGCCCCAGGGTGCATGTCTGTGAATCGTCAGGCTTACACATTTCACAGCACTTAACATAGAACATACCCTCCCCAACGTCCACAACCCAGCCACACTATCCCTGCCTCCCAGCCACCCTTAGTTTATTTCTTGAGTCTAGGAGTCTCTTATGGTTTGTCTCCCTCCCTATCCCTTCCTGTTTCATTTCTTTCCCCCACCCAGACTGCCTCAATCTCCTTAATGGTTATGGGTCGGTTCAGGTTTTGTATTTCTTCCTGGTTCAGTTTTGGTAGTTTGTGTGTCTCTAGGAATGCATCCATTTCTTCCAGATTGTCTAATTTGCTGGTGTATAGTTGCTCATAATATGTTCTTAAAATTGTTTGTATTTCGTTGGTATTGGTTGTGATTTCTCCTCTTTCATTCATGATTTTATTAATTTGGCTCCTTTCTCTCTTCTTTTTGATAAGTCTGGCCAAGGGTTTATCAATCTTATTAATTCTTTCAAAGAACCAGCTCCTAGTTTCGTTGATTTGTTCTACTGTTCTTTTGGTTTCTATTTCATTGATTTCTGTTCTGATCTTTATAATTTTCTTCTTCTGCTGGGTTTGGGCTTTCTTTGTTGTTCTTTCTCCAGCAGCTTTAGGTGTAGCGTTAGGTTGTGTATTTAAGGTCTTTCTTGTTTCTTGAGAAAGGCTTGTATTGCTATATACTTTCCTCTCAGGACTGCCTTTTCTGTGTCCCAAAGATTCTGAACACTTGTGTTTTCATTTTCATTTGTTTCCATGAATTTTTTAAGTTCTTCTTTAACTTCCTGGTTAACCCATTCGTTCTTTAGTAGGATGCTCTTTAGCCTCCATGTATTTGAGTTCTTTCCATATTGAGTTCTTTTCCTCTTGTGATTGAGTTCTAGTTTCATGGCATTGTGGTCTGAGAATATGCAGAGGATGATCCCAATCTTTTGGTACCAATTGATACCTGATTTGTGTCCCAGGATGTGATCTATTCTGGAGAATGTTCCTTGTGCACTTGAGAAGAACGTCTATTCTGTTGCTTTGGGATGGAATGTTCTGAATCTATCTGTGATGTCCATCTGGTCCAGTGTGTCATTTAGAAGCTTTATTTCCTTGTTGGTCTTTTGCTTAGATGATCTGTCCATTTTGGTGAGGGGGGTATTAAAGTCCCCTACTATTATTGTATTATTGTTGATGTGTTTCTTTGACTTTGTTATTAATTGGTTTATACAATTGGCTGCTCCCATGTTAGGGGCAAAGGTATTTACAATTGTTAGATCTTCTTGTTGGACAGTCCCTTTAAGTATGATATAGTGTCCTTCCTCATCTCTTATTATAGTCTTTGCCTTGAAATCTATTTTATCTGATATAAGGATTGCCACTCCAGCTTTCTTTTGATGTCCATTAGCATGGTAAATTGTTTTCCACCCCCTCTCTTTAAATCTGGAGGTGTCTTTGGGTCTAAGATGAATTTCTTGTAGACAGCATATCGATGGGTCTTGGTTTTTTATCCATTCTGATACTCTGTGTCTTTTGATTGGGGCATTTAGCCCATTTACATTCAGGGTAATATTGACAGATATGAATTTAGTGCCATTTTATTGCCTGTTAGGTGACTGTTAACTGTATACTGTCTCTGTTCCTTTCTGTTCTATGTTCCTTTTAGGCTCTCTCTTTGCTTAGAGGACCCCTATTTTCATGTATATAAAACTAGTGTAAGGAACTGGTCTAGTTTTCATTATTTTGCATGTAGCTATCCAATTTTCCCAGCACCATTTACTGATGAAACTGTCTTTTCCCAATTGTACATTATTGTCTCCTTTGTTGCAGATTAATTGATCATAAAAATGTGGTTTTATTTCTGGTCTTTCAATTCTGTTCCATTAATCTATGTGACTACTGTTGTGACAGTACTATAGTACTGTTTCGATTATTCAGTTTTGTACTCTATCTTGAACTCTGCTATAGTGATATTGCTAACTTGTTCTTCCTTCTCAGGATTGCTTTGGCTATTTGGGTTCTTTTATGGCTCCATACAAGTTTTAGGATTATTTGTTCTAGTTCTGTGATAAATGTGGCTGGTACTATAATAGAAATTGCATCAAATCTGTAGATGCTCTGGGTAGTGTGAACATTTTAACAATATTAGTTCCCCTAATCCATGAGCACGGAATATTTTTCTATTTGTGTCATATTCACTTTTGTTCAGAAGTTATAGTATTTGGAGTATGGGTCATTCATCTCCTTGGTTAGGTTTACTACTAGCAATTTTATTCTTCCTTGTGCAAATGTAATTGGGAAAATTTCTTAATTTCTAATGTGGTACTTCATTATTAGAGTATAGAAAGTCAATAGGTTTTTGTACACTAATTGTGTATACCCAGACTTTACTGAATTCATTTGTCAATTCTAGGAGTTTTTTAATAGTTTTTGTTTCCTATATATAGCTTCTCATCTACAAATAGTTAAAGTTTTACTTCTTTTTTTTTTTCCAATTTGGATACCTTTTCATTCATTTTCTTTACTAACTGCTGTGGCTAGGACTTCCAGTACTATACTGATTAAAGTGGTGAGAGTGGACTTCCTTGTCTTGTTCCTGATCTGAGAGAAAAAGTTCTCAGTTTTTTACTACTGAGTATAATATTAACTTGGGTTTTTCATATATAGCCTTTATTATACTGAAGCATGTTCCCTCTAGAAGTACTTTATTGAGAGCTTTTATCACGAATGGATGTTGTACTTCATCAAATGCTTTTTCCAGATCTATTGAGATGATCATGTAGTTTTTATCCATCTTAATTTTTTTATCCATTTTATCCATTATCCATTCTCTTGTTGATGAGATATATCACATTGATTTGCAAATATTGAACCACCCTTGCATCCCCGGAAAAAATCCCACTTGAATATCGTGAATTTTTTTTTAAATTTATAGTTGGATTCAGTTTGCTAATATTTTCTTAAGAATTCCTACATCTATGTTCATTAGAGATATTGGCCTGTAGTTTTATTATATTTAGTGTTTTATATGATTTAATATTAGGATACAGCTGGCCTCATACAATGAATTCATGAAATCATGAATAGAATTCATTTTCTATTTTTTTTTTAAATACTTTGAGAAGAATAAATATTAACTCTTCTTTAAATATCTGATAAATTCATCTTTGAAAGCTATCTGGTCCTGGACTTTTATTTCTGGGAGGTCTTTGATTACTAAGTCAGTGTCATTGCTAGTAATTGGTCTGTTCAAATTTTCTACTTCTTCCCACTTCAGTTCTGTTAGGTTTTATGTTTCTAAGAATTTATCCATTTCTTCCAGGTTGTCCAATTTGTTGGCATACAGGTTTTCACAATATTCTCTTAGAATCCACTGTATTTCTGTGGTATTGGTTGTTACTTCTTCATTTTTTATATGTATAAAATATGTTTCTTCGTTTGTATTATAGTTTCTTTATGTATTTAGGTGCTCCCGTGTTGGATACATAGTTACAATTGTTATACCCCCTTGTAGGATTGTTCCCTTCATCTTTATGTTCCCTTTGTCTCTTGTTATAGTCTTTGTTTAAAGGTCTATTTTGTCAGATACAAGTATTGCTAACCTAGCTTTCTTTTTGCTTCCATTTGCATGATAAATGTTTTTCTATATCTACAAAATCAATTACATGTGTCATTAGGTCTGATGTGAGTATCTTATAGGTAGCATATAGATGATGGTCCTGCTTTTTGATCCATTCAATCACACTATGTATTTTGATGGGAGAATTTAATCCATTCACATTTAAAGTAATTCATTGACAGGTATATATTTATTGCCATTTTGTTATTTGTATTATGCTTGTTTTTGTAGTTCTTCTCTGTTTCTTTCTTCTCTTCCTCTTGAGTTTTATGCTTGGATTTCTTCTTTATTTTCTGTGTATCTATTATAAGTTTTTGAATTGTGGTTACCATTAGGTTCACATATAACATCTTATGCATACAACAGTCTACATTAACTTGATGGTCACTTGATCTGAACCCATTTGAAAAGCACTAAATTTTTATTCCCTCCTCCCTATGTTCTGTGTATATGATGTCAAACATTACATCCTTCTATTTTGTGAATCCCCTGACTGATTTTTATAGATATAATTGACTTTACTGCTTTTTTCCTTTAACCTCTGTACTGGTTTAATAAATGATCAATCTCCTACTTTTATTATGCTTGCATTTACCTGTGAATTTTTTTGCTTTCATAATTTTCTTATCTTTGAATATGGCCTTTTCTTTCAACTCAAAGAATTCCCTTTAATGACTCTTAGAAGGCTGGTTTAGTGGTGATGAACTCCTTTAACTTTTTTTCTGGCAAACTCTTTCACTCTCTTTCTATACTGAATTATAACTTTATTAGGTAGTGTAGGTTGCAAATTTTTCCTTTCAGTACTTTGAATATATCATGGCACTCTCTGATCTGCAAAATTTCCGTTGAAAAATCAGCTAATAGTCTTATGAGGTTACCTGTATTTGTAACTGTTTTATTTTCTCTCACAGCCTTTGAAATTCTTGGTCACTACTTTTTGCCATTTCAATTATGTGCCTTGGTGTGGACCTCCTTAGGTTAATTTCACTAAGGGTGCTCTGTAATTTCCAAATCTGCATATGTTTCCTGCTCCAGATTTGAGAAGTTTTTCATTTTATTTCTTCAAATAAATTTTCTACCCCTTCTATCATCTCCTCTTAGGATCCCTATAATGTGACCATTGTTAAATGTCATCATGTTGCTGAAATCACTTATTATCACTTTTATTATACTTTTGTCTTTTTGCTATCCAGCCAAGTTGCTTTCTTCCAGGTTGATAACCACCACATTCTTTTGCCACCTCTAATCTTCTATTGATTCCCTTCAGTGTATTTTTTTATTTCAATTATTGACTTCTTCATTTCTGACTGGTTCTTTTTTACATTTTCTTTTTGTTGGAGGCCTCAATGAAAGCTTCCCTTCTTTTCTCAAGTCCCCTGAGTATCTTTATGAACATTACTTTGAATTCTTTATCAGACATATTGCTTATTTCCATTTCATTTAGTTCTTTTGTTGTGGTTTTGTCCTTTCTTCCACTTGGGTTATATTTCTCTATCTCCTCATTTTGTCTAACTGTTTGTTTCCATTAGAAAAGTCAGCTACATCTCCAGCTCTTGAAAATGGTGGCCTTACGAAGACAAGGTCCTGTAGTGCCCTATAATACAATGCTCCCTATTCACCAAAACCAGACACTTCATTTAGTGGTGTATCCCATGTCAGTTGCACACGACTTACTATTACGGCTGAGCTGTATTTGCCTTCAGTCCTATCGGTTGCAATGGCCCACTCTGCCTGTTATGGATACACCAAGTAGGATTTTGTCTCCATATTGTTAAGGGGCCAGTTTGCAGCTGCATTGGGGTTTTATGAGAGTAGTGTCATCTATCAGACCAGATGCCTGCCCTCAGCCAAACTTCTGGGGCTGGTCTCACTGACCTGAGGGTGGTGTCCCTTCCTTATCCCCTGACAGGTTTTCGTTAGTGGTGGGGGCTGGCAGTCAAACCAGATATCTGGCCCCAATCTGTCTGCCAAGGAGTAACACTAATTGGCAAGGCACTGTCTCTGAGCTGCTAGCTATAAAGTTCAGCTGGTGGGACTGTGGACTCACTAGGGTATGTGATTATCTTCCCCACTTTCCAGGGCAGGAGTCACTGTAAAATGGTGCCAGTCCCTGCCAGAAGTACTTGCAGGGTATGTTGGGGTAGGAGGTACTTTGGAGATATGCCTGCCAAATGGAGCTGGATGGATGGAACAGACTGCCAGGAGAACACAAGCACAGGGCACTGGGTGCTAACAAGATAAATGGAGAGTGTTTTTTGCTGGTTCTACAAGTGTCCCACTTTCTAGGCTGTATAGGGAGAAAGAAATGGCATTGCCACCTCTTTTGTTCTTGGAGAAGTCTCCTAAAGATCCCTGCCTCTCCAGCACCTTTTCTGATATTAATAAATAAATCTCCTTTATGAACACCCCAAAAGCTTTTTAAATTGTTCTATCTTTGCTGTATCTCAACCATGTTACTTATGCTGGCTCTTTAAAAGCAGGAACTCAGTTTCCTATCTCATACCAGCTATTCCAGAGCAAAACCTACTAATTTTTAAAGTAAGAATTAAACCCTGCTAATTGTAAAAACTCCTGAAGTTAATCCCCATAGGTTTTTCCAAGCCCAATGTTATAGGGACTCATCTTGCCAATGAGGGTCCCCTGTGCCTCGAGTGCCTGGTGTGGAGTCTGATCCTCTCACTTCTCTGTGCTCATGGTGTCCCTCTCCTTTGTGGTTAGTCTCCTCGGGGGGTTGACTCCCAACCATGTCTCTGCCTTTCTCACTCTTTTTGTGTCCTCTTCTCTACAATTAACTATGTAAAGTCTGTTCTGTCAGTCAGCAGGTCATTTTTGGAGTTAACTGAATTGATATGGCTGTTATCTTGGAGTATATGTGGGACAACATGACCTCAGGATCCTTCTACTCTGCCATTCTCCTGGTTGTCATATCTCTTTAGTCTTTCTTACCCTAGTTATATTCATAATTATATTCTAATCTTATATGATAACTACATTTTTTAAGAGTCCAGGCAGGTTTTCTTATAAGTAGCGAAGATTTGTCTTTGTCTGATTGTTTATTCAGAGGTAGATCTGTTTTATCATTTTGATAAGAAGTCGACATGCATGATGTGCACTTACCACTGTGTCACAGTGAAGCATCTACTGTTCCATTACTAGCTTGACCATTCAATTAAAGTACTACTGGCGCTCTCTATACTCTTAAAACCATTTGTAGCTTGATCCTCAATAAAGCTATACTGTGCTCACACAGAATATGTAAAGAAATGCTTGTTGATAAGCAAACAAGTGTGTTAAAGGTGATTATTTCATATTATGTCAGTATTTGATGACCGTTGACAAATGCAACACATCAATAATTTAAGAAAGTGGAATCATGTTCATGTGAAAGATACAATTTTCACATCAGAAATATATGCAAATGTCTCAGTTGGAGGCAAGATGACAAAGGAGTAGGGGAACCCTGTTTCAACCCGTCCCCTCAATTTAGCTGGATATACCAAACCATTCTGAGCACCCATGAAATATGCCTGAGATGTAAGAATATATATCTGAATCTCTACAAGCAGAAAACCACTGCCTGTCACAAGACAGGAAGGATGGAGTCATGAATCTGGGGGGAGATATCAGAAGATAAACAGAAGGAGGGAGAGTCTCCATTAGCTGGCTCCTGGAAAGTGATGTAAGACCAGAGCACAAGGGCATCCTGTGCTGGGGACCAGGCAAAAACTCACATAGAGGGCACCTGGGTGGTTCAGTGGGTTAAGCCTCTGCCTTCGGCTCAGGTCATGATCTCAGGGTCCTGGGATCGAGCCCCACATCGGGCTCTCTGCTCAGCAGGGAGCCTGCTTCCCTCTCTCTGCCTGCCTCTTTGCCTACTTGTGATCTCTTTCTCTCTGTCAAATAAATAAATAAAATCTTTAAAAAAAAAAGAAAAATTAAAAAAAAAAAAAAAAAAAAAACTCACACAGAAGTAGAGGCCGAGAAAGGGCTTTAGAGCAGCACCCAGACAGGACAAAGGAGCTCTGGGTGCAGAGCTCTGGGTGCACACAGAAGCCCGCCGCCACTAGTGGTTTTAGAAGCACAAAAGACAGGGACATGCTCAGGCCCCTAGGACAACCTCTGAGAGAGTCACTGAAGGCAGGCACCACAGGAGGCAATGGTTTTCAGCAACATATATAGAAAAAGAGACTGTTAGATCTGGAGGGTTTAGTGAAAAGAGCAGACTGTGATTTCTCTACTCTGGGCTAGAGGTTTCAGTGAGGCCATTTTCTCTCTGACCCTCAAAAGAAGCAAGGCACAGAAAGCCACCAGAAAACAAAAGCACAAAAGATCGGTTTCCATTGAGCCCAGCCCACCAATATGAGGGAGGATAACTCCACCCAAGCAGGCCTGCCTGAGAAACAGCATGGCAGGCCCCTCCTCCAGAAGACAGGCTGGAAGAAGAAGACGACAACCCTAGGATGCCCATAAAAACATAAAAGCTCAACACCAGGAGAAAATACTATATTGAGCTCCAAGCATTGTCTCTCATGGCTTGCTATTTTTCAGACACAAATCTCTTTTTTTTCTTATTCCTTCTCTTATGCTTCTTCTATTTTTTCCTTTTACATTATTCTCATTTCAACTAGATGTTTAATATATCAACTTATATTTCATTGTAGCTTTTTAACTTGTTCTGTTTCACACCTATATTTTTTTTTGCTGATCTATGCTTCACTGTAGTCCTTCTTCCCCTAGTCAATATTACCTTTATATATTTACAAGTTTTCTTCGTAATATTGAGAAGTAGCGTCCTCCAACAAATACACCAAAATACACCCAGGAACAACTGAAACACCCCACCTTGTCCACACTGAGAGATTATAGCACCTCCACACCCTCTCACCACTGCTTTTTTTTAAATTTTAAATTTTATTTTAAATTTTTTTATTTAAAAAATTTTATTCTTGTGTTTCATTTTGGCTTTGTTTTTTCAGTGGTGGCTTCCAACCACTCCAGATTTTTCTAGGGTGCATCTTGCGTGGGTCACGGTTGATATTTTGGACTCTGAACATTCCCTCAACCATCCCTCAACAGGAATGGACTCCCAACAAAGAAAAGAACCAGAGACAATGTTCTCTGCCACATATCTAATGGACATGGATATAAGGAAGATGTCAGAGGTAGAATTCAGGATAGCAATCATAAAGTCAATAGCTAGGCTTTAGAAAAGCATTAGTGACAATACAGAATCTCTAAGGACAGAAATGAGATCTAATCAGGCTGAACTTAAAAACACTATGAATGAGATGCAGTCTAAACTGGATACTCTAACAGCCAGGCTAAATGATGCAGAAGAATGAGTTAGTGATCTACAAGATAAGCTCACTGAAGGGAAGGAAGCCGAGAAGGATAGGGACAGGTAGCTAGAAGCCCATGAGAACAGACACAGAGAGATCAATGATGCAATGCAACGTTCCCATGTCAGAATTACTGGGATCACAGTGAGGGAGGAGAGAGAGGACTAACAGGTACATCTGAGGAAATCATAGCTTAGAACTTCCTAATCTAGGGAAGGAAACAAGTCTTCCTGTCCAAAAGGCAGAAAGGACACTTCCCAATACCAATAAAAACAGACCAACACCCCAGCATATAATAGTGAAACCTGAAAAGCTTAGAGCCAAGGAAGCTATCTTAAGAGAAGCTAGGGGGAAGAGATTTCTTACACACAAAGTGAAGAACATCAGAAAAATGTCAGACATGTCCAGAGACCTGGTAAGGCAGACAGGTCTGGCAAGACATACTGTGGGTTCTAAATGAAAAGAACACGCAGCCAATAATACTTTATCCAGCAAGGCTGTCATTCAGAACAGATGGCAAGACAAAGAGCTTCTAGGACTGGCAGAAACTGAAAGAATATGAGACCACCAAGCCAGCTCTGTAAGAAATATTAAGGGGGATTTTATAAAGAAGAAAGATGCCAAGAGAAATACAGACGAGAAATTTAGAGACAATCTATAGAAATAGGGACTTCGAAGGCAATACAACAGCACTAAATTCATACCTTTCAAAAGTTACTCTCAATGTAAAAGGCCTAAATGCTTCCATGAAACAGCACAGGGTTGCAGACTGGATGTAAAGATGGGACCCATCCATACGCTGTCTACAAGAAACTAAAGACACCTCCAGATTGAAAGTGAGGGGATGGAGAACCATTTATTATGCCAATGGACCTCCAAAGCAAGCCGGGGTGCAGTTCTCCCATCAGACAAATTAGATTTTAAATCAAAGACTGTTGTAAGAGATTTAGAGGGACACTATATCACACTTAAAGGGTCTATGCAACAAGAAAATCTAACAATTGTAAATATCTATGCCTCCCAACATGGGAGCAGCCAGCTACATAAACCAACTAACTATTCAGCAAAATAAAGAGTCATATTGATAATAATACATCAATAGTAGGAGACCTCAATGCTCCACTCTTAGCAATGACCAGATCGTCTTAAGCCAAAGATCAACAAAGAAACAAGAGCTCTTTATGACACATTGGACTAGGTGGACTTCGTAGATATATACAGAACATGCCACCCTAAAACAACAGAATACTCATTCTTCTCAAGTGCACATAGAATTTTCTCCAGAATAGACCACATACTGGGTCACAAATAAGGTCTCAACTGACA
>CM053620.1:29445657-29508701 GCA_028646535.1 Procyon lotor
CTCTGGGTAGACTTATCCAAAAGAAAAGGGAAAGGACCAAATCAATAAAAATCATGGTGCTCACTTCAGCACCACAAAACTAAAATTGGAACAATACAGAGAACATTAGCATGGCACCTATGGAAGGATGACACGCAAATTTGTGAAGCATTCCATATTTTAAAAAAATAATAAATTAAAATAAAATAAATTAAATTCATGAATGAAAGGGAAGAGATCACGACTAACACCAAGGAAACAGAAACAATTATTAGAATTAATTACCAGCAAGTATATGCCAACAAATTTTAAGCAACCTGAAAAAAAGGATGCCTTCCTGGAATCTTATAAACTACTAAGACTGAATCAGAAAAGAATAGACAATCTGAATAAACGAATAACCAAGCAAGGAAGTTGAACCAGTATCAAAAACCTTCCCCAAAACAAGAGTCCAGGGCTGGATAGTTTCTTAGGGGAATTCTACCAAACATTTAAAGAAGAAATAATATCTATTCTCCTGAAGCTGTTTCAAAAAATAGGAATGGAAGGAAACCATCCAACCTCTTTCTATGAGGCCAGCATTACCCTGATCCCAATACCAGGCAAAGACCCCAACAAAAAGGAGAATTGTAGACCAATATCCCTGATGAACATGGATGCCAAAATACTCACTAAGATCCTAGACTATAGGACCCAAGAGTACATTAAAACAATTATTCACTATGACCAGGTGGGATTTATTCCTGGGATGCAAGGGCAGTTCAACATTCACAAATCAATTAATGTGATAGATCACACCAACAAAAGAGGAGAAGAGAACCATATGATCCTCTCAATTGATGCAGAAAAAGCATTTGACAAAATACAGCATCTTTTCTTGGTCAAAACTCTTCACAGTCGAGGGTTAGAGGGAACATACTTCAATCTCATAAAAGCCATCTATGAAAAGCCCACAGAGAATATCATTATTAGTAGGGAAAAACTCTCAGTTTTGAGAGAAAAAACTGAGAGTTTTTCCCTTAATGTCAGGAACAGGACAGGGATGCCCACTCTCAACACTATTGTTCATCATACTACCAGAAGTCCTAGCCTCAGCAGTCAAACAACAAAAATAAATAAAAGACATTCAAATTGGCAAGAAAGATATCAAGCTCTCATCCTTCAAAGATGACATGATACTTTATATGGAAATCCCAAAAGACTTCAACTCCAAATTACTAGAACCCATAAAGCAATTCAGCAACGTGGCAGGATACAAAATCAATGTACAGAAATCAGTTGCATTTCTATACACTAACAATGTGACTGAAGAAAGAGAAATTAAGGAATAAATTTCATTCACAACTGCACCAAAAACCGTAAGATACCGAGGAATAAAACTAACCAAAGAGATAAAGGATCTACACTCTAGAAACTACTGAACACTTATGAAAGAAATTGAGGAAGACACAAAGAAATGGAAAAACATTCCATGGCCATGGATTGGAAGAATAAACACTGTGGAAATGTCTATGCTGCCCAGAGCCAACTACCCATTCAATGGAATCCCTATCAAAAGATCATTGACATTTTTGACAGAGAGGGAATAAACAATTCTAAAATTTGTATGGAACCAGAAAGACCCCAAATCGCCAGGGGAATGTTGAAAAAGAAAACCAAAGCTGGGGGCATCACAATGCCTGACTTCAAGCTATATTACAAAGCTGCAATCATCAAGACAGCATGGTATTGGCACAAAAACAGGCAAATAGATCAATGAAATGGACTAGAGAGCCCAGAAATGGACCCTTAATTAATGGTCAACTAGTCTTTGAGAAAGCAGGAAAGAGTATCCAATGGAAAAAAGACAGTCTCCATTATATGTTAATAAAAAAAAAAAAAAAAAACCATAAAAAAAAAAAAAAAGAGAAAAAAAAAAAAAGAAAAGAAAAAAGACAGTCTCTTCAATAAATGGTGCTGAGAAAATGAGACAGCCACATGCAGAAGAATGAATCTGGAATTCTCTTACACCATACACAGAGATAAACCCAAACGGATGAAAGTCCTCAATATGAGACAGGAATCCATCAAAATCCAAGAGGAGAATATAGGCAGTAACCTCTTTGACACTGGCTACAGCAACTTCTTTCAAGAACATCTTCAAAGGCAAGGGAAACAAAAGCAAAAATGAACTTTTGGGACTTCATCAAGATAAAAAACTTCTGTACAGCAAAGGAAACAGTCAATAAAACTAAGAGGCAACCCATAGAATGGGAGAAGGTACTTGCAAATGACATTACAGATAATGGGCTGGTATCCAAGATCTATAACGAACTTCTCAAACTCAACAACCAAAAAACAAATAATTCCATCCAGAAATGAACAGACACTTCTTCAGAGAAGACATCAACGCCTAGCAGTCACAGGAAAAAATTTTCAACATCAGGGAAATTCAAATCAAAACTACAATGAGATACCACCGTACACCAGTTAGAAGGCAAACATTAAGAAGGCGGGAAACAACAAATGTTGGCAAGTATGTGGAAAAAGGGGAACCCTCTTACACTGTTGGTGGGAATGTAAGATGTTACAGCCACTTTGGAAAACAATATGGAGGTTCCTCAAAGGGGGAAAAAAAGAGCTATCCTCTGACCCAGCAATTGCACTACTGGGTATTTACCCCACCAACACAGATGTAGTGAAAAGAAGGGGCACATGCACCCCCAATGTTCATAGCAGCAGTGTCCACAATAACCAAACTGTGGAAGGAACTGAGATGCCTTTCTACAGATGAACAGACAAAGAAAAAATGGTTCAGGGCACTGGGTGACTCAGTCATTAAGCATCTTCCTTTGGCTAAGGTCATAATCTCAGGATCCTGGGAGCAAGCCTTGCATTGGGCTCCCTGCTCAGTGGAAAGCCTGCTTCTTCCTCTCCCACTCCCCCAGCTTGTGTTCCCTTCCTCACTGTGTCTTTCTGTCAAATAAATAAAATCTTCAAAAATAAAAAAAAAATAAAAAGAAGATATGGTTCATATACACACCATTTACAGTGACATGGATGGAACCAGAGGGTATGATGTTAAGTGAAATAAGTCAATCAGAGAAAGAAAATTATCATATGATTTCACTCATATGTGGAACATAAGGAATAGCACAGAGGACCACAGAAGAAAGAAGGGGAAACTGAATGGGAAGAAATCAGAAAGGGAGAAAAACCATGAAAGATGATGGACTCCAAGAGAGAGGGGTGGGAGAATGGGGTAGACAGGTGATGGGTAATTAAGGAGGGCCCATGTTGTGATGAGCACTGGGTGTTGTACGCAACTAATGTATTATTGAACACTAAATCAGAAACTAATGATGTAGTATCTATTGGCTAACTGAACATAAAAAAAAAGTATATGCATATGTCTCACCTTCAGAAAATTAATATTCCGAAATTAATCTTCATAACAGTTGAAATACATTACTACAGACTATGAATCAGGACACACATTGGATATTTTCCACATTTAACAAAATAAGAATATATTTTGTATTGTGAAAGGATTTTTTTTTTTACTTTATAAAATAATTATTTGACTTACAGCCTGATTTAACAAGTGAAACCTCAATGAAATTGTAGGGGGTAAAACACTAAACTGGGGTGGGTGCAATGGGCCTCAGCCCTGGTCTATCATTAACTAGTTGTGCAACTTTAGATAAATCTAAACTTAACTACCTGGGTCCCAGTTTTATTATCTGCAAAATTCAATCAGCCATCATGTCCCTCTAATTAAAAGCAACCAGTTCAAGGAGAATATGGAGATCATCCTGCCAAAGACAAATGATGACTTAAATACCTAGAGATGAAAAAAATTTTGATGACAAAGTCATAAAATGTTAGAACTAGTCCTACATAAACTCTTTTTTTTTTTTTTTTTTAAGATTTTATTTATTTATTTGACAGAGAGGAGAGAGAGCACAAGTAGGCAGAGAGGAAGGCAGAGAGAGAGGGGGAAGCAGGCTCCCCGCTGAGCAGAGAGCCCGATGTGGGGCTCGATCCCAGGACCCTGAGATCATGACCTGAGCTGAAGGCAGAGGCTTTAACCCACTGAGCCACCCAGGTGCCCCCCTACATAAACTCTTAAGAAAATTTAAATGTTCAGAGGCTTAGAAAGATATGAGCATTCACAGATTACACAGTGAATCAGCAACAGAGTAAAACGATTGCCCAATTTGTCTTAGGCCAACAAAACCCTATTACCCAGACTTAAAGTTACTAGAAGAGCAGACACCAGCTTACCTATATGCAAGAGCCAAAGCCCAGGCCCCAGCTGCACAGTATAGACTGTCCTGGATTTTTGCCTTCTGATCATCACCACACGTTTTAGTGGGAAAGAGACCTGTGGTTGGACTTTGATACAGTAGCAATGTTGACTTGACTGGAATGGAACACAAGAAAAAAAATGAATTGTACATTCATCCATTTTCCTTGGGCTGAAGATCTTAATCTTTAGTTTCCTCATTCTACTTCTGACAATTCTGTTCTTCCTGAATTTACCTATAATATGCAATTTTTAAGCATGCAGAAACTGCTTCATGTAGGTCACTCCAGCTTAAGTGGGAATCCACCCTGAAGGAAGGGTATTTCTACTTTTGAGGAAAGAACTCAGCTAATTAGCAATTAAAAACCTTTTAGCATATCCTATCTAATGTCAGTAAGTGTTGTAAGGCAACATCAGGTGCAGAAAAAAAAATACCAATGAAAAAAGAAGTATATTTTCAACAACAAGTTCAATAGGGAAACAAAGCAAATGTACAACAAAGAGTGGCATTAGTCACTAAATCCAAATCTTGTTTCCCACTGATGACTAACTTGTGTCTGGTCTTCAGAGGAATGTATTCATTTTATTTTACATATTATATTATACATGCTAGAGAGATGTTTAACATTTCAAAATCAAATCCTATCCTTATATGACATGAAAACAGGTAAATATTTGGAGAACATTTTAACTTAAAAGAAGACTGAAATTAATGCTTTATTACCTTTTATAAAAGAGTTTTGAAATATAAAAATACACCCACCAAAACTACATTTCCTAAAATCTATTTTTTTCTAACTATAAATATTTTTCTGTAAAATACATTAAATTACTCTAATCTAGATTGACATACGCCATCTTCTTTTAGAGTAATTTTTTAAGGACCTAAAGCACTCTGCTCCTTCAAAGAGATTAAAGAATTAAATTTCTTTTTATTTTTTCCCCAGACAAAACTGATGTTATCATTACCATTTTTTTTCAGAATACGAGGGTATTTATCATTTTTCCTCGAGTCAAGAATTGGTCCTTATAGCCTGAAATAAACAACTGACATTTCTTTAAAAAGGTATTTAAATTTCTTTAGTTATGGCTACAATGATAATAGAAGGGTCATTTAAGAATATATCCCAGAATTGTGACCAAAATAACATGAATTAAGGTTTTATATGAGCTTAACACAAACAACAAAAAAAATCCTTATCTTAGGGGAAATAAATAAATTTAATATTATTTGCCATACAATGGCACAAGAAGCAAACTGGCAAAAAATTAATAGACTTTTCTAACTTAACAGTTTGATGAACAAAGAGGAGTCTTATCTCATACATCTCTCAAAGTCGATTACTCACATTTAAAAAACAAAATCTGCCAGGCTGCTCATGGCAAAACAAAAACAAATAAAATAGGGACCTGTTTTTTTTTTTAGTAATAGCAACCTGAGGTTATCTTGTGTCTCTTCATGAATTAGAAATAGATATAAAACCCTTAGGACTACTTGAGAACCATGTATAGGTAAATGAGTAGGGAATACTTCTACAAAATCATTATGTCAGTATTAATCAAGAAGCAGCCTCTAGTTCTTAAATCTGGTAATGTTTAGGAGGGCTAAAAGGACACAGAGGACATTGGTGATGGTTTTAAAATTATTCAAGGGACAGATGACTTGCTGGAATTCTTTTATAGTCCCAGTATCAATTTGTAATTGGAATATATAGCTGCCTCAGCAATGAAAGTACCCCAACATCCAAATGAAAGAATATCATCCTGTACATAATATATGCAATATAAAGAAGAGTAAATACTAATCATAACTACATAAGGACATGATTTCCTCAAGTTTAGCTTACCAATTCTGTAATAATGATCCAATTTATCCCACAGAGTTTCATTATCAGGTCTCGGAAGATTAATGCTTTTAAGAGGTTCATAAACTGAGCCTAAAAGAAAAATGAGAACCCATCAAATTCAATCATTTTCACTGAGATAAACAAAGAAAACTTCTAAATAAATGAAAAGGCACTACTTAACAATCTAATTTTCATTTTTATATGTGAACTACTACTTTGTATTACTGGTCAAATTTTTGGTGGCGGAAGAAGAGAGAAGAAATCACCCTTGTAACAAGTATAGAACAGTTTTAAATGTTATGGAAACCCCACCCTCACCCCTGGCAGTTAATCTAACTGACATATATATATACTGGTCCCAACAACTCAAATACCAGTAATACTTATGTGCTAGTTACGAGCTTAATAATTTCAGTTCCCTTTGAGAAATATCAACTTAAAATGCCCTAAAATCCAAATCTTATTCTTTATGCTCATGATCAGGCAATTTTCTGTGAAATGATCATATCCCAAAAACCTCAAGGAAAAAGATAAGGCTGACATGTTCCAAAGTCATCCACTCCCTGAATATTCAGATAGTTTTCACACTAAAATTCTGAAGCCTCCACTTTCTCCTAGGTAGATAAAACTCATGCCTTATTATCTGGACTAAAGCAGAAACCATTTCTACTTCTCAGCCATGAAAACTACTCCAACATATTAGCAGAGCATACTGCTCAAAAGCTACAGAATACACAATAATTATGATAATTTGCCACAAAATAGATACAGAAAGTTTTTCAGTTGACTAGTGCACATTCTCAACTACTGACTGAAAGGAAGACATCTGAACCTCCAGCCATGAGACTAGGTACTGTCTCTCATTCTTGTTAAAAGCACTCAGAAATTATAAACATTTCAAGGTCACAACCAATCCACCTTTGGATTCAGGTAATACACGTCATATGGCCTATCAACATAACACAAGAGTGGTTCTAAAATTTACCTGGGGTTGGAAGGGCAATGAGTTAGCATGAATTAACAATCTTTTTCTAAGAAAATTAAAGCATTTATGTTCATAAAAGTGCTATGCCCAGTATGCTACTATAAAGCCAAGGTATTTGGAATCCCTTTATGTTTAGGGAGATAATAAACACTATGAAGGAAGTAAGGAAAGGATCTATACATTAAGGCAATAATCTCATTATCTTCTGTTGGAAAGAGAGATGATTTATGCAGGAAAACAGGAATATGAAATTACTTGAGTGAAGAGATTTTCTAAAAAAGACAATGACATCAACCAGAATGGTCCCACAGGGAAGAATGGAGAGGCCTACCAACCTAGACAGGAAAGCATCAGGAACTCCTGCACAAGAGGCAGGACCTGGCCATGCCCTCCACCTCCCTGCATTCAATAACTCTGGGTAGGTATAAGTATGTGGGCAGCCTGGTAGTTTGGAAAAAGTATATGGCCACTGCTTACAAGTTAGGTGCTAAGCTCTGAGAGTCTACAACCTCTCTGTGAAGCTCATTTAATAATTAATAAAATAAAATAAATTAATAAAATAAAATCAGGTATAAATCATCACAACTTTTAAATTGTAAATACAAATATACAAAGATTAAAGGAGACACCTTTGCTGGGGTGGAAGGACTGTGGATGAATGATATTTCTAATTTTACTTATTAGAAATATTAATATTTTGCTTTATATAAGAAAAAATCACCAGAAATTACATACACTTTCATTACATATAGGTAAAACAATACATGTGCATATGGATAAAAGTTGAAGTAGAATATGCAAAACTGATATCCACCTTTATATCTACCATAATAATTGTAAGTGAGTTTATTTTCAAAGACTGCTTTAATGTCATTGTATCATGGTTTTTAGGGTAAAAAATATTTTTCAAAGTGCTATTACACCTAAGGTGCCCCTCAACCCCCCCCAAAAAACTAAAATGATTCTGTTATCTAATGTTCCTCAATGAAATCACCAATGGAGTTTCATAAAAGCCACAATAAATAAACAAAATGAAAACCAGACTTTTCAGAAAAATAAATACGTATGCAGTAAGAGCTAAAAGAGATGTTCAAAGCATAGCTGAAAAGTATAAAAGTAAAATCACCTAACTCACTAAGAATCAATATTTTCTTATACTTTCTTTACATCTTCAAAGAAAACCCATGGTGAATTAAGAACAGCTTGCCTAGATAAATGTTAATATTTTAGTGATCACTATTGTATTGCTTCAGAAGTAACTGCGTAAAATTAAACAAAGATGTTCCACACAATTTATGGCAAACAGTACAACAAATCTGAAGTCAAAGGAAAAGTAATCAATGGTAACATTTAAACAAGAATTAGACACCTGAAAAGCTTCAATACAAAAAAAATGTGAAGGAGAAAGCAATCAATAGAGCATGAATTCCCAAAGACAATGAAAAAGATGCAAAATTAGAGAAAACACTAATAAATGTTTAGAGTTCAAAATGAAATTAAGTTTTATAATGTGAATTTTTCCCAGTTGAATTATGCCTATATTCAAACATCACAAAGTAAAATAAAAATTATCTTTTTCCTATTTTTAAAAATGAATTTAAACATGTTCATCTGATTTTTCCCTGTCAATTGTCTTGGTATTAGAAAAATACAATCAATCTACTCTTCATTTCAGAACACATTATTGCCAAAGACATTTACTGATGAGAAGAGGCAAAAGTTGTTTCTTGAAGAGTAGTATTTAGTTTTATCATGAAAGAGGAAAGGATTATTATTTAGGAGATTAAACAAGGAGTTCCCTAAGAAATTTCCATGAGATGAACACAATACTAAGAGCATAACAAAGGTACAAACTTTACCAATTTGGCGCCATAAAACACCAAGAAGCTTTCTGAGTGTTATGAGGAGGCTCTTAAGCAATCATAAAATAGCACTGGCAATTCAAATAGTAACCACTAAAAGAATAAAAATGAAGACTCAAAAGGGAAGACAAGGTGGAAAACAGATCAGTAAACCAAAACAGTATCACTAGTCTATTATTTGGGCATACAATTTTTCAGTATATGATTGAAAGCCCTTTAATAAGGTCTATGCAAAAATGCTATTAATCAAGACTTTCATGAACCCTTAAGTAGCTTTATCATTTTTCCACATATGGTGATAGATAAATACCATTATTCATTCAGTCAATACATG
The DNA here is from genome assembly GCA_028646535.1 of Procyon lotor. Taxonomy (NCBI): domain Eukaryota; kingdom Metazoa; phylum Chordata; class Mammalia; order Carnivora; family Procyonidae; genus Procyon; species Procyon lotor. Next base: position 29,454,953 of record CM053620.1, read on the forward strand.
CAGTGGATGCATACAACTCTGGACTACACATCTAGTAGGCTACCAGGACTAACGGATTAGTAATAAGATAAGGTTTTGAATAAGAGTAACATGAATTAGAGCAGTGAGTTTCTTAAAAGACAAAGGATAGGAAAATTCAGTTCCCCTATAGGGCTAAGAGAACAGGAAACTCCTGCATAGCAATCTCTGAAAATAATAGCAATTGCAAATTATGAACTGCCAACTGAATATGAAGATAACAACTGAAATCTAGAAGAGCACAAAGTCATAAACATATATATGTACCTTTAGACACATTATCATAGCTCCAAAGGTTATACATGTGTCTTATGGAACAAGATATCACATAACAAGGGGTTTTTTTGAAGTGATACACATGAAAAGGTTTAGGTGAAGAAAGTATACAGCTAACGGTAAATTTTACTGAACACAGATCCAAGTATGCCCTTTCATGAGATAGGGAATTTTATTATAAATCTAAATCCTTAGAAAGGCCTATAGGATTCTGATCTTCTCCCTCAATTAAAATAATTCTTTTCAGATTAAAAAAATACAACATTCCATCAACCTAAAATAGGCATCATTAACATTTTGGTGCATTCCTTTCAAGCATTTCTTTAAGCAGTATGGGTAAACATAAATAAAATTTATCACACGTGGAATCATAGCATATAGGCTGTTTTTATCATCCTTTTTTCCCTTATCTCATTTCTTGCCCTCTTCTGTCCTCATTCCCAGGTAACCATACTTTTTCCATATCTATATAACAAAACACATAGACATAAAAGAGGGAAAAGTCTTTCATTGCTTGTTTTATAAAAATGGAGTCATGAAACAGACCCTTTCTTGCTTCTTATTCCTCTCATTTGACAACATACATGGAAATCAAAAAAGGCAATGATTCTTTCTTTGACTGATTCCAGGGTTTTAATACAGTGCAGCTTATTCAATTATTCCTCTATTAGTAAACATATAATTTGTTTTCTATTTTTGCCATCAAAAACAATCCTGCAAAACATCCTTATACACAGAAACAGCCAGTAGTTTGCTAGAACCAACTAATACTGGCTAGAGAGAGTCAAGTATTAAATTTTCAGGAATTTTGGGAGCTGGTTATGAAACAAATAAATGAAAATGAAATCATAAAAACTTATAACTGGATAATTAGTCAAAACAAAGATAATATATATTCAAAACTCATCACTTCCTAATTTTACTACATTTTACTATTATATAGGCTCTTGAATTGATTTATACCTATAGATCTGTACATTTGAAATACTATGCAACAGCACGTTACAACATGTCTCATTCCAATGCTGCATTCAGTAATGTCATGTATATTTGAGCAATTGGGATAAAAACGCAATGGTCTGCAAAAGTCTAAAATTTTGGCATCTGGCCCTTTTTAGAAGAAGTTTGCCTGCCTTTAATCTAAATTCCCAGTACTATTAAATTCAGTAATAAATGTACTTTTTACAAAATAATGGCAAACTGCATTTTTTTAAAAGGCTAAAACAATTCCTATTTCTACTAGATAGAGTGCTCCATTCCTATAAAAGTTTTTCAGGGCACCTGGGTGGCTCAGTTGGTTGTCCGACTTTCGATTTTGGCTCAGGCCCTAGTCTCAAGAGTCATGGATCGAGCCCTGCATTTCGCTCCGCACTGAACATGGAGCCTACTTGAGATTCTCTCTCCCTTTTCCTCTGCCACTCTGCTTGTGCTCTCTCTCAAAGGAAAAAAAAAAGTCTTTCCAATCTGATAGTGTCTTACTTTTGTTCATTCCTCATAGAATTCATGAGTCTGAAAATCTTTGCAAACTGGCCATTTGGATTTGCTCTTCTGTGAATTGCCTACATCCTATTGCCATTTGCTGTTGCTTTGTTAGTGTTTTTGTCATCAATCTCTAAAAGCTCTTTGTGTATTTTGTTTGCTATTTAATATTTCCTTCTAAATATTTTCCCCTGAGTTTTCATTAGTATACCAACACCACAATATAAAAACTTGCAAGAGTTGACTATATCTCTTTCCTCACTTGGTTTTAGTTTTCCTTTCTTTTTAAAAAGGTTTTTGACAAAATGAGCAGAGGGGAAAAAAATAAGAGAGAGGAGCATACCAAAAAACAGACTCTTAACTATAGAGAACAAACTGATGGTTGCCAGAGGGGAGGTGAGTGGGGCATGGGTGAAATAGATGATGGAGATTAAGAAGTGCACTTGTGATGAGCATCAGGTATTGTATGGAAGCATTGAATCACTATATTGTACACCTGAAATTAATATTACACTGTATGTTAACTAACTAGAATTTAAATAAAAACTTAAAAAATAAATAAAAAGGGTTTTGACAAATCCTAGATTACATAGAGTCACCTCAATTTTCTGCTAGGCTTTTTATTATGTAAAAAATTTTTCTCACTTAGGTATTTGATTCATTGGGAATTTGTTTTCTACATTGCTTTTATTTATTTATTTTAAATATTTTATTTATTTTATTTTATTTTATTTTATTTTATTTTATTTTATTTTGACAGAGAGATTATAAGTACACAGAGAGGCAGGTACAGAGAGGGGGAAGCAGGCTTCCCTGAGCAGAGAGCCCGATGCAGGGCCTTGATCCTGGGACCCTGAGATCATAACTTGAGCCGAAGGCAGAGGCTTAACCCACTGAGCCACCCAGGTACCCCTATTTTTGTATTTATTTTAGAGAGAGACGACACCAGGGGGAGAGGCAGAGGAAGAAGGGGAGAGTGAGAAACAGACTCCTCGCTGAAAGCAGAGCCCTATATGGGGCTCGATCTCAGGACCCCAAGATCATGACCTGAGCTGAAATCAAGAGTCAGATGCTTATCCAACTGAGTCACCCAGATCCTCTAAACCACTTTTTTTTTTAAAGATTTTATTTATTTATTAGAGAGAGAGAGAGATCACAAGTAGGCAGAGAGGCAAGCGGGGGGAGGGGGGGCGGGGGGGAAGCAGGCTTCCCGCTGAGCAGAGAGGCCAACATGGGGCTAGATCCCAGGACCCTGAGAGATCATGACCTGAGCGGAAGGCAGAGGCTTTAACCCACTGAGCCACCCAGGTGCCCCAAACCACTTTTAAAATCGTGAGGTCAGACTTTTAAAAAGATCAAATTGGTTGTTTTGTTTTGTATTTTTAGGTTATAGAACATTGAACTGCTTCAGGCAATATATATCGATTTTAAAAAAAGTATTTTATGTAGCACTCAATATTGAATACTGACACAAAATTAAAACATAAAGAGCATACTTTCCTTTTTCTATGGGTCTTGGGTTCTAGCAGAAAATACACAAAACGTGTCAAAGTAAAACCTTAGCCCAAGGGAAAAATAATCAATCAGTATCTTCCATCTGTGTTATATTAATGATTGTCCTACTTTGGAAATAGAGCAAGTTGAAGTTAGAATCTTCTCCTGCATTAGCTCAGGGTAAGCAGGATAGATATCTATATCTAACTGTATAGATAAAGGGCATGTTAAGAGTTGTGACTTTTCAGTTAGAAGCAAGTCTCTGAAAGCCTAAGGAGTAGTTTTTGAAGACTCCAAAGTATAGAGGTTATTAAACTAATAAGAAAGTATACACAAAGAAGCAGTAAATTACCAAAATCCCAAGAGCTAACATGTTGCACAAGATAAGTAAGAACTAAGCAGAATGTGAAGACCTTGTATTGCAGAGGGTCAAATAGCCCCAAGGTTTCATGAGATTTGTATATTCATTGTGCTCACATATGCATGTAAAAAGATGAGGAGGATAGGAAAGGCTAGAGCAGGTAGGCATTGGAGAGCAGAGAGACAGCCTTATATACAAACACACAATTTTGTGTGCAAACCTTTATGGTTTATCAGTGAATTACTGATAAAAACCTGTGGTTTATCATTAAATTACTAAAACATTCATTTTGGGGCTGCTAAGATAGCAAGAGTTCTCAGAGTACAATACTCTATATGTTTATCCTACATATAAATCCATATTTAATACAATATATTTTCAAGCAACTTTAAAATTTAAGTTACATCTTTAACTTCAGAAGATAATTTCTTCATCTTAAAATTCCCTCTTACTCCTCACTGATAAAAGCAAGAAATATACTACCATAGAAGAGACAAGTTATTCCAATACATTCTCACTCTATATTCCTGATGCTAGTACTAAGAAGTTCTCAGTAAATATTTACTGAACTGAACTGGATGAATCACATGATCAGAGAGAGGCCTTCTTGAATTCCCAGAGTTCATTTTGCCATCTCCTGCATCTTATAACACTTTGTAAATACCTTAATTATAGCTCTTCTTTGTCACAATATATGTTATTTTCACTATTTGATTAATGTGTTATACTACATTAGAAGCTAATCGATGATAGGGGCCATACCTAGTAAGTAGTAGATGGCAGTAATATTTGGTAGGAAGGAAGGAAAGGAAAAAAGCTGATAAAAACATGTTTCAGAAAACTTTTGATGACCACTTTTACAATTTTCTTCTCACAAACTACCCTATCTCCTGTTACTTCCCCAACCACTCCATCTGAATTAATGATTAAGTCCCACTTCTTCAGACTTCCATAATTAGACAAATTGGAAAACTTCTCTAACTTGAGAATGTACACATGTTAACTTTTAGAGTTAAAAGATGTGAATATAGGGCGCCTGCGTGGCTCAGCGAGTTAAAGCCTCTGCTTTCGGCTCAGGTCATTATCTCGGGGTCCTGGGATTGAGCCCTGCATCTGGCTCTCTGCTCAGCATGGAGCCTGCTTCCCCCTCTCTCTCTGCCTGCCTCTCTGCCTGCTTGTGATCTCTCTCGCTGTCAAATAAATAAATAAAATCTTAAAAATAAATAAATAAATAATTTTAAAAAGATATGAATATACTATACATGACTCCACACTTTGAGCACCTTCAAGATCACGTGAAGTGATCTCCTTGTAAAACAAAAAAAACAAAACTTAAACCATGATTTTCTTTACTGTTCAGTTCCATCATGTACAGAAATTTAAAATATTAAGGAATAAATGTACCCCTAATAGGGAAATGAACAAATTGTGATTATCTCCATTCAGTGATACCTTGAAACAGTTTAAAGAAATGAGGTAGATCTCTTATATCATGAAAAACCTAAAAATTAGTGTGAAAAAGTAACTTCAAAGAGTAAGATTCATGGTATGATACTACCTGTTGCAAAACTATATATATGTATATATATATATATGATGTTTACAAATGTATACAATATAGATAACTAAGAACTTTAAAATGCCTGAAAAGAATACAGACCAAACTGTTAAAAATGTTATTACTCAAGAGGGGATGGTGATTTTTACTCTCTATATTTCTGATTATCTAAATGTTATATAAGACAGTATTCATTTAGGGGTACCTGGGTGGCTCAGTTGGTTAAGTGTCTGACTCTTAATTTCACTTCAGGTCATGGTCTCAGGGTCATGGTCATTGGGCTCTGCAATGAGCAAGGAGCCTGCTTAAGATTATCTTTCTCCCTCTGTGCCCTGTGGCTGCTCACCATCAAAAAAAGATACTCATTTACTACTTATATAATTTTTAAAAATGATAAATGGAAATTTTGAATACCTACTACTATGCATTGAAGAAGACTTTATACATCCTATCCCATTTCATCATCTGACAAAGCTCTGACATTGGCATTAAGTGAGGCACAGAGAAGTCATTAAATAACAGGCTGAATTTGAACACAGGGCTCTTTGAAGACAAACTGTATGTGTGGTCTTTTCACTATACTATGAAACCTCAAAATTATCAGGTTGCTTCAAAATGATAAATATGTATATATGAATACATGTATATTTTTAACCCCAATTTATTTTCACAGTTCATCTGAACACTCAACTTTTTAAGTCTTCGTGTTTCTCATGGCAAGGTAGGTTAAGAAACATATTTTAAATGTAAAATATGAAATGGCAAATATGAAATAACACAGCTTTATAAAAATGAAGTAAAATTTGCCCATTCAACTTATCCAAATAAGATGCGAAAAGGCCATTTCACTATTCCCATTTTATTTTTAATAAAAAGGTATTAAGTTCTTCCAGTGACCTTTATAAAAGGAGCATAGCCTATAAAATCTATTTAAGGATATTAAATCCAGTTGATGTTTCATGTGCTGACCTTATGAATACCAATCACTCAATTAGCTATTTCATTTTCCTTTCTTATTTATAGTCTAGTAGAATACCTTGTCATAATGTACCATGAATTCGTATGATTTCTGTGAGGTCAGAGCTATATTCCAAAAATTCTAATCTTTTTAAAAAGTTTTTGGAACTCCTCTCTATGGGGAAAAAAATGCATTCAGAAGTGGCACAAGTTGTTAAATTTACTTGAGGCGGTTGTTTCATCCACTATTACAACCCCACTGCCAACAGTGCTTGGCAACAGTAAGCACTCAAAAATATTTATTGAATGAATGAAATTAATATCTTCTGATATCTAAAATTTGCCAAAATTTACTCATAATCAGCTGCAATGAATAAAATTATTCATCAGGGCAGATGAAGTAAGACCCATTAATCAATAAATAACCTAAGCTGTGACCATAAAGTAATTTAACTTGTTCTACTCTTCTCTTATATTCTGTTCATTCTTCTGTTGCTCATAAAGGTGGAGCTGAATGAAATCATAAAAAAATATGATTAAAAATGATTTGATCACTAGAATGAATGTATATAGCCTTACAAGTGGGTCACTTTATAAAAGATAATGCTAATCTGGAAATATATGATTTCTCCAGAGAAACCCACTATCATTATTTCATACTTAACGCTGTAAGTAAAAAATTTAAATTCCAAACTTCTAAGACTTAAACAATAGAGTTTCAGTTCAATATTAACTGAATTACAGAGGGGGGAAAAAGAACTTCACTATACACCATTCCCAGTCTTTACAAGAAATATTTAACTTTATTATGTCTTCTGCTACTATAGTGAAAACATGTGATACTAGGCATTACGCTATGTCACAAGTTATTATATATAAGTGTGAAAGAAGTACTTTCAAGCCATTCAGCACTTTGAAAAATGTAACTGACCCATTTCCCTTTATCATTTACATTTTGATGAAGCCTGGCCTGTATTTCTAGTCTTGGTAAAGTTCAGAAATGCCTTTAATATGAATGTCATTACTACTAATTAAAAAGTTCCCTTATAACACTTTATAAAGGAGGCATGAATAGAGGAAGTCCTAAATGTTAATTAAAAAAAAAACACTATAAACTATGAATTAGCAAAGTAAGCTTACCATGGTAACAAAAACATTCATAACCAGAATAAAAACTAGAAATACTACTAAAAAACAGTATAAAGTTTGTAGATAATGAAAGCTGTTAACTTTCTCACCAAAATGCAGTGAAGTTTAGATCACTAAGTAAAACAGGTCAGTGATGACATTTCCGACGCTATACCCTCAGATTTTGGTGATTTGTTCTAAAGCTATCCTAAGGGTCTGTGTTAATGAATTGCCTTCTATTAAGATCCACCTGGAATAAAATCATTAACTGACCAAACTTTCTTTTATGAAATCCAAGCCACATCTTTTAAAGCCAACTTTCACTCTTTAGAGAATAAAGTTAAACCTCAAAGTTCAATCAAGGAAAAGAGAGGTCTCTGCTCTCCACCACTTCTCCTCCTCAATCCCCAAAGTGTAAAGAAACTCCTGAATGGAGAATGTCTCCCTATCTAAGAGGCTGTGGAAAGAACACGGGTTTTGAAAACAGACAGATCTGGGCTACAATCACAGCTGTATCACTTTGCAACTTTCAGGACACAGACTCTCTGTGAAGTGGGAAGAATTACATAACCTCCCACAGTTGTTGTGAGACAAAGGAAATATTCTGAATAAAACAACTAGCGCAGTGTATATTAAATACCAGTTGTCTTCCCTTTCCCATCCTTAAACTTTTAAATCTCGCCTAGCACTTAGCTTAGGATTAGTCACAAAATAAGAAATCAAGGAATGCTTGATTAACTAGCTTTGTCAGGTTAACATCTTGATTGATGCAAGAATGGATGCTCCACACAGTGATTTTAAATCAGCAATTTACATCATCAATAACTTTTAAGAAACAGCAAAAAGATAACTGAGTGGAATGTGAACTGTAAATGTAATAGTGAAATACCCTTGGCTTGCTATACATAGTTTAGCGCCAAGTACAGGTGCTATAGATATAGGAAACCAAGATCATCAACTTCTCTAACTAGAAGAAAAAGCATTACTTAGAGTGCAAAAGCCAGAAACATGCCACTGAAATGTGACCCTCAGCTATGTAAGAGTGGTGCTAACAGGTCTTCAATAAAATTTTATAACCAAATTGAACATTTCTGAAGCATGAGTATTCAGAGCTAATCTTAATTTCACTAATAAATCACTACCAACCTCCAGGTCTAATCAGGGCCAATTGTCAAACACACCAGAAAGGCATGCTCTCTGTTGGGGAGACAAAGAAAACTTAAGACCCTTGGAAGCGGGGCACTGGGGTGGCTCAGTGGGTTAAAGTTACCCTGCCTTTGGGTCAGGTTATGATCCCAGGGTCCTGGGATCGAGCCCCACATCGGGCTCTCTGCTCCACAGGGAGCCTGCTTCCCCCACTCTCTCTCTGCCTTCCTCTCTGCCTACTTGTGACCTCTCTCTCTTTCTCTGTCAAATAAATAAAATCTTTAAAAAAAAAAAAGACCCTTGGAAGCAAAATCAAATCTCATTAAGAAGTGTAGGATGAGTGGGGTACTTGGGTGGCTTAAGTTAAGTCAGTAGGTTAAGCTCAGATCATGAGATCTAGCCCCACACTGGGCCCGGAGCTCACAGAGTCTGCTTGAAGATTTCTCTCCCTCTACTTCACCCCTCCCCTTATTTGTGCACTCTCTCTCTCTCCTTCTCTCTCTCAAAGAAATCTTAAAAAAAAGAAGTGTATGATGAGTATTAGTCTGCCACACACATGCAAAAATGAAGATATTAAAATGTACATTAATCTACTTTCTAATACATATGTTTAACATTATAGAACTGGAATATAGGAATAGGCATTCTTTAAGTTCTAAGTGTATTCATTAAGCAATACACTTTTCAAGCTATCTACTTTGGCTTAAAATTTTTCACATCTATTCAAAGTGTAGCTTAACTTTACCATGTTTTATGGACTGTTGGTTTTCTTTTTTTAAGATTTTATTTATTTATTTGACAGAGAGAGAGAAATCACAAGTAGGCAGAGAGGCAGGCAGAGAGAGAGGGGAAAGCAGGCTCCCTGCTGAGCAGAGACCCCAATGCAGGGCTTGCTCCCAGGACTCTGAGACCATGAACTGAGACAAAGGCAGAGGCTTTAACCCACTCAGCCACCCAGGTGCCCCTGGACTGTTAGTTTTTTATGTAATACAAAACTGAAAGAATTGAACTCTGGGTGAACACTAAGACTATTAAAATTTTGTTGTACCTTAATTTGCATTATAAGTTAGTTATAAGGATTTTATTGTAGCAAAAAAATTGCAATGAAAACTGGAGTCATGACAATGGATATTTAAGGTATTCAGCTTATACTAATTGCAAGTGAAACTAAACTACTACTGTAACATGAAACCATAATGGAAACCAGCCTTGAACTTGACCGTTTTTGTAGTTAATTTGAAGACTGCTTGCTGTTTCCTCTCCTCTTCAAACAAAATTATAGTCTATTATTTGAAGCTCCTACCCTCATTTTTATGTTCATTCTTATAAGACTGTTGAATATTATCTTAAAAGGATGCCCAGAAAAAAAAAAATCTAAAGTCAGTATTGACCAACATCATTCTGCTTTAAACGATAAGCTACATGAGATATGAAAAAGGCCAAATCCTCCCCACTCACCACCCTGCTTGCAAAATGACCACCACCATCAGGAACCTCTGGAAGGATCTTGAAACAATCAGCACATCAGTTTCTCAAAGAAATACTTGGGGAAAATAAAATGGACTGTGGGAAAAACAAATCAGCTTAATTTCCAGTGCTGACCAATATATGCCTCTCATTTCCATTCAATTGGCTACGCAACTCTCTAAAAATGAGGGGGTCATTGCCTACTGAAACGGTGACTACATGATCCTCAGGGCACAGAAGGGTTCATGAAATATAATTATTGAAATCATGTATGGTAAAGAGACTAGAAGGAAACATGAATAAAACCCAGTCATTTTCAATAACATCTGTTGGAAATTTTTATGTTATTAACGTACAGCAATAGCCTCAAAATGGGAGCCCTGAACTGGCAATTCAAATGCCCCAGCTCAGCTGGGTAAAATGATTTGATCCAGGTAAATCTAGGCAAAAGTCAGAGCCTGGAGCAGATTACAAAACTGATAGAGGCGGACAGCCATATTAATGAAAGGAGGCTGCAAAAACAAGCCATGGTCACAAATAGGAACTATGGAGTTGTCCCTAATGAGAATCAGTGATGCTGATAATGACATATTTATCCAAACTGTAAGTTCATGATTGGGAACATAAGGATGCTTAATTCAGAGCCCAAAATCTAGAGTCTTGATGCAAGGCAGAGAAGAGATGAAGATGATATAAAAAACTGGTGCTCAACAGGAATGGTACTTAATAGACTTTTGCTTTTCAAATGGTGATCCAACCACTAGCAGCAGGACTTCACCTGGGAGCTTGCTAAAATTACAGACTTTCAGGCCTCATCTCAGACCTGCTGAATGAAGTCTCCATTTTTAAGGAGATCCAAGACTCTACAGAGTCTTGCAAAAAACAAGATAGAGGAGAAAAAGAAGAGGGAAAAAGAAGGGATTAAAATCAACTAGCAGCTTTGTTGTCTTAGGAAAATCCAATTCTATGACTCCTAGAAGGTAGGACTGTGAACCAATTAAAACAGCTTAATATCAAGAGTAACATCTTGCCCACTGAGGTTTGCTTCAAGACCTTGACTCACTGTAATAACTGATCCAAAGGTATCATGTCATCAACTCTGCCCAATTGCAACCAGTTCCCCTTCTTATAAGATCTGCCTTAAAATCACCCAACCTAGGTTCTGAAACCCTATATTCTCCCATGACTACCCTGAGACAATGGGCAAGAGACATAATATTTTGAAGCAGAAAGGAATGGAAACAAGCATATGGTCTAAGTTCCTTATTTTATGAAAGAAATTCACAATTTATTTAAGAATGAAGAGCTAGTTGAGAGCTAGTTAAGAGAAGAACTAACACCAGAAACAAGATCTTCTGACTGCCTCTTCAGGGGTCTGATTTTTTTCTAATTTACATTAATTATTTTTGCTTCTGTGTCCTGGAGAAGGACATTGCTTAATGTTAGTATAATTTACCAGGATACCCAAACACCATGCTTAATGTGAGGAGTCAATAAGCAATATACTAGACTGAATATAAACACATAAATTCACTTTCAACCCAAAGAGATCAAAAAGGTAAAGAATAATATAATCCCATTATTACCAGCATCATAATAAAAACAGTTAATATTATTAGGGCATTTGTCATATGTACTGTGTTAAGAGCTTTATATACGTGGTTTCATTCAATCCTTGCAACTCTATTATAGAGGTAGTATTATGATTTCCATTTTACAGATTCAAAATTACTGAGGTTAAGTGACTTTTCAAAAGTCATGCTGCTAGCAAGTGGGAAAGCCAGGGCTTAAACACTGTAGTATGCTTTGGCTTTTTTGTTTGCCCATTTGTTTCAGGTAAAACAAAACAAAGATGAGTATATACTTATTATTTAAAGTCTTCTCTTGAAAATTTCATTTGTAATTACGAAAATAACATATATTCACAGCAATATATATAACCTGCTTCCAAGTAAAATTTAAATCAGAAATATTACTTTAACATTATTTTACCAAAGCATTAAGTTGCTTTCCAAACAGTTCTCATGTTGATCACTGCACTTTGTCCATATTAGCTGTGTAAATTCTGTTTCAGACATTATACCTGACACAACTGTCTTTTACCAAGATTTCATTTTCCTTTACTTCTCTTAGTTCAAGACATCTGCAGTGCATAGGAATAAAAAGGGCTCTCGTAGGTTACACATAATAACTAATAGACTTGATCTGAAGAGGTCCACCATGAGAAGAGAGATTTTTCTCTATTGTATTACTAGAAATATATTTTATATCATTTTTATTTTGAAAAATTTTATACTTACTCTAGATGGAAGCCAACTTCTTCCCACTTCATTTAAAAGGGTACATTAAAAAAATAAAAGGGTATCATTTCATTGCTTTCATTTCCATATTCCTGAAACTTAAATGCTAAGTTCAAGTTTTCTGGTATCTTACATAAAGTCTATACTGTGATAGACAAGGCCAATTAAGTAGGGTTAACCTTCTCTATATGTGAAAAAAAATAAACATGCTACTGATGACTGACATTTTGATAACAACACAGATGAAAAATCTATATGATTTCTTACATCTCCCCTTCAGGGAAAGCAAAATTCAGTACACAGAGATTGCTCAAGGTTTTTAAGCAAAGAGACAAAGGCTATTAGAGCCAGGCAGGACTGGCTCTGGAAATGTTGTCCACAAGAGAAAAGAACAATCCAAGAGTGCCCAACTCATGAAGTTACTATACTCTAAGATCACTATTTTGCTTCACTTACTGATTTCTTTTTTGAATTTGAACTTTGAACCTTTTTGGATTTCTCCAGTAAGGAAAATCATTTAGTAGGAAAATGTATTATTCATCAAAACAGCTAGAAAATCAATTCACCAAAATTTATTTACCAAACATAAAGGTGAAATGATTAGACAACATAGAGTGCTGACGAGTTAATTCTGTATCAAAACTGAACAAATCATTTCTAGAATGATTCATTCAACCTTAAGACCCCAGCACCAAGCCTGTATCAGGGGCTACTGACATAAAACTATAACCAATTCAGTTTAACCTAAAGAATTCATAACCTATAAAGGAGATGGATATATACTTATGGCACTTCAGGAACATCAGAGCTAAAAGAAGCATGTATAAGGTATCAAAGAACAAGTAGAGCAATTCAATGAAAACTAGGATGCAGAGGAAAGGGATAGTCAGAAAATATGTAAAGATAAGAGATCACTGGAACCAAATAAAAGATTACAGGAGTACACAAAATTTTCAGAGAAAGGTTATCTAAAACAGAAGGAACCTCACTGTAAAGGTGCAGAAGCAAGAAAGAAAGTGCCCCATCTGGAGATTAGTAGCACTACAGAAGAAAACACAAGAGAAAGGGGAGACTGGAAAGGTATCTAGAAATCTAATAGTGGAGAATGCTAAACAAGAGGTTCTAGGTTTGCATTTTATCTTTGGATAATGGAAAGCTTCTGAGGAGTTTTAGGCAAGAGCATCATATGATCAAACCATTAAAGATGTAGCATGGAGGACATTAGAAGAAAGAAGGGAAAAATGAAGGGGGAGAATCACCAAGGAAGGTGAACCATGACAGACTATGGACTCTAGGAAACAAACTAAGAGTTTCAGAGTGGAGGGGTTTGGGGGGAATGTGTTAGCCTGGTGATGAGTATTAAGGAGGGCATGTATTGCATACATAACAGGGTGTTATATGCAAACAATGAATCATGGAACATCAAAAATTAATGATGTACTGTATGGTGACTAACATAATAAAATTAAAAAAAAAAAGATAACTCTGTTGGCACTGTGAAGGACTACATAAGTGGTAAGCCCTTGGCATAAGAGTCCATTGATTAAAAGTCCATTTTAACCAATGTTTTAGTTAAAACATTCATTCAAGACCCTTGAATTATGGTAGTAACAGCAGGGAGGCAAAGAGGAGGAAAAATTCAAGAAATATTAGAATTAACTAGAATAATTAGATTCTAGAATTAACTAGAATTAATTAGAAATAACTAGAATAAATAAGACTGTGGAAAGGCTTAAAATTGATACAGGTGTTAAGTAAAATATTAATACTGTATAGGGTAATACATGGGAGAAAGAGTCCAGTGATAATGCCTAATCCCTAAATGGTTTTTATTCCTTCAAATTATGATAATTAACTTTACATTCTGCTATGATTTTTTTATCCTTGTAGTTATTGTGCAAATGATTATTATCAAAGCTACAAGCCTATTGAGAATTGGGATTAAGTGGGTATAACAAATTAATTGAGCTTCATTATGTATTTCCATGAAAAGAAGATAACATAACCAAACACAAGGATCTCCGAACTGAAAAAACAATGACAAAAACTGATAAAGAGATTCCACATGCAGGGGTGGGATGGTGGGGGCAGTAGGGAGGGCACTAAAAGATGGCAGCATAGGAAGATCCTGAACGCACCTCCAACCATGGACACACCAAATCTATAATTGCATATAGAATAAGTTCCCCCCAAAAACTAGCTGAACAGCTCCTCAAAAACAAAGGACAAAAGGTCCGCATTGAGGTAGGTAAGTGAGACACAGACATGGTCTCACCAAAACCTCATCCCCAGGGCAGTGACCCAGTTTTTGAAGGAATCTCAAAAACACAGAGCTTCACTGAGTAGTGAAGCATTTGTATTCCACATCAGGACCTCAACCGTTAGGACCTGCATCAGAGACTTAAGCTCTCTCCAAATGTCTGGCTTTGGAAAATCAATAGAATTTATGTCTAGGAGACTTAAAGGGATACATAGAAATGAGATTCCAGTCATACAGGGTGCTCTCAGATGCACTCACTCTATGACTCAGCATGGAACCAAGTCTGAAAAGTGCCTACACTATGTGGGAAGATTCATTTGCTAATCTTAGTGTCTGACAAAGGAGTGGGGTCTGTTGAGACTCTTTCTGGGGACAGAGGCAATGGTGAGGGCCCTCTCAGCATTCTCACTTTACCTTGCTAGTGCCAGTGCTAGCCCATTCTTAAGTTCTCCCACTATCTTGCTAGAGCTGAAGGACATGCACAGTAACAGCACTCTCCCACTGTCCCAATTAAGTTGGCAGGCATGCCCCTCCCCCTGAAGTCTACAACTCCTTTTCTAAAGTGAGCAGGTGTACCATGGCCCTGTATTCTCACAGTGCCTCACTACACAGGTCAGCAGGTATGTGCTAACCCTACGTCTCCAGCTCCCTTGCTACAACTCACAGCAGCACCCTGGCCCTGCACTCTCCTGCTATCTCACTACAGTTGGAAGGTGCATCACAGCCCTGGACTATTCTGCTACCTCGCCAAAGCCAGCAAGCACACAGTCCACATAGGAGATCCTCCTAAATCACTTGGCTCTGGAGCCCAGGGAAGCTTGTGTTTCTGGGCCCCATGGGACTAAAACAATTGGAAAGATAATTCTTATCAGCCTATCACCCAAAGAGCACTGCACAGACAGCTGACTGAAACACATCCCAAGCATTTCTGTGAAAGGGGTCTATTTACTGGACTTGGAGCTTAAGCATGAGGGACAAGTGTCAGGATTCCCACACATATAGAGATTATGGAGGTGATGGTGGGAAGCACATACTTGGGAAAACTATCTTTGCTTACTCCCTAAGCTTCACTACAGCTCAATGACACCTACCAGAAAGGAGTTCATACATGGGTCTGGGGCCCCAATTTTTACAATTGTTGCCCATGGACACCTCCAGGTGTCCAGGACACAATGCCAGCAAGGTTTATAACTATAGTCCTACAAGACGGTATATATCTTCATACTTTAAAGGCTACTGTCTGAGGGTGTGGCACCCATTCAGCCTGAACCTAAATGCTGACTGAGATCCCTTCCTTTGGAATACTGACAGGCCTTGACACATCCTCAACAACTGGGACCTATCAAGAATAAACCAGATTGCTTAGACAATCACAAAGTTTGAGAGACAACCGAGACCTAGGGCAAGATTGAACCTTAAGGTTCATCTTATGAACCTTACCTCTCCTATATGAGGTCCATATACTAGTCCAAGACTGGGAGAGGTAGCTACTTCACCTAATACACAGAAACAAACACAGAGAGTCAGTAAAATGAGAAAATAAAGGAATATGTTCCAAACAAAGCAAGATGAAACCTCAGAACGAAATCTTACTGAAAGATAAGCAATTTATCTCATAGCGTGCAAAGTAATCATCATAAAGCTGAACTCAAGAGAAGAATGGATATATACAGAGAGAACTTCAACAGATAGGAAATATAAAAAAGTACCAAATGAAAAGAAAGAAAGAAAAAAAAAGAAAGAAAGAAAAACAGACTAAAAAGAAGTTACAAAGCTGAAGAATATAATAAATGAATTAAAAAATATACTAAAGGGATTCAAACCAGACTAGATGAAGTAGAAGAAAGGATCAGTGAGCTAGAAGACAGGCAGTGGAATGCATCCAAACAAACCGGGAAAAATATTACTTTAAAAAGTACAAATAATTTAAGGGACCTATGGGACAATATCAAGCAGAATAATATCCATATTATAGGAGTCCCAGAAAGAGAAGAAGGAAAGAGACTGAAAACTTATTTGAAGAAATAATGGCAGAAAACTTATCTAACCTGAGGAAGTAAACAGACATCAAGATCCAGGAATCCTAGAGAGCTGCAATTAAGATGAACCTAAAGAGAGCCAAACCAAGACATATAATTAAAATGTCAAAAGTTAAAGATAGAGAATCTTAGGAGGACCTGACTAAGATTAACTCTTGATCTCAGGGTTGTTAAGTTTGAGCCCCACAGTGAGTATAGAGATTACTTAAAAATCTTTAAACAAACAAATAAAAAGAGACTCTAAAAAGCAGCAATAGAAAAATAACTTTTTATATACAACACAACTCCCTAACACTGTCAACAGAAACTTTGTAGGCCAGATGAGAATGTTTTGAAAGAAAAAACTTGCAATGAAAAATGATCTACCTGGAAAGCTTAACATCCAGAATTAAAAGAGAGACAAGGAGAGTTTTCCAGACAAGCAAAAGCTAAAGGAGTTCATCACTACTAAAACCTAACCTTACAAGATAAGAGCAGAAACCATGAGAGACTTTGGACTCCGGGAAACAAACTAAGGATTTGGGGGGCTGGGGGGTACAGCCAGGTGATGGGTATTAAGGAGGACATGTGTCATGATGGGTATTAAGGAGGGCATGTGATGTGACTGCTTCTCATATGCAACTAATGAATCATTAAACACTACATCAAAAACTAATGATGTACTATAGGTTGGCTAACTGAACATAATAAAAAATTTTTAAAATTTAAAAAAGGACTTAAAAAGGGGCACCTGGGTGGCTCAGTCGTTAAGCATCTGCCTTCGGCCCAGGTCATGATCCCGGGGTCCTGGGATCGAGCCCCACATCGGGCTCCTTGCTCAGCAGGAAGCCTGCTTCTCCCGCTGCCACTCCCCCTGCTGTGTTTCTCTCTGTCAAATAAATTTAAAAAAATCTTTAAAAAAAAAAAAAAGACTTAAAAAGACAATATAAAACATCAATGAAACTAAGAGTGGTTTCTTTGAAAAAATAAACAAAATTAACAAACCATTAGCTAGACTCACAAGGGAAAAAGGGGGCTCAAATAAAGTCAGAAATGAAAGAGAAGTTACAACTGATATCAGACAAACACAAAAGGATTGTAAGAGACTACTATGACCAATTACATGCCAACAAATTAGACAACCTAGAAGAAATGGATAAATTCCTAGAAACACAATCTTCCAAGATGGAATCTTGAAGAAACAGAAACTCTGAATACAATGATTACTAATATGGAGACTGAATCAGTAATCAAAAACTTCCCAACAAACAAAAGTTCAGGACCAGATGGCTTCATGGGTAAATTCTACCAAACATTTAAAGAAAAGTTAATACCCCTTTTTCTTAAGCTATTCCAAAAACTAAAGATGAAGGAAAGCTTCAAAATTCATCCTATAAGGTCAGCATTACTCTGATACCAAAACGAAAGACACTACAAAAAAAGAAAACTAAAGGCCAATATGAACATAGATACAAAAATCCTCAACAAAATATTAACAAAGCACATTCAACGACACATTTAAAAAAGTGTTTTTTTAACACTTTTTTGCACCACAATCAAATGGGTGCCAGAGTAGTTTGATATTGACAAATCAGTGTGATACATCACATTAACAAGAGGAAGGATAAACATCTTATGAGCAATAGATGCAGAAAAAGCATTTTATAAATTCAACACCCATTTATGATAAAAACTCTTAACAAAATGGGTATAGAGGGAATGTACCTCAACATAATAAAGACCCATATGACAAGCCCATAGCCAACATCGTATTCAATTGTGAAAAGCTAAAATCTTTTCCTGTAAGATCAGGAACAAAATAAGGATACCCAGTCTTGGCACTTTAATTCAACACAGTATTAGAAGTCTTAACCAGAGCAATCAGGAAGAAGACAAATAAGAGGATTCTAAACTGGAAAAGAAGTAAAACTGTCCCTATTCGTGGAAGATATGATTTTATATATAGAAAACCCTACAGACACCACCAAAAAACTATTAGAAACTAAAAAAAACAAATTCAGTAAACTTACAGGGTACAAAATCCATATACCAAAATCAGTTGTGTTTTTATACACTAGCAATGGGCTAGAAAGAAAAATTAGAAAACAATGACATTTATAATTGCACCAAACAGAATAAAATGCCCACAAATAATTTAACTGAGAAGGTGAAAGATCTGAACACTGAAAACTATAGACGTTAATGAAAGAAACTAAAGAAGACACAAATAAATAAAAAGATACTCTATACTCATGAGAAGAATATTTTAAAATATTCATACTACCTAAAGTAATCCATAGATTCAACACAATCCCTATCAAAATTCCAATAACATTTTTCACAAAAAACAACAATCCTCAAATTTATATGGAATCACAAAAAACCATAGACAAAGAAATCTTGAGAAAGAACAAAGCTAGAGGCATCATGATTTCTGGTTTAAACTATATTACAAAGTGATACTAATCAACACAGTATCGTATTGTCATAAGAACAGAAACACAGATCAATGTAAAAGAACAGGGAGTTCAGAAATAAACCCATACATATATAGTGAATTAATTTATGACAAGAGAGCCAAGAACATACAATGGGGAAAGGGCAGTCTCTTAGATAAAGGGTGTTAGGACAACTGGACAGACACATTTAAAAAAAAAAAGAAAGAAAAAGAAAAGAAACTGGACTACTGTTTTACACTATGTGCAAAAATTAACTCAAAATGAATTAAGGACTTGAATGTAAGACCTAAAAACATGAAATTCCTAAAAGAAAACATAGGCAATAAGTCTGACATTAGTCACAGTGATGATATTTTGAATCTGACTCCAAAATCAAGAACAACAAAAGCAGAAATAAGTAACTGGAACCACAACAAACTAAAAAGCTTCTGCACAGCAAAGGAAATCAGTAAAAATGAAAAGAAAACCCACTTAATGAAAGAAAATATTTTCAAATAATATTCAATAGGGGGTTAATATCCAGAATATATAAAGAACTCCTTCAACTCAACACCAAAGAAACAACGAATCCAATTTAAAATGGGCAGATAATCTGTATAGACATTTTTCAAAAGAAGACATCCATATGGCCAACAGACACATGAAAAGATGGTCAATATCACTAATCATCAGGGAAATATAAATCAAAACTACAATGAGATATCATCTTGTATCTATTAAAATAACTATTATCAAAAAGACAAGAAATAAATGTCAGTGAGCATGCTGAGAACAGGGAACACTCATGCACTGTTGGTGGGAATTAAATTGGTTCAGGTACAGTAGAAAACAGTATGGAGATTCCTCAAAAATGGAAAATAGAACTACCATAAGATCCAGCATTCCACTTCTGGATATTAATTCAAAGAACACCAAGGCACTAATTCAAAAAGATATATGTGCCCCTATGTACATTATAGCACTACTTATAAGAACTGATATGGAAACAATATAAGTGTCCATCATGGATGAATGCATAAAGAAATTGTGGCATATATATATTATATATAATACACACACACACATACATTCAATAGAGTTGTGTTATTCAAAGGAATTGTATCTGTATGGAGTTGTTTATTAACAGAGAGACAGATGAAAAGGATCATCATAAAAAAGGATGAAATCTTGCCATTTACAACAGGAATGGAACTTGAGGGTATTTATAATAAATGAAATAAGTTAGAAATACAAATACTGTATGATTTCATTTACACATGGAATCTAAAAAACAAAACAAATGAAAAAACAAAAGTCAGAGGTACAGAGAACAGATCCATAGTCACCAGAAGGGAGGGGCGTTGTGGGATGAACAAAATGGGTAAACAGATCAAGAAGTAAAAACGTCCTATTACAAAAAAGTCATGGGGATGTATTGCACAGCATGGTGACTACAGTCAATATTATATTGTGTATTCAGGAGTTGCTAAGAGAATAAATCTTATATGTTCCCATAACAAAAAAAAATTTTGTAACATTCTATGGTATCAAATGATAACTTATTGTGGGGATAAGTTTTATTTAAAAAACATATTTAGAAGTATGAAAGTTTGAACCATCAACCAGTAAGGCATAGCTTTATCTCCTATACTCCATCATGAGCAAAGCCTCACTGATGTTTACTATATTTTGTCTAGAGCTCCAGATATCTTACTACAAATTTCCAGATGAAGTCACCTATACAAATCTATAGCACCAAATTGGTGAAAACCTAAGAATGCTGGGGCACCTAGGTGGTTCACCTGGTTAGGCCTCTGACTCTTGATTTCAGCTCAGGTCATGATTTCTGGGTCTTGAGAGGGAGCCCTGTGTCAGACTTGGTACTCAGCAGGGAATCTCCTGGAGATTCTCTAGCCCTTTCCCTCTGCCTCTCCCCCTACTCTAAATAAATAAACACACAAACAAACAAATAAAATTTTGATGGGGGGAACAAATAACAAAGAACAAAAACCTAACAGTGCCTACTTTGAAATCACCATAGCATGTTCTGTTGTTCAAAACTTATTAAATATATTGTTTTTACTTAAGGAAAGAAGACACAGTAAGGCCACCGACATTAAGATAGCAAGGTCTATGGTCAAATTATACACCCACATACTCTCTCATTCACACACAAGAGTTACTTGAGACATGCCAAAATTTCCATCATCACACTACATCATCAGTTAATGCTTATGTCAAAATATTTAAAATAACAGATCACAGTAAGTTTAGAGGTTTATTCCCTCACCCTTAATTTCTGAAGAATTAAATCTGCACAACTGCCATTTGGTTACAGATGCAAATTCATGAAAGAAAGATATTTAGAAGACAGAAACAAAAAAAAAAGAAGAGATTGAAATCATTTTAAATCAGAAACTATCAAAAGTTCAGGTATAAATTACATATACAAACAACTGCTTATAAGCTGAAAATTTCATGGAAAAAATAGTTCACTGCAAGCCACAGCAAGCCAATGTGATGTTTATAACAAACTAATTTTTTATAACTATAAGCAACCATCAGATATTTGTGACCAAGCTTAAAAATTAATGTAACCACATAAAGAAAAAGAAATTAAACAGAAAATTCTTCACTGGTTCAACTGCAAAAGGAAGATAAAAATGTAATAGAAAATACAAGTTAAGCACCTGATGATATGAATATGTTTTCAAAATATACCAGGAACAAACACATATATGATAAAATACTGTCTAAAGCTCAACTATCCAATTCCAAACTCTATGTCTATCCTTGTCAGAATACCTTCACAGCTTTAGCAATAAGACTCAGTCTGTTATCCAAATAACATCATGGCTGTTCATCTCCATGACTAGGATCTGAATAATTACAAAAATTCAGTCCTGAGCTATAAGACTTGAATCTTAAATGACCAAAAAGGCAGGCCATGGAAATGGTGTGAAGTTACCGATTTATTATTGCCTTATTAGCAAATACAACAATAGGCTTTTAAAATTTTTATATAACAAGTTGAAAACAAATGATGTATATTTTGACAGACAACCAAGAACACATGTGACATATATCAGAATCTACAAAATGGCCTATTTCAATTGTACACTTAAGATATATATTTTGAAGGACAACCAAGAACACATGAGACATGTATCAGAACCTATAAAAATGGGCAATTTCAAGTATATGCTTAAGAAGATTTGCATTGTGGTTTCTGGAAGTCATTGTTCATCTATAAAAAGCAACTTCCTCAAGAAATTCGTGAAATATGAACTGAAAGAGAAGAAAGCTATGAAATCAAGAAATTAAAAATGAGAAATAACTGTCTTTAAAGGACTAATATGTCGTCATATCATTTTGGTAAAAAGTAATTAATAAAATCTCTAAGGAAAAGAAGGAACAAAATAGAAAACAGGAACAAGTTTTTTCATCTTTCAAAAACCACTTCTAACCAAGGCAGCCAAAGCCTAATATGACAAAATGAGAACAAGTGTGAATTAATTTATTAAAAACGTATCACAGAAAACTACAATGAACCATCAAAAAGCACTCACTAATTTTTGACCAAGCATATAACATATAGCTACGATTTTCTGTTACTTGTTTTCTACTTAGGGATTTGAAAATAAACTCCCTTCAAAATCATAAAAGACATATTCTAACTATATGTTTTTAGTAAAAATAAAATATTTATATCTGTCATGAACCCAAGGTAAATCAAATCTCCATATGCATCTTGCAAGCCTGAACCAAGAAAAGATACAGCAGAATTTTGCACAATTTTGCAGATTATTCTTCAGAAATAGAATGGCCAATCTGTCATTTTAAAAATGGACACAGATTATAATGACATAAAATAAGATATATATTTATAAGAACTTACTATATATATGCACATAGGAAATCTGTTGAATTTAGAAGGGCCTCCTTCTAAAAGTCAGTCTGTTGAGTCAAAAATTATGTAATAAATGCCAAATGGATTCTAATGCATAATCAGGGTGATCACATTTTCTGAATCTAGACTGATGACAGAGTCAATTTCAATAGACATTCATCACCCAACATGGACTGAGGGACCCATACTTGGCATTGTGCCTTGTGTTAAGCATCACAGACAGACATATAATACATGGCTTCTGCCACCAACTTTGCCCTACCTTCCCCCACTCTCCAATCTGTTTTTCACTTAGTAGCCAGAAGATCTTCATAAAACATTACTCCGTCTTATCACTTTATTACTTCAAATTTTTAATGGCTTTCCTTCAGTGAGAAGGAAATGATAGTGATACAACAAAATCCAAGTATCTTCAAGGCTTCCAATGCCCTGCCTATCCCAGCCATCTTCTCTCTCCTATTTCTGTCAGTCACAATGCTTTGTCCTTTGGCCTTCTCAGTGCTCCTCAAATGTCCAGGTCTATCTATTCCCAAGAACCTAGACTAGAATCCTCTTCACCCTAACTTCTCATTTGACTTCTGCTTTCCTCTTCAGCTCAAATGTCACTTCTAGAGAAGAATTCACTGAAGTCCCACAATAATGCTGCAGATGGAGAGCTAATGAGTGGTGTTTAAGTAAAGGAGTAACAGAACAATTCTTTATTTCAGAAAAATCATCCAGACAGGAACTTGCAGAACACTTGCTAGAGGTGGTATAACAGCAGGTGATGGCCATAGGCAGAAAAGTTAAGTAGGAAACAACTAGAAGACTCCAAGAGAGACAGAGATTGTATATCTAAAAGAGCATTAAAGCCATCTTTAGCTCTGCATAAAGTTCCATTGGGCCATGAGCTCTCTAAAACCAGTTTTATATACTACAAACTTCTTATGACATTAGAGAGACCCCCCATAAACATTAGTTAATTTGAAATGAGAGAAGAGTGATAAACATAACCAAGATACAAATAATAATCACTGCCATCCATTTACGGAAGACTTAAGCACTATGCATGATGAAGGCGAAGGCAGCAGTGGTTAAGAGCAGTGGTTCTGCCAGAATCTATATCCTAGCTGAATGACTCTATGTGAGTTTACTTCCCCATGTTTTTTTCTGAGAAGTAATAGTACCTATAGCAAAAGATTGTTGTGAGATTTAAATGAAAAGCACTGAAAAGAACACTGCTTGTCACATATTACCCAATAAATATTAGCTACTAAAATAGTCACTGCTACCACCAAACATTAGCCTTTTTGTTATTATTAGTACTGCTACTACTACAACCACCAACTTCACAGACATAATTTCACCTTCACAAAAGGACTTATGAAGGATATACTATTATCTCTACTATCCAATGAGGAAAAGTAGATACAAAAACGATTCACACAGTTTATAAATATCATACTGGGATCTGAGCCTAGTACCATGAGTCTAAAGTCTAGAAAGTCTATGACACTGTCTCTCAAAAGGGGCAGGAGGAACTCCTAATAAGTGGTTAGTAATACAATTTTCTAAGCAATATGATTTACTCATCATTTATTATGCTCCAAGACCTCTTCTAGGCTCTAGGGATGCAGGAGAGGACAAAACAGATTAAATTTCTTCTCTCATATGAGACAGGCAAAAAAATATCAAATAGTGAGAAGTACACTGAAGAGAATTAGAATTAAGAGTGATGTTGTCTGGGGGCCACTTAGATTGGATAGGGAGAAAGGCCTTTCTAAGAAGACAAGCTTAAAATGAGAACCTAAAAGACAACCAAAAGGGACAAGCACAAGCTACCAAACAGCAGGACAGAGGGCTTTCCAGGCAGAGGAAATAGCTATCACAGAGAACCTAACTGAAACAAAATTGTGCCTTAAGCAACCAAACCAAGTCAGCGTAGCTGAAGATCAATGGGTGAGGAATGGAGTGTTCCATGAGAAGATTACAGAGACAGGCAACAACCAGGTGCCTTGGGTCACCCAAGGGAAGGGACTGTGGATTTTATGCTTAAACGTAATAAATTATCACAGGAAAGTGACATGATCTGATTTACATGTTTAAAAGAATCTTCTCACTGCGGGGTAGAGAATAGATTGTAGTAAGGCAAAAATGTGAATTCTTTCCAGGCTATCTCAGTAATTTAAACCAGAGATGAAAGTGGCTTAAACTAGGGAGACAGGAGTACAGCTGGAGAAAAATAGACAGATTTTGGTACACATTTTTGGAGATGGAGTAGAAAGGATTTACAAATGAACTGAATAAAAAGGATGAAGGAAAAAGGAATAACCTCTGTATTTTTAGCCTGAAGAGCCGGCAGAATAATGGTTTACTGAGAGGAAGAAGATTAAGGGAGGCCCATATTTCGGGTAGGAATAGGAGTTAGAAATAAGAGTTTGGTTTTGGCCAGGTTTCATTTGAGATGTCCATCACATAATCATTTGGAAATGTTCAAGTAGGCATCTAGATCAGAATCAGGAGTTCTGGAAGTCCCTCTTATCCTTTCTCTTACCTCACATAAGACTAACGATAAAAAAAACATCATGAGGAAAATAGACTTTAGGATGCACACTGTGAGTATTGTGTAACAATCTCAAACAGTGAGACAAGACATTGTACTCCTCATGAAACTATTTCACTTATAGAATCTAAAGCATCATCTCTGCTAAGGATAATGATACAGAAAGAAAGAAAGTAAACGTTAAAGTCAATTAGATTCATGCCAGGAGAGCTAAGCTACATCATATGGCCTCTATTTCTTAAATCTTATAAGATTACAGGGCAAGACCTACTAAGAAGAGATCAGAGCTCCCAGCAGGATACAACTTATGTGTTTCAGAAAATTCCATCCTACTTGAAGGGAACCCGTTTTATATCCAATATAAGACAAAAATAAACTCTAACTATACGTAAAATAATGACTGCTCTCCCTGCTGTCTGACAGGAGTTTCCATGGAAATTGTCATAAAGAATTTCTTTAGACTTGTAATTATTGACAAAAATGAAATGGACTTGGACTCAAATGAGAACTAGATGCTGGGTAATCTGATTCAAGCTAACTGTATTTTAGTATGACAAGTTTTCTTAATCAAATGGCTACCTAGAGACCAGATACCAAAATGAGAGAGATAAGCAACCTTATCTGTTTTTGTAGAAGTCCTACTTTGAAATACTTATCAGCAATATTATAAAAGACCATGTTAGGAAAGATAGGAACTAAAATTTATTGGGCAGCTACTAAATATCAAGTGTTTTGCATATAACATCTTATTTAATCCTCACAATAATCCTTCCAGGTAGGTTTTATTACCCTTATTTTTAATACAATAGAGAAAGAAGCCAGGTCTCAAGGATATAAAGTAACTTGCTCAAGATCAAACAGACAGTAAACAACAAAGTCAGGATGAGATTCATGTTTAGCTGAACACAAAATGTGTACTCTTTCCTTAGGCTTTTCAAAGGACCATAATGGTCCAGGAACCTAGGCATATGGTATCTTGAAGCCACAAGAAACTTTTTGATTAATTGACTGTTAGATTAGGCTGAAAACAAGGCTATCATATAATGCCTAAAAAAAGAAAGAAGAGACAGTCAGACATGTAAAATAGAGTTGAGTTATGCCCAAAATATATAATAAAACTTTACCAGGTACTGATATGCTCATCAAATCAAATTAATAAAAGGAAATTAATCAAAGAACCTAAAAAGAAATCAGGAAAAAACTCAGGTCTCATGCTGATAAACTCACTTAGATGCTGATAAACAGGGAGCCAAGATAGAGAAGCTACTTCATTTTAGAGATAGGCTACTTCATTTTAGGAAGGAGTAACTTTCAAAATTATTATCTAAGAATAAAAGTAAAAACACCAAGACATATCTCGGCTCAATACAAAATGCTGTTAACAATTACTACGTATAATTTAACTGCAATACCAATGCAACTGCTATTGCTGACTAGCTCTGTTAACCTAACATATCGTATAACTGTAGGAGTCACATGAAAAAGGGAGGCAATCTGAGGACTGGATGCTACACTCCTTTCCTAATTTGATAACTTATTTTGCTAGTGGAATTTGCCTATAAATTCATGGTCTTGTACATTTTACTCCAAAGTTCTTTAAAGAAAAACCTGCACCTTCAGATATCTCTTTGGATTTAAGCAGTCAAAAAAAGGAGATTATATTTAACCACAGCACATATGGACACATTAGCAGTCAGAGCACAACTAAGCATGCACACACAATAAATTCAGTAAAGAGTGGAAATAAAGACAAAATAGTAGAAATAAATTCATGAGAAATAAAGAGGGTTACAATTCATGAAACAATCTAGATACACTGGAAGTTAATTTTCCAAAATCAAGGTACTAGCTTTCAGTTTTGGTAACATTTGATAGTGCCTAGCCAAAAGCATCAGGGAAAAGCTAAGCTGTCAACCAAGGACATGCTTCAAAATAACTGTTAAATGAATTTTTTTTTTAGATTCATTTATTTATTTATTTGAGAGAGAGAAAACAAATGCATGAGCAGAGGGAGAAAGAGAAAGAATCCTCAAGCAGACTTCCTGCTGAGTGCACAGCCTGACACAGGGCTTGATCCCAGAACCCAAAGATCAGGACCTGAGACAAAATCAAGGGCCAGCAGCTCAACCAACTCAGCCACCCCGACGCCCCTGAAATTATTCCTTAAAACACTCTCCTACAATGATAATGTCCCAAAAACAACAATAGGATAAAATAAATCATTTCCAAAGCAGTATTTCTCAATTAGTAAATAAACTATAAATGCAAACAACTCAGAGTGTTTAACAGATAAAAGATTTAAGGAGTTTTTGGAATCATTATTAAGTTTTGGTTAGAGGAACCCCCCCCCCAAAATGCAAATGTTGAAAGTAATTCACAAGGAATCAGTTCTTTAACATGGCTTAAACCTGTTAAGTCTAGTATATTTCTATTTTGTTTCTTGGTGCATTCTACTTCAATTTAATGATATGGTACTGGAAATGCTTCTTGTATATGCCTTCAAACACTCTACGTAATGTTAAAGCACTGTTCTTATATTTTGAAATATTCAGGACTATTGATGCATAAAAGCACATCTTTAGGGGCGCCTGGGTGGCTCAGTGGGTTAAAGCCTCTGCCTTCAGCTCAGGTCATGATTTCAGGGTCCTGGGATTGAGCCCCGCATCGGGCTCTCTGTTCAGCAGGGAGCCTGCTTCCCCCCCCCCCCCCCCCCCCCCCCCGCTGCCTGCCTTTCAGTCTACTTGTGATCTCCCTCTGTCAAATAAATAAATAAAATCTTTAAAAAAACAAAAAATTTAAAAGCATATCTTTAGTATTCTTTCCCTATAACTGCTCAATGACTTTGCTAAAGCTGGAAACCCACCAAGCCCGTACTAGGAAAGCCAAGATGGAAAACAGAGCCTCGTGTTTAAAATACAAGAACATAGTCCAAAGACATATGTCTTCTTGTTCTCTTAGTTCAAAGATTAAACCAGAAATCAACTGTCAATGTTATATATTCTATACTATTTTGTTATTTAGCAGATGACCACTGAAGACAAGGATCATTTTTGATCCTTAATATGAGCATTCTTTTCTGTGATTTTTCCTTAAACTCCTTCCTATTTCAAGATTTTTCTCCTCAACCTTACCAAAACAGTAATTAAAATCTAAATGGAAACAAAGGAGGAACCACTGTCAGGGTTTGGCCTGCCTCACCTCACATTTACCTGTTAATGAGTCCTGAGGCTGAATATTCTGCTTAAGGCATATTTGAGACAAAAAGCAGCCTCTCGCCAAAAGGCTTCTCCCAGAGTGTTCACACAATGAACAGATTTTAAATGGCCAAAGTGGGTCACTATGTACAGAAAAAAGCCCTAAAGAAAGCCTTTTCTTCTTCTGTAAAGGAAGACTAGATACAGCCAAAGACCTGAATTCCTAATGAGAATACAAACGTGGTCTCCCTTGGATGCATGAACTTTCTTGTAAATGTTTTCCAAATCCTGGGGACTCATCAGGGGAGCGATCAGCTTTCATCCAGCTTGCAAAGGGTCTCACCAACATGTCTAAGAGCCACTGTGCCAATGTCTCCTCCAGCCCTTATATCAGGATGCCATGGAGTGGAAGGCAAAGCACATAGCCTTGAAACATAATAGTCTGGGACCTGGGACAAATTGCTTTACCTTTATGAGCTTCCGTTTCCTGTCTATGAAATTATATACAAAAACACCTACTTCACAGGGATGCCATGGTGGCTTAGTCAGTTAAGCATCAGACTCTTGATTTCAAATGAAGTCCTGATCTTAGGGTCATGAGATGGAGCCCCACATTGGGCTCCATGCTGAGTTTGGAGGCTGTTTAAGATTCTCTCTCTCTCTCTCCCTCTATCCCTCCCTCCAACTCTCTTTAAAGAAAAAAACAAAAACAAAAACAAACAAAAAACCCTACTTCACAGGTAGCTGATGATGAAATAATTTTAACACTAACGGAAAATTTCTAATTTATAAAAGTTATTTCCATTATGAAAGAAGAAGATAACCACTTAAGAAACTTTTTAGGTACCCATTTTACAACTGAGGCTCCCAGGCACTGAGGTTCCCAGGCCCTGATCACATATTGCTAGTGTAAAGACAGGGTTTCTTCTCTACACTTCTCATGCCCTACACAACACCACTATAGGCCACATTCAACACATAGTACAAACTTGAGTCTAACAACAACAGAAATGATGCCAGGCGTGAGCCCACCAAAGAGGAAATAAAACCAAAATGATATCATATGGTTGACATCAACCTTCAAAAACAAAGGTATTTAAAATTACCAAGTGACCCTTTTGGGGTCTACACACTTACCAGACCTTAAGAAAGCTGAAGGAGAAGAGACGATGGGATCAGGTGAGCTGGCCATTTCAAACTGTTGACTCTAATCATAAGCGTCGCAGGCTAAACTACAGCAATTTTCAAAACTGTTTAGTGAAGGTTAGAAGCAATCAGCATTAGATTAATTGAAAGCAGTGTGAGCAGTTATTAACATGATGCAGTGTGCAACAAAGGCAATAATTGAGGCTCATTATAATTTTATTTTCCTTTTAATGACTTGAAAATTTGATTTTCTTGGCTTTGATAAATTACATTTGCTTATATGGATGAGGCAGGAAATACATAATATCCACTTACTAAATATTACATAAGTTTAGCATCCTCTATTGAGCAGTGAAGTGATTACGCTACTATGTAATAATGCTCAGAACTTTGCAGTGGCATCTATCTCAGAGTCAGGTTAGCCTAAGTTTCAAACTAAGCTCAGTTTATATATTCTTCTAAAAGTAACAAAGAGAATCAGGTTGATTATTTTAATAACTTAGGAAGTCAATGATTCATGCAATAAACTTTATAGTCACCACCTTACAGAGTTAGAACCTGAAACCTCAACTAATTTGGAAGAATGACTTCAAATGATATCTTTTACTACCATGATATAAACACATGGTAACAACCAACATTTATACTATGCACTTAACCCTTTTGCACATGAAACTGGACTTAAGTGACTGCATTCAACAAAAGTTAAATCTGAAATTTTTTCTCACTTAAGAAAGAGAAGGAAGGTTTTTAAAGCATGCTATGCTTGGGTTAGCATGCAAGTCAGAGAAAATAAAGCCTGGAGAAGAAAATAAACCCCATATGCTTATTAAGAGAAAAGAGAAATGCTGTAAAATAGACGTTGAGGGCAGAGCTCAGTTCCCTGTAAGAAAACTCAGGTTACTCTCTTTGACCAGATATTTCAATATGACACAAAAATTTTAAAAATTGTGCAATAAAAATACACAAGACTAATCCAAATAACTGTACTGACTCTGAAATGTAGTAAGGACTACTTGTTAAAAAATTCTCTCATCCTTTCCTGGGAGTTTTGCTGTAACCTAAGTAAGTAGTGCAGAACCTTTAAAATAAAAGTTAAAAACAACGAAATTAGCAAGAAAGATTGAATGAATTTCTCCTGTATGATTTACGAAATGAGATACTTTTCTTTAAATTAAAAAAAAGGCAAACTACACAACAGACAACTAAGAACTACATAAATGCATAAATTGAAAAACCCCAAACATAATGGAGCATTGTAGCTGAGGAAAAAAAAAAAAAACAAAAAAACCTCTCAATATCAATGCAAATGCAGAACTGGTTTTCTGAGGGCCATGCCTTAACTTGCTTAACATTAGCATCTCTCAACACTAACATGTAGTAACGTCAATCCTTTAAAAAAGGAAGATTTTTAATTGAACACTTGTCATTCCACACATCCTTTCTGCTTATAGGCACACTTTTAGCTCAAGATTATATCCAGCCAGCCAGAAATAAGGGAAGTTTCAATCCCATCTAGAGGAGTGATCAGCCACAAGTGCTAACTTCCAAGTCGTGACTTTGCAATTTGAACAAGTCAGTTCAGGACACTTCCAACTGTTGTAACTGCCTGCGCAGCGTCTTCTGACCTCGGCGGTTTTGGACTTGGGAGGCACCACTGGGAACTATGAGTCCTGGGGCCACTTGCCCGCTTCCTTCTGAGACCTAAGCATGCTCAACGTGACCCCCTTCACAGCTTAAGGCTGTCTTCCCTCGATATGTGCCACATAGAAAACTCACATAACTTGTGAAGAACGTAAAAGGGAGATATGGAATAAGGCAACACTTTTCTGCTGCCAATTTTCTAGGACCAGATCATACATCTAACAATGAAGCTATCTGATTTTTGAGGGAGGACGCACTCCCCCAGGAAACTGGCAGCCGCCTGATTTCTAAAGACTCGAGGCTTAGTCGACACCACCACCTACTTTCCGAGGGGGGACACATACGAAATAGCATCGAGGAAAAACACATGTGGTAAAGCTGGGGCCACCACTAACTGGTGCGGATGGTGGTAGACATAAGGAAGAAGGCCACAGACCGCGGGCTGTTTTCTAAAGGGACACACGCGGGAACAGATTCAACTCCAGGACCCCCACCAGCCTCCCGCCCAAGGTGCTTGAGGGGGAGCACCACCCAGGTGCTGGGGAGGGGGTGGCGCTCCAGCCAGCCAAACCTGAGCGCTTGGCCCGGGCTCTCCGCTCCAACACCTTCCAGCTCACTTCAGCCATGAGCCCCGCCGCCCCCACCACCGCTCTCCGGCCTCCGCCTTGGCCACCGCCCCCAGGGCCGCCTGTCAGCTCCGCCCGGCCGGCCCCGCCCCCCCGCGCGACACTGTCGAGAGGCGCGCCAGCCGGAAGTGAGCCCAAGGGCGATTTTCAACCTAGTTCCGCGGCCTCCCAAGCATCAGAGATTTAACTTTAGGGGAGAGTGAGAGGGGAACCGGTGGCGGCTCGTACGAGCGTCTGGGCTGAGAGATTTCTCTCTCGGCAGGCGGCACGGTGCTTTCCGGCTGCCGTCAAGCGCGGCACTGGGCCGGTGGGCGGGGGCCGAGGGGCTGCCATGGCGGCGGCGGGCCGGCTGCCGAGCTCCTGGATGCTGCTGGCGCCGCTGCTTGGGGGGCTCGCGCTGCTGGGAGTCGGGCCGGTCCCGGTGCGGGCGCTGCACAACGTCACGGCCGAGCTCTTTGGGGCCGAGGCCTGGGGCACCCTGGCGGCCTTCGGAGACCTCAACTCCGACAAGCAGACGGACCTCTTCGTGCTGCGGGAAAGTCAGTGCTTGCCCGGCCCTCCCTTTCTGTCCGCTGTCCCTGTGCCTCTCCTGGTGTTCCCACACCCCTAGCCCGGATGGCCAGTCCTCCTGCATTCCCCAGCCCTTCTCTCCCAACCCTGTTTCTCCCTTTATTTCCAGCATCCTTTGCAACTTGCCCGTTTTCTCCATCTTTTCCAGCCCCGGGTGCTGGCCTGGCCACCCCACAGTTTGATCTATCCACAAGAGCCCTAGAAACACCCCAGGGTTTTGTGTTCTTCCTGAGAAGCCTGCGGCCTTCACCCAAGTACCCTCTCCTCCATATGGAATCACCTGCTTTCCCAAGTCCTTCCTGATTCCCAGGAGTCTTTGTAGCTTGCCTTCCCTCCCAAAGCCCCTTCATTCCTTTCTGCTTTACTTCCTTCGATATTCCTTCCCCTTTAATGAACTGGAGAAGATGCAGCTTGACAGTTTCTTCTCATACATACCTCCTCATCTGCCTTATTCACCCGCCCCTCCCTTTCTCAGGGTCCCAGCTTTCTTTGAAGATACTGTACCCCCCACATACACTCCACCCCCGCCGCCCTGTGCCCTAAACACTTCACAGCTCACACAACCATTTTGAAGGGACCATTGACAAACCCATTGTTTATCAATGTTTAACTGCAGATTCTTCTCCCTCCTGAGCTGTGTAGTCTTATGTGCACCTGACCATTTCCTCACTTTGGTCACCACCCTAATCTTCCAAATCTCTGCTTTCCTTGTCAACTTGAGGTTCTTAGGAGTGCTTTCCTTTAATCATCACTAAACAAACTTTATTGTAAATCTTGATGCTGACAATGAGTATTAAAGGGTCTTAACATTTTGAGTACCCACAGAACTGGGTAGATCAAGGCCATGAAGGAAAGAGGTGAAGCAGGTTTATACAGAGCTTAACTAATGCGATCTTGGTCCAGGTTTCTTATGACTTTTACCAATATACCAAAGCCTCTTGTGGATTGTGGATGATTTCCCTATCTTTGTATGTCTATGTATTTATTGCAAGAAGGATGCATACTACCAAAAAAGCTACCAAACCTGTAACTACTCCATCCAAACCAAATACAGTCACTCTACTCTTAACATTAAAGTTGGCTTGGGTGTAATTAAACAATTTCAAAAGTGTGTTCCAGTGAGTTCTCATGAATGCATCCAGTGAGTTCCAATGCATCAGCTTGGGTGATGGTTCCATAGAAGCCACAAGAAAAGGACCCTGGAAGATTCAGCTTTTTCTTAAATATAAAAGCATGTCCTTGTTACTAGTTAGGTACCTACAGTAGGAGTTTCTGTTTCCTGGGGCAATGCATCTGTGTGATAAACAGCTTTATAAGAGGTCATGTTGGTAGGTTTGGGGAGACAAGGCTTGACATATACTGTAGTTAAAAGGTGTGTTCTTTATATGTTCTTTTAAGTCACCTGATCTGATTCCTGGCAGAAGCCATTGGCCTCAGTTTGTTTTGACCAACTGCATTTTCTGTGTTCATCCTTCCTGTTTCTGTGCCACGTTTTTTAACATTGAATTTGTGATATACTCTTAGGTATCCCCATTCCATCAGATAAGTAGGACTCACTTTGAGAGAGCAGAGGAACTAGAGTAAAATAAAAGTTTTTTTGTTAAGAGTAGAACCTGGAAAGCTTTTTGTAACCACTGATTAGAGGTATTACCTGGAAATATTTCTCTAATAATGTATATTCACTTCTTTTAGGAAATGATTTAATCGTCTTTTTGGCAGACCAGAATGCACCCTATTTTAAACCCAAAGTAAAAGTGTCCTTGAAGTAAGTACAAATGTATCTTTTCCTATAAAAACAATTATTGTTGTAATGATTGATATGCAATAGCTAGTTGGATTGTCTTTGAAATCAATTTTACTCAACTGTGTTGACACATGACCACTAGTTATGAGGTATGGGTAGCAAGTAATTTGTTAGGAAAAATAGTGTACCAAAGATTAAAAATTATTTACTTTTTAAAAAAATAAATAAATTTGAGTAAATCAGGTTTGTTCCTGCATAAACACCCTTCATTCTCTTGGCAATCTAATATTCCTTATTGAATGTGTTGGAGATTGTCCCTCATCCTGAGTGTGCACATGGCACCAGCTCATTCACAGGCTCATCAGGTCAACTATGTGTTGAGGGTGGGAGGGGGCCTTCATTTGCACTGGGAAAAGGTCAGTGATCTCTGTTCCCATTTCTTTTTTTTTTTTTTGCAAGAGCAAGAGGTTTTATTTCCAGCTAGCTGGAGCTCCCGCTGGCACACACGTCTGTTCCTATTTCTTTTTGCTTGTTAAGCGGTGGGTTTTTTAAGGTTTATTTTGAAGGACTTTAAATCAAGCTGACTTTTGTAAATGTTCAAATAATAGTCCTTATTTTTATTTTATATGACTGCCATTGCCTGAAACTCAGTGATCATCGTCAGAAGTGAGCCAGCACAGTTTTGAAACATCAAGAAGCAAGGATTGATTGATGACTGGTTCAAGGAGGAAAAAATGAATTAGTGCAGACTAAAGTGGGAACTTCTAGAAAGTTATAAGATTTCAGTGACCTTGAGTATAATTTAGGTGCGGGCTTTCAAGTTTGGGGACATAGCATTAACAAGAGATAGCAATAAGCATGTTGTGAAGAGGAGGTTGGAAAGATTTACTTAACAGAAATGGAGGTATACTTTGAAGAGTTATGGAACAAGAAGATGAGATCAGGGCAGACTAGGAATCTATATAACATAGTGTTTGAACTCAATCCTATGAAAAGTGGGTAATCATTATAGGTTCTTGTTTAAAGGAAAGATGAAGAAAACGGTATTTTAAGTTGATTTACTTGTTAACCATGTACAGGATGAATTGATTTGTAGAAAGATAAGAAATTACTTAGGAAACAGTTTAAAAAAATAAACTTAAGTTCCTTTGTGGGCTCATGACTGCTCAGACACTACAGTATTTAAACTCAGACATTTGTTTTTTAAAAAAAATAGCCTTGAGTTAGAACATCAAGAGGAAAGTTTTAAATGAACAAATAGGAACTGTCCTTCTTGAGAAATTTTCCTAGTAATGGATGTCAGCATGCTTGGTGTGGGCAGGGAACAGTTGATAAATGTTATATACAAGAAATGACTTGCTTAGAAGTGATTTTTCTTGGAAAGAAATGTTTGAACTAGATAGGACTAGGGTTCTACCAACTTTGAAAAAAAAAAATCCCAATTCGTTTCATTTACTTTGATTAATGCAGTGTTGTCTTATATACTATTAAAATTTAGAAACTTGTTTTTATTTTGTTTAGAATATTTTTCAAAGGGAAAATAACTCTCCTTTACTCTTTTCTTTCCCTACTCCCCTGTTCTTCTCTCAGATGTGACTACTCAGAACCTTCATGTATTTTTTCTGAAGCTTATTTCCATATTTTAAAATAAGCATTTACACTATAATTTCTTGACTTATTATCTTCTTCTCTTGGATTTTTGTTATAGATGAAAATTTGCCATCTTTAAATTATTCCCATCATCTCAATTTCATTATTTCATATTTTTAGCTAAATTAGTAAACATTGTTTACATTTTGACCATGTAGTTTCTGTGCACTTCAGAACCCACCGGTACACAATAATTTCATTTCTGCAGACTTTTTCCTCCTAGAATAGATGGTTGATTTTTAAAAAATCAATTGCATAGTTCATAGTGTACAGATCCTTAATTTCTTGGTAGATGTTCCATCATATTGGCTGAATACCAATTGTACATTTTTTGTTTTCCCCTTTGAGTCCTCTACACTTCTACCCACTCTGGATCCATTCTTTAAGCCTCCTGCAAGGTTAGTATTTGGGGATTTTCCCTTTGTCGTTCTTTGTTGGATCCCTCTTTCCTGGATCCTGTACCATTTTATTCTTAACTTCACTGGAGTGCATCCTTCAGGAAATTCCTAAGAAAGAGTATATGCCTTCCAAGTCCCCAATTTTTTATTACTTTTGATACTTTGGCCTATAGTTGTCTAGCTTCATGGGTTTTTTTAAAATACAGTGCTTTTTTTCCCCCCAATTCTTCTAATGTGATCTTATTTTTACTTTTGAAAGCTTTTAGGGTCTCTTCTTTATCCCTTTTACTCTGATATTTCATGATGATGCGTATTGATTTATTTTTTATTTTTAAATATTTTATTTATTTATTTGACAGAGGGAGAGAGATCACAAGTAGGCAGAGAGAGGGGGGAAGCAGGCTCCCTGCTGAGCAGAGAGCCCCATGTGGGCCTCGATTCCAGGACCCTGAGATCATGACCTGAGCCAAAGGCAGAGGCTTAACCACTGAGCCACCCAGGTGCCCTAGCCTCCATTTCTTATAAACCAGCCAAATGCATTGGTGTCCTTGACAAAAGAACTAAGTAAAAGGACTATATTAGCTAGTGTAAGAACGTAAAGCTGTTCTTTCTTTTGAAATATTTCAGATTTGTCTCTGCAGTCATCCTGAATTATTGTATAGATCAAAGAGGCCTAAATACATGAAGGATGATAAGAAATTTAAAACAAGAGAATGAAATGAGAATCAGTTCTGTGATTTTAAAGTTTACATTGAAAATATTTGTGTGTGGTACAAATATAGAGGTGTCCTTTTCTATTACAGCTTGACTAGATATCTTGACTAAAATGTGTATTTCTTTTAGGAATCACAGTGCATTGATAACAAGTGTAGTCCCTGGGGATTATGATGGAGATTCACAAATGGATGTCCTTCTGACATATCTTCCCAAAAATCATGCCAGCAGTGAATTGGGAGCTGCTATCTTCTGGGGACAAAATCAAACATTAGGTGAATTTGTTTTTTAAGAGTTTTTAATATTTATCACTGGATATTAAAGGACGAATTATGCCTGTTATTCCTATGTAAATATAACAAAAATGTTCTCTGAAATCAGTTCAGTAATGAATTTCTTAAGAGTCAGTAATTGTCTGTAAAAACATTTTTAAAAGTCAAATTTCTGATTTTTCTTTTTCAATCCAGGGCTAGTCTGAGATCAGTTCCAGAGAACAGATTCCACTCTTGCTAGCTTAGGAAGAGAGATTTATTAAAGGGTTTTATGGCCTATAGAATCATTGGGATAGCTAAAGAACAGACTCTGGGTTGAACTTTCAGAAACAATCCCCAAAGCCATCAAGAAAGACTTTTTACTATCAGAACACTGCCAGTTGCACAGCAGCTGCTCGAATGACACTGTCTGCTGTGACCCTCACCAGCCAGATGGATGCCCTGCATGCTGCCTCTTGATACTCACAAATTCAGTAATCAGACACTGAAGTGCAACTCCTGCCTTCCAAAACTCATAGTATCTGATTGGCAAGGCTTACATTTTATTCAGAATCTCAGATGCAGGGATATGTGAGAAATGCTGTTTTGGGTTGGAGTGGAAGTTAAGAGTCTACCCCAAAACCTTCAAGACTTACCTGAAAAGCCAATTAATTGTACCTAAATAGATAATTTTGTTCATGGAGCCAGATTTCTCAAGGCAGGATGGAAGGGATGCAGTTTTGTTTTCTGCAATCTTTGAGAACATAAGCAGTAGTCTCAACACTTCAAATTCATTTAGTCAGCAAATATCTAAAGAAATAGTACCATGCAAAAAGCATTTCATGTATGTAAGCATGGACATTTTAGAGTCAAGTAGTTTTGTGCATATTGTCGACTGCTCCAGTGCTCAGTTGTATTTAAAGACTCACCTAAGAGGTTTTTAGATTGAAGCCTCTAAAGAAAGTTATTGAAGTGATGGTCTTAACTATAGAATGAACCCCAGTATTTTGTCTTTACAAACTTGATGTCCATTGAAGTTAGATTTCTAGTGTCTTATTAATAGTAGTAGTTGAAGTTAATTATAGATGAATTTTGAAAAGAATAAAGATATTTTACCCCATGTAGATATCAAATATAATATAAAGTGCCTGCTGATTTATATATTTTCTTTCTATACAGATCCTAACAATATGACTGTACTCAATAGGACTTTTCAAGATGAACCACTAATTATGGAGTAAGTATGTGCTTGCTTCCCTTTGAATGATTTTAAACTTACAAACATAAAATTTCTCGCATAAGACACCACTTTGCAAAATAGCATTGACATTAAATTCATTCACCCTTTGAAACTGATAGAGGCTTATACTCTTGACTATGTGATATTTACTTGCCATGATGGAGAAAAGAGAAAAATGAAATTCAGTATTTTGGAAAGAGGAAAAAATTTGTCTTTTTGTTTCAGTAGCTTT
Organism: Procyon lotor; assembly: GCA_028646535.1. NCBI lineage: Eukaryota > Metazoa > Chordata > Mammalia > Carnivora > Procyonidae > Procyon > Procyon lotor. The sequence goes on from CM053620.1 coordinate 29,493,714, forward strand.
CAATGTGTCTGTTACGGACTATGTTGATTGTAGCCATGTCATTACTCAAAGAATTAAGGTAACTATTTCAGAGTAATACTATTAGCATTTGATTGACAAATATGAATGGTATGAGCTTTTCTCCAGAGATTTAGAAAAATGTCTGTATTAAGGAGAAACTTACCTTTTTATTTTATTTTATTTTATTTTTACAAGAGAACAAATCTACACCTTTATTTATTTACTTTTCAGTAAATTTAAATCCTTGAGGGGTACAGCAGCACACAGATTCTGTGGCCAATGGCTTTAGCAGGAAGGTTGCTTCGGAATTTGGCACAAACCAGACCACTGTTTCCATGAGCACGAGTTACTTTTCCCCAGATTACTCTGGTTTTGTTTGGTTTGCCACCAGGAGTCACTGTGTTGTTCTTTGCTTTGTACATGTAAGCACATCTCTTGCCTAGATAGAATTCTGTTTCATCTTGAGCATATACACCTTCGATTTTAAGAAGAGCTGTGTGCTCCCTCTGGTTCCGGAGACCCCGCTTGTAGCCAGCAAAAATGGCCTTGGACCACAGCCTTCCAGACATTATTTGGCGTTTTAGGAATCCTGTTCCCAACAGGCCGGACTTATTTGCCCCCAAAGTTCAGCAATAAGCATTCCACTCCGAGACTTACCTTTTTAAAAGCTTTTCTTTAGTGTTATCATTTATTTCTCAAATATACTTATGTACTAGATTAAGTGTAATCCAAATTCCTGTCAGGACTTTTGGTAATGATACAGAGATCATTTGGGGAGCTAAAGCAGTGTACAGCCACTTTCTTGTTTCCATTGCTGCCTTTCATTCATTTATTAAAATAGTAATCATTTGGGGCACCTGGGTGGCTCAGTGGGTTGAAGCCTCTGCCTTTGGCTCAGGTCATGATCTCAGGATCCTGTGATCGAGCCCCCACATCAGGCTCTCTGCTCAGCAGGAGCCTCCTTCCCTGTTCTCTCTGCCTGACTCTCTGCCTACTTGTGATCTCTCTCTCTGTCAAATAGGTAAATTAAATAGGTAAAAATCTTTAAAAAAAAAAAAAAGTAATCATTTATCAATAGGTCGGTGGCCATTTGAAGTCTAAACTGTAAATCCATGGATTAATCAGCTTAAAGGCCCTTAGCTTGATTGCTTTTATAGTTGTGTATTTTTTCTTTGTTGTTTCAGTATTTAATGACCAATATGAATTTTTACACCAGCTGGGATTATTTTTGTGGGTTATTTCTCCTAAGCCCATCTAACTACATAGGTTGGGTCTGAAATAAGTGCTGTCTTCTTACCACTCAGGGATAGGTGACATTATGCAGAAACTACAGACAACCCTAAAATTTCACAACAAAATTTCATTTCTTGCTTATACTGCCTTTCCAATGTGGGTCTGTGGTAGGCTCAACTCTGTGCCATCATTCAGTCAGGTGTCAGAGGCCCCATCATCTGTGGGGCTGGGCCGCCTGAAACACATGGTCTTGTCATTGCCACCACAAGCTGAAAGCAGGCTGGACAGTCTAGTAATAAATAATAAACCCTTTTGCCTGGAAATAACACATGTCTTACACTTCTGCTAACATTTTATTGACTACATCAGAAACTAGTGAGCATTGTGGAGTTGACCATACCTCCCAAAGTTTATTTTTCTTTTAAAGCTAGAACATGAGAATTTTACAAAATAGCTGCTTAATGTTTTTAATGTTTTCTTTTCAGCTTCAATGGTGATTTAATTCCTGATGTATTTGGTATTACAAATGAATCCAGCCAGCCACAGATACTATTGGGAGGGTGAGTAAATATGATTTTAACTATGTCATTAATTGTACTTGTTGCTGCTACAGGATCTATGTACCTATGTGAACTGATTACTTTAACCATTAGGAGAAAATTCAGCTCATTAGAAATCCTTGCTCTTAAAGATTTTTTTTTTTAATATTTTATTTATTTATTTGACAGAGAAAGAGATCAGAAGTAGGCAGCGAGGCAGGCAGAGAGAGGAGGAAGCAGGCTTCCCACTGAGCAGAGAGCCCAATGCGGGACTCGATGCCAGGACTCTGAGATCATGACCTGAGCTGAAGGCAGAGGCTTTAACCCACTGAGCCACCCAGGTGCCCTGCTCTTAAAGATTTTTAAAAGGGCATTTGGTCAACATATAAGCTTTCTCAAACAGTTTGGGATTTGATGGGCAACTCCTTTCTAGGTAGAGCCGGCTTAATCCATTTATCTCCTTGGAAATTTAAGCTATAAACTTATAGTTCCCCATTTGAATATTCGTTCATTAGATTTTGTTTTAAGAAAAATTTAATTTAAAAGAATGGCTGCAGTCTTTATTGAATTCTCCACCTTAGTCATGTTAGCTCCGAGTCTTTTACTGATAAGCCTGTTCCTTCTCCATTTTATTTGTTCAATGAGCAATCAATAATTGCCTGAGAATGTAAACACTCCTTCTCTGGGCTCTGGAAACTTAGTATACTTTATTCTTGACCAATATGTGTTCTAAAATTCTCTTACTACCCATGCGTGTCACTGTTTCAAAAAACTATTTGGAATCTTGGAATTCAAAGATATAATTCCTCTAGACTTAAATAGAACTGGCCTCCTAACATTTATAGCAAGATACTTTTTCATGAGATGCCTTTAGCTTGGTTAATTTTTTCTTTGTCTGATAAGACAGAAATTTAGTTCAGGAGTACAGAACATGGGGCACCTGGGTGGTTCAGTGGGTTGTGTCCTGACTCATGATTTCAGCTCAGGTCATGATCTCATGAGTAGTGGGATGGAGACTCACATCAGGCTCCACCGTCATCACTGAGTCTGCTGGAAATTCTCCCTCTGCTCCTCCCCCATTTACAGGCACGTATGTGCACCCATGCGAGCTCTCTCTCTCTCTCTTTCTTGCTCTTTCTCAGATAAATAATCTTTGAAAGAAAAAGAGTACAGAATGCATTTATTTGTTTGACTTTCCAGCAAGTGCAGCAAACTACCTTTATAAATCTGTCTTCCCCAGGTGTTTGGAAATCTAATGAATTTCTTTCCTGTGTTTTAGAAAAGTCATATATTTTTATATTTACCTTTTGAAATGTGATTCACAGTCCATAGATGAGTAAATTGTCAAAATTTAAGGTATTATGAGAAGAAACTGTCATATTTCCTATCACTTTTTCTGAAGGTTTTCAATAAAGAATATGAGTATTTTGACACTGGTGATTGTGATCTGAGGAACTTACTATGAATCTTGAATGACAAACTTGTTTTTTCTTCCTAATATTTGAAAAATATCTGAGAGAGCCCTGCATTTGAGACCGATTCGATGGAGATCTTGCTATGCCCCTGTGGCCCTGTTTTGGGTGAACTGAGTGTGGGTGGGGTTGGAGGAAGGCACAGATGGCTCCTGCCACTGCCAGTCCTGCTTGTTTGCCTTGGGCTGGGACTATTCAAGAAACTGTCTTTTTGTTTCCTCTCTTTAATAGCATACATGTGGGGGATGCCTGGCTGTCTCATTTGGAAGAGCATGCAACTCTTGATCTTGGGGTCATGAGTTCAAGCACCCAGGTTAGGTATAGAGATTACTTAAATAAATAAAAACTTGGGGCACTTGGTCACTCAGTCGGTTTAGCATCTGACTTGGTTTTGGCTCAGGTCATGATCTCAGGGTCATGGGTTCTGGCTCCACGCTCAACAAGAAGTTGGCTTGAGAGTCTCTCTGCCTATCCCTCTGTTCCCCATGCCACACTCATCTGTGCGCACTCTCTCTCTTAAATAAATATATAAATCTTTAAAAATTAATTAATTAATTAAACTTTAAAATAAATAAATAAATATGTGATTGAGAACATGATAGTGACTTCTGGCCTGCTTTATTTCACGGTAATCTCCACTTTAGTCAAAGAAATACTTGGAATACCTTTAAAATGTAATTTGACCTTTAGAAATTAAAACTATTGAAACAGCTATTGTTAATTCAGAAAGTAAAATTTCTAATATCTTTATGGATTTTCTACTTAGTCTACAAGAAAACTATTTAAGATATCATGTGATAATGTCATAGCCTATTTACTTGTTCTGAATTCTGCATTAAATTTTTTTCTCTGATGCTCACTGAAAAATGATAGCTTTAAGAACTTATTATGCCTAGAGACATATTCACTTTTACTTTTTTAGACATTATACTCTGGCATATTTCAGTATACTGAAGTAATATTCTGGTATTTTATTATACTCACTTAAACTTTCATCTACAGATTAAACAATAATAGCTAATTGTATTGTAAGTAACAAGTTTGTATACAAGATTTATTCTTTTCTTTTTAAGATTTTATTCATTTATTTGACAGAGAGAGATCACAAGTAGGCAGAGAGGCAGGCAGAGAGAAAGGAGGAAGCAGGCTCCCCGCTAAGCAGTGAACCCGATGCAGGGCTCAATCCGAGGACCCTGAGATCCTGACCTGAGCATCCCGCTAAGCAGAGAGTGTGACGTGGGGCTCAATCCCAGGACCCTGAGATCATGACCTGAGCCAAAGGCAGAGGCTTTAAGCCACTGAGCCACCCAGGTGCCCCTACAAGATTTATTCCGATGCCGGTTTAAAGAATGAAATTACATAAACTGACAGGAAAGAATTCCTGTCAATAGCATTGCTGGGGTAACAATAGCCTAGCAATATCATGATTCCAGACAACAGAAAGCTTAATATGTCCCTATGGGAGCAAGCATTAATGTGTTACTAAAATAAGAAAAATGTATTTAGGCCATATCACTTTTACAAGTTACAGATGTGTATACCGGTACATAAGTAAAAAAGGCATCAGCATTGACATTTTGGACTATTCATGTGACCTTGACTGGCATCCCAGTCTTATTTATCAAGAAATCTAACCTACCTTTTGCAACTTGAATGTTGTGCTTTATGGGCATGGCAGACCCAAGATTATCTTAAATTTAATTAAATTTTGCCAGAACCTTAATTTTATGGGAAATTTGCAATGATCTTTAAATAGAGTACTAAATGCTCCCATAGGATTGTGCTGAAAAGCCAACAGCTATAACCTGGTCCAATGCAGGCAGGGAAATAGGAGATTGCCCACAAATAAAACTAGCCATGACTGATTTGGCTGGAGGAAATGTACACATGGTCAGTCTAAGCAGGCAGTGGTAATAGGCAGAAGGATCCTATTTAATTGGTACAGTTGTAGCTATCTAACAGGGACAAGAAGGATACTAAATCTACTTAGGTACCAGAGATAATTAAACTATGTTAAATTGTCAAAAGTGAGGCTTCAATTTGTGTCTCAACCTCACTTTGTAATGACTTGAAATAATGTAATCGTGTGCCCCATTACTTAGAAATAACATCTAGCCATTAAGTGTTAGAGCAGCTTTTGCAATGATGTGAGGTTATCATTAATGAGCATTTTCTATAAAAGGAAATTTGAAACTGATGTTGCATAAGCATTCAGAATATTTAGTATTGCAGTGAAAACATTTGTACCTGTAATTTTAATCAAAGCCAAATATAATATTGGTCTGTTCAAATTTCTGTGACTCATATGACTCATATACCGAGTTTAGACATATTTCTGGTTCAAACCCAAGTTGTATACCTGGGAATATTAATGTAGGTATGTGATAGATAACTACTTTGACAAATACTCCATTTACTTCACAAGTAAATTTTTCACAAGTAAATTTTTATTCCATAAAAATTTTGAATGAATATTAATGGCATTGAAAGCAACCATTTTTAACTGTTAGTTATATGGATAGATATTTTTCTCCACTGCCAGAAAAAAAATTTCTATTTATTTATTTTTATTTCTGCTATTGACTATAGCTATGATTACAATGGAACAGGAAATACATTATTTCAAAATGTAGAACCAAAAGTGTTTTTTTAACTTTTTTTTAATGTTCAATTAGCCAGCATATAGTATCATTAGTTTTTGATACAGTGTTCAATGATTCATTAGTGCATATGACACCCAGTGCTCATCATCACACATGCCCTCCTTAATACTCATTACCCAGTTACCCTAGCTACCCACCCTGGTCCCTTCCAAACCTCAGTTTGGTTCCCAGAGTCCAGAGTCTCTCATAGTTTGTCTCCCTCTCTGATTTCTTCCCATTTAGTTTTCCCTCCCTTCCCCTGTGTTCCTCTGCATTGTTCTGTATGTTCCACATATGAGTGAAACCATATGATAATTGTCTTTCTCTCCTTGACTTATTTCACTTAGTATCTTTTATTTAAATATAGTTAACTGTTCTCAGTCCAAGAGACATAAATCCCTATTTTTCCATGTAATCTTTTCTTTTCTCACTTCATTCCCATGACTGATTTAATCATCCTTCGTTTATATTGCTGATTTTGTTGGTTTGCTGATACAATACAGAAAATATTGCAAATATTTGTCTTAATGAAATAATGATATGATATTGTATCACTTAAATCTATTGTTTAGAACAAATATGAAAATTATAGATTTATAACACAAAAGGAACCAAATACTCATCAAAGTAGCTTTTAACTTTGTAATCAACATTAGTATTCATAATCTTAACAAAAGAGGTGGCTTGAGATGATTCATATTTTCCGATATGAAAATACTAGAATTCCCCTAGTAGCCTTCTCCCCTCTCACCTTATACACCATTTTTACTTGGAATGTTTTTTAAAGGAATCTATTAGAACTTGAGAAATTAGTTCTTTACTTTTCTATATTCCTTTTTTTTTAAGATTTTTTTTTTTTTTGAGAGACAGAGAGAGAGAGACAGTGAGAGAGAGCATGAGAGAAGAGAGGGTCAGAGAGAGAAGCAGATTCCCTGCCAAGCAGGGAGCTTGATGTGGGACTTGATCCAAGGACTCCAGGATCATGACCTGAGCCAAAGGCAGTTGCTTAACCAACTGAGCCACCCAGGCACCCCACTTTTCTTTATTCCTAAAGAAATTTTCCTATTGTGGATAAGTTACTCTATTTTCCCATTGTTTCTCATCTAAACTTCTTTTTTTTCCAAAATTAAGCCACAGAAATAGTGAAAAGCTTTAACAAATGTCAAAATTGAATATGATGTAATTATTTCAAATGACATGTCACTTAAGGATCTCTAACTTTATTTTTTTCTCAGATTTTATTTATTTATTTGACAGAGAGAAAGACAGAGAGGGAACACAAGCAGGGTGAGTGGGAGGGGGAGAATCAGGCTTCCCGCTGAGCAGGGAGCCCAGTGGGGGGCTCCATCCCAGGACCCTGGGATCATGACCTGAGCCAAAGGCAGACGCCCAACGACTTAGCCACCCAGGCGCCCCAAGGATCTCTAATTTTATTTCCTGGTGGTGATCATACTGCTTTTTTATAGGTATTGGCTAGCAGTATTTTATATAAGTGAATTTTTGTTTATTTGTCAATGAATGATTTAAGATGTTATTCTTTAAATTTAGTCACTTTGCCTTTATTTAAATCTTAAAATTTTTATATATTCTTTGTAGTAATCATTTGAAAAGATAACAGCTTTTTTGAGAAACACATAGTTTTATAGTTTCTGTGCAAAGAAATTTGATAGTAACATTTCATCGTGAATATTGACAGTATTTTAAAATGTCTTGGATTCAGCCTATTTCTGTTAGCATATGTCAAGTTTTTGTTTCCTTCTTTGAGGGCAGACTATTTTTTATTTCATTACTACTTGCACATATATTTTAAAAAGTCCATTTTAAAAGAAGCATAGTACAATGAACTCTACACTTAATAATGATAGAGAAGGGGGCGCCTGGGTGGTAAGGATATGGCTGAAAGAAATCTCCACATTTTCTCCTAAGAGCATAAAATTTTATTTCTGGGAGGTCCTTAAAATTTTTCTGGTCCATCCCACACCTTTGAGTTCTCATAGAGGCCCAGAGTGAGTGAATGACCCATCAAGTATCACCAGGGTAACTTTATTCTCCAGGGAAGCTTTTTTAATTCTCCCCTAGATCCTGCTCCTCACTGTGTCCCTCCAGAAGATATGTAGTGTGATGTTGTACAACTGATCTGTCTTCTATGAGGCTTGGGATTGGATAGTAAGAGAAGAGAAGAAAGAAAACCTTAAACAAAACTGTTTGTTTTTTTAAATATCTACTGAGTGACACTAGGCTCGGCACGTTACATCACCTGTCCCATATTTTTTCTCACAGCAGATAGCTTAAGTCACTAAAGAGGCTCTCTGAAGGGGGTTGCTTAGAGAGGCTAGTTTATAGGTGAAGTGACCACTACAAGCGCTCAGAATTTATAAATAAAGGGTAGATCTGGGATTTGAATCCTGTTCTTCCCAATTCTAAAGCCTGTACTCTTTATTTTTTTTTTAAGATTTTATTTATTGTGAGAGAGAGAGAGCACGCACAAGCAGGAGGAGCAGCAGGCAGAGGGAGAAGTAGTCTTCCAACTGAGCAAGGAACCTGATGTGGGACTGGATCCCAGGACCCTGGGATCATGACCTGAGCTGAAAGTAGATGCTTAACTGACTGAGCCACCCAGTCATCCCTAAAACCTGAACTCTTGCCTTCATTTCTGTATAGCTGTTACCATTGCTATAGTCTCAGAGGGCCTTTGGTGGTGCTGCTAACGTGGCTAGGTGAGATTTCCTCATAGAATAGTGGCTGTTTTACAAGAAGGAGCTTTCTAAGAGGTGTAGATAGAAGCTGTAGCTCTCTTCCAGGCCCAATCCTAGAAGTTAAACAGCATCACTTGACTTCTGCTGCATTTTGTTGGTCAAAACAGATCAAAGAACTAGCAAAGATTCCAGGGAAATCTTGGAAGGATTATGGACTCTCCCTATGGATGTTGGCATGGCAGAATTAAAATGCAAAAGAGCATGTGGGATGGGAAATAATGTGGACATCTTTGGAAACACAACACAGTAGTTTATGTACTTTACCATGAATGAAGACCTACCAAGGAATATGTAAACAGATCACTTAGTAAATCACTTTCTAGAGCTCAGGTTTCATAGTACTCCTACCTAAAGTTGTTGTGCCTGAGAATGTACCAGTTTTCACTATAACTTTCTCCTCCTTTATATGAGAATGCTGTATTCCTTACCCTTCCTAAATTTTACTGATGCATTTCCTAGAAACTAAAAATCCACACAGCACCAAACACAGATATACTATTTTCAATATTTCTGTTTCTTAATACCTGTATCTTAATATGAAGGTTGGCTGCAAAAGGGAGCATTTTGATCCACAGTGAGATATTCTGATTTCAGATGTCATAGACTAGGGTTGTAGGAGTAATAACGGTTTTTGTTTTAATGACTTTTCCTCTTCCATTCCCTGACTGTTATAAAAAATCTGTTACTGTCCAGAGAGAGCCCTGTGAGAGCAGGCGAAAAAACATCCATAAAAAATACCGAATTCCTGTAAGCAGATTTAAGCTTTTCTTGTACTCTATCCCTAGGACACAACATTAACTGGAAAGAAGGTACCTTTCATCTCAATGTCATTTTGGGTGATGACAATGATTATTACATTTGTGACTAGAATGCTCGCTAGGACTACCAAAACTATGAATAAAACTTTTACATAATTTCCTTCATGTTTGATATGCATTTTTCTATCATTTAGCTGAAAACTATTTTATCAAATCATACCAAGAAGATTCCATTTAAAGTCAAGGATCTTATTATATCTTACGAAATGTTTATTTTCTTTCTCTTATTAATAAAAAATAGGGGCGCCTGGGTGGCTCAGTTGGTTAAATGTCTGCCTTCAGCTCAGGTCATGATCCTGGAATCCCAGGATCGAACTACACATCATGCTCCCTGCTCAGCAGGGAGTTTGCTTCTCCTTCTGCCCCTTACCCTTCTTGTGTTCTCTCTCTCTCACTCTTTTTGTCTCTCTCTCAAATAAATAAAATCTTTAAAAATAAATAAATAATAAATAAATTTACCTGCTTAGCCAGATAATTTTTTAGTCTATACCTTTCTCACTTAGAGGAAAAGTTTCTTCTGTGTAAAGAAATAAAAAAGAAAGAGTTCTCATTTTTCTACCCTTTTAAAAAAATTTTTGTACTCCATTTTTATTAAATTACTCCAAAAATCAGATACCTGAGATCAATGTTCATTCACATTTAATGAACAACTATTGTCTTTTATCATACTTCTTGGATTATAAATGATTTTAGCTATATTGCATTGATGTAAGTTAACTGATAAACAGCATGTTCCTTTACTACCTTGTTTTTATAAAAATAGATAAATTTTATAAAAACTATTATTACTTTAATCTTGAAGGCTTTTAGTCATCTATCCCACGATTCATATACTATACTTTTCTCAGCAGTTTTTATACTTTTTCTTGAAAGACACATTAACACATATATTTGAATTGAGAAACTGAAGTCAAACTCAGAGAAAATGACTTTCATTTGGAGATTGGTTTGACAATGAGAACTGGCTTTGCTAGTTGGATTATATGGCAGACATTTTTCATTCGTAGAATGAGTTAAATCAGCAGCTCTGATTTTATTTTTATTGTGAAAAATTTTAAAGGTATGCAAAGGTATAGAGAATAGGATAATTAATTTGCATGTAATGTTCCTAGCAGCAACTATACTTAACTTTCCAAATCTTACCAGTCTTATTTCTTTCATATTCTTCCCCTCATTTTTCTCCTCTGGCACACACCCAGTATGTTCTCAGTCTATAAATATTTCAGTATGTATTTCTCAAGTATCTCTAATAAGGATATTAAAAATACATAATCTCAGTATATTTATCATACCTTAATATCTAGGAAACATTTCCTGGGAGATTTTAATTTAAATCAATATGAACAAGATTTCTTAGCATTTATGTCTATAAAAATGAAGGCTGCAAATAGACTTAATGCAAAATCCTATCTCATTCTGCAAATGTCATGTTATTATGATAAAAATATATTTTAAAGCTCTGATCATCTCTTCAAAAAATGCATTTCTAATAGAATTTTACATCTCATTTAGTAAATTATCAAACTGTGTTTTCATCAGTTGTACACTAAGAGTTAAAATAATTCAACTTAAAAGAGATTTCTTTTTTTTTTTAAGACTGTATTTATTTGAGAGAGAGATTGGGAGGAGAGCACAGAGGGAGAAACAGATTCCCCACTGAGCAGACATCCTGGTGCTCCTAGGTTCCATCCCAGGACCATGACTGAGATCATGACCTGAGACAAAGGCAGATGCTTGACTAGCTGAGCCACCCAGGCACATGAAAAGAGATTTTTCTTAATACTTGAATATATACGGTAGTCTGCGTGGTTCCAGGGTCCTGGGATCAAGTCCTACATTGGGCTTCCTGCTCAGCAGGGAGCCTGCTTCTCCCACTCCTCCCTGGTCCTGCTGTCTCTCACTATCTCTCTTGCTATCTCTGTCTCAAACTTCAACATGTTTGAGACATGTTGGACCAACAAAACCAACTTAAATACCAATTTTAATTTATATATCAATTTGTAGACATATATTTCTTTGTAAACATATGATGCATTGACCACTACAACCAGTAAACAAATTTCAGATTTAAAAACATTGTAAATCATGATAAAGTTCTGTAAGAGAAATGGAATAAAAGTACAAGAAATGGAATAGAAATACAAAGGGAAATATGTATAATATAAAAGACTTCGTTCACGCATATCTTTCTTTAAGGCTACTATAGTTAACAGTGTTTTATTAGTTTCAAGTGTATACTATAATCATTTGACAATCCTTTTTTTACTTTCATTTTCTTAATTAATATATATTATTTGTTACAGCGGTACAGGTCTATGATTCATTAGCCTTACACAATTCACAGCACTCAGCATACTGCACACCCTCCCCAATGTCCATTGCCCAGCTGTCCCATTCCTCCCAGCACCCTCCCCTACAACCACCCTCAGTTTGTTTCGTGACTTTAGGAGTCTCTTATGGTTTCTCACCTTCCCATCCCATCTTGTTACATTTCATTCTCCAACCCCACCACTACCCTCTGCCCTGCCTCTCAAATTCTTCATATCAGAGAGATCATGTGATACTTGTCTTTCTCTGACTGACTGATTTCACTTAGCATAATACTCTGTAGTTCAATCAACTTCCTTGCAAATGGCAAGATATCTTTTCTCTTGATGGCTGCATAGTATTCCCTTGTGTGTGTGTATACACCACATCTATGTATATGTGTGTGTGTGTGTGTGTGTGTGTGTGTGTGTGTGTATATACACACATCACATCTTCTTTATCCATTCATCTGTTGATGGACATCTAGGTTCTTTCCATAGTTTGGCTATTGTGGACATTGCTGCTATAAACATTTAGGTGCACGTGCCCGTTCAGATCACTACATTTTTATATTTAGGGTAAATACCCAGTAGTGCAATTGCTGGGTCATAGGGTAGCTCTATTTTCAACTTTTTAAGGAACCTCCATACTGTTTTCCAGAGTGGCTGTACCAGATTCAGTTCCCACCAACAATGTAGGAGGGTTCCTCTTCCTCTGCATCCTCACAAACATGTTGTTTCCTGACTTGCAAATTTTAGCCATTCTGACTGGTGTGAGGTGTTATCTCACTGTGGTTTTGATTTGTATTTCTCTGACGCCAATTGATGTTGAGCATTTTTTCATATATCTGTTGGCCATTTAGATATCTTCTTTGCAGAAATGTCTGTTCATATCTTCTGCCCATTTCTTGATCGGATTATTTGTTCTTTGGGTGTTGAGTTTGAGAAGTTCTGTATAGATTTTGTATACTAGCTCTTTATCTAATATGTCATTTGGAAATATCTTGTCCCATTCTGTCCTTTGTCTTTTGGTTTTGTTGACTGTTTCCTTTGCTGTGCAAAAGCTTTTGACCTTGATGAAGTCCCAATAGTTCATTTTTGCCCTTGCTTCCCTTGCCTTTGGAGATATTTCAATGAAGAAGATGCTGGGACTAAGGTCAAACAGGTTGCTGTCTGGGTTCTCCTCCAGGACTTTGGTGGAATCCTGTCTCACATTGAGGTCTTTGATCCATTTTGAGTCTATTTTTGTGTGCAGTGTAAGGAAATGGTCCAGTTTCATTCTTCTGCTTGTGGCTGTCCAGTTTTCCCAACACCATTTGTTGAAGAGACTGTCTTTTTTCCATTGGATATTCTTTCCTGCCTTGTTGAAGATTAGTTGACCATAGAGTCAAGTAATCTTGACTTAGTTGGGGGTCCATTTCTGGGCTCTCTATTCTGTTCCATTGATCTATGTGTCTGTTTTTGTGCCAGTACCACACTGTCTTAATTATTATAGCTTTGTAATAGAGCTTGAAGTCTGGAATTGTGATGCCGCGGACTTTGGTTTTCTTTTTCAACATTCCTGTGGCTATTCAGGGTCTTTTCTGGTTCCATATAAATTTAGGATTATTTGTTCCATTTCTTTGAAATAAATTGTCGGTATTTTGATAGGGATTGCGTTAAATGTGTAGATTGCTTTAGGTAGAATAGACATTTTCACAGTATTTGTTCTTCCAATCCATGAGCATGGAACATTTTTCCATTTCTTGCTGTCTTCCTCAATTTCTTTCATTAGCATTGTGTAGTTTTCTGAGTACAGATTCCTTGCCACTTTGGTTAGGTTTATTCCCAGGTATCTTATGGTTTTGTGTGCAATTGTAAATGGGATAGACTCCTTAATTTCTCTTTCTTCTGTTTTGCTGTTGGTTGCATTGTAATACATTGCATTGTATAGAAATGCAATGAAATACATTGCATTGTATAGAAATGCAATGGATTTCTGTGCATTAATGTTATATCCTGACACTTGACCGAATTCCTGGATGAGTTCTAGCAGTCTTCAAGTGGAGTCTTTTGGGTTTTCCACATAAAGTATCGTATCATCTGCAAAGAGTGAGAGTTTGACTTCTTCTTTGCCAATCTGGATGCCTTTTGGATGCCTTGTTTCTTTTTGTTGTCTGATTGCTGAGGCTAGGTCGTCTAGTACTTTGTTGAATGGCAGTGGAGATAGTAGGCAACCCTGCCATATTCCTGATCTCAGAGGAACACCAACTTTTCCCCATTGAGAATGATATTTGCTGTGGGTTTTTCATAGATGGCTTTGATGATGTGGAGGAATGTACCCTCTATGCCTACACTGTGAGGAGTTTTGATCAAGTAAGGATGTTGTACTTTGGCAAATGCTTTTTCAGCCCCAATTGGGAGTATCATATGGTTCTTGTTCTTTCTTTTAGTAATGTATCACATTGATTGATTTGCGGATGTTGAACCAACCTTGCAGCCCAGGAATAAATCCCACTTGGTCATAGTGAATAATATTTTTAATGTACTGTTAGATCCTATTGGCTAGTATTTTGGTGAGAATTTTTACATCCGTGTTCATCAAGAATATTGGTCTATAATTCTCCTTTTTGATGGGGTTTTTGTCTGGTTTTGGGTTCAAGGTAATGCTGGCCTCATAACATGAGTTTGGAAGTTTTCTTTCCTTTTCTATTTTTTGGAACAATTTCGGGAGCATAGGTATTAATTCTTCATTAACTGTTGGGTAGAATTCCCCTGGGAAGCCATCTGGCCCTGGGCTCTTGTTTATTGGGAGATTTTTGATGACTGCTTCAATCTCCTTACTGCTTATGGGTCTGTTCAGGTTTTGTATTTCTTCCTGCTTCAGCTTTGGTAGTTTGTGTGTCTCTAGGAATGTGCCCATTTCTTCCAGATTGTCTAATTTGCTGGTGTATAGTTGCTCATAATATGTTCTTATACTTGTTTGTATTTCTTTGGTATTGGTTGTGATTTCTCCTCTTTCATTCGTGATTTATTAAATTGGCTCCTTTCTCTTTTCTTTTTGATAAATCTGAGCAGGGCGTTATTGATCTTATTAATTCTTTCAAAGAACCAGCTCCTAGTTTCGTTGATGTGTTCTACTATTCTTTTGGTTTCTATTTCCTTGATTTCTGTCCTGATCTTTATTATTTCTCCTTTTCTGCTGGGTTTAGGCTTTCTTTGCTGTTCTTTCTCCAGCTCCTT
>CM053620.1:29509201-29546305 GCA_028646535.1 Procyon lotor
CTGAAAATATGCAGGGAATGATCCCAGCCTTTGGGTATCGATTAAGACCTGATTTGTGTCCCAGGATGTGCTCTATTCTAGAGAATGTTTCATGTACTCTAGAGAAGAATGTGTATTCCGTTGCTTTGGGATGGAATGTTCTGAAACTATCTGTGATGTCCATCTGGTCCAGTGTGTCATATAGAACCTTTATTTCCTTGTTGATCTTTTGCTTAGATGATCTGTCCATTTTGGTGAGGGGGGTTTTAAAGTCCCCTACTATTACTGTATTATTGTTGATGTGTTTCTTTGACTTTGTTATTAATTGGTTTATATAATTGGCTGCTCCCATATTAAGGGCAAAAATATTTACAGTTGTTAGGTCTTCTTGTTGGATGTTCCTTTTAAGTATGATACAGTGTCCTTCCTCATCTCTTATTATAGTCTTTGGTTTGAAATCTATTTTGTCTGATATAAGGATTGCCACTCCAGCTTTCTTTGGATGTCCATTAGCATGGTAAATTGTTTTCCACCCCCTCACTTTAAATCTGGAGGTGTCTTTGGGCCTAAGATGAGTTCCTTGTAGACAGCATATCAATGGGTCTTGTTTTTTTACCCATTCTGATACTCTGTATCTTTTGATTGGGGCATTTAGCCCATTTACATTCAGGGTCACTATTGACAGATATGAATTTAGTGCCATTGTATTGCCTTTTAGGTGACTGTTAACTGTATATTGTCTCTGTTCCTTTCTGGTCTATGTTCCTTTTAGCCTCTCTTTGCTTCCTGTAGGGCTGGTTTGTTGATTGCAAATTCTTTTAGTTTTTGTTTGTCCTGGAAGCTTTTTATCTCTCCATCTATTTTCAGTGACAGCCTAGCAGGATATAGTTTTCGTGGCTGCCTATTTTTCTCATTTAGTGCTCTGAATATATCCTGCCAGTCTTTTCTGGCCTGCCAGTTCTATGTGAATAGGTCTCCTGCCAGTCTAATATTTCTGCCTTTGTATGTTACAGACTTCTTGTCCTGAGCTGCTTTCAGGAATTTCTCTTTGTCACTAAGACTTGTAAGTTTTAATATTAGATGATGGGGTGTAGACCTCTTTTTATTGATTTTGAGGGGGGTTCTCTGTGCCTCCTGAGTTTGATGTTTATTCCCTCTGCCAGATAGGGAAATTCTCTATAATAATTTGCTCCAGTATACCTTCCATCCGTGTCTCTCTTTCTTCTTCTTGGATCCCAATTATTCTAATATTGTTGCGTCTTATGGTATCTCTTATCTCTAGAATTCTCCCTTATTGTCCAGTAGTTGTTTGTCTCTTGCTCAGCTCCTTAATTGTCCATCATTTCGTCTTCTATATCACTAATTCTCTCTTATGCCTCTTTTATCCTAGCAGTAAGAACCTCCATTTTTTTATTTTACCTCATTAATATCTTTTTTGATTTCAACTTGGTTAGATTTATTCTTTTATTTCTCCAGAAAGAGATTCTGTAATATCTTCCATGCTTTTTTCGAGCCCAGCTAGCACCTTGAAAACTGTCATTTTGAACTCTATTTCTGACATATTACTAATGTCTGTACTGACTAGGTCCCTTGCCATTGGTACTGCCTCTTGTTCTTTTTTTTTTTGTGGTGAGTTTTTCCACTTTGTCATTTTATCAAGATAAGAATAGATGAGTGGGAGAGCAGAATACTTCCAGAAAGTGGTCTATTTTCTGCTCCTAGAATTGCTGTTCTCTTCTATCTCCTGTTGAGTTTGCAGGCATTTAGAATGGTTTTATAACTATCCAGCTGAACTTCTGGGATCCAACACTATCTCAGCCTCCTACTTCTCCGCCATCTTGCTCCTTTCTCTGTTTTTTTTTTTTTTTTTCAAGATTGCTTTGGCTATTTGTGGTCTTTTGTGGTTCCATACAAATTTTAAGATTGTTCTAATTCTGTGAAAAAATGCTGTTGGTATTTTGGTAGGGATCGCATTAATGTCTAAATTGCTTTGGGCATTGTGGACATTATAATAATATTGGTCCTTTGGTCCATGAACATAGTTTGTCTTTCCATTTGTTTATATTGTCTTTAATTTCTTTCATCAGTGTTCTATAGTTGTCAGAGTACAGGTCTTTCACTTCATTGGTTTAGTTATTCCTAGGTATTTTATTATTTTTGGTATGGTTTTAATTTAGATTATTTTCATAATTTCTCTTTCTGCTACCTCATTATTAGTGTATAGAAATGCAACAGATTTCTGTACATTGATTTTGTATCCTGAATCATTACTGACTGATTTGTCAGTTTTAGTAGTTTTTGCTAGTGGCTACGGTTCTCTATATATAGTATTGTGTCATCTGCAAATATTGAAAATTTTACTTCTTCTCTACCAATTCGGGTGTCTTTTATTCTTATATATGTCTGACTGCTGTGACGAAGACATCTAGTACTATGTTGAATAAAAGTGAGAGTAGATATTCTTGTCTTGCTCCTGACCACAGGGGGAACACTCTCAGTTTTTGTCTTTGTTTGTTTTTAACCTTTGAGTATGATGTTAGCTGTGGGTTTTTCATGTATGTTCCTTATTATGTTAAGCTATGTTCCCTCTAAACTCTTTTGTTGAGGGATTTTATCATGAATGAATGTTGTACCTTGTCAAATGCTTTTTCTTCGTCTATTGAAATGATCATAGGGCTTTTATCCTTCCTTTTCTTTGTTTTAAGATTTTATTTATTCGAGAGAAAGACAGAGAGCATAAGTGGAAGGTGGGGGTAGGGTAGAGAGGAGCAGAGGGAGGAGAGGGACAAGCACACACCTTGCTGAGTGCAGAGCCCAACTCAGGGCTCGATCCCAGGACCCTGACATCATGACCTGAGCTGAAGTCAGCAGCTTAACTGATTGAGCCACCCAGGAACCCCTATCCTTTCTCTTATTAATATATCACCTTGTAAATATTGAAACAGTCTTGCGTCCAGGAAAAATCATAGTTGGTCATGGTGAATGAGTTTTTTTTAGTATGTTCTTTGATTCAGTTTTCTAATATTTTGTTGAGTAATTTTGCATGTATATCCATCAGAGATATTGACCTCTTTTTCTACGTTTTTATTTAAATTCCAGTTAGCTTATATACAGTGTAATATTAATTTCAAGTGTGCAATATAATGATATAATACTTAATATATCACCCAGTGCTCATCATAACTGCATTCTTTATTACCCATCACCTATTTAACCCATCCCCTCAACCACCTACTGTCTGGTAATCATCAGGTTGTTCTCTGTACTTAAGAGTCCATTTCTTGGGCTCCTACATTGCTCAGTTGGTTAGGCGGCTGCCTTTAATTCAGGCTCATGATCCCAGTGTCCTGGAGTTGAACCCCATATTGGGTTCTTTGCTCAGCAGAGAGTCTGCTTCTTCCTCTGCTTGCCACTCCCCCTGCTTGTGCTTGCTCTCCCCCAACCATGTGTCCAATAAATAAATGATATCTTTTTTTTAGAAAAATAGTCAATTTCTTGGTTTGCCTCTCTTTTCTTCCCGTTTGCTCATTTGTTTTGTTTCTTAAATGCTACATATGAGTGAAATCATATGGAATTTGTCTTTTGTCTGACTTACTTGTTTTACTAAGCATGATACTTTCTAGCTCTATCCGTGTTGTTGAACATAGCAGTATTTCATTCTTTTCTATAGATGACCAATAGTCCATTTGTGTGTGTGTGTGTGTGTGTGTGTGTGTGTGTGTGTATACTCACATACTACATATTCCTCATCCATTAATCAGTCAGTAGACATTGGGCCTGCTTCCAGAATTTGGTATTGTAGATAATGCTGCTGTAAAAATCAGGGTGCATGCATCCCTTTGAATTAATATTTTTGTGTACTTTGGGTAAATGCCTAGTAGTGCAACTTCTGGATCATAGAGTACTTATACTTCTAACTTATTGAGGAACGTCCATAGTTTTTTCTGCAATGGCTGCGCCCGTTTGTTCTTCCACCAACAGTGCAAGAGGATTCTTCCTTCCACACATCCTCACCAACACCTGTTTTCTTTGTGTGTTGTAGATTTTCACCATTCTGACAGGTGTAAGGTGATATCTAATTATAGCTTTGATTTGTATTTCCCTGGTTATCACTGATGTGGAGCACCTTTTCATGTGTCTATTGGTCATCTGTATGTCTTTGGAAATATGTGTATTCATGTCTTCTGCCCATTTTTAATTGGATTCTCAATTTTTGGGGTGTTGAGTTGCATAATTTCTTTATATATCTTGCATACTAACCCTTTATCAGCATTGGTATTTGCAAATACCTTCTCCCATTTAGTAGGTTGTCTTTCAGTTTTGTTGATTATTTCCTTTGCTGTGCAGAAGTTTTTTATCTTGATGTAATCCCAATAGTTTATTTTTGCTTTTGTTTCCCTTGCCTCAAAAGACATATCAAGAAAAATGTTGCTACAGCCAATGTCAGAGAAATTGCTTCCCGTGCTCTTTTCTAGGATTTTTATGGTTTTAAGTTTCATATTTAGGTCCTTAATCCAGTTTTAGTTTACTTTTGTGTATAAGAAAGTGGTCCAGTTTCATTCTTTTGCATGTTGTTGTCCAGTTTTCCCAACATCATTCATTGAGACTGTTTTTTCTCCATTATATAGTATTTCCTGTTTTGTCAAAGATTAAGTGAACATATAGTTGTGCATTCATTTCTGTGTTTTCTATTCATTTTATTGATCTATGTGTCTGTTTTTGTGCCAGTACCATACTGTTCTAATTACCATAGATTTGTAATACAACTTGAAGTCCAGAATTGTGATGCAAAGCTTTGATTTGCTTTTTCAAGGTTGCTTTGGCTAATTCATGGTCTTTTGTGTTTCCATACAAATTTTAGGATTGTTTGTTCTACTTCTGTGAAAAATATTATTGGTATTTTGATAAGGATTGCATTAAATCTGCAGATTGCTTTGGATAGTATAGATATTTAAACAGTATTTGTGTTTCTGATTAACGAACATAGAATGTCATTCCATTTCTCTGTACTACCTTCAATTTCTTTCATGAATGCTTTATAGTTTTCAGAGTACAGGTCTTTCACCTCTTTGGTATATTAATTTTGTATCCTAGAACTTTACTGAATTTGTTTATCAGTTCTAGCCATTTTTCAGGTTTTATATACATATATAGTATCATGTCATCTACAAATAGTGAAACTTTTACCTCTTCCTTGCTGATTTGTTTGCCTTTTATTTCTTTTTGTTTGATTGCTGAGGCTAAGATTTCCAGTACTATGTTGAATAAAAGTAGTGAGAGTGGACATCCCTGTTTTGTTCCTGACTGTAGCGGCAACACTCTCAGTTTTTCCCTATTTCAGATATTAGCTGTGGTTTTTTCATATATAGCCTTTATTATGTTGAGGTATAACCTACCTTGTCCAGAGTTGTCAAAAATGGATGTGTACTTTGTCAGATGCTTTTTCTACATCTATTAATGATTATATGATTCTTAGCTTTTCTTTTGTTAATGTAATGTATCGCATTGATTTGTGGATATTGAACCACACTTGCAACCCAGGAATAAATCCCACTTGATCGTGGTGATCGATTTTTTTTTTTAATGTCTTGTTGGACTCCATTTGTTTGTATTTTATTGAGAATTTTGGCATTTTTGTTCATCAAGAATATTGGCCTATAGTTATCTTTATTCGTGGTATCATTATGGGGTTTTGGTATCAGGGTAATGCTGGCCTAATAGAATGAATTTTGGAAGTTTTCCTTCCTATTTATTTTTTTAATAGTTTGAGAAGAATAGAT
Source organism: Procyon lotor (assembly GCA_028646535.1). Classification (NCBI taxonomy): domain Eukaryota; kingdom Metazoa; phylum Chordata; class Mammalia; order Carnivora; family Procyonidae; genus Procyon; species Procyon lotor. The sequence goes on from CM053620.1 coordinate 29,514,961, forward strand.
ATTACCTTTTCTTTAAGTGTTTGGTAGACTTCATATGTGAAGCCATCTGGTCCTAGACTTTTGTTTGTTAGAGTTTTTTGAGTAGTGATTCAATTTTATTGCTTGTAATCTGTTCAGATTTATTTCTTCCTCATTTAGTTTTACAAAGTTGTAGGTTTCTAGAAATGTATCCATTTCTTCTAGAATGTCCAGTTTGTTGGTATGTAATTATTTGTAGGATTCTCTGACAATAGGTTGTATTTCTTTGGTGTCAGTTATTATTTCTCCTCTTTTATTTCTGATTTTGTTTGAGTCTTCTCTCTCCCTCTCTTTCACTCTCTCCCTCACTTCCTCCCTCTCTTTTTTCTTGATGAGTCTGGCTAAAGGTTTGTCAATTTTATTGATCTTTAGAAAGAGCCAGCTCCTGGTTTCATTGATATGTTTTATTGGCTTTTTAAGTTTCTATTTTATTTCTGATCTAATCTTTATTATGTTCTTCTGGTTTGGGATTTTGTTTGTTCTTTTTCTAGCTCCTTTAGGTATAAGGTTAGGTTGTATATTTGAGATTTTTTTTTTTTTTTTGCTCTTGAGGTAGGGCCTATATTGCTATAAACTTTAGTCTTAGAAAATCTTTGCTGTGTCCTGAAGATTTTGAAGCATTGCATTTTCATTTTCATTTGTTTCCATGTATTTTTTTAGGAGGGGAGGGGCAGAGAGAGTGGAGAGAAAAACTCTTAAGCAGGCTCCACTCATCTCCTAACCTTCAGATCATGACCTGAGCTGAAACCAAAAGTTGGACATTTAACCAACTAAGCGACCTAGGCACACTGTCTCTGTGTATTTTTTGCTTTTCTCTTTTATTTTTTGGTTGACCCTTTCATTGTTAGTAGCGTGTTATTTAACCTTCGTGTATTTGTGCTCTTTCTGTATTTTTTCTTGTCGTTGATTTCTAATTTCATAGTGTTGTGCTCAGAAAAAATGCATGGTGTATATGACTTTGATCTTTTTCAGTTTGTTGAAACTTGTTTTGTGGCCTAATGTGTGATATATTCTGGAAAATGACCTATGTGCGCTTCAAAACAATATGTAATCTGCGTTTTAGGATGGAATATTCTGAGTACATCTGGTAAATCCATATGGTCCAATGTGCAATTCAAAGCCAGTTTCCTTGTTGATTTTCTCTTTAGATGATCTATCCATTGATGTAAGTGGGGCATTAAAGTCCCATACTATTATTATATTACTATCCTTTATGTTTGTTATTAACTTTTCTATGTATTTCTATGCCCCCATGTTGGATGCATAGATATTTATGATTATTATATTAGCTTGTTACATTGTTTCCTTTCTGATTATATGGTGTCCTTTGTTTCTTGTTACATTCTTTGTTTTGAAGTCTATTTTGTTCACTGTAAGTGTTGCTTCCTGGCTTTTTTTATTTCCATATGCATCATAAATGCTTCTCCATCCTTTCACTTTCAGTCTGCATGAGTCTTTAGGTCTTAAATGAGACTCTTATAGGCACCATAATGGTGGGTCTTGTATTTTATCTATTCTGTCACCCTGTGTCTTTTGATTGGAGCATTTAGTCCACTTATATCCAAAATAATTATTGATAGTTATGTCCTTAGTTGCCACTTTATTACTTGTTTTGTACAGTTTGGTGAGCAAACCCTGAGACGGCAAATGAAAGGATTACTCCCAATAGCTTAGTAGGAGAAAGGAGAGGCCCGGGGCCAGATTCTCTAGTGGTGAAAGGTCTTGAGCCAAGTTCTGTCTCTGCTTTTATTGTGAGTTTAATTAATACACCATGTGCAAGGCAAGGAGTTTGTGAAGTACATGACCACTACAGGTGCCTGCACTTAAGCATTTACTTCCTGGATGAAACCCTTGAGCCGGAGTAAGAATCCAGCCTCGTTCAGCCAAGAAACTTCAGAGGAGGCCCAGCATTCTCGGCACTCCCTTCTTTGCGTTTCAGTTGGCCTCATCCAGGGAGGCATATACAAGTCAGATTTTATCTACCCAGGCTCTATGAATCCCCACATTGTTTTATGGTTGTTTGTTGTTGTACTTTCTTCTCTCATTCTCTTCTTTCATGGTTAGTTGGCATTCTTTAGTGGTACACTTACATTCCTTTCCCTTTATTTTTTATATATCCATTAGTGGTTTTTGATTTGTGGCTACCATCTGGTTCGTCTGTAACATCTTCTGCATATAATAATCTATTTTAAGTTGATGATCGCTTAAGTCTGAACCCATTCTTTGCTCCTTTCCCCACCTCTCCACATTTTATATATGCAGTGTTATACTTTACATGCTTTTATTTTGTGAGTCCCTTGCTTTATTTTTACAATATACTTATTTTTCTGCTCTTGTGCTTCCTACTTTTCTCGTTTATTACTTACGTTCTGTCCTTTCCACCCACAGAGTTCCCTTTAAGATTTCTTGTGGGGCTGGTCTAGTGGTTATGAATTCCTTTAACTTCAATTTGTCTGAGAAACTCTTTATCACTCCTTCTATTCTGAATGATAGTCTTGCTACACGGAGTATTCTTGGCTGAAGATTTTTCCATTCAGTACTTTCAATATATCATGTCCCTCCCTCCAGCCTCCAAAGTTTCTGTTGAAAACCAGCTGATACCCTTATGGGGATTCTTTTGCTTGTAACTATTTTCTCTTTGTGCTTTTAAATTTCTCCCTCTATCACTACTTTTTGGCATTTTAATATTATGTATCTTGGTATGGACCTCCTCGGGTTGGTTTTGTTGGAAGATCTCTGCACCTCCTGAGTCTGGATGTATTTCCTTCCTCACATTCAGGAAGTTTACAGTTATTATTTATTCAAATAAAATTTCTGCCCCCTTTTCTCTCTCTTCTCCTTCTGGGATTGCTCTAATGGGAACATTAGTACATTTGATGGTGTCACTGAGTTCCCTAAATCTATTCTCATTTTGTATTATTTTTTTCTCTCTCCTGTTCAGCTTGATTCCTTTCCATTACTTGGTCCTCCAAGTTGCTGATCCATTCTTCTGTTTCTTCTAGTCTACTATTAATTCCTTCTAATGTATATTTAATTTGAGTTATTGGTTCTTCATCTCTGATTGGTTCTTGTTTATAATTTCAGTCTCATTCTTAAGGGCCTCACCAAAGTCCTCAACTCTTTTCTCAAACCCAGTGAATATCTTTATGATCATTAGTTTAAATTCACTATCAGGCATATTATCTCTGTTTTGTTTTTATCTCTTGCTGTGATTTGTCCTGTTCTTTCATTCAGGACATATTCCTCTATCTCCTTTTTGTCTAACTCTGTGGTCTGTTTCTGTGTGTTAGCAGTGTTAGCTACATCTCCTGCTCTTGAAAGTTATGGCCTTATGAAGAAAAGATCATTTCGTGCCCTACATTGCAGTGTCCCCTGCTCACCAGAAGCTGGCACTTCAGGAGTCTCTACTATGTGTGTTGCCTGTACCTCCACTTCAGGAGTCTCTACTATGTGTTTCTGTATGAGCTGCTTTTGCCTTCAGTCCAGTGATCTGCAATGGCTCTCTTTGCCTGTGGTGGGCAGTATTTGGTCCCTGTGTTCCTAGTGGGCCAGTCTGAGGCCGTCTTGGGCTTGAGCTGAGTCAGACCAGCCATTTGTCAGAGATGCAGTAGCACCAAACTGCAGAGTACCTTCCCTGTATCATCCCCTGAGAAGCTTCAATTGGTGGGTGGGATCTGCAGTCAGACCATCTGTCTGCCCCTAGCCCACTGCTGGGTCCATAGTCTGACTAGCTTGTGTGGTTATCTTTTCCTCTCTCTGTGGCAGGAGTTACTTCGGAGTTGTTCTGGTCTTTGTTGAGGCTGCTTGCATACTGCCAGGCTCTTGGCACTGTTTCGAATGGGCGGTAGCCAAGAATGTATTTGAAGGTGTGGGTCCACATAGTTTGTTAGATCCGACCTGCAGTTTTTGCAAGGTTTGCAAACAGATCTTTTGCAGGAGAGAAGCTGCAACTGCCAGTACCAAGGCCAGCTGATTTGGAGGGAGTGGATCCACAAAGTATGTGATGTGGATGCATAGTGTTAGCAAGGTTTGCACAGGTCCTCTGGTGGAAGGGTTCTGCCAGGGCAGGACTTGCAATATAAGCAAATTAAGTGTTGGCACTCACTCACTGGTTCCCGCAGATAGACATGTATTTATGCTGGGAGACAGGAGAGGGAAATACCACCTGCCAATTTCTTTGTTCCTAGAGAAGTCTCCCATGGAAGCCTATCCCTCTAACACATACTCTGAGATTAGTATAGACCAGTTCCCCTCCAGTATGACCCTAGCACTTTTTAAACTGCTGCTTCTCTGCTGTATCTCCTCAAGCTGTTTATTGTGCTGTCTCTTTAAGGGCAGTGACTCCCAGTTTCTCTCACATTATGGCTCCCCAAGAGTGGAGCCCAATGATTTATAAAGTTTCAAGTTTTAAGTCCTGCTGGTTGTAAGAATTCATGAAATTTGGCCCTTCTGGTTTTCAAAGTCAAATGGTTAGAGAGATTTGTCTTCCCTGTGAGGTTTCCCTATTGTGAGATTCTCTCTCCTTCAATATCCCTCCTTTCTATGAACAGGCCTGCAGCTCCCCACTTTGTCTCTGCCCTTCCTACCCTCTTAGATGTGGCCTCTTCTCTATATTTAGTTTTGTTGTTCTACCAATCTTTGAGTCATTTTCTGGGTTATTTATACCGATGTGAGTATCAATCTAGTTGTATATGTAAGATGAAGTGAGCTTAGGGTCCTCCTACTCCCCCATTTTCCAGTAGTCTTGTTCATGCAGTTTTTGTGTGTGGAAAACGGTGGGTAAAAATTCAGTATGGTATTTATATTCCACTGGATACACTTTTTTGAGAACAATTATTTTAAAATCTCAATAATTCTAATAGATTTGAAAATTACGTATTTGGTAGCAATTTAAACTGATGAAAATATTTAGATTACTTTTTTTAGAAATGATCGCAAATGTGTAAAGGGATACAAGTTTTTAAAAATTCCTTTAGGGCCTATCTGAGCGAAAATGTTTGAAGACCAGTGGACTAAAGAACTAGAGAGCTTAGAAAAGCATACTAGACCCATCTTCTCCTAGTAATTGCTTTTATCTGGATATCTAAAATAATGATAATTCATTATAGACTGATCATTGAAAAGTGGGTAGATTAGCAGTCATTTCAAAGAGCAGTTACCATAGGCAACCAAAAGCTACAGTTGACATTAATTACATTTAAATTCATCCTTTGATAAATGCTATTCATTGAGACTAAGGGTAATGGTGCCCACAAATTAGAACACCTTGACATAATCATGTTTCCTGCGGGGCAGGGTGGTGGGTAGCTAATAATTGGAATTTTCTGTAGAGGTCAAGAAATGTCAACAAATAGATTCAACAGGGCTCAGAACTGCCCATTTTTTTATCTCTGCTGTTTCTTCCTTTGTAATGAGAACAGTTTGTGACCTTGGCCTTCAAATGGAGTTGAGCATGTATATGAGAAGATTATAGTTTATATGAAGACAGTTGCTTATAAAGATGGTATCTGTTGCTTCTTATTGAAAAACTGATGTGTGCAAAGAACAACAGTAAAGGTAGAGGAAAAATAAGTTTATTTTCAACTTTAAATTTTTAAACAATAAAATTTTGATATACAACCGTATATACATTTAATTTTCAACTATCTTAAAATGCATCACAAAAAGAAATAATTGCTCTTCCCTTCTCCCCCTACTCTAAAGTATAAGGATCAGTTAACTGCCTTTTAAGAGACATAAATGTAAATTAATAGAGTATAGGCAACAAGTATAAAATTCAAAATAATGTGAAGACCTTGAATATTGATTTGAAGTGTTCCAGAAAGGAAGATTATAATTAATTATTTTGTTAAAAGTTGCAAACTCAAATGTCTAAGGGGACCCAGAAGGAAACCTAAGTGAGTAAAGCAGTTTGGAAAGGTGGGGACTTTGGCTGCCCATGGGCACTATAGCTCTGTCTGAAAAGGGCCAGTTGGTTACCAGATCTGATATTTCAAAAGAAGCTGGAAATAAGATTTTTTTTTTTAAAGACTTTATTTATTTGACAGAGAGATCACAAGTAGGCAGAGAGTCAGGCAGAGAGAGAGGGGGAAGCAGGTTCCCTGCTGAGCAGAGAGCCCTCCCAGGACCCTGAGATCATGACCTGAGCAGAAGGCAGAGGCTCTAAACCACTGAGCCACCCAGGCGCCCCTGGAAATAAGATTTTTATGTGAAATATGATTTTTTATTTTTTACCAATGAATGCAAAGTATTTAAAACAATGTGAAAAAAAAATAAAATAAAATAAAACAATGTATGAGCCAAATAAAACGCATTGTTATACTGAATTTGGCCCCTAGTCTGCCTCTTTATCACTTTTGGTGCAACACTTTTATTGCTCTTCTGAATTCTTTATTTGAAAATGTACATTTTTATAAAGTAGTTTCTAGGAGTTAGTTGAAGTTTTCTAGAATTCTAACTATAACTTATTTCAAAGCAAACTTATAAAAAATTCTTTAAGGAATGAGATTGATAATTTCTCAGGTACTAATTAAAGGCAACCACATGATTAACCTTATTGAGCTCAATTCTGTGGAAGCTTATATTTTTTAATTCACTTTTGGCCTATAATTACAAATTTCTTGGGAAAATTAGGAAACTCTTCTGAAATGACTTTGGATTAAACTTGTAGAATCTCTCTAGCCCGCATCTGATTATTTTGTTAGTAATTAAAAATACTTTAATGCTCAGAATATAAAGAACCTGTGAATAAATGGTCTATCTTAAAAAGAAATGAACTGGCCTTATTAAGTTGGACTTGACTGAAATTATTTTAGGCATTTCTAACCTTGCGTAGTATGAAAGAAAAACATGACATGAATGCGTGGCATTGAATTACTTTACACCGAATGCTGAATACAGTGTCTCTCTTCTGTATTTTATTGTCATAACCTTATATTATGGGATTTTGGTTAAAATAATAAAATTGGGTTAAACAAACATTGCTTAGTTTTGTGTTTACTATCTTGTTGAGGCAACTGATAAGGCCTACTAATGTTAATAAGTGTGTATAAGGGTATTGGGAAGAAGTTACTGTTTGTAGAACGTGGACCCTTTGTATAGGGAAAATTTTTTCCTGATGAATGCTTATTCTTTTTCCCAGACTCCACCTGCCAAGAACAAATTAGTCCATTGTTTCTCTCTGCTTTCCCAACACATTAAAACCAAATTCAGATAAATCTTGTTTGCTGCCCAGTCACTTAGATGATATATTGATAATTGTTGGGCTTATTAACTAGCCTTAAATTTCTCTCTGGAGATGACATATCTATGCTTCCACATTTCACTGGAACACAGTATTGTAAAAAAAAAAAAAAAAATAGCATGTTCTCACTAGAGGTAGAGGAGAAGAATAAGAAATGCTACTTGATAGTATGATGCAGTCTAGCAAGTATTTGCTAATTAGACCATGATTCATTTCAGCCACTATATAGGAGCCATATCCTGGTTAGACTATGTAGATGGAAATACCTATGAATCAGGATATCCAGAGGAGCATACATCTTATTTTTTCTTTTCTTTTGCTTTCTTTCCTTTTTTTTTTTTTTTTTTTTTTGAGAGAGAGAGAGCATACATGAACATGAGGGGAGTGGCACATGGAAAAGGGGGAGAGAGAATCCCACAACCCTGAGATCATGACCAGAGCCAAAATCAAAAGTCAGATGCAACCCTATTCAGCCCCCCATGGGTCCCGCAGAGAAGCTTACATCTTAAAAAGTGCTATTAGTAGAGAAGACTGTACTTGGATACCAATAAGAAAAGCAAAGTAGGGCCTTGATAAATGAAAATGACTTTGATAATGGAGTGTGTTATACTGATGAGGAATTGAGAAATTATTTTATATAAACTTGCTCTTTCTTCTATAGTTCATAATAGTCTACCAGTATAACCTCCTTGGTTTTGATAACTGTACTATGGTTATATTAGATGTAGATATTAGGGGAAACTGAGGGATATATGAAAACTTATATGAGTGTTTTTTATAATGAAATAAAATTTACATAACATAATTAGCCATATAAAGTGTACAATTTAATGATATTTAGTATATTCACAATGTTTTATGATCATCATCTACTACTTCCATCAACTTTTCATCATTTCTGCAGGGAACTCTGAACCCATTAAGAAATCATTTTCCCTATCCCCCTACCCCCAGCCCTTGGCAACCTCTAATCTGCTTTCTCTCTCTATGGATTTGCCTACTGTTGGTATTTCATCTAAATGAAATCATACAGGATGTGACCTTTTATGTCTGGCTTCTTTCACATAGCATAATGTTTTAAGGGTTCATCCATGTTGTACCATATATCAGTACTTTTTTTTTTGGCTATAAAATATTTTTATTGTATAAATGACATTTTGTTTATCAATTCATCCATTGGTGGACATTTGGGTTATTTCCAGGTTTTGGCTATTGTGAATAGTGCTGCTAAGAGTATTCATGTACAAGTATTTGTTTGAATGCTTGTTTTCAATTGTTTTGGGTATATACCTAAGTATAGAAATGCAGGGCCATATGGTAATTCTATGGTTAACTGTTTGAAGAACTGCCAAACTGTTTTCCACAAGCAGTGTGCCCTTTTATACTCCCAGCAGCAGTGTACAGAATTTCTTATTTCTTCATTTCCTCCCCGATTATTGCCATCTTAGTGTTGTGAAGTGGTTTTTCATTATGGTATTCTTTCATAATTCCTTAATGACTAACAATGTTGAGTATCCTTTGATGTGCTTAGTAGCCATTTGTGTATGTTCTTAGAAGAAGTATCTAGTCCTTTGCCCATTTTTTAATTAGGTTGTTCTTATTGTTGAATTGTAAAGGTTTTGTATATGGATACTAGACCTTTATCAGACATAAGATATTTGCAAGTACTTTTTCCCATTCTATGAAATTGTCTTTTCACTTCCTTGATACCAACCTCTGATGTACAAAAGTTTTTAGTTTTGATGAATCTAATTCATCTATTTTTTCTTTTGTTGAATTCTCTTGGTGTTATATCTAAAAATCCATTTCCAAATCCAAGGTCATGAAGATTTTGGGAAAATGTTTTCATACAAGAGTTTTATAGTTTTAGCCCCTTGATCCATTTTGAGTTAATTTTTGATATATGGTTTGAGTTAAGATTCCAATTGTATTCTTTGGCTCAAAATGTTGGAATTAATATTCATAAGAATAATCATCATTCTTCATTGTCTTGGAAAAAACATTTATGATAATATTAAATCATCTTTTCTTAAAAAAGAATCAAAGACATTTAAGAGCTAAAACTATAAAATTCTTAGGGGAAAGCATATGAGTAAATCTATATGAACTTGAATTTTGAAATGGATTCTTAGATATGACAGCATAAGAACAACAAAAAAAATTAATGAACAGGATTCATAAAAAAAACTTCTGTACATCATAGGGTGCTGTCAAGAAAGTGAAAAGCCAATGTGCGGAATGTGAGAACTTCCACAACTAAAGATAAAACATTGTATTTAATAATCTAACTTAAAATTGGCCAAAAATTTGAGTGGAGATTTCTCCAAAGATGTACAAGTGGCAATAAACACTTAAAACATTCAGCATCAATAAGCGTTGACAAAGAAACGGAAATGTTGGAACCCTCTGACATTGCTAGTGAAGAACATAATATGGTGAAGCCACTTTAGAATTTAGTTTGACAGTTCCTTAGAAAGTTAAATATATAGTTACCATGTGACCCAGCAATTCTTAGATATATACCCAAAAGAACTGAAAACATATGTCCACATAAAAACTTGTACATGAATATTCATAGCACCATTATTTATAATAGCCAAGAATGGAAACAAGCCAAATGTCCATCAAAAGGTAAATGAATAAATAAAAGTATAACCATATAGTGAAATATTATTCAACCCTTAAAAGGACTGAAATACTGATACATGCTACCACATGCATGAACCTGAAATTATATTCTAAGTGAAAAAAACCTAACATAAAAGTCCATATATCACATGATTCCATTTATATGTAATTTCCAGAGTATGGAAATCCATAGTGATAGAAAGCAGATTAGTAGATGCCAAGGGTGAGAGGGAAGGGAGAATGGGAAGTAAATAATGGATACAGGGTTTCTTTTTGAGGTGAAGAAATTTTTCCATTAATAATGGTGATGGTTGCAAACTGTACTAAAAAAGCATTAAACTATATACTCTAAAAGAGTGAATTTTATGGTACGAGAAATATCTCAATAAAAGTCAATACATTTTAAAAATATCTTACAGGCAGAGATTTTTCTGTTTTAAAACAATGCTTATTTGATATTTGCCTAAAGAAAATTATATTTTTTTTTAGGAATTTATCGTGGCATCCTGCATTGACCACTAAAAGTAAAATGCGAATTCCACATTCTCACGCATTTATTGATTTAACTGCAGATTTTACAGCAGGTAAGTTGCACATAAATGTAAAATATTTCTTTTTAACTGCTAAAGAATTACAAGATATTATTTATTCTTTTCTTAGTAATTATTTCCTATTGAATTGAATGTTAAAACCAAAATGTTAAAAGGTTATAAGGAAATCAATGATATTAAGTACACTTTAAAAGTACTGGACATAAGGGTGCCTGGGTGGCCCAGTTGGTTAAGTGTCTGCCTTAGGCTCAGGTCATGATCCCAGGGTCCTGAGATCGAGCCCCGCATTGGGCTCCCTACTCAATGGGGAGCCTGCTTCTCCCCCTGCCCTTCCCCCTATTCTCTGTCTCTCTCTCAAATAAACAAAACCTTTAAAAAATAAAATAAAATACTGGATATAATAAATAAACCTTTAGTTGCTTTTGTCGTTTGTTAACCACATCAAAATTTGGATTCTCCACTTACAAATTCATGATAATTTAGACACCTGTTGCCTGATATTTCTTTCCCTTTCTATTTAAAAATTATTGACTAATAAATGCTATAAATTTAACTGTAAGAAAAATATTTAGCTTATAATTTAAATTTTTCAAAGGATTTTTACAACTTTTTACTATGGACAATTCTAAACATAGAAAAATAGAATAATATGATACATTATTCTACTTTTAATTATCACTTAGCTTCAACAATTATCAACATATGGCCCATCTTATTTCATTGGTACAACCATCAACAAGCCCCTCTTGCCCCAGATAATTTGAAGTCCCAAACATTATATCATTTCATTTATAAATATTTTTATCCAGGTCTCTAAGTAATAAGGACTTTTTTATTTTTAACAACTAAAAGATCGTTTTCATACCTAAAAAAAATTTAACAGTAGTTTTTTAATATCATCAAATACTTATTCACTATTGAATATGTCCCGATTATCTCCTAAATGTTTTTATCAAATCAAGAGTTAAACAAGGTACATACGTATATTAAAAAAAACATTATCTGGTGGCACCTGGTGGTTTAGTCAGTTAAGTTTCTGTCATCTGCTCAGGTCATGATCTCAGGGTCCCAGGATCAAACCCCGCATCTCACATCTGGCTCCCTGCTCAGTGTAGAGTCTGCTTCTCCCTCTCCCTCTGCCCTTTCCCCCCTCTTCCCCACCCCCCACCCCGCTCATGCACATGTTCCCTCACTCTGTATCTCAAATAAGTAAAAATCTTTGAAAAAAATAAAAATCAAAAAACATTTTTGTGGGGCACCTGGGTAGCTCAGTGGGTTAAGCCTCTACTTTCAGCTCAAGTCGTGATCTCAGGGTCCTGGGATTGAGCCCTGCATCGGGCTCTCTGCTCAGGAGGGAGCCTGCTTCCCCCTCTCCCACTGCCTACTTGTGATCTCTCTCTCTCTGTCAAATAATTAAATAAAATCTTTAAAAAAAAAAAAACAAAACGTTTTTGTATTACAGAATGTCTCAAATTCTAGATTTTGCCATTTCTATCCCCATGGTGTTAGCATGTGACTCTGTTCCCTGTATTTCTTCTAAACCAGTAGTTAAATTTGAAACTTTGATCGGAATGAGAGTTTTTTCTTTTTGTCAAGAATACTTCCTAGATATCGCTGTTTGTTTCAGCTCATTAGGAGACATGTGATTTCAATTCTGTCTCTTTTGTGATGTTAAAATTGATCAGTAGTTTCAGTTTTCCTCAACGTGGACCATTCATTATAATGCTGTCCTAATGGTTTTAGCTGCTATTGATATTTATGACCATGTCCATTATTTCAATAGGAATTCCTAAATTGTGGCACCTAAATCTATCATTCATCTGTATGTATTATTACCTGGAATTTTCTATCTAATAAAAAATACAACTTCCATCATTATCTCTTTAGTTACCTAAAGTACAGTTCAGATAGGCAGGTTAAATGCTGGATTTTTGTTCCTCCTCCCTAAGTTTTTTCCAATTATTTTTAATGTGGTCAAATACTTCTAAAATTTGCCATATTAAATCTTGCCGTTTGCAATGACATGGATGGAACTAGAGGGTATTATGCTAAGCGAAATAAGTCAATCAGAGAAAGACAAGTATCTCACTGATGTGAAGAATTTGAGAAACAAGACAAAGGATTATAGGGGAAGGGAGGGAAAAATTAAACAAGAGAAAACCAGAAAGGGATACCAACCATAAGAGACTTTTAATTTCAGGAAACAAACTGAGGGTTGCCGGGGGGAGGGAGGTAGGAGAGATGAAGTGATGACATTGGGTGATGGACATTGGGGACGGTATGTGCTATAGTGAGTGCTGTGAATTATGTAAGACTGATGAATCACAGACCTGTACCCATGAAATAAATAATACATTATATGTTAATAAAAGAAGTGAAGAATAAATACATAATACATGTATATATGTACATCAAATAAGTTACCAAGATACTATATTCATACTTTTAACTTAGACTCATTAACTATAAAATATTTTTATTTTCAAATAAAGTAGAAAGCCATGCTAAATGAAAAAAAATTTGCCATCTTAACTATTTTTAAGTGTACAATTTGGTAGTATTAAATACACTCATAATGTTGACCTTCCAATGTAACTTATTTCATTTTATAAAACTAAAACTGTACACTAATTAAACAGTAACTCTTCATTTCCTTTCCCCACTCTCTAGCAATCCCTATTCTGTGTCCTGGCTCTGATTTTGATTACTCTCAGTACTTCAAATAAGTGAAATTGTGACAGTATTTGTTATTTTGTGACTGGCTTATTCACTGATATAATGTCCTCAGAGTTCATCCATGTTATAACATATGTCACAGTTTCCTTCCTCTGTATCCCACATTTTGTTTATCCATTCATCTGTTCATGGACACTTAGGTTATTTCCCCGTTTTAGCTGTTGTGAATAATACTGCTATGAACATGGATGCACAAATGTCTCTTAGAAATCCTACTTTCAGTTTTTTTGAAAGTGGAATTTCGGGACAATATGATAATTCTTTTTTTTTTTTTAGATGTTGAGGAACTCCCATTATAAAAGCTACACCATTTTGCATTCCCACCAGCAGTGGACAAGAGTTCTCCGCATACTTGCCAACATTTATTATATTCTGGTTTTTTGGGTTTTTTTCATAGTAACCCTCCTAATAGGTATCAAGTGGTATCTCATTGTAGTTTTGATTGCACTTCCCTAATGATTAATAATGTTGAACATGTTGGGACGCCTGGATAGCTCATGCAGTTAAGTGTCTGATTCTTGGTTTTGCCTCAAGTTATGGTCTTAGGGTCTAGGGATTGAGCCCTTCATTGGGCTTCACACTTGGGGGAGTCTGCTCAAGGATTCTCTCTCCCCTGCCTCCTCTCTCAAATAAATCTTTAAAAAAAAATAATGTTGAACATCTTTTTTGCATATCTCCTTGGTAAGAATGTTTATTCAATTTCTTATAATATATAGGAGGATTTATTTCTGGCTCTTTATCTGTTCTCCTGACTATACATTTGTCTTTATGCTAGTATCACACTGTTTTGATTATCATAACTGTTCAGTAAATTTTGAAATCAGAAACTGTGAGTTCTTCCACTTTGTTCTTTTTCAATATTGTTTTGGCTTCTTGGGGTCCTTTGAGATTCCTTATGAATTTTAGGATGGATTTTTCTGTTTCTGCAAAAAATGCCCTTGGGATTTTGATATGGATTGTTCGGAATCTGTAGATCACTTTGGGTAATACTGACATCTTAACAATATTGTATTCCAATCAATGAACATGGAATATGTTTCCATTTATTTATGTTTTTTAATGATTTCTTTAAGCAGTTTTTTTTAGTTTTTACTTTAAAAGTCTTTCGCCTCTTTGGTTAATTCCATTCTATAGTTAATGAAGTTGTTTTCCTTTTTAGATTTTTTATTGTCAGTGTGTAGAAATGCAGTCAATTTCTATGTGTTAATTTTGCATCTGCAATTTTGCTAAATTCATTTGTTAGTTCTGACACTTTTTTGTGGAATTTTTAGGGTTTTCTACAAATAAACTATAAGCAGAGATCATTTTACGTCCTCCTTTCTAATTGTTTACCTTATATTTCTTTCTATTCTTCACCCCATTTTTACCAGTAAAGAAATTCTCTTTGAGTAATCTTTCTAAAGTTAACTTAAAATACATGGAGAAGTATTAAAAACCGTCATTATTAGTATTGTGATTAGTATTGTATTTTTCAAAACATTTCTGCCACTAAAATCATTTCAGCAAAGTTACTGAATACCTGCTCCATGCAAAGCCCTCTGTTCTTTGTTATATGAAATACAAAGATGAGAAGAAATGCCTGCAGTCCTCGAAGAGCATTTAGTGTACTGGAAGAGTCTACTAGTCTAGCCATGTTATGCAGCAGAATAAAATAATTACATATTACTTTATGTATATAAATGTATAAGTATGTAAATATATATAAGATAATTACATATTAATTACAAACTGCTGTATAATAACAAGAGAGATAGTAAGAAGAGACAGACAGCCCCACTGTTCTTAGAACTAGAGTCCTACACAGTTGAGCTAAGAATTTGGCCCCTGAAAAGTGAGTTATATGCTTCTCATTATCCATCATAGGCTTTATGCTCATTCTTTAGAAAATATAAAGTTTTTCTAAACAATTAGTTCTAAAAGAATTTCTTATTATGGGGAACTTCCTATGAGAGGCAAGATATGTCATGTAGTAATTGAGTTGCCCATGACAAATACTTTTTAAATATTTTTATTATGTTTTTTTATATACCTAAACTGTGGCTTTTAATGACTTTTATCCATTGTTTGGTTATAACATAGTTTATTTAAGCCTTTTTTTGGACAGTAGTTTCTTGTTTTTATTTCATTTTTTATTCTAAATAGAGCTCTGGTTCCTTATTTTGTGTACATCTCTCAAAAAAGTTCCTCGAGGAGAGGTCCTGGAAGTAAAATAACCTGGTTAAACAAGTATAAAGATTTTTAAGGTAAAACATAGCCACATTGCCCTTCAGAAACCTAAGAAAGTGCTTATTTCTCCCACCTTTGCCAAAACTTGGGTATTACTTTTTTAAAATTTACTATTTTGATAGGTGAAAGAAAATTTCATTATAACTTTAGCATCCATTTCTCAGATTAGTATTGAAATTGAATTTTTCTTTTTCATATGTGAGTTACTATGCGTATTGCCTTATGTATTGCTGACAGTTGCCTGTTATTTAAGGCTGTCTTTTGAAAAATGAAAACTAAAAATGACATGAAACTAAATGAAAATTAGAACTAAACATAAAGGGGCACCTGGGTGGCTCAATCGATTAGATGTCTGCCTTCGACTCAGGTCATGATCTTGGAGCCCTGAGATAAGAGTCCTGCATCAGGCTTCCTGCTCAGTGGAGAGTCGGCTTCTCCCTCTGCCTGTGGCCCTCCCCCTGCTCGTGTTCTCTCTATATCTCTCTCAAATAAATAAATAAATAAAATCTTATATTAAAAAAAACTGAAATTAGCATGAAAACTTGGGGCACCTGGGTGGCCCAGTCAGTTAAGCATCTGACTTTTGATTTCTACTCAGGTCATGATCTCAGGGTCATGAGATCAAGCCCCACATCAGGCTCTACACTTGGCATGGAGCCTGCTTAAGACTGTCTCTCTCCCTTTCCCCCACCCCCACTCGTACTCTCTCCTCTGAAAGAAAAAAAAAACATGAAAACTAAAAACATAACATTAAAACCCAAGGTAGTGAAAGCATTTCTGTAGGGAAACCAAGTCAGTAGAACCATGATCTGGCCTAGACCAAGGACCAGTCCTTGGAATGTTAGGAGAGGTGAAATGGTCCATGTGTCCCAAGTCATTCACCTGTAAATATCTTCTTTCTCAACTTACTTTTGATACAGGTTCTATTTTATAGCAAGGACCTGGATTCTGGTATTCGTTTTTATTTTTGAAGGCAGGTATCTTGTCCTTAGTCACCAAATGGGGTAAATAGTTGATAAGATGGGTTTTCTTCTTTAAGAATGAAGGAATGTAACAGAGTCTACTCTAGGTGATATGCAGTCATTTCTGCTATATATATGGAGGGGTGGACTAAGATACTAAGATCATTTTCTTCAGGTGGATTATTAAAGAAAATGAGATGATCAGAATAATGTGTTAAGAAATACAGAATATTTTGGGGTAGTAAAGAACTCGAAAACTTGAAGACTATTTAGAAAATGGTAGCATACATGAGTCAGTTTCCATTGGTTGTAGAAGTCCCTTGATTGATAGAATAACAGAGTTTTAAGCCAAAGTAGAGAATTTAGGAAGAAGATTTGATATGGGAGAATTTGAGTTTAGACAAAATGTATTTGAGGCTGCGGTAGGTAGGGCAGAAATACATGCAAGCAATCATTATCAATTTTACCCTAGAACTTGAGAACACAGTTCAAGATCAGAACCTTAATTTGGGGCTTCTACATTGTTGAGGCTATAGAAATGACTGAGCTCCAAAAAAGTGAGCTTTGATTGGTAAGAACAGAGGATTATGAATTCAGTGTCTTTTTTTGTTTGATCAGTTATTTATGTATGTATTTATATATTTTTTAATTATTTAAAAGTAACATGATTATGGTAAGAAACTCAAATAGTTCAAAGAAAAGCAACCACTTGTGCCCTTCCTGAAATGTTCTGCACAGATACATACTTTCCCTTTTTACCCAAATGGAAGTAAATTTTGTGTAAAATTGTGAATCTATCTTAATTCAGATATATTAACATACAAGCACATATAGATCTACCTCGGTTTTTTAAAATGAATTAATGGGTCTTCCATCATATAGAGATACTATAATTTGACTAATTATCTGTCTCTTGATGGACATATGTATGCTTCTCCTTTTTGTTTGCAACAGTACTCCACTAAACATTTTGGTTCATACATGTCTGTATTTGCATGCAAACATGGGAACATCACATATTCCTATCACTTTAATTAAGGTTGTACATGTGCTTTTCTTTCCCTTAAATGTCTTTTATCAGAGAATATTTTAAATATATGGAAGAGAATAAAGGATTAGCTAGAATAAACATAGAAAACTTTTATTTTTAATTCTCATAAATATTGCAGTTTCCCTTCAGAGGCTGTACTGCAATCCCACGAAAAGTATATGAAAGTGCTCATTCTAGCCAACATTGTATATTTTCTGTCTTTTATCTTCTGAAGTGTATATGTATTAATTATGGATTATTTCAGACATATAGAAAATGTAGATATAACATTTGTTATTTTAAATATTCACATTTTTTGCTAATCTAACATATAAAATTATACCTTGTTTTGATTTGCATTTCTTGAAATTGTATTAATGTTAAACAGCTTTTCATATAATTATTAGCCATTTGCGATTCTTTCTCTTGGAATTGTCTGTTTATATATTTTGCCCTTTTTCTGTTAGAGTTTTTTATTTTGAAATTTATAAAAGTTCTTTTTTCCTGATATCTTTTTTAATTATTTAAATTTAATTTAGTTAATATATACTGTATTATTAGTTACTGAGGTAGAATTTAGTGATTCATCAGTATATAACACCCGGTGCTCATTACAACAAGTGCCCTCCTTAATGCCCATTCTCGTTACCTCATCCCCCTCCAGCAACCCTCAGTTAGTTTTCTAGAGTTCAGCATCTCTTATGGTTTGCCTCCCTCTCTATTTTCATCTTATTTTATTTTTCCTTCCCTTTCCCTGTATTCATGTTTTATTTCTTAAGTTCCACATATGAATGAAATCATATGGTATTTGTGTTTCTCTGACTGACTTATTTCACTTAGCATAATACCCTCTAGTTCCATCCACATAAAAGATCTTTTACCTTAAGGAAATTACTTTTACTTTGTGATACATGCTATACATATCTCCAGCTTGTTGTTGTATAACTTTTTATTTTGTATTTAGCATTTTTTGGACGTATGGAATTGTTAAATGTTTACTAATCACATTTTGCTTTCATGGATTTATTGTTCATGCACCACACCCAGTGCTCCATGCAATATGTGCCCTCTTCAATACCCACCACCAGGCTCGCCCAACTCCCCACCCCCACCCCTCCTAAACCCCTCAGTTTGTTGCTCAGAGTCCACAGTCTCTCATGGTTCATCTCCCCCTCTGATTTCCCCCCATTCACCTTTCCCTTCCTTCTCGCAATGCCCTCCATGTTTTTCTTTACACTCAGCATGTAAGTGAAACCATAAGGTAATTGGCTCTCTCTGCTTGACTTATTTCACTCCGCATTATCTCTTCCAGTCCCATCCATGTTGATACAAAAGTTGGATCTTCGTCCTTCCTAATAGAGGCATAATATTCCATTGTATGTGTGTACCATATCTTCTTTATCCATTCATCTGTTGAAGGGCATCTTGGTTCTTTCCACAGTTTGGCGATTGTGGCCATTGCTGCTATGAACATTGGGGTACGTGTGGCCCTTCTTTGTAATGCATCTGCTTCTTTGGGGTAAATACCCAGTAGAATAGCACTAGTTTTAATTTTTCAAAGATTCTCCATACCATTTTCTATAGTGGCTGTACCAATTTACAATACCACCAACAGTACACAAGGATTCTAATAGGCATGAGGTGATAAGTCATGGTGTTGATTTGCATTTCAACATGACCAGAAAATTTCTTTGCTATCACAGATACTTTTTCATTCATTCATCAGTCTCAATAATTACTGATTTTCTTCTCTGTAAGGCATTATACTAGAAACCAAGAGTTGAAAGATGAAAAACAATATCACTAGACTCAAACGCTATAATGACATGAACCTCAAGAATATTATTATAGCAAGATATCCCTTTATTCATGTTGGATTTGGAAGTTTAAATTTGATTTTTAAATACGCTGATTTACATCTTAAATGTTTTAAAATGCAGCAGAATTTCAGGCCCAGGGGCATGTCATTGCTGAAGAGCATTTGTTTGTCGTGCATCTGGTGGAGCCACACAGGATTCTTTGTGTCTTTCTTTCCTTGCACAACCTGGGTGATCTCATGGTTTTAAGCATCATCTACATGCTTATGATTCACAAGTTTATATATCTCCAGGCTAGATCTCTCTGAGCTCCAAAGTCACATAGCCAGCTGCCTGCCAGCCATCTACATATTTATATCTCTGTCTGGTAACACATTTCATACACTGTTTCCCAAACTGTATCCCTGATCTTTCCCTTCAGCCCTCCTCAACCCCAAATTTTCCATCTCACTTAATGGTAGCCCCATCTTTCCAGTTATTCCGTCAAAATGCTAGGAGTCCTCCTTATCACCTCTTTCTGTTACATCCCACAACAGATCTTTAGGAAATACTGTTCATTCTGCTTTCAGAATATATCCACAACCTGACCACTTCTCATCTTTGCTGTAGTGATCTTCATTCAAGACAACATCATTTTCCCATCTTAATTACTCCAGTTACTCTTCTTCTGCTTCTGGCTTTGTCCCCCTATAGTTTGTTTTCAACACATGAGTTGTTGTGATCCTTTAAAAATATAACTCAGGTGGGGCGCCTGGGTGGCTCAGTCGTTAAACGTCTGCCTTCAGCGGTCATGATCCCAGGGTCCTGGGATTGAGCCCCACATTGGGCTCCCAGCTCAGCAGGAAGCCTGCTTCTCCCACTACCATTCCCTCTGCTTGTGTTCCCTCTCTCGCTATGTTTCTCTCTGTCAAATAAATAAAATCTTAAAATATATATATATATATATATATATATATGTATATATAACTCAGGTCATGTCACTTTCTCAAAGTTTCCTAGTGGCTTCTTCATTAGATTTAGAGGTCCAGCCAATGTCTGTAAATTGGCCACTGGGCCCACAGTCCTTTTACTCAAGGTCCTGTTTTCTTTTCCCTTAAATGCCTTACACCAGACACACTAACTTCCATGATTTCCTTAAACACTACAAAGCAAGGTCCAATTGCAGGGCTTGGGTCAAGTAGCCAAGTAGCTATTTTCTCTGCCTAGAATATTACTCTTCCAGATACCTATATCACGTCTTTTGGATTATTTCTTCTAACATCTCATTCAGATGTCATCTTACTTGTTATTGGGTCCTGCTGTATTCAGAATTGCAACTCACAAACACCTCCTTTTGCCTTTGTTCTCCTTTAGTTTTTCTCTAAATCTTTTTTCCTTGCTAAAATATTATATACTTATTTTTTATTATGTCTTCTCATACTACAATAATAAACTCCGTGAGGGTGGGGATTATTGTTTGTTCTGTTCACTGTTATTTCTCCAGTACCTAGAACAGTGCCTAGCACCAAATAGGGACTTAAGGACATCTTTTGAATAAATAGTCACAAGTTTGGCAGCAAAACAGAACCTGAAGACAGCTAGCATATTTTAAGCACTCAAACTGTCCCTAATTGGTCAGGCTCTTGCAGCTAAAGATTTAACAGCTAACAAAGGAAGCTCTTGATGAAAATGGTATTTGTTTTTAGAAGTTCAAACATTTATTATTAAATGAGTTCTCTTTGAAAACTCCACAACGGTTTTCTCAGAACTATATACAAAGCTTAGGAACTTTGGCTGTGAAAATTTTATCTAAGCAGATGTAAAAAATAATGGAGACATTTTTCAAGAATTCTGTCCCATTTTTTAAAAAATACAAACTAAACCATTTCAACCCTTAAGATATCATAAGGTTATCTTATAAGTCCTTTCTAAATGCATTCAGTTTGAACTGATTCAAATTCGGTTCTAAATAACAGTTGATCTTTATCAGCAAAGATGAAGAGACCTGTTTACTAAAAACTGCAGTTGTTTCTGATGTTATCATTATGGTCTCTGATAAGGATAGGGCACCAGGGAGACAAAGTAATAGGAAATTTTTTTTGTAAGCATCCTGTAACTTCTCTGGTACTTACAGTTCATTTTTAAACACTTCTGCGAGAGACTTTACAGAGGTATTAGTCTGTTGTAGCACTATTACACTTGTTTATTTCATAACTATTAGTATTATTCATAACTATTAGTACCTATTATTGGTTGGTGGGCTTAATCTAGGAATGTTTATCCCTTCCTCACCCCTTCCCCATAAAAGTCTATTAAGGTATTAAATCTACCTTAATTTTTTTTTTTAGCCTTTATCTGAAATAGAGTCAGGAATTAATAATAAGAATCACTACCATTTATTGAGCACTTATGTGAGTCTGGCCCTATTGTAAGCAGTTTAAGTATTATTTATTTATATAGTAAGTATTCACTTATTTGATCCTCACAACAACCTGATGGAGCAATTCTATTATTAAACTCATTACTATATTGTGAAACTAAAACAAAGAGGTAACTTCCCCGGAGTCACACCATGGAACCTGAGAAAGAGACCGTCTACCTCTAAACTTTTAGTTTATTATATACATTTATATAACTGTGTAGAGCTATATTCTTAACATTGTTGTGGTCCTAAATCCCTTTGAGAATCTAGGGGAAGTTAAAGAACTTCTCTGAAGAAAAATGCCCATAAAAATAAAATGTTTTGTTCACAAACACCCGGAAACCTATCTGTAAACTCCCTAGAAGATCCTCTGGTTAAGAATGTAATAATACAGCTCATTTTGAATACTGAAACATTACAGACATATGATGCAAAAACCAAAAGTCCCACATTACCTGAAACTGTAGATATTAACATTGTTATTGCTTTAGTCTCTGTTGACCAGATTGTTTTTCTAAGCATATTCTATGCACAAAAGAAACCATATGTTATTTGTTTTATGTTTTGTTTTTTTAATGATGGTAAGAACTATATTGAAACATAAAACCTCTGTTCATCAGAAAATATCATTAAAATAAAATAGAAAGACAAGCCAGCCACAGATTGGGAGAAGATATTTGCAACATATGTAACCAAGCATGAATTGAGTTCCAAACTAAAGAACTCATATAAATCAAGGAAAAAGGCATCCTACTAGAAAAATAGGGAAAAAATATGGACAGGCATATCACAAAAGATCAAATAGAAAAGGCCAATTAACATACATGTTCAACATCTAGGGAAATCGGAGAAATTAAGTGAAAACCACAAAGTAGCATTTTACACTCACCTGATTTGCAAAAATCATTACACAGCGAAAATTATTGTACACATTAATGTGAACTTATCTGAGAAACAATGTCGAGCAAAAAAAAGTCTCAGAAGAGATTTTAGGTAGAGTTCAAAACTAGGCAAAACTAAATAATGCACATTGCATATGTATGGCTGTGTATAATAAAACTATAAAGAAGAGTGGGGAAATAATCAGAAAGTAACCTTGTAGAGGAGGAGGAGGAAGAAAGGATACAGCAGAGATGCACTGGATTTGAGTGGCAAAGGAGTAATGTTTGTTAAGGGAACAGAGTATACTTGAGTGTTTATCACTCTTTATATCTTTGATACATTTTATGAGTTATTTCACAATTTTAAAAATGATTGCCAAAAATGAGGCAATATACCATTTTGACATTTCCTTTTTTCACTTAATTTCTTAGAAACCTTTCTATCTCGGTATTTTAGATCTACTTCATCTACATAATAGCTGAATAATTTTTGTGTAAATATGCATCTCTTTTAACATAATCAGTGTTGCCACTAAACACAGATTGGGAAGTACCCTAGTAATAAATGCTGCTTACCACATTCTAGTTTGTAAAGAGATTCTGTGTGTTCATGTGGATTTTGCATATTGTCTACAAGATACCACTACCATCAGTGGATTTAAGGTTTTTACTTTGTTGATTTAAAATTTATATTTTATTGGTTTAAAGTTTATTTAAACTCTAAATAAACACATGTTGTAATGTCAGTGTACTGTGATATGTAGCACTAAATCTGCTTTTGGCTTACTTAATCCTTCCACATTTAGCACTGACTTCTTGTTTTTCTTTTCCCAGATTTTTATTCTGAAAGTTTTCAAGCATTCACACATATTTAAAAGACTATTAGAATTAGAATACACTTAACCTACATTGAACAATTTTTAACATTTTGCTATATTTTCACATATATACACGTATTCGTACATATGTATGTGAAGAATTTTCCTGAACTATTTGAAAGTGAATTGATGTTCTCCTATACAACCAAGGTACCATTATTACATCTAAGAAAATTAGTAGTTATTCCATAGTATTATTTAATAATCCATTCGTATTCACATTTTACAATCATTCCAAAAATCCACTTCATAACTACCTTTTTTTTTTCTATTTAGGTCCCAATCAAAACACCTATGTAGTTATTTCTCTCTAATCTCTTTTAATCCAGCTATCACTTGCTTTTTTTTTTTAATAATATTAACATTTTTTAGAGTCCAAGCCACTTGTATTATGGAATGCCCCACATTCTGTATTTATCTGGTGGTTTCAGTGGTTTCCACATGGTGTTTAACTTCCAGACACCAACTTCTTACAGTGTAATAATGGAAGGTACTCCAGTAAGCTCAATGTTGTTGGCTCAGCATGTTTTGACAAAGATGAGCCTTTATTTTTTCTTTTCATTATGAAGAAGAGAAAGGAACAAATGCCATAAATAGCACAAATGTGATCTTTAAAAAGAAAGAAAAAGAAGGATCAAATAATAATGAGTTCTTATTACATTAGTTGCATTTTCACAGAGAGAGCAGTGTGTTGGCTATAAGCAGTTTATAGAGTCTCTTCATGATTTAAATATATATATTTTGAGTTACTTTTTTATTATATTAATGCAATATGTTATTTATTGTATAGAAATAGTGACACAGAATTTCTTCCTTTGATTCAAGTGGTTTTTGTATTTATTGCATGAAGTATGATTCTTTTCCCCTCTGCATTAAAAACACAACTATATTTCAGTGTGTGAGATATGTTGTAACTCTGTTCTTTGATTTTTTGCAAAGGCATTTGATACTCATGTTTTATGGTTCTAAAACTAAAAACATGATCTCCTTACATACATGATCAGTTTGGTCATTTAAATCACTAACCAGTAAATTTAGCCTATACAAACTGTTAAGATTAGATAACATAGTTGAAGTGAGTTGGCCATTTGGTACCAAATGGAAATACACTCCAGATATTTATAATCACAGAAAGTTAAGTGAACATTATTTAACACTGTGCACACTGGCTCTGGGTGGCCAGAGTCAAGGTTCTGTAGAGAACCATGGCTGTGGCACCCAAAAAGGTTGGTCTTTGGGTTCTTCCCCCTTAGTTTGGGGTTTGATCAAGTCTTTTTTGGTTTTTGAGACTGTCTCCTTATTTGTAAAAATAGGGATGGTATCACATAGCTTGATGCAGTGTCTTTAGAGTGTTTCTGACTGAGAGCAGTAGTAAGAAAATATTTTACATCATAACCTGTACACACAGTTACACCATGTATGTTTATAGGTCTATACCTATACATGTATAAGCATTTCTACATAACAAGGCTTACCCATATTGTGTATGTATGGTACACTTACTTTAAAACGTTGATGAAATTGATTTCGTGACCCAGTAAAAGGTAATGGTCCTTGTTTGAAAATACCATATAAAGATTCAGTTAGTTTCAGATTCTACTACTGAAATGATTCTACTACTTTGGTCATTCAGTTAGCAAATGTTTATTGAGCAGCTATCATGTACCTGTGTGAACAGAACTGGAAGTCTTTAGACTTTCGTTGTTTGTAGCCCCTTGGGGAAGAGAGAAAATACATAGAAAATGTGTCAATGTAAACTATCAACTAAACCACAAAGAAGCTCATGGGCAACTGAAAGAATACCAGAAAGGACCTGCTTTATATGGGGCTTGGGAGGCTACAGAGTGACAATATGGCTCAGATAGGGGAAGGGGGGGGGGGCAGAGAAAGGAAACTGGAGCAAGAGTGAGGGAAAGCTTCAGTGGGGTTTTTGAAACTTGTCTTGACAAGTTTGAAAATTGTGCTTTGAATCGTGTCTCCTGAGGTCACTGATTTTTTTATAAATGTTCCTATTGTATTTAACCACATAAATAATGCATTGCACAAAAGACTTTCTCAAATGATTTTAATCTTTAACTGTCTGTTTTAATAATCATCCCCATGGGCCAACACCCCCACCTCATTTCAGGCACCAGTCCCCTCGTCATACCTAGTGCTTATCTCCTAGAACTCCCATCACAATCCCCTGTCTTTCTGGCCCTGGCCTCTAGGCAGCATCTGGCCCTGGCCTCTAGGCAGCATCTGACACAATTTTTCTGTCCTCATAACACCTCATATCAGTCTCTCTGACTGATAGATACAGGTAAAGCTCAGAATTTTGTACTCTACCCTCTTCCCTTTTTTACAATAAACACTCTTCCATGTCACTGTATCAATTTGTTCATTTCTGTGGCCCAAATCAGCTACCCTAGTTATGCCACCAACTCCCAAATTTATATCTCCTATCTAGATCTCTTACAGATTTTAACACTCCTGCAAACCATAGGCATTTCAAACTCAACATGCCCCAAACAGAACGCTATCTTACCCTCCAAACCTCATCTCATGCTTTGTTTTCTGTCTTGATGGAAACATCATCTCCACAGCTTTCAAGCCATTTAAAAGAGTCATTCCTATTCCCTTTCTTTCTCACTCCACATCCAATCAGTTACCAAAGGTAAAACAAAACCTTTACTTGTTATAGGGAAATGTGAGCATAATTATAGCTTATGAAAAACTGTCTTTATAACAGTATGCTGCATGAAACAGAAGGGAAACTTTATCATATCTAATAACTGTAAAGAATGTGAGGTTTCTGAACTTTTTCTGATGGAAACTACTCTCTACTAAGGTATATCTCTTAAAGTGTTTTTTGCTTAAAAAAGAAAAGTAAATTGTAGCTTTCAGTTAAAATCCACTTACTAGTATTAGTCCATTTACCTTTTATTTCATGTTCATTGAATTTATTATCTATTATTTGATGATAAAACTTATTTTACTTGCACTTTGGTAATGTCTTACACTCTCTGCCATCTGTCAGAGTAGCCCTACCCTTCAAACTGTGATCTTTGCAGAAAGGGAAACACTTATTGGAGCTGATTTAAAGTGCAGGGAGAACAGCTCTCTTCTTCCTGATGTGGAAATTTCTTTCCATTGTGGATTTTATCTAGTCTGATCCACACATGTGCTTTGAAGAATTGTGCTTCTCTCTCTAATGTTGACTGAAACATTGCCTGATGAACAAGCTTTCCCTAAGTATAGAAGGAGCACCAATGGAAACATTGAAATCATATTAGCTCTTTAATGTCACTAAGGCTCCATTTGGTACCCTGGAGAAGGAATGAGTGACACTTTGGCATTATGGTTATTCTGAAAAGAATGCCTGCCTGTGGATTAAATTCTTTACCTGTCAGGAAGGATCTGATTTATTTGGGAGCATTACTGCTTTGGTGACCTTGTTTGGTATCTAGCTTATTTTCAGGGAGAGGAATAGAAAAGGGAACCTGAATCAAGGTAATATTTTCTTTTTGGAAACAGATTACATTAGTTATCTTAAGCCTTTTATAGATTACCATCATTATGGAAAGTAACTATTAACTGAAGTGAGCAAAACAAATTTACAGAACAGATAGAAAATGGTACAAATTTGGAAACTTGAGTTAAAGATTTTCTTCTTGAAGAGGAGTTAAAATGAAGAAGTCTAGTGACCCATGTTTCAGCTTTCATGAATATTTCCAGAATTGAACAGTACACTTTGGAGTTGATTTTTTAAAAAGTATTTACTTTTTTTTAAAGATTTTATTTATATATTTATTTGACAGAGAGAGAAAGAGAGAGCACAAGCCGACAGAGCAGCAGGCAGAGGGAGAGGGAGAAGCAGGCTCCCTACTGAGCAGAGAGCTCGACATGGGGCTCAATCCCAAAACCCTGGGATCATGACCTGAGCCAAAGGCAGACACCCAACCCACTGAGCCACCCAGGTGCCCCAAGAATTATTTACATACTTCTTATTACTAATTCAGATCTTTATTTTCTTTTTCTGCATCATGCTTCTTGACATTTCTTTGTTCCTCAGTACCTCTAAATAAACACGAAATAAGAGAGAAAATAAAGGTTTTTCATGTTTTCTCTATTTTTAATAATTGAAGGGGAGGCAGTGTTGTTAAAAGTTGTGTAACTTAGGGGTGCCTGGGTGGCTCAATAAGCAAGTAAGTGGCTGATTAAGGATCTGCCTTCAGCTCAGGTCATGATCCCAGGGTCCTGGGATCGAGCCCTACATTGGGCTCCCTGCTCAGCAGGAAGCCTGTTTCTCCCATTCCCTCTGCTTGTGTTCCATCTCTCACTGTCTCTCTCTCTGTCAAATAAATAAATAAACATCTTTAAAAAATAAAAACAAAACTGACTCTTAAAAAAAAAAAGTAGTATAGTTTAAAGTCTGAACTTCAGGCTAACCTACTCTGTATGTCTGGTCAACTGCAGGACACTGTGTCTCTCCTCCAAAGCCTACTGTTCTGTGAAGGAGAAGAGACTTCAGTGAAGTTTTAAAGAGTGGTTAAAGGCATGCTTAAAAGTGCTTGTAAACAGTGGCGCAGCAGGTTAAGCATCTGATTCTTGATCTCAGCTCAGGCCTTGATGTCAGTGTCCTGAGTTCAAGCCCCATGTTGGGCTCTGTGCTGGGCATGGGACCTACTTTAAAAAAAAAAAAAAAAGTGCTTGTAAACTGAAAAGAGAAATTACTGATAAGGCTCCAGTCATATGTAACCCCCGCCTCATATCAGTGATGTTGCGTAATTTTTTTCTCAGAGACCTGCAGTAGCTCCTCTTAATCCTCTAAATTAGACACTGGTTCCTTAGCCTACATACGTGTGACCCTAGCCTCCTTTTCCAGAATTCCCCTGTTGTTATCCTACACTTCAGGTGCACAAAACTAAACATGGACTAGTTTTCCTCATTGCTATGTCTTTGCTTATGCTCTATCCTCTACCTCATAGTTTCTCAACCATGACATTATTGACATATTGAGCTGAATAATTCTTTGTTCTGAGGAGCTTTCATTTGCATTGTAGGAAGTTTAGCAGTGTTCCTGGCCTCTACCCTCTAAATACCTCTGAGTAACCAAAAATGTCTCCAGACATCACCATAAGTCCCCTGGAAGAAAATTACACTTAGAGATTATTTCTGCCCTAAGTTTCTGCACATTGACTCATTTGAAGCTTCTTTTGGTCAGTTTCCTGGAGATAAAAAGCCTCTCAGACAGTTACCTAACTGCTGCCATCATTTTAGCTGATTTCATTGTCCACAGAGATAACCCCAACCCAGCATCATAACCTTCCCACCTCAGCTACTTCAGTTAACTCCCTGTACCTTGTAGGTACCAGAAAATTACCATCCCCAAAATCACTAATCAGATGTCCCACTCTCCTGCTACTACCTACTGTGATTCTAGGCTGCCTGCCTTAAGTGCCATCCCTGCAACATTTCTTGGACCTTACTGAGACCTCCAGTCCACTGACTGACCATACTGCTTTCTGTCCACCTATCCCCCTCCCACCTTCACTCCCTCCCTGGCCATGATACATAATTAAAACCAATCTCTTGCAAATACCCTTAACATCTATCATTCTCCAGCACTCTGACACTCTAATCCAAGCTAAACCCAGTTCTTTCTCCAAGAAAAACATTAAAATCATTGACTTAGGAGTCTGTTCCTGACTTCAGTCTTACATTCTGAAGTTAAGTCCTCATTTTCTTCTCATATTTCTTGAACTTTTTCTTCACTTTGTCACAGTTTGAAATTGAAGTCTTTTCTCATTCTGATATGTCTGGTGGTCTCTCCTGTTCCTATCCCCTTCCCCTTCCTTCCCTCCAGCTACCTTGGCGAAGAAGAAAACCATGTATACATTTAAACAACTGCTAATAGTTGTAACTGTTGATTTTGGCATTTAGCATTGTATTTCCTCTGAGTGGCTTCAGAGACAAATGTAGACCTCGGCCTCACCCATATTCTTAAGAAAATAAAAAGGGAGAGTTGAAACTTTTCTGACATTCTCAAGCAGACTAAAGTAACGAAATATCTTTGGATAACTGAGTAGATATAAATTGGGTCATCAGATATCTAAAACATTAGGCAGTCTTTTACCAGGAGACTGATTATGACATTTAGTAGCAGATTATGTTGCATGGTTTGATATTTCTTCACACCTGCTTTCTGAATATAGATGTGTTCTTAATCTGATATCCAGGATCACATACTGCTGACGATAGACACAAGGCAATAATACTATATTTTCTACATAAATGGAAGAAAGTTTTTGAAACTCAGCTTTATGACAACGTTATGAAATTCAGTATTTTTATATTAATAGAACTTTAGACATTTTGCTTAAAGTAGTATTTCATATTCGTATATACTCAGCTCTTACTGACTACACAATAATGAAAGTAAAATTACATGTTTTGCTTCTTATACGTTTTCCATGTATTCAGGTACCCTAAACAGTGATTCTTTTTTTATTGTTAATTTTTACTATTTTTTTATTAACATATAATGTATTATTTGCCAAAGGGTACATATCTGTGAGTCATCAGGCTTACACATTTCACAGCTCTTACCATACCACATACCTTCCCTAACATCCATAACCCAGCCACCCTATCCCTACCCCCCCACCTCCCAGGCACCCTTAGTTTGTTTCATGAGTTTGGAAGTCTCTTGTGGTTTCCCTCCTTCCCGATCCCATCCTGTTTCATTTCCCCCCCCCCACCATGAGCCCCCACTCTGCCTCTGCCTCTCAAAGTCTTCATATCAGAGAGATCATGTGATACCTGTGTTTCTCTGACTGAATTTTTCGCTTAGCGTAATACCCTCTAGTTCCATCCAGGTCGTTGCAAATGGCAAGATTTCATTTCTCTTGATGGCTGCATAGTATTCCATTATATATATATATATATATATATCACATCTTCTTTATCCATTCATCTGTTGATGGACATCTAGGTTCTTTCCATACTTTGGCTATTGTGGACATTGCTGCTATAAACATTTAGGTGCATGTGCCCCTTTGGATCACGACATTTATATCTTTAGGGTAAATACTTAGTAGTGCAATTGCTGGGTCATAGGGTAGCTCTATTTTTAACTTTTTGAGAAACCTCCATACTGTTTTCCAGAGTGGCTGTACCAGATTCAGTTCCCACCAACAGGGTAGGAGGGTTCCTCTTTCTCTGCACCCTTGCCAACATCTGTTGTTTCCTGACTTGCTAATTTTAGCCATGCTGACTGGTGTGAGGTGGTTTCTCACTGTGGTTTTGATTTGTATTTCTCTGATACCAAGTCATCTGGAGCACTTTTTCATATATCTGTTGGCCATTTGGATGTCCTCTTCGCAGAAATGTCTATTGATATCTTCTGTCCATTTCTTGATCAGATTATTTGTTCTTTGGGTGTTGAGTTTGAGAAGTTCTTTATAGATTTTGGATACTAACCCTTTATCTGATATGTCATAGGCAAATATCTTCTCCCATTCTGTCAGTTGTCTTTTGGTTTTGTTGACTGTTTCCTTTGCTGTGCAAAAGCTTTTGACCTTGATGAAGTCCCAATAGTTCATTTTTGCCCTTGCTTCCCTTGCCTTTGGGGATGTTTCTAGGAGAAGATGCTGTGGCTGAGGTTGAAGAGATTGCTACCTGGGTTCTCCTCAAGGATTTTAATGGGAGTCCTGTCTCATATTGAGGTCTTTGATCCATTTTGAGTCTATTTTTGTGTGCAGTGTAAGGAAATGGGTCCACTTTCATGCTTCTGCATGTGGCTGTCCAGTTTGCCCAATACCATTTGTTGAAGAGAATGTCTTTTTCCACTGGATATTCTTTCCTGCCTTG
Source organism: Procyon lotor (assembly GCA_028646535.1). Classification (NCBI taxonomy): domain Eukaryota; kingdom Metazoa; phylum Chordata; class Mammalia; order Carnivora; family Procyonidae; genus Procyon; species Procyon lotor. Next base: position 29,546,186 of record CM053620.1, read on the forward strand.
TTGAAGATTAGTTGACCATAGAGTCAAGTAATCTTGACTTAGTTGGGGGTCCATTTCTGGGCTCTCTATTCTGTTCCATTGATCTATGTGTCTGTTTTTGTGCCAGTACCACACTGTCTT
>CM053620.1:29546805-29567859 GCA_028646535.1 Procyon lotor
TTTAATGCCATTTTATCGCCTGTTAGGTGACTGTTAACTGTACATTGTCTCTATTCCTTCCTGGTCTGTTAGGCTCTCTCTTTGCTTAGAGGACTCCTTTCAATATTTCCTGTAGGGCTGGTTTGGTGTTTGCAAATTCTTTTAGTTTTTTTTATCCTGGAAGCTTTTTATCTCTCCCTCTATTTTCAGTGAGAGCCTAGCTGGATATAGTATTCTTGGCTGCATATTTTTCTCATTTAGCACTCTGAATATATCCTGCCAGTCCTTTCTGGCCTGCCAGGTCTCTGTGGATAGGTCTGCTGTTAATCTAATATTTTTTCCTTTGTATGTTACAGATTTCTTGTCCCGAGCTGCTTTCAGGATTTTCTCTTTGTCACTGAGGCTTGTAAGTTTTACTATTAGATGCCAGGGTGTAGACCTATATTAATTGATTTTGAGGGGGGTTCTCTGCACCTCCTGGATTCTGATGTTTGTTCCCTTTGTAAGGCAGACTATATTTTAAATAAAATATTCAAATTAAAATCACATTGTAATTTCTCAAAAGCTATGTTTCCTTATATATCATAGTTTGGCTTAAGCATTATTTTATTTTATTTATTTTTATTTTTTTAAAGATTTTATTTATTTGACAGAGAGAAACACAGCTAGAGAGGGAACACAAGCAGAGCGAATGGTAGCGGGAGAAGCAGGCTTACTGCCGAGCAAGGAGCCCGATGCGGGGCTCGATCCCAGGACTCTGGGATCATGACCTGAGCCGAAGGCAGACGCTTAATGACTGAGCCACTCAGGCGCCCCTTAAGCATTATTTTAAATCATAGTATCATAGCATCTAAAATGTTTGGTACTCATGTTACCTGAACAATAAATTGTATTTCAAATTTTGAATAGAAGAATTGTCTTCATATAGTCCAACTAAACAAAATTTATTTTATTGGAAAGCGCAAGAGTTTAATAAAATTTGTTGAAAAATAGTAAGTTGCCAGTCAAATCTAATATCCTATATAATAAGGCCAGGTGAACTGCAAATCTATTCTAGTAGCAGTATTTATTATATTTGCATAGTGGCAATTTTACTTAGCAAATACATAGTTTCAAAATGATGAGTTGACTCATAAGAATATTAAAATAGCATTATTCTTTTGTGCTTTAAAAAATGGGAATTATCAGAGTGATATGCAGATCATGATTATTTTAAAGTAAAGACTTTTTTTGCCCTATTAAATATGTTTAAGAAAACTATCCTTCATTTTAATGTTTTCTGTAGAGATTTCATGAGTTTAATGAAGTTCATTTATGTAATTATAATAATTTTCAAGGAATCTCCAGAAAGCTAAGTAATTTCTTTCCTGTTACAATTAGTTGTAGTCAAACTCCTAATTCCAAGTAACTGAAACTATTCTTTCTGTCAATATGTCAGATATCTCTGCATTTATTTGTTACTACACTAAGAATGCTTTGCCTGTCTTTTTGAAGTCTTTTATGAAGGTAATTTCTTTACTGTCAAACAAACACTTCCAGTGAAAAGTCTACTTCCATGCTCATCTAGGAAAACTCCCAAACAATACCTGAGATTTGTGATACACCTGATGATACACCTACAGCCAACATCTTCTCCTTCTCCCCTATATCCTCCAAATTGCCATTAGCATGATGAAAAAATGAAAGTGCAAATTTGATCCCATTCCTTCTCTTCCAGGAGCTCTTCTTCCCATGGGAAGAAGCCTACTTACGTAAGTTTTCATGCTCATTTCCTGCTAGTCTCTCACAAGAAACTGACTCTCTGTAGTACCCTTTTATGTTACAGCTGTCTGATGTCCCCTCTATTCCTGAGGCCCTTTATCTCCCTAGACATAGCTTTTGCTCTCTTGTTATTCTACTATGATATCTCAATTGGCATGGTTATTATAAGATCCCATGATATTCCAGTTTCATATCTGTCTTTCCTGAGCTTCTTGAGGGAAGGGGTCATGCCTAATTGGTTTTTATATCTCTGTGGTTTCTATGCACTTGGAAATGATATGTGTTCAATGACTGTTTTACAACTAAATGATACCATACACATACACACCCCACATATATACACATATACATGTCTACAGACACATAGTGTGTTTATGTGTATATGTGTGTATATATGTATATGGTACTTATATAATATATATAGTGGTTCCTGAAAATTTGCTTGAGCCGTCTATAAATACTCTATTGCATCTTTAAAAAGTGTCTTGGGAAAAGAAGGGTTTTATGTTAGAGCATTTCATTCAAAATAAGTATGATTGATTATAGTGACTCCTGTCTCAGGAATATTTAAAAGCTGTTAATTTTTATCTGAAAATGTGAGCCTGGTAATGGGTATTATGGAGGGCATGAATTACATGGAGTACTGGGGGTTATATGCAAACAATGAATCATGGAACACTACATCAAAAACTAATGATATACTGTATGGTGACTAACATAACACAAAAAAAATTAAAAAAAAAAAAAGAAAATGTGAGTATTCAGCATAAGAAAGTGATCAGGAATTAACAGCCACAGAGATTTCTAAGAATCACCTAGAGCCATGTCAGTGCAAGCTCTGAGCTATTTGAGAGAAGTAAAGATGGACAATTACACTATTATTATACAACACAGGTGAATTTGTTCAAACTGAAAACATTACAATGTTGAAATTCTGAACACATTTGAGAATAAATGAGGGGGCATCTTTCCAACAAGGGCTCACAGGGTCATTGCCCTGATAAGCCAGTTAGCTTTGTAGGATTGGAAGAGCTATTTTGTTACCAAGAATGACCAAGCAGAGACAGTTAGAAGGGGAGGATGGGTGGTTACCAGCAATCTATCACCATTCTTGGAAAAACAAAACAAAATGTTTTTTTCTGTTGGCGCTACCCTAGTCTCAATACATTTACATAAAAGGTGATAAATCATGAGCTTTCTGCTCTTCCATTCATTGTTATAAAATTTAACAACTATAACCAATGTTTGCTGATTCTATTTTCATAGCTTCATGAGCTATTTATTAAGATTTTGAAACACAGTAAAGTGAGATGAGGGATTGGAAGTACCTTGTAAAAGATTAAAAAAATTCATTTCACTATTCAATTATGTAAAAAGTTTATAGAAAAAAATAAATGATTCATTATGTGGAGAAATAGAGACAATAATTAACAATTCAAGATGAAATCATGCCTCTGACTTTGAATGAAATAAGAGTGAAATAAAGAAATAAAATGAAAATAAGCTAGAAAAAAAATTTAGTCAATAAAGCACCAAGTTCTCACCCTGGGTACATGGGTAAGAGTAATTCACACAATATAATGCAAGGAAATGTACCCAATGAAACTATAACAGATGCTGTGACATTCCACCCAGATCCCTTCTGCATGAAAGGGATCAGCTTGCTAGAAATGTGGCTGGCAGATAGACCCACACAGTTGCCCTTTCTGGAACAGCTCTGGGTAAAAAGCTCTGGGTGAAAAGAACTGCCTTGCCAAAGGTCACATCTCTTTCTACACTAGCCTGCATTCAATAACTGATCAGTTTAGAGAAATAAAGGCTAGACCCCATCACTCAGGACTACTCTGCAGGACCACAGAGCATTTAGAAGCCCAAGGTCTGGTGAGGCTTTTGACACTAAATCATAGCCCAATTCTGCTTCCTTCCCATTTCTTCCAGCAGTACTGACTACAAGAGCACTCCCTAAAATTTAACTTCTTGCACACTAGTTTCCATTTCAAAGTCTACTTCCCAGGAAATGCAGTCTACAACCATTGATACCAAAAGTGATCTGAGAAAGCAAATACTAAGATTTTGGAGTTGGATCACCTCAAAAGTGGCTGCAAATGATTTTTTTTCCCCAAAGATTTTATTTATGTATTTGAGAGTAAGAGTGGGTGAAAGAGAGAAAGAGCACAGAAGCAGGGGGAGAGGGAGAAGGAGGCTCCCCGCTGAGTAGGGAGCCTGATGTGGGGCTTGATCATGACCTGAGCTGAAGGCAGATGCTTAACCGACTGAGCCACCCAGGCGTCCCGCTAATAAGGATTCTTTCACTGGGGGTTAAGCAGTGCACAGATGGCTATAGTATCTTTTACTGGTATTACTGGGATGGTGTTTTGGTGGAAGGGAATGCATTAGTGGGTATGGTATTTTAGGCTTTTTGAGCAATATGAGGTAAACACTAACTATAAAGACAGTGGAATTGGATGGTTATTGCTAAGCTTACCTGAAGAAACAGAGGAGAGTTGCAAATACTAAGCATGATTGATGAGAAAGTAAAAGCCATGTATGAAAGCCAGAGGGCCTCTTGAGTAGCATCTAAAGAGGCTCTCATCTCCTGCAGTAGGAGGGCAAAAATGAGCTGCAGACTAAGACCAGGATTTAATAGTAAGAACAGAAGATCTCCCAAGAAGGTTGAATTCTCAACCTAAGCTGGTTGAGAATGCTAACATCAGGGCCCTAGTTGGGAAAGAATGATACTTGACTCATGAATTAGGAACATCTGGGTGATGAACCTGAATGTCTTTAACCTTCAGATTCACTTGAGCCCTCAAAGCTTGCATAAGTGGCCCACTCTTCACTGTTAAAGGCTCAATTTACTCCTGTTTGAACATGATGTTTTCTCTAAAAGCTAGTGTTCTCTCTTGTTTAAAGATGACAGACAGGATTCTGCTCCTATTGGAAAACATGCTCCTGACTTCCTACAGTATCTCATATTCTCTCCTGGCTACTAGGCCACAAAGTGAGGTTAAGTTACAAAATAATCTGGCCAGGAATGTGATGTACTCATTAAGGGTAAAAGGAACTATAGCCTGAATTAAGTCCAGGACCTAGCTAATATATGGTGGCAGGAGCCAGGAGAATATGCATGAGACTATATTCTGAGATTGCCTGAACAAGATAGGGGTAAGGTCTAGGGGCAGGGAGAATGAGGTGTGGGGTGGGGTAGAATAAAGACCTGGGGTTGGGGGTAAGGTGATTACACTGGATACCTTCCATCCTAGAAGAGGCTGCAATTCACTTTACAGGAGTAGACCATACTCTGGATATGGGTTTACTCTTCCTGTCTTGAAAACTGATTTTTAAAATGCTAACAGAAACAGTATGATGATAGCTGAGATCACTGGTATTCACTTAAAGAAATAATCCTTAGCAAAAGATCATATCATGAGTTAGTGAAAAATTCAGGATATAAACTCCAAACTCATTTAAATCCTTTTTCATTAAAATCTTGTAAGAAATAAAAAAGTGAAACTATTCAATGCACATGCACTTTTTTCCCCAGAAAATACACATAGTTGAGTAAGTGTATACACAAACATTAAATGGTATTGCTTCAATTATCTCCATTCATAGCTTGAAAGGATATTTAAACACTGCCAAGCGCTGCAAAGCCTTTCCTTCAAATGAAAAGTCTTCTGGTTAAAGTTGGCATCAAGTCTTCTGGTTAAAGTTGGCATCAAAAGGAAGCCCATTAGGAGTCTTAAAAACTAAAACTGGAAGTTTGACTATACGAACTAAACCACATTAGGAAAAATCCAAACAAAGCTTTATGATTGTGATCAAAGTTTAAAGTTAGATAGTAAGGGGCACTTAATACCCTTTTGATATACTATGTGGGAAGGAAGAAGTTAAAAACTCTAATTTCCAGCACTGTATCCTTTCAATGTAAAGTCTTGATGTTTGGAAAAAATATTTTGATAGAAATTTTTAAAAGTATTCAAAATGTCACTTAGAGTTCCTGCATGAAGAAATTCTTCTTGAATGATGAAAGTCACCATATTTCCAAGGTAGTAAATATTATGGTTCATTTAGAAAAATACAGTTTATAAGACTTCTTTAGTATTTTCTGGAAGCTTCAGGTATTTCCACAAAGAATTGTTCAAAACAGTATCACAGTTTGTGCTGTTTTAATCTTGAGCCTGGAAGACATGCCAAGCTCAAGTTTACATCTGTTCTACATCTGCTCTATGGTACTGTCCAATCTTTCTTAGGTCTGGTTATATTAGTGAGGATGAGCATAAGTGTGTAAAATAAAAATAGCTTTCCCCTGCTTCTACTTGTTCATAAAAAAGCACACTGAAGTCCATAAGACACCTGAAATTGTGAAGACCAATGAGCTCTTCCCCTTCCCAGCAGCAGTTTAACTGCACTCTGTGGTTCAGAGGTCATCAACTCACTCGCTGTAGAGGATGAGGCACCAACTCAATGCATCCTGATATAATCAAGATGATCAAACAATAAAAAGTTACAGAGCACAAAAACTGACCACAGATCTCAGGATGGATGAGATGGTGAGTAGTGGAGCTTGATGAAGCAACAAGATCCGATCACTGGCTAAAGAAGACATCATACCATAAGATTTTACTCATTTGTGGAATTTAAGAAACAAAACATGAACAACAGGGGAAATAAAAGAGAGGCAAACCAAGAGGCAAACAAACTCTTAACTAAAGAAAACAAACCAAGGGTTACTGGAAGGAAGTGGGTGGGAGATGGGTTAAATGGGTGGTGGGTATTAAGGAGGGCACTTGTTGAGATAGCAATGGGTGTGGTATGTATCACTAAATTCTACTCCTGAAACCAGTATTATACTGTATGTTAACTAAGTAGTTTGTTTGTTTATTTATTTATATTAAAGATTTTATTTATTTGTCAGAGACAGAGAGAGAGGGAACGAGCAGGTGGAGTGGCAGGCAGACGCAGAAGCAGGCTCCCTGCTGAGCAAGGAGTGCAATGCGGGATTCAATCCCAGGACTGAAAGACCTAAGGCAAAGGCAGATGCTTAACCAACTGAGCCTCCCAGGCATCCCATTAACTAAGTGGAATTTAAATAAAACTTAAAAAAAAAAAAAGGAGCAACCTTATGTATAGACTTATGTGTAAAAGCAAAAATAAAAAAAGAAGCAGAAATAAAAAATGTCACTCTCTACTGATGTTAAAGGACTGCTAAGGGACTTTAACTGTATCTTTTATGCATTTTTGTATCTTGAGTTGTTTCATTTTTAACAGAATTCTTAATTTTCACTACATGATGGACTCCTACTCAGGGGGTTTGGGTTAGAAGAAGAAACCTTAGTTTTGCTCACAAAAATAGTGGCTAGACATTTAAAATCAAATTCAATTTGAAAGTAATTTATTTCTTAAGTGGCATGACTCAATCAAGGTGATGAATGCTCTAAAATTTATGAGTAGCAGCTGTTGGTCTCTCTGACAGTGGTTATATCAGACCGAACTGCAAACGCAATACATATGCAGAAAAGTTTAGCAGATTATTCCTTTTGTAAATCCACAGGCAGGACAGTTTAGCATACAAAATAAGTTATTTAAAATGATTTAAACTTATAGTCACTCAAAAGCAAATTTCTAACAGTAGGCAGTTATGCCCCATCCTGTTTCAGAACTCTTGATTTGTGTGCTGCTTTTCTTCTTACCTGGTATCAGTCTCCTAAGCACCAGAGAGGAACTTTCTACTCACTAGGAAAAATTGTGGTCTTAATAAGAGAATCCATCTACATAGTTTCTATGCCTCACATTTCTGTAACATCCTGGAAGGGAATATTTTTGCTAAATCTAGAGCAATGTAGTGATAAAATGCTTCAAGTGTAATAAATTCCAATAAGCTGGAAAAAGTAAAGCAAAGCATTAACCTCTCTGGACTTCATTTCCTTGCCTATAAAATGATGTGGTTAAACTAAATGATCTTTAAGATTTCTTTCATATCATATCCACCCACTCGTTCAACATCTTTTGAGCATCTCCTATGTGCTTGGTACTCAATTATATATTAGAGAAACGCAGATGAGGTGTGCTCCTTTCCTTTGAGGAACTTTGTGAGGGAGACAGATGTGGAAACAGACAAATACCATGTGGCAATGGCTCTGCTAGAATTATGACTGTATGTGATGGGAACTGAGCTGACAGAGATACTGCTTAGATGAATCTGAGGAAGGCTTCACTAGAAGGTGTGGTCAGAAACTTAACAGGTGTTCCAGGACTTATAATACTCTTATCAGTGACTTGCTAATACTATCAGCACATGGTATTTTATAGCATATAAAACTCCACATATACAGAATAAGTTAAAACCAAACAATCAGAGGCGCCTGGGTGGCTCAGTGGGTTAAAGCCTCTGCCTTCAGCTCAGGTCATGATCTCAGGGTCCTGGGATCGAGCCCCGCATCGGGCTCTCTGCTTGGCAGGGAGCCTGCCTCGCCGCTCTCTCTCTCTCTCTCTCTCTGCCTGCTTCTCTGCCTGCTTGTGATCTCTCTCTCTCTCTCTCTGTCAAATAAATAGATAAAATCTTAAAAAAAGCAAAACAAAACAAAAACCAAAACCAAACAATCAAATCATTAAGAAACTTTAAGTTAAAGCAACTGATTAAAATTATGAGACACACTCATGGCCTCTCCCTCATTCAGAAACAAGTACTGGGTGAAACTTATCTTACTAGTGTAATGTACATGCCAAGAACAATTGACAATGATAAAAACTGCTCATATTCCCATTCCAGCTATACAAAATCTGAAGTTAATGATAATTCTGTAGATGGAAATAATTTTGTCAAGAATAAGGAACTGATTAAAGTGGTCCCCAAATCTCACATGTGACATTATAAATGTATTTGTCATGAAGCAGAAACAAGTACAGTATGATTAAGCATAAAAATTAAATGTATATTAAATGTATTAAAGCTTCCTTTCAAATAGCTACATGAAATAATTAAAAAACTTAATGCTAACCCCAAAAGTACATCTTTAATGATATGGAAAGTGGACAGCTGTAATGCAAATAGTAAACCTTATAGTGTCTATTAAACCTCTAATTAACTTTCCTTTAAATCTATCTTCTCTGCTGTTATAATACCAGAATGTTATTTATAGGTCATGTTAAGAGTGCTCACATCAATAGGAAGAGATTTAACCTTTCTTTTTTAATGTCAAAGGGTCTTACATGAGAATCAGAACTTCATCATTTAAAACTGAAAACCTAATTAAAATACTGTGCCAAAAATGAGAAAAGAAAAGGCTTGTTAAGCCAGATAGGGAAGTTCTAGTGATGTTTTGTAAATCTGTCATATTTACTTATAGATTAATCTCTAACATTACAGAATAATTCCATACAGCATCCATTATAAAACTTCACCCTGAAAAAGCCCTACCAGAAAAAGCAAACAACTAAATTCAAGCCCATAGGCTTAAACAAAAACCACAATTCTGTATTAGGATGGACTCCTTTTAGGTTGGCAAATACCTACTAAATGTAAAAGTTCCATTTCTGGATGGCAGCATGAGGAGCTAGTGCCATAGACCTGCTCCCCAGCAAAACAAGCACAACTGGGAAAAATCATCTAAAAAAACCCCATTTTAAGTCTCTGGACATGTTGTAAAAGCCTATAGCAGATGGAGAAATATCTCTTAAAAAATATACATATACATATACATACATACATACATATATATGTATGTATATATTCACACCAAAACTCAGTAAGAATAGTGAGACTCTGTGGCATAAGAATCACAACCAGTTCCTTTCCTTTCCCTCCTAGCTCAGTGTGATTGAAACACTGCTTTAGGCAGGTATAGCCAAAACAGAGGGTTCCTTTCTCCCCAGCTACCAATCAAACTATTCATCTATACTGATCTATTCTTTTAGAGTAACTAAGAGTTATGGCATCTTCTCAGGATGGGAGGTGCCAGCATTTTTCATCCCACCCCCCAGCAATGTTTTGCAGAAGCTAAACTTCAAGTGAATATAGCTGAGATATTAGGGACTGTCTTCTTCAACTCAGCCCCCACTCATAGGATGGATGATCTTCCTTGGGCACAGCACATTTAAAATAGTGGTGATCATCAGCATCCTAGCTCATTTGTAGGCTGTTGGTCCCTTGTGAGAGAGGTAAGCCAAGAAGGTCAGAAGCTACCACCCTCAACCTATGCTCTCCTAGAGCAGGTGTGTCATGTGAAGATGTAACTAAGTTTCCTTGCTCCCAGGTTTAAACCCATGGATCAAGGATTTTACCCAGGAGGAGAGGCAGGCTCTACACAGAGAGGTCCCAAACTCTTGTCTAAGGAACTGACTCTATTTGAAACAAAGTTGGGAAGTTCAAGCCTAGGGGCCAACTCAAAACCAATGAAAGAAAAGCAATTAGAGGAGGCTGTCAGCTTCATAAAAGAAACATCCTAAATGACAGACTGGATAGCTTAGCTGAGAGAACTAAGGAAAGAAGAAATAAGAACCTGGGTGGGGTGTAAATAACCTAAAACACTGACCTAAAAAACTCACCTGCAAAGGAGTCCAAACTTAATTGTATCAGACTATGGAGCAATTTATGCCCAAGGTATCATTGAAAATAATAGAATGATGAGCTGGTAGTTAGCCTAACAGTTGACTGTGATCAAGGAAAGAGACAAAAAGAGCCTTACTAAAACTACTATCATCCAGGGTGACTGTGCACACATCCAAAGCTGTAGCCTCTGAGGAACAACATCAGCTGATCAGGAGAGGGAAAAGAAACTAAACAATACATAGAGAGAAGCAGAGCTATAAATGTAGTGGCACTGTCATTTTAGGACAACTGGAGCATAGATGCTCAGGAAGTAATATGGAAGGTCACCTGGTCCCCAGAGTTTCCTGGATCTCTAACAAAAGCCACAAACACATTCACCTACTGTATCTGCTCCTTTTTTGACTACGTTATACACTTCAGGTTGCCTGAGCCTTTATTCCTCCAGCATAATTAGATAATCAGTAGTGTAATAATATGCAGCACACACAATACACTATCCAAAGGGCTGTGCTCATGTCGAAATGTTCTGAGAGTTCAAGAGAAGGTCCTTAGTAGACTGGAGAGATCCTGCAAGAATGAGAGGAAAAGAGGAAACAGGCAAGTTTCATTTACTATAGTGCTTACAGGATTATCTTTTCAAGTTTATTCATAGTTAAGAGTGACTAGAGACGAGAGGATTTTGGGAAGATGGTACAGTAGGAAGCACTAAGAATGTGTCCCCCCACCAAGGACAACAACTGCACTGGAAGAATCTGCCTCATATAATTATTTTGGAATTCTGTAGTCTATCAAAGGCCTTGCAATTTCCAAAGGAATGCATGGATGGTAAACTACAGTTAATTTTGGTGTATTAGCTCCTAGCTCCTAGTATCAGCCTAGTATCAACTCCTAGTTCCTAATATCAGCCAACCATCCCCCATCCCCAGTTCCATGGAAGGGATTGTGCACAAGCTGAGGTGGGCATAGAGAACGCTGTCCTCCAAATACTGAGGATCTGTTCTCTGGTCACTGACTGCTGCTTCTGAGGTACAGGTAAACAGGACAGTAGCCACTGTTGTTGTACCTCTCTCATTGTTGCACCCTGCACTAGCAGCTGAAATAACTTCCAAGGGATTTAAAGGGCTGGTCCCCTGAGCTCCATTTTTCTCTTTTTCCCAATTTAAGAACCAGACATTAAAGACTAGGACATTAAAGAGCAACTGAATATATGGGAAAAATTAGAAAGTGACCACACATGCTCAGGAAAAGGCACCGGCCCAGAAAAGACCTGAGAAGACCTTAAATTTACACCTCAGGATGACTCTTGGCATTGAGAGAGCCTACAATAATCAAAAACAATAAACAACAACCAGTAAATTCTGGGGAAGGGAGAAAATCTAGTTTCAAGATTTAAAACATTATTAGATTCAAATGTCCAGTGTTCAATAAGAAATCACAGTGCATACAAAGAAAAAGTGAAGTAGAGCCCAAAGGAAAATAAATTCAACAGAAACTGTCCCTGAAAAAGACCTGGTGGTAGATCTAGACAAAGACTTTAAAACAATCATCTTAAAGATGATCAAACAACAATAAGATGTGAAGAAAGTCAAATAAAGCAATGTTTGAGCAAAATGGAAATATCAATAAAGATATAAAAAACCTAAAACCAAACCACAATAAAATTTTAGAGTGAAAATTATCATAAATGAATGAAACATCTACCAGAGGAAATTAAAGACAGATTTTAGCAGACAGAGGAAAAAAATAAAGCAGTGAACTTGATATAAATAAAGCAGGACACTGGAAATTACTGAGTCTGGAACAGAGAGATAAAAGACTGAAGAAAAGGGCACAGTCCCAATGGGGCCTATGAGATACTGGGGGAGTCTCACAAGGAGAAGAAAGGGGTAGGGAGAAAATCTGAAGAACTAATGGCTGAAAACTTCCTTAATTTGATGAAATACATGAATATAAATATCCAAGAAGCTCAAAGAACTCCCCAAAAGATGAGTTCAAGAAGAGCCACACCAAGACACTGTAATCAAAACTTTTAAGACAAAGTTAGCAATTAATCACATTCAGAAGATCCAGAAACATTGGAGGCAAAAAGGGCAGTGCACAAATAAATTCAAAATGATAGGAAAAAAAACCCGTCAGCCAAAAATGCTATATCCAGCAAAACTGTACAAGTGGAGGAACTAAGACGTGCAGATGAATAAAAGCTAATTAAGTAAGTTCATGACCATTAGACCTATTCTGAAAAAAACTCTCCAGTGAGGCTTTCGGGGGTAATGAAATGGCATTAGACATTGACCTGAAGCCATATACTGAAATAAAAATATTAATAAAAATAAATACAGCTGTTTAATTTTTAATATTTTTAAATTATTTTTTATAAGCTAGGTTTTTTTTTTCTAACATTTTATTTATTTATTTGACAGAGACAGACACAGCAAGACAGGGAACAAAAGCAGCAGGAGTGGGAGAGGGAGATGCAGGCCTCCCACTGAGCAGGGAACTCGATGCAGGGCTCAATCCCAGGACCCTGATGCAGGGCTCAATCCCAGGGCCCTGAGATCATGACCTCAGCCAATGGCAGATGCTTAATGACTGAGCCACCCAGGAGCCCCTTTATAAGATAGGGTTTTAAAAAATGGTTTGGAAAAAAAAAAAAAAAGTTTGTAACTCCACTCCACTGTTTTCTCCCTTTTTCTCTTTTTCTTTTTACTTTTTTAAAGATTTTATTTGTCAGAGAGAGAGAGAGCGAGCAAGTGCACAAGCAGGGATAGCAGCAGGCAGAGGGAGAAGCAGACTCCTGGCTAAGCAGGGAACCCAATGCAGGACTCGTTCCCAGGACCTGGGATCATGACCTGAGCCCAAGGCAGATGTTTAACTGACTGAGCCACCCAGGAGTCCCCACTTTTTTTTGTTTTCTATAGGATATAAAAGAATACTACATTGTTAAAAAAAAGTCATCTTTCCAAGAGCTAGTATCATTGTAACTTTGGTTTATAACATTATTTTGTTTTCTATATAATTTAAGAGACTAATGCATTTATAAGAACTATTAATTTACATTTTGGGTCACATAATAAATAAAGATGCAATTTAGTGAGATCAACAACCTAAAGGGGTAAGAAAAGACCAGTAAAGGAGCAGAGTTTTTCTATGTTTTTGAAGTTAAACTGATATAAATTCAAATTAGAAGATTATAATTTTAGAATGCTAAATGTAATCACCATGGTAACCACAACAGAACAGATACAAAGTATATACAAAAAGAAATGAATTTAAATATTCCACAACAGAATATCAACTAAAGACAAAAGAAGAGAGTAATATAGGAAATAAGAGGCAAAAAAAGCTGCAAAACATACCGCAAAACAAACAGTAAAATGGTGGAACTAAGTCCCTTTTTATCAGTAATTACCTTAAATATCAATAGATTAACTTTCCAGTCAAAAGGCAAAAATTCATAGAATGAATAAAAACATGACACAATGCTATGCTGTATAAGAGACTTATGTTAGATTCAAAGTCACAAAAGAATTGAGAGTAGAAGGATGGAATAATATATTCGATACAAATAATAACCAAAACTGAGCAGGAGTAGTTCTACTAATATTAGATAAAACAGACTTTACACCAAAAAAGGTTTCAAAAGATAAACATGGACATTATTTATTCTTAAAATGTGCAATACAGAAGAAGATATAAAAGTAACATTTACACACCTCATAATGGACCAGTAAAATGTGAACTAAAATATGAAGTGTTTCATATTTCAAAGGAAGAAGTAAAACTTGAACGTAATTGAAAGGAGAAATAGCCAGTTCTACTATAATAGTTGGAGACTTCATTATCTCATTATCAATAATGGACAGGACAACCAGACAGAAGAAAATAAAGGACTGAACAACAAAATAAACAAATTAGATCTAACAGACACGTACAGATCATGTTACCAACAACAATAGGTTATTCTTATGTACAAGAGGGACATTTTTAGTACACTATGTTATGCTGCAAATGAACTCTTTTAAAGATTTAAAAAGAGAGGAATCATACAAAGTATCTACTCTGAATACAAGGGCATGAAATTAGAAATCAACAGTAAAATTAAAATCAGAAAATTCGTGTATTTGTAGAAATTAAACAACACACTGTGGAAAAAAAAAGGATGGATCAAAAAAGAAATCACAAGTGAAATTTGTAAAGAAATGAAAACAATAACACATAAAACTTACAGGACACAGTGTAAAACACTTATGTTAAAAAGCAGAAACGAGGGCGCCTGGACGGCTCAGTTGGTTAAGCAGCTGCCTTCAGCTCAGGTCATGATCCCAGGGTCCTGGGATCGAGCCCCCACATCGGGCTCCCTGCTCAGTGGAGAGCCTGCTTCTCCTTCTCCCTCTCCCTGCTGCTCTGCCTACTTGTACTCTGTATCTCGGTGTCAAATAAATAAAACTTTAAAAAAAAAAAAAAGAAGAAACGATCTCTAAATCAACCACCTGACTTTACAACTTACAGCACTGGAAAACCTAAATCCAAAGCTAGTAAAAGAAAGGAAATAATATATATTAGAATAGAGATAAACAAAATAGGGACAAAAATAATAGAAAAAATCAATGAATCCAAAAGTTGGTTCATGGAAAAGATTGACAAATTGGCAAACCTTTATCTAGATGGACTTCGAGAAAAAAGAGAGAAGGCACAAATTGCTAAAATCAGAAATGATCACGAGAACATTACGTCCATGCCTATGAAAGTAAAGGATTATAAGAGAGCAGTATGAACCTAAGTCTTGAAGAAGTAGAAAATCTGAACAGATTTGTAACTAATAATAATAAAATCAGTAATCAAAAATCTCCCAACAAAGAAAATCCCTGGATGTGATGGCTCCATTAGTGAATTCTATTAAACATTTAAAGAAGGATTAATACCAACCTTTTCAAATGTTTCTAAAAACTGTAGAGAAGGGAACATTTTCTAACTCATTCTACGAGGTCAGCATTCTACGAGGTCAGCATTACCCTGATACCAAAGCTGGATGAAGACATTGGAATGAAAAAAACCCAAAACTAAAAGCCAATATCCTTTATGAGAACTGATGGAAAAGTCCTCAAGAAAATCCAGAAAATCAAATTCAGCAGCATACTAAAGAGATTAAACACCATGATTAAGTGGGATTTATTCCTAGAACACAAGAAAGGTTCCACATATGAAAACTGATCAGTGAATTATATCACTTTAAAAAGAATGAAGAAAAAAAAGACACCTAGTCTTCTCAACTGATGCAGAAAAAGCATTTGATAAAATTCAATACTATTTCAAGATAAAAACACTTAAACTAGAAATAGAAGGAAACTACTTCAACATAAATAAAACCTAGTGTGAAAAACCCAGTTAACATCATATTCAATGGTGAAAGCTTTTTCTCTAAGATGAAGAAAAAAGTAAGAATGATCACTATCACCACTTCTATTCAATAAAGTACTAGAAGTTCTAGCCAGAACAATTAGGCAAGAAAGAAAATGCATCCAAATTGGAAAGGAAGAAGGAAAATTATCTCTGTTCACAGATTATATGATCTTATTTGTAGAAAACCCTAAATATTCCACAAAAAATGTAGAACTAATGAATGAATTTAGCAAAGTAGCAGCATACAAAATTAACACGCAGAGGTTGGTTGCATTACCATACACTAACAATGAACAATCCCAAAACGCAATTAAGAAAACATTTTCATTTACCACTAAATCAAAAGAGTTAACTCAGCAGTTAACACCAAGGGGGTAAAAGACCTGTACAATGGAAACTATGAAACAATTCTGAAAGAAATCATTAAGAAGACAAACAAATGGAAACACATATCATATGTTTATGAAAATAATGTTACAACAACAACAACAACAAAACAACAGGCATATTGGACTTTGTAAATTTTTAAAAAACATTTTTGCATCAAATAGTATTAATAGAATATAAGGCATCTCACAGAACTGGGAGAAAATATTGGCAAATCAGGTATCAATGAGGGAGAAATATCAAAAAAATGTAAAAAACTCATAAAACTTAACAGTCACAACAAGAAGAAAACAACCTGATCAACCTGATTAAACAAGGGCAAAAGATTTGAATAGATATTTCTCCAAAGAAAATATTCAAATGACCAATAAGTATGTAAAAAGATGCTTAACATCTGTAAACATTAGGGAAACAACTATAACGAAATATCTTTACACTGATTAGGATGGCTACTGTGGAGAAAAACAATATAACACATGTGAGCAAGCATGTGGAGAAACTGGAACCCTTGTAATGGTAAAATGGTAAAGCTACTATGATGACAGTTCCTCAAAAAATTAAAAATAGAATTACCAATGCAAGTTGGTGCAGCCACTTTGGAAAACAGTGTGGAGATTCCTCAAGAATTTAAAAATAGAGCTATCCTATGACCCTGCAATTGCACTACTGGGTATTTACCCCAACGAAGCAGATGCAGTACAAAGAAGGGCCACATGTACCCCAATGTTCATAGCAGCAATGGTCACAATCGCCAAATGGTGGAAAGAGGCAAGATGCCCTTCAACAGATGAATGGATAAAGAAGATATGGTCCATATATACAATGGAATATTATGCCTCCATCAAAAAGGACGAATATCCAACTTTTGTAACAACATGAACAGGACTGGAAGAGATTATGCAGAGTGAAATAAGTTAAGCAGAGACAGTCAGTTATCACATGGTTTCAGTTATGTGTGGAGCATAAGGAAAAACATGGAGGACATTGGGAGAAGGAAAGGAAGGGTGAATTGGGGGAAATCAAAGGAGGAGATGAGCCATTAGAAACTGTGGAGTCTGAGAAAGAAACAGAGTTTTGGAGTGGGGGGGTGGGGGGTTGGGTGAACCTGGTGGTGGGTATTGAGGAGGGCACGTATTGCATGGAGCACTGGGTGTGGTGACAATGAATCTTGGAACACTGAAAAAATAAAATAAAATTAAAAACCAAACAAACAAAAAACCTGTATCTAAACACTTTAACTCTACCAGCAATTCTGAAATAAAGATTAAATCTGTTTGTGAAAAACAAACAACCAAAAAGTAGAATTACCACAGAATCCAGCAATTCCACTTTTAGGTATATACCTAAAATAATTAAAATGAGGTCTCCAAGAGATATTTCTACACTCATGTTTATAATAGTATTTTTCCTTGTAGCTAAAACATGGAAGCAACCTAAGCATCATCAATCAACAGATAAATGTGGTATCTACATGCAATGGACTATTATGCAGCCTGAAAAAGAATGGCATTTTTGATATATGCTATAACATGGATGAATCTTGAGAATATAATGATAAATAAAATAAGCCAGTCACAAAACGGCAAATACTTCATGATTCTAGTTATATGAGGGACTTAGAGTAGTCCAAATCACAGACACATAAGGAGAATACCTTATGTAGTTGCCAGGAGCTGGGGGAAGAGGAAAGTAAGTTAGTGGGTAGAGTTTCTATTTTACAAGATGATAAGAGTTATGGGAGGACTGTAGTGATGGTAGTTCTGGATTACGACTGGATTAATCATCAATATATTATCAATAAATTATCAATTTATTATCAAAAAGTATAATTAAAAATAGGTGGTAAATTTTACATGTATAAATAAAATACAAGCATCTAAAAATTCTAGTAAAAAAAGAGTGACTTCATGTCATAATAAATATAAGGTTTGTTATTAAATACAAGTCCATGGAACTATAACAAACTTCATCAAACATCTGGCTCTTTTATGTTTTGGGGATTAATAAAACTATGGGCAACCATAACACATTAATGTTCAGGGTCATTTAATATATATAGCTTTTAATTTAAATCTCTTTAGGTAAAGAGAATTCTCAATTACCAAAATGGATTAGGATTCATCCTTTGGGATATTAAACATTTTATATACTTTGGTACATATGTTGGAATTACCATTTATTCTAGTACTCATACTAGAAATGCTTCTGTGAGCAATAGGAAAGAATTTATTAACTAGCAGTAAGCTTTAAGAACTCATTATTTTATGTTTAATAGAACATACATTAAATGTTTTTGTAAAAGAACCCATAATTTCTTCCATCTGCATAATATTTTTTTTTTTTTAAAGATTTTATTTATTTGACAGAGAGAAACACAGAGAGAGAGGGAACACAAGCAGAGAGAATGGCAGCGGGAGAAGCAGGCTTCCTGCCGAGCAGGAAGCCCGATGTGGGGCTGGATCCCAGGACCCGGGGATCATGACCTGGGCCAAAGGCAGACGCTTAACGACTGAGCCACCCAGGCGCCCCTCATCTGCATAATATTTTTAATGATAAAAATTAACTTTGGTTTAAGAGGACAGAAACAGGGGCGCCTGGGTGGCTCAGACGTTAAGCGTCTGCCTTCGGCTCAGGTCATGATCCCAGGGTCCTGGGATCGAGCCCCGCATCGGGCTCCCTGCTCTGAGGGAAGCCTGCTTCTCCTGCTACCATTCCCTCTGCTTGTTCCCTCTCTCGCTGTGTTTCTCTCTGTCAAATAAATAAAATCTTAAAAAAAAAAAAAAAAGAAGACAGAAACATTTAAAAGTTAGATCTAACTCAGCTGTTTCACAGATATATTTTTAAGGAAAAAAAGTGTATGCTTGGCATACTGATCTTCATCATTTTTTTGTTTCTTTGAGATTTATTTATTTTAGAAAATGCGAGTGTATGTGCATGCGAATTGGGGGAAAGGCAGAGAGAGAGAGGAAGAGAGAATCCTCAAGCTGACTCCCCACTGAACACAGAGCCCAATGAGGTTCTCAATTCAAGGACCCTGAGATCAAGACCTGCGCCAAATCAAGAGCCAGCCACTTAATGGACTGAGCCACCCAGGGGCTCCATTCTGATCATAATTTTTAAATCGATTGGAAATAGTATATACTTTTAATTCAGCTGATAGCTTGAAATTCTCAGGAGTCAAAACTACCTCTACTTCAGCTTGCTGTGCCCTTCTTAAAAGCTTTGTTTTAAATCTGTCATGATGCAATGATATAGACTAATTCTAAAATTTATTTCAGAAATAAAAATTCAATTTCACCTTAGGTAAAAGCCATGGTGGGGGGGGGGATGGAGATGGTGGGGGAGACCCACACACAACACTGTCTTTGAGAATGCTGACAGGATGCCGTGTCCCAGGCACTATGTGTTTTCCTATGGTGGAAGGGCTAATGTTTTATTATTTGCCAGAAGCACTGTAATGAAGGTACTTTTGGGAAAAAAAAAAAAAAAAAGAGAGAGAGATGGTCTCTCACTTTGTACAAAGTCATACTATATACAATTTTAGCTCATTTTACAACACATTTTAGTTACTTTGTATTTCTAAACATGGATATTGGACGCATTCTCAAATATTCTCAAAGCACAGCACTGGCATGCCTGATAATGAGATCCTTAGTGCTAAAAAGAGTGCAATGGATTCTTTAGTCAATAAAAATGAGTCTCTTATTACTCCATAATTTCAGCTAGCCTGCCAGAAAACATCAATGGAAGATGACTTTTGGTTTTGGGAGGAAGGTAGGCATGGTGTATATAAATATTTATTTTCAGGCATTTGGTTTTGCATGCCAATATACAATATAAAGAGTCTACTATGATTACAGATAATTTCTACTAAGAAAAATATATATACATTTTGGTCAAAACATTTTTATGTGACTTAATCTGAATGTTAATTTTATAATCCTTTTTTTTTTTTTTTAATTTTATAATCTTAAGTGTGCCAGTTTAACAGTTTCAAAGCCCAGGACATTTAATGTTAATAGGCTTTAAATTCATAGTGAACCCACTATAATGGATAGAAACTGACTTAGTTCATGTTGAATATGACTAGATAATAATTCAAACAATTTAAGCTACTTATACATTTACTACACAGGTTATTAAAAATATGATGAGCTACCACAATCATTAAAGTTTTTTGGCATAACATGTGAGGTTTGGAGATGAATGACAATGATAAAACTGTCATTCAGATTAATAGACATAGCATGTTACACATTCTAATTCTGTCAAAGTGCCCAAGTAAACACACTTGTTTTGGAAGTCTATATTACAATCTAAATCTATGAAAAGTTAACTAGTTAGATTTAAAATGTCAGCATGATTCTGTTAATCACTGACAAAAACTGAAAGAAATCTTCAGGTGATTAAGAATCACTATTGGCTAATTGGTCCTCCCCCAGTGCAGGCAGTGTGTCTATGGTGTTCTGTGCATAACCCGGCCCTTCTCGGTTTTAAAGAACTATTTCAACAGACACAACTTCAAGAGTTTATGACACAGTAACAGAACCTTCCATACATTCCTCTAGAAAGATGGAGCAGCTCCTAAAGATAAAATTCGGGGGAAGGAGCAAGATGGTGGAGGGATAGGAGGATGAGACAGCATTGGATCCCAGAAGCTAAGCTAGATAGTTATCAAACTATCTAAAAGCCTGCAAACTCAAAAGGAGAGAGAAAAGAGGAAAAATAGCAATTCTAGGAGCAGAAAACGGACCACTTTCTGAACGGGAGGACGTGTGGAAAAAGTGAATCCAATGGGACGGGAAGAGAGACTGCTGGGGGAGAGGCTGGCTCTTGGCACCCCCAGAGCAGTGGAGCACAAAATCAGAACTTTTAGAAGTCTGTTCCGCTGAGGGACACGGCTCCAGAAGATAAGCGGGGGCTTTAGCCATTGAGGGAATGGTGTGGTTTCAGGACTCATGGGGTCACAGAGGAAC
>CM053620.1:29568359-29612355 GCA_028646535.1 Procyon lotor
CCCTCCTACACTGTTGGTGGGAATGCAAGCTGGTACAGCCACTCTGGAGAACAGTATGGAGGTTCCTCAAAAAGTTGAAAATAGAGCTACCCTACGATCCAGCAATCGCACTACTGGGTATTTACCCTAAAGATACAAATGTGATCCGAAGGGGCACGTGCACCCGAATGTTTATAGCAGCAATGTCCACAATAGCCAACTATGGAAAGGCCCTAGATGCCCATCAACCGATGAATGGATAAAGAAGATGTGGTATATATATACAATGGAATACTATGCAGCCATCAAGAGAAATGAAATCTGGCCATTTGCAACGACGTGGATGGAACTGGAGGGTATTATGCTAAGCGAAAAATTCAGTCAGAGAAACACAGGTATCACATTATCTCTCTGATATGACGAATTGGATAGGCAAGGCGGGAATTTGGGGGGTTGGGGGCGAGAAATGAAACAGGAAGGGATGGGGAGGGAGACAAACCATAAGAGACTCCTAGACTCAAGAAACGAACGTAGGATGGCCGGGGGCGGGGTGTGGGTGGGTAGGGATAGGGTGGACATTGGGGAGGGTATGTGCTGTTAAGTGCTGTGAAATGTGTAAGCCTGACGATTCACAGACATGTACCCTGGGGCAAATAATACATTATATGTTAATAAAAATTAAAAAAATAAATAAATAAAATAAAATAAAATATAGTCTGCCTTAAAACAAATGTATAAGATAAAAAAGGTTAATATATATAACTGCTCTTAAGAATAAAGAATGCTAAAAAAAAAAAAAAAGGATGCTTCAGGGGTGCCTGGGTGACTCAGTTGTTGGGCGTCTGCCATTGGCTCAGGTCATGATCCCAGGGTCCTGGGATCGAGCCCCACATCAGGCTCCCTGCTCGGCGGGATGTGTGCTTCTCCCGCTACCATTCCCTCTGCTTGTATTCCCTCTCTCACTGTGTCTCTCTCTGTCTAATAAATAAAATCTTTAAAAAAAAAAAAAAAAGAATAAAGAATGCTTTTGAAGGAGTAATACCAAATGCTCCTTTTAAATACATTTTCCTTAATTGTACTAGTGCAGGATCATCTGCTTTCTTTTCTTTGACAGGATTGAGCTCCTTAACATATAATTTAAAATATGTTAAAGTACAGGTCTTTTAAAAACTGTTTTTACGTATTGCATTTCTTCCTGTTTTAAATGTATGCATCAGTAACAAAACTTACAATTCTGTTATTTTCCTTCTAGATTTATTCCTCACGACATTGTCTGCCTCTGGTACCTTCCAGTTTGAGATATGGGAAAATGTGGTAAGAAATCTTTTCTTTGAAGCATTTTTAAATGATGGCTTTCAGTAAAAGCACACAATTTTAGAAAATAAAATTAAAGTAATCACTTGGTTGGTTGGTTTCAACAATAAATAGAACAACTTTAAGAGCCTTTGGTTGCATTGCTGCATTCAAACTGCTGAATATTACTAAAGGAAATGATTCATTCAGCATCAATTCCTCTGCAGGTTTTTAGGCATGACTGCCAATTAAACCAATCAGTCTGCCCTAATGTGAATGTTAACAGGGCCCCTGCTAGGCTGTCAGCTGTTGAGAGAGGTTACTGTCATTTAATTTGTCAGCATGATGGTTTATTGAAGAAAACCCTTTTTAAAAGACTAATTTTTCCTTCTTGCCTGCAGGCTTTTATAAAGAAAATAAGAACAACACGCACTAAACTTACTGCTAACTTGACCAGAATTAAGCAGTCTTTCCCAATATATGTATTTTTTAATTGCAAGTTGAAGATCCCCAAACTGATGTCATGATTTGATTTTATTTTACTTTTAGCTTGATGTACACTATAGTAAATATTAATTAATGAAGAATAGAACACTCCAAATCTTAAAATTGAATTTCAGGCTGCATAGTAGAGGACAAGATTTGAGGACAGGCCAAATTGGTCAACTCACTGACACCATCAAGTAATGGTCAAGTTTTAAATCTCACTTTCCTCATATATAAAATGGGAATAAAAGTGCTTCATATAATGTTTATGAAAATTAAATGAATTAATGTGTGTAAAGTGCCAGGTACACAATAGACACTTAACAAATTTTAATTTTAGATCTCTTGATTTCCCATCTATTTACTAATGATTGTATTTTAATCAATCCAAATTGAACCCATAACATTTTATAGGTTTTATTTAAAATACAGATGAAAAATAAGCAGATCTCAAAAAATGTGCCATGTAGTTTGTGGAAGGAAATTCATTATCAGCCATCTCTTAAAGCATAGTCAGTGATGTTGGTCATGACTCAAATTTTTTCATAGAAGAAAACTCAGATGAGTGGAAAAGCCATGTATAGACAAGATCAGGGCTTCTAAGTGTGACTTCTACAGTAAGCAATTTTATTCTTTTTTTTTAACATGGGAAATGGGAAAAAGACATTGAAACCAGAAAGATTTATTTTTGTTTACTTTTTTAAAAGTGTAATTATATTTGTTTTACTGATGATAGAAATACGATTGTTATATACTTAATAACTACTGTAAATTAAATCTCCCCCTGCTGAGGAACCTTTATTTTTAGGTGGCCTTGAAAACAGTACCAAGAAAAATCAATCATTTTGATTAATCTCTATCCATCTGGAGGATAAAAAAACCTCATTACATATAAATATAAGGTGTATATAAAATTATTAAGTACTTTTAAGTGTATGATATCCTTTCAGCCTAGGCTGATTTTCTTTTTCCCTAGGTTAGATTATTATTTTTTTATTTAACTATAATTAACATGCAGTGTTATGTTAGTTTCAGGTATACAGTATCATGAATCAGCAGCTCTGTACTTCTAAGTACTCATCAGGATAACTGTACTCTTAATTCCCTTTATCTTTTTCACCCATCCCTTCACCCACCTCTCCTCTGGCAAAATACTATTTTCTTCTCTGTATTTAAGAGGCTATTTTTTTACTTGTCTCTGTTTTTTGTGTGTGTTTGTTCATTTTGTTCTTAAGTTCCACATATGAGTAAAATCATATGAAATTTGTCTTTCTCTGATTTATTGCACCTAGCCTTATGCCCCCTAGATTCATCCATGTCATTGAAAAGGGCAAGACCTCATTCCTTTTTATGGCTGAGTAATAGTCCATTGTGCATATATACCATATCTTATTTATCTATCTGTGAATGGACCCTTGAGTTGCTTCCATATCTTGGCTATTGTAAATAACATTGCAATAAGCATAGTGGTGCCTATCTTTTCAAATTAGTGTTTTTGTTTTCTTTGGGCTGAAACCCAGTAATAGAATCATTGGAGCATATGGTAATTCTATTTTTAGTATTTTGTGGAACTTACATGCTGTTTTCCACAAAGGCTCCTCCAATTTGCATTTCAGTCAATACACAGAGGGTTCCTTTTTTACACATCCTTGCCAGCACTTGTTACACTTATTTCTTATGTTTTTGATTTTAGCCATTCTGACAGGTGTGCAGTTTTAATTTCCATGATGATTAGTTATGTTGAACATCTTTCCAAGTATCTATTGGCCATCTATGTCTTCTTTGGAAAAATGTCTGTTCAGGCCTTCTGCCCATTTTTTAATCAAATTATTTGGGGTTTTGATGTTGAGTTATATAAGTTATTTATATATTTTGGATATTAACCCCTTATTGACTATCATTTGCAAATACCTTCTCCCATTCAGTAGGTTGCCTTTTGTTTTGGTGATGGTTTCCTTTACTGTGGAAAGCTTTTTCTTTTGGTGTAGTCTCAATAATTTAATTTTGCTTTTGTCTCTCTTGTCTCTCTCTTGCTTTTTCTCTAGACATATCTAGAAAAATGTTACTACAGTCAGTGTCAAAGCCATTACTGCTTGTTTTCTTTTTAGGAGTCTTATGGTTTCAGGTCTTAAATTTAAGTCCTTAATCCATTTTGAGTCTATTTTTCTGTATGGTATAAGAAGGTGGTTCGATTTCACTCTTTTTGCATATAGCTGCCCAGTTTATGTGGTAACAGTTGTTGAGGAGACTTTTTCCCATTGTATATTCTTGCCTCCTTTTTCATAGATTAATTGACCATATACATGTGAGTCTGTTTCTGGACTGTATTCTGTTCCATTGATTTGTGTGCCTATTTTTGTGCCAGTATCGTACTGTTTTGATTACTACAGCTTTGAACTGTATCTTGAAATCTGCAGTTGTAATACCTCCAGCTTGCTTCGTCTTTCTCAAAATTGCTTTTGCTATTTGGGGTCTTTTGTGGTTCCAAACAAATTTTAGGATTGTTTCTTCTAGTTCTGTGAAAAATGTTGTTTGTATTTTGATAGATTTCTTCAGGTAGTATGGACATTATGACAATACTTGTTCTTCCAATCCATGAGCATGGAGTATCTTTCCATTTGTTTATGTCATCATCAGTTTCTTTCATCAGCATTTTATAGTTTTCAGAGTATTGGTCACTCACCTCCTTGGTTAAGTGTATTCCTGTTTATTACTTTTTGTGCAGCTGTAAATGGGATTGTTTTCTTAACTTCTGCTGCTGCTACTTCATTATTAGAGTATAGAAATGCAAGATCTCTGTATATTAATTTTGTATCCTGTGATTGTACTGTTTTCATTTATCAGTTCTAGTAGTGTTTTGGTGCAGTTCTCATAAATAAAATATATATATATATGTAGTATCATGGCATCTGCAAATAGTGAGTTTTACTTCTTCCTTACCAATGGATGCCTTTTATTTCTTTTTCTTGTCTTTCTGCTGTGGCTAAGATTTTCAGTACTATGTTGAATAAAAGCAGTGAGCCGACATTATTTTCTTGTTCCTGATCTTAGAGAAAAAGTTCAATATTTCACCATTGTAAATGATATTAGCCATGGGTTTTTCATATATGGCCTTTATTACGTCGAGGTATGTTCCCTCTAAAACTACTGTGTTGAGAGTTTTTATCATGAAGACATATTGTAAATTCTCAAATGCTCTTTCTATATTTGCTGATACGAACACATGGTTTTTATACTTTCTCTTGTTAATAGGATAGATATATCATATTGATTGGTTTGCATGTATTGAACCACTTGTGCATCCCTGAAATCACCTTAATCAAGGTGAATGATTTTTTTATGTATTGTTGGATTCAGTTTGTTAATATTTTGTAGAGGATTTTTGCATCTGTGTTCATCAGAGTTACTGTCCTGTAATTTTCATTTTTTTGTAGTTTCTTTGGTTTTGTTATCGGTAATGCTGGCTTTGTAGATGAATTGAGTGGCTTTCCTTCCTCTTCTAATTTTTTTTTTAGCAAAATGTTTGGTAGAATTCACCTGTGAAGCCATCTGGTCCTGGACTTTTGTTTATTGGAAGTTTTTTGAAAACTGATTAAATTTCACTATGGTAATCAGTCTGGTCAATTTTTCTATTCCTGATTCAATTTTGGGATGTTACAGGTTTCTAGGAATTTATCCATTTCTTCTAGGTTGTTCAATTTGTTTGCATATAATTTTCATAATATTTTCCTATAACCCTTTGTATTTCTGTGCTATTGATTATTGTTTCTCTTCTTTCATTTCTGATTTTGTTTATTTGAGTTCTCTATTTTTCAGAGGAGAAGGTTGCTTTTTGGATGAGTCTGGCTAAGGGTCTATCAGTTCTTGTTGATCTTTTTAATAAACCAGCTTCTAAGTCTTTGATCTGTTCTGTTTGTTTTTTTATTCTCTATTTCACTTATTTCTGTTCTAATCTTTGTTATTTCTTTCCTTCTACTGGTTTGGGGCTTTAGTTCTTCTTTTTTCTAGCTCCATGAGGTGTAAAGTTAGATTGTTTATTTGAGATTTTTCTTGTTTCTTGAGGCTTCTGTTATTATAAATGTCCCTCTTAGGACCACTTTTTCAATATCCCAAAAATTTGGGATCATTGTGTGTTCTTGTTCATTTGTCTGCATGTATTTTTTTATTTTCTCTTTGATTTCTTCCTTGACTCATTCATTGTTTAGTAGCATGTTATGTAGCCTCCATGTATTTGTGTCCTTTCCAAATTCTTTCTTGTGACTTATTTCTAGTTTCATACTATTGTGGTCAGAAAAGATACATGGTATGACTTCAATCTATTTGAATTTATTGAGACTTCTTTAATGACCCTATGTGTGATCTAATCTGGAGAATGTTCCATCTGCTCTTGAAAAGAATGAGTATTCCGCTGCTTTTGGGTGAAATGTTCTGAATATATCTGTTAAGTCCGTCTGGTGCAATATATCATTCAAAGCTATTGTTACTTTGTTGATTTTCTGCCTGGGTGATCTATCCATTGATGAACTGGGGTATTAAAGTTCCCTATTATTGCATTCCTGTTGTGTCTGTTTTTCCGTTATGTCTGTTGATAGCTGCTTTATGTATTTAGCTGCTACCATGTTAGGTACATAAATACTTACGATTGTTAGATCCTATTGTTGGATTGTTTCCTTTATCATTATGTAGTGTCCTTCTTTGTCTCTTGTATGGTCTTTGTTTTAATGTCTCTTCAATTGGATATAAGTATTGATTGCTACCCCAGCTTTCTTTTCACTTAAATTTACATGGTAAATGTTTTTCTGTCCCTTCTCTTTCTGTCAGCATGTGCTTTTAGGTCTGAAATGATTATCCTATAGGCAACATATAGATGCTTCTTGCCTTTCTATCCATTCTGTCATCCTGTGTCTTTTAGTTGGAGTATTCAGTCAGTCCATTTATATTCAGTGTAATTATTGATAGGTATCTACTTACTGCCATTTTGTTACTTGGTTTATGGTTGTTTTTGTTTTTCTACACTGTTCCTTTCTTTTGTTGTCATCCCTTGTGGGTTTTATGGGGTTTTTTAGTGATATGCTTAGATTACTTCCTCTTAATTTTTTTGTGTCTCTAGTACAAATTTTTGGTTATGTGATTACCATTAGGTTCATATATAACATCTTATGCATACAATAATGTGTATTAGGTTGATGGTCATTTGACCTTGAACCCATTCTAAAAACATTAAATTTTTACTCTGCCCTCCACCCCATGTTTTCTGTATATGATGTCATATATTACATCCTTTTATTTTATGAATCCCTTGACTGTTTTTTATAAATATAATTGATTTTACTGCTTTTTTCCTTTAACTTTTGTACTGCTGTTGTAAGTGATTAATCTACTGGTTTTATTATGTTTGTATTTACCTGTGAAATCTTTACTCTTATAATTTTCTTACTTCTAATTATGGCCTTTCTCTCCACTCATTGAATTTCCTTTTAATGTTTCTTGGAAGGCTGGGTTAGTGGTGATGAACTCCTTTAACTTTTGTTTGTCTGGGAAATTTTTTATCTCTCGTTGTCTTATGAATGATAACCTTGTCGGGTAGAATATTCTTGGTTGCAGATTTTTCCTTTCAGTACTTTGAATGTACCATTCTGGTCCCTTCTGACCTATAAACTTTGTGCTGAAAAATCCGCTTTATGTGGTTTCCCTTGAATGTTAACTGGTTTGAGTTTTTGTGTTCATTTGTGTTCATTTGTTTGTTTTGTTTTTTGCTTGCTGCTTTTAAAATTCTCTCTTTATCAGTACTTCTTGCCATTTTAATTATGTGTCGTGGTGTGGACTCCCTTGGGTTGATTTTGTTTGGGGGTCTCTGTGTCTTTTGGATCTGAATATCTGTTTTCTTCCCTGAATTAGGGATGTTGTCAGCTGTTATTTCTTCAAATAAACTTTCTGCCCCTTTGTCTCTTCTCTTTCTGGGATCCCTGTAATGCAAATGTTATTTCATTTGATGATATCACTGAGTTCCCTAAGTCTACTCCCATTTTTTATTATTCTTTTTTTTCTCTGCAGTTCAGCTTGGTTGCTTTCCATTACTCTGTCTTCCAGGTTGCTAATCCATTCTTTTCCCTCATCTAATCTTCTATTGATTCCCTCTAGTACATTTTTAATTCGTTATTGAGTTCTTCCTTTCTAATTGGTTTCATTGTATATTTTGAATCCCTTGTCTCACTGAGATTCTACACTCTTTTCTCAAGTTCAGTAAATATCTTTATGATCATTACTTTGAATTCTTTATGCATACTGCTTATCTTCCTTTCATTTAGCTTTTTTGCTGTGGTTTTGTTTTGTTCTTTTATTTGAAAAATATTCCTCTATTTCCTCATTTGTCTAACTCTCTGTTGTTACATATTAGGAAAGTTGGGTATGTCTCCTCATCTTGAAAGTAGTGGCATCCTGCTGAATTAAACCTAGTAAAGCAAGGTAGAAGGAGAAAAATTATCAAGAAAAGACTAGATTTTTATTTGATCCTTTTCATTATTGTTGACTTTAAAGAAAGTTAATAAATTGTCCAAATTCTATTGGACAATAGAAACTAAGGGTTCTTGCTGTAAAACAGCTGGATTAGTAAAGTACCCATGTTAACAATTAAAAAAATCACTGGTACAAATGAAGAGAAATATCAAGTCAGTATTAATTAGTTCTGATAAAGTGTAGTTTTTGTAAAATGGAGGATTATTTTCAGTTAGAGATTGGGGGAACAATTTGTAGTATTCACTATTAACCAAAAAAAAACCTTGAAATCCTATTAGGTAGTAGATCTAGAGCTTCAGCAAATCTTGTCAGAATGCAGTTGTGCACACAGTCCCATGAAGGTGCTCCAGGAAGCACAAAAGTTAAAGGAGCTTATAGGCCAAAAGAGCTACGATGTGAGTGTGGGCAACTCTGGCTGGTTTGGTGAGATGTACAAACCTCATGCTACAGATAGCTTAAAGACAGAGCAGTTGTTTCCATTTGGCCCACCCAGAATCATCAGGGAGGACTTCAAGAAAGATACAGTATTTGAAATGGCTGGTACAAATGAGCAAGATATTAATGGTTGGAAGTGACAAAAAAGAAAGAGATAGGCAAGGAAGTACAGAGGAAACTCAGGACATATTAGAGAATAGAATGTGGCTGGTTTGGGCCAGAGCATGAAAAGATACTGAAAGGTAAGATTAGAAGAATTGGTTTAGGTAAGATCAGAAGAAGCCTTGACTTCTAAACTAAGTAATTTGATTTTTTAAATATTTACTGAGATATTGAAGAGGGCACATATCACATGGAGCACTGGGTGTGTTGCACGAACAATGAATCTTGGAACACTGAAAAAATAAAATTAAATAAATATTTACTGAGAAACTTTTCAGTGTTTTAGGACTGAAGGTGAGTTGAAAAGAACTTTCATTATTGCAGTTATCTTGCTACTCCGTATCAGATAAATTTGCGTGGAAAATCTGGAGGCAGGGAGATAATTTAGGTGGAATTTACTATAACCTAGGAAAGAGGTGAATGATTAAAGGATTAAAGTATTGAAAATGGCCTACAACTGAAAAATATTAGAAAGATCATTAATGAAAGATTAACTTGTGTTTTCTATTAGTGACTAGTAACAGAAAAGACAAATGAAATACCTAATTTAAGTCAGGAAAAAAATTATTTCAGATAAGAGACATATCAAATAGGTGGTTAGAAATGTAAGGCTAGAACTCAAAGAAGAGACTCAGTAATTGTCACAAAGGAGAACAGCTAGGATAAGAATGGCAAAGTCATTGGGCTTTACTCATCACTCTTTATGTCAGAAATTTTCCATGTTGGCATTATTACCATTTGGGGCCAGATAATTCTTTATTGTAGAGTTCTTTCCTATGCACTGTAGGTTGTTTATCAGTATCTCTGACTTGCTACTCACTTAGATGCTAGTAGGTAACCCCAGTTATGACAGTCATATAGATCCCTGGACATTGCCCTCTGTCCCTTGGAGAACAAAATCACCCTCAGTTGAAAATCATTGCTTTAAATAAATAAAGATGTAGACACAGCATAGTCATCAGAAACTGCTTTTTGATCATTTTTTTCAAACATTGTACATATAAGAGCTTTAGCATTAAATATTAAAACATGTGGGCTGGGGACACCTAGGTGGCTCAATCAGTTAAGCATCTGACTCTTGATTTCAGCTCAGGTCATGATCTCAGGGTCGTGAGATCGAGCCCTACATCATTCTCTACATTGGGCGTGGAGCCTGCTTAAGATTCTCTCTCCCTCTGCCCCTTCCCTGCCTCTGCCCCTTCCTCCCTATCTCCCTCTCTCTCTCTCTAAACAAACAAACAATAATAACAAAAAAAAAAAAAAAAAAAAAACAGTGCAGGCCAAAGCATAGGTAATCATCTACAAAAAGATATTGTTACAACATTGCACTTGTGGTTGGCATTAAAGCAGAAAATGGGAGGTAGTTTCCTCTGTCAATGGCAGTGGGTTAGCTGATTCAATGGTGGGTGGTAGTTTTTGTAGCAGAAATGGTGGTATTACTAATAGTGTTCCTACATGTGATAATAGTTAATGTTAACTAAATGCATACTATGTGCATATATTCTCCTAAGCACTATATATGAATTATATCACTAATCCTGACAAAAGCTTTGTAAAAATACATTTTTAAGATAAGAAAACATGGTTAGACTAGAACTAACTTATTCAGATCTGAATGCTATCTAACAGTGGAGATAGAAGTTGAACTAGGAAATCTGTCTCTAAAATTTCTGGCTGTAAGTCATTCATTGTACAGTCATTTCATGTGGTGATAGGCAAAAGGAAAGGCAAAAGACATAACTGCAGCAGAAACCCTACTGACTTGACTCAACTTTGGATTGTAGAGATACAGTGAAGACCAGTAAGAACAGCATCGTAAAGAGTGGGATAGAAAGTGGTGTATTAGTGTCAAATAGCAGCCTATAATAAAAGTACTTGCAGCTCATAAGCACAAGACTGCCATTATAAAAATACCATGTAAGTGCCTGATAAATTCACATTTTGCAGAATACTTCTAATCTATCATTGCATTGATCCTATCTAGAATCCTCAAGTAGATAGTACATTTGTCGCCTACTAAACAGTTAAGAACTAAGACCCAGAGTAGTGATGGCTGTCCCAAAGTGATAAGACTTGCCAATGAAAGCAGGACTAGAAGACTAGAACTCCTGTTACCTAACTCCATGTCTAGTGCCCTTTCTACCATACCAAGAATATATTCTCTTTCTCCAGCAGTTGAAAGTATTACTTTTCTTCTATTGAGGTTCAGGGTTCATGTGGCATCTTAGACATGGAAGGTCATCACCTAGGAAGTACTTAATGTTTCTTGATGGAAATACATCATAAGGTTATACCCAGAAATATTTCTAGGTATATTTACTAAGTTTAACAGATTTTCACTGGAGTAATTTGTTTACTTGAAAGTGTAATGGGAGGCGCCTGGTTAGCTCAGTGGGTTAAAGCCTCTGCCTTCGGCTCAGGTCATGATCTGAGGGTCCTGGGATCAAGCCCCACATCGGGCTCTCTGCTCAGCAGGGAGCCTGCTTCCCCCTCTCTCTGCCTGCCTCTCTGCCTACTTGTGATCTCTCTCTGTGTCAAATAAATAAATAAAATATTAAAAAAAATAAAAAAGAAAGTGTAATGGGTTGATATTCCACTTTATGTTACATGAAGCTAAGATATTTTAAAAGAAATTTTTCCATTCATTCTAGAATGAATCTCTAAAGTCATTATGTCCACTCTGTACCCAATGCCGTGGTCTTTCTAAAATGCAAAAACGCTTGACACTTCAGTCAGAACTTGAGCACCTTTGATATATCTGTAATGTAATTTCAGGTATCAGTAAGACTGGAGGGGATTCATAAAGTATAAGACACTATGTAAATAAGTTTTCTATAGAAAGACCATTCAAAAAGTATATCAGATACTTTAGTAATTGTAGGGGAAACATATTTCTACATGCAGATAATGGAGTGTTAAAATGTTTGGAAAATTGTCTGTCACAAGACTTACTGTATGTAAGTACAGTTACTCATGTTCCTCAAACATTTGGTCTTCATGTTTTCAATGCAGCAATGGCTTTATTTGTAAATATCAGAAGAGATTTCTTAAGAAACTAACTTGCATATCTGCAGTATCCTTCAGGGGAAAAACTAATTTTTAAAATATTTTTCAACATATAGATATCTATATAAAGTATGTATTAATCAGAGTCAGTATTTCAAATAGTGAATAGAGAGGTCAGTGATAAAAAGAGAGCTCTGTATAGAAGTAAGTGCTTCAAATCCCAAATTCAGTGTTTTGGCTGATTTTTCTGTTGTTGTCACATAAGATTATAGAAAGGAAACAGTAATTTAACGAAATGCATGTCTTTATAAGTAAGGTGTGTAACTCTCCATTTTGGAAAGAGTAACTGAAACAAATGATCTCTAATGGGTTTTCTTTCTTATATAGTTTAGCCATGCCTAGTAAGTACCTGCCAGTTGTCTTAATTCTTTACTCCCTTTTCTCAATGATACATAAACTTGAATTGCTAAGGAATTAGCTCTATAAGGATCAGTGGAATTCTCATTTCATTTGAATCTTAATTTTTTTTCTTAATTATACCCAACAGAAATCTTTGAAATATGAAACACAGTGTCTTTGCTACTTACTTGTGCCATTTATATATATTACCTTCAGAAACTATTTTCCTAACATATCTTATCTCCCAACTGGACTGTAAGCTCCCTCGAGGTAGAGACATTTTTTCATACTTCTTTATATTACCAAATATAAAGAACATACCAAATATACTACTGTTTCCGTGGTACTTGAAAGTAGAAGACAATCATTATGTGTGAAATTATAAAGATTTTAGTAAATGATATAAAACTGGAAGGGACAGCAAGAAAAGCACTCCAGGCAATCTTTATCAACTCACAGCAGTTTCTTTTTTTAATGATAAAGGTATTATAGGAAAGTAGAATAATTTTTGTGTAGTACAACAAAAGCCCTAAATTATTTATTTCCCTGCTTCAGTTTAAATGCTTTCTTTTACACTTGACAAATGAATTATGATAGTCTAACCCAAAATTTTCTGCCATTGACAGGATGGAAATTTCTCTCTCAGCGCTATATTTGAAAAACCTCAAAATATGATGGTGGTCGGGCAGTCCACATTTGCAGACTTTGGTAAGATTCTTTCCAACTTCCAAATTCTACCCCTCTCTCTAACCTAGTCATATTAATTTCCTATACCTAAATATAATTTTATTGTCTTCAGAACTATTAAAGATTTAAAAGATACTTTTTCTAGTATTATACATGGTAGGTGGTCAACTCCTTAATACAAGGAGCAATTTATGACATTTATATTTATATTTAAGGTATAATTTAAACTTCAAGGACTCCTGTTTGCAGGAGTAACATGCAAAACAAACAAGTCTATTGGGGCTTTTCTAGAGAATACCAAAAGTAATTATTGTGAAGTCTTCATATATATCAAGATTATGGAACCCCAAAGAGAAAGATATTGGAGTTAACCTAACCACTTGAAACTTGAATACTAAAAACCATTTTTATTTACATCTTAATTCCAAAGAAGAATAACATCTATTAATAATTTGCCACATGAGGACACTTGTATCTCTGTTTTCCATAAGATTCTACGCCATAAATCAAGTTTACATTGGTTAGAAACATCTGAAACATGTATGGCTCTTTCACCGTTTGCCATTTATTAAAAAGGATTTTGGTATTCAGTGGGAAAGTAGTGTAGATGACCACCATCTAAGAGTTTGAAGCTCACTCCCCTCCTGCTTTTCCTTCATTCTGCCAATAAACACCTTAGCCTATTCCTCAGAATCCAGATGACTTGTCATCATGTCCAGAGACCTCAGTTTCCTCATTCATAAAATGACAGTGACGATCATATCCACTTTACAAGGCTACAGTGAATAGCACAGTGTGAGTAAAGCACAGTATGCAGGACACAGTAAAATCACAAGAAATTACTGTATGAGTCTTTTCATCAGACTTACCTAGTTTTATTGCTTATTGTTTATTGTTACTGTTCTTTGCTCCATTGACTAAATCAACTCATCGTTCAGTGTCATAGAGATAAATCCTAAGGCAGCTAAAGCAGGTTTAATAGTGTTATTTAATGGAAACATCAACATAAATCTCTATATTGTGCTGTATTTTAGTTTCATTATGTTAAATATTACGTTGATTTTGAGCAGATTTTTAGTGCTTGATAGTGCCTTTAATAAGCAAATAGTCAAGTTATAGAATATATGAAATTATTTTTTTAATTTGCTGACTGACTTGATTAACTGGATTAATGGCAAATACTTCTACAAGTCTCTCTTTAGAAGAAAAATATATATACATTATGTGATTCTCAGAGGGCACATATACCTCCCTTTAACCTCTGCCTATGAATCTCCAAATTGAGGGGGGAAAATGTCCAAATTGAAGTTACTTGTTTTATAATTGTGTTTTGTATAATAAAGTGCCTTGTTTTTAACAAAATTATTAGTAGCTTTATTTAATTTAATTTTTTATTATTTATTTAATAATTTAAGAATTATTTTTAATTCTTCTAGCCGTAAACATAGACATTTACATTGATATTTTTTAAATGTGCAGAATAGGAGGATGCAGTCCATTAAGAAACATAGCTATATATCCCCACTATGTTTAATGACTTTAGGTAACATATCAATAAACTCTTTTAATATATGAGTAAGCTTTAAGTGAATATCCCACAATGTCTTTTTAAAAGTCCTCGTATTTTTAGTTGGGTATTATCAAAAAAACAAGACTGCTAAGGTTATAAATATTAATATATACAAAATATACATTTTCTGTACATTTGAATGCATCTGTGAATTGAATCCTGCTTTCCATCAACTTCCCCCTGCAAGGCACGTGCATGTGTGTGCACGCACAGGCGTGCACACACAAACACACACACACTCTCTCTCTCTCTCTCTCTCTCTATCTCTCTCTCTCTCTATCTCTCTCTCTTAGAACCAAGTCAGGAGATGAGACTGAGAGTCAGGAAGTCAGCCTGATTTCAGAAATTCACCATTTACCAAATGGGTAACAACGCATTAAAAAAAATTTCTTTTTAATTAAAAAAGCACATGCTCGAATAAATAATCCAGCTCACAGGAAGCATCTTGTACCAGAAAGGAAGATTAAAAGGCTCCCAGCTTGCTTAAAAGCTTTGTCTAGGAACAGAAGTTATCTTACAGTTAGGATGAAATTTTTAGTTATTAACATAAAATATTTTGTTAAAGATTTAAAAATATGTACTTTAAATTTAGGCTATTCTGGTATAGCCAAAGGGAGGTGGGTAGGGTGATTTGAAATGACACAAAGCAGGAGCCTTTGCCAAAAAAACAACAGAATAATTATTCAAGCTAAATATAGTGTTATTTATTTCCTTAATAAGACAAAGAAATACTTTTCCTGAAATTAGCTAAATAAAACTGCATGGAATATTATACAGCCAATGAAAATGATGGTTATGAAGATTCTGTTAGAAGAAAAAAGCAGATTTTTAAGTGTTCAGTTTTGTTAACCAAAAAAAAAAAAAGAAGAATGCAGAACAATATGTTACACAATGTAATTATCTTAAAAAACAGGTTAGAAAAAATATATCAAACTGATAGTAATGGTCATGTGAAAGCAGGTTAATAGCTTATCTTACTCCATTTTTCAGATTTTCTGTTGGATGGTTAGATTAATATGTTAATTTAATAATGAAAATAAATTATGAAAGAGTAATAGTCAGCAATGGCAAGAAAGAAACTAAAGTATGTACCTAAAGTGTCATTGTATTTTTTGGCATAGTACTTTTAAGTTCATATGTAATTGATCCTATCCTCTGAGTTGAATGAACTTCTTTAGGGAACATCGTGTACTTTAACAAGATCTTTAATTTTAACAAGATCTTTAACACCTACAAACAAAATGCAAAAGTTAGACCTCTCTTATGATTTAAATATTGTACTGAATGCCATGTAAGAAAGCACAAATTTTAATGTAAGGTCCTTGCCTTTAAGAAATGTATAGTCTAATTGGGAAAACAAAAGACAAATTTGTAAAAAGCACAAGAATAAAGAAGATATGATATATATATATACACAATGGAATACTATGCAGCCATCAAAGAAATGAAATCTTGCCATTTGCAACGATGTGGATGGAGCTAGATGGTATTTAATAAGCAAAATAAGTCAATCAGAGAAAGACAAGTATCATAAGATCTCTCTGATATGAGGAATTTGAGAAGCAGGGTGAGAGGTCATGGGGGGTGGGGAGGGAAAAAATGAAACAAGATGGGATTGGGAGGGAGACAAATCATAAGAGACTCTTAATCTCACGAAACAAACTGAAGGTTGCTTGGGGTGGGAGGGTAGGGATAGGGTGGCTGGGTTGTGGACATTGGGGAAGGTATGTGCTATGGTAAGTGCTGTGAAATGTGTAAGCCTGATGATTCACAGGCTATATTCACCTATAGCCCTGGGGCAAATAATACATTATATGTTAGTAATGAAAAAAAAAAACAAAAAACACAAGAATAGAGTAACAACTGCCACAACATAAGAGAAACCAGACTATATTTCACTGTTAATTACGGAATTAATGCCACAGACAAGATGCAA
This sequence comes from Procyon lotor, assembly GCA_028646535.1. Taxonomy (NCBI): domain Eukaryota; kingdom Metazoa; phylum Chordata; class Mammalia; order Carnivora; family Procyonidae; genus Procyon; species Procyon lotor. The sequence continues at coordinate 29,584,829 of CM053620.1, forward strand.
AGTGTTAGGGCAAATTGAATCACTTTAGGCTGAGAAAGGGTAGGAAGACTCACAAAAGAGGTGAGATTTTGGACTGGACTTTGAAACAACTCTGCAGTTTGGCTAAAAGTATGTAAAAACAGGGTGTGGTTAGTGACTAGTAAATAAACCACTTAGGCTTGAATAGATTTTCCATTAAAATATTAAAAATATAAAAATGTACTGAGAACACATTGAATTACCAAATGATAGCAGATGAACAAATGTTAATTTTATTCTGTGAAAGCAGTGGGAAGTAGAACAATTTTGAACATCTTTTTATTATTATCTTATTATATTAACTTCAGAAAATAAAAATCTTCTGGTCTGATGGAATATGCAGAAGGTATTGCTGCTTGGACATAGAATAGGAATTTAGGGGAAAATTATTAAAATCTCTGATATGCCTGAGATTTTTGTATCAAAAGGCAGATTTAAAGTCTTAAAATACTGGTTTTCTAGGGATAGAAACCAGTCAGGAGACAGGCCAGGTCTGAAGTGGTAAGAGCATGCACTAACTTTGTCAATAAATTGGAAGAACAAGTGTGAGAAACATTGCAAAGAAAGAATCAGTAAATTTAGTGATTGATTTGACACTAGAGAGTTAAAAAAAAAAAAAAAAGCCTCTGAATGACTAAAGGAATTATTTTGTCTACCATTTTTCATAGACATAGGTAATTAGAAGAGAAAACTGGTTTGAATACTTTAGAGATATTTTAAAGTCACGTGTTAATTATACTAATAAGAGGACAAAGCTGGAACATTTAGGAAACCTACGTTTAGGAATAAAGCAAAGTAAGTTTAATAGTTCTCCAAGAGCTAAGAAGTCAAGACCCAAATGAACCCTCCAAGGAAGAGAGTATATAAATAGCTTGACAGGAATAAGAGAAAAAGGACTAAAAGCTGATCCAAAACCACTGGCATTATTATGACAAGAAAAGGCCTTTGCATTTACAGGTAACAAGGGTACTAGTGACCCAAAAGGTATTGTTTGTAGAACTTTTTGGCAGTCTTTGAGCCTTAGAATCAGCTCATAAATAGTGGCTGCTACTGGTTAGTGTCAGATAAGGTACTTGGGAGATCTGCAGCCCATAGATGCCTCTAATAATTAAGTAGTCAACTTCTAGAAAGCTTATTTTGTGTCTTTTCATACTGTATAACCTTTTTAAACTATATGTTAGAGTTGGATCAGAATACCATATTCTAGAATTTCTACAGATAAGGTAGTATCTCTTTATTAAATTACATAGGACAAAAAAGTCAAGAAAAATAAGTACTTTTTTTTTCTATCAGATAGAATTATAACCAGAGTTAGAGAAAATATTAATTTTGTATGCAATGCCAGATGTGGTAGAAAACAATAAAAAGCTACAAAACTAAAGGGAAGATTGAAAGCTTAATAGAATGTTCCATTTTCTATAAATTGAATTATTTTAAATTTCATAATACATAAATTTGTATATCCAAATCTGATGCTAACTCATGTATATCAGATCATTATAAGAAGATCACACTTTATTCTTCATGTGAAGGGAGAATACCTAGCATGTTGGTGAAGACTGGGAATTGTCAATCAGGTCACCTAAATAATTTTATAAGGAATAAAGGAGCTGATGAAAATACAAAACTTGGACATTATTAACATAGATGGTTTCACTGAGGGTTGAGCCCCAGTCTTATTGAGTATCCCCATTGCCTAGCCCAGTAAATAATCAATTATGGTTATTAAAGTGAGGGATAAAAAGAGGGAAACCCCAAAATCAAATTATTTCATGAAGTTTCTGTGCTGCTTGGTAAGAATTCAAATTTTAATTCCAAATTAGCCATGGTAGAACTGAAATGCTTAGTTCAAAATAACATGGCATTTATACTCTCTCTTGTTTTAGAATTAGGTATATTCAGTAAGTCTGTCAAATGAAAATTGTTTCTTGTTAGTGCTTGATCTGGTAATAAAAGTAAATCAGATGAGCCATGTACAGAAATTTAAATTTCATATTTAGCCTGAATGCTAATAGAGAATTGAATGTTTATATTCTCTTTTACAAAAGAATTTTAAAAATCAAATACTTTCAAATAGACAGATGACAAGTATAAAAGAGATTGTATAGGGGAAAGTCATAGGTGTTATGTTTTCTGGGCTGCTGTCTGGGTTTGGTCTCATTATGAGTCACTTAAGACTGCCTTTTATTCCAAAGACTTAATAGTGGAGTTTGTTTATTTGTTTCTTATACTTGGAAATTGGCTGCTCTTTTGTTAAGTAGCTTATTTGTTTTTTCATCAAAAAATAACACTGAATTCCAATTGAATTCAGAGAAATGTTTGAGGTTTCAGATACTCTCTCTTAAATGTACTACCATAGCACCTTCATCACCAGTCAGAATGTATTAAGTAGATATAAATACAGAATACTTTAATATATGAAATATGGACAAATAAGATGTAATTCCTGGATTCAAGGAATTTGAAATATACTTGTATTGTCCTTTGAATTTTATGATACAGACATACCAGTTCAATCAAATAGTTTATTCTTTAAAATTGTGTAGTGATCAGTTGTTTTCCATCCAGTTTTCTTCCTGTTTTATACTGAAAGATGTACAAGATGTTAATCTATTCAAAAATATTTTCTGAGTGCCTATTATTTGGACTTCTCTATTCAACCTGCTTGGCATATACCACAAGTGAAGGATACAATAACCCTGCTCTCATAAATTAAAATTCAATTAAGGGAGAAAAGATAAGAAGAATTAAATTAGTAAGGTATTTTTAGAAAATGGAAATAAAGTACTGTATGAGGAAGTAAGAAGTGCTATTTTCCATAGCTGATTGGAGGTCGTATTTGACCTAAGACTTGAACGAGGTCTTGGGAGAGTGTTCCATGTAGAGATAACACCTAAGTGAATGCTGAAGGAACAGAAAGAATGCTGGCACTTGGCCAGGTCTTTGGGGCCTTGTGGACCTAGGTAAAGAGTTTAGATTTTATTGTATATGTAATTGGAAGCTTCAAGGAGACTTGTTAAGAGGATGTGCAACTAACCAGGCAAAAGGATATGATGACTTGGGCCAGGGCAATCATTAGGTGATAAGAGAAGCAGTCAAATTTAGATGTTGGAGATAAAGTTGACAGGACTTGCTGATAGAAGGGATGTTGGAGGGAAGAGAAGAAAGAATGACTTCTAAGTGTTGGACTTAAATAAGTCTGGATGGTGACACCTAGGCACATTCACTAAGGTAGAAAAGGAGTAGGAAGAGTAAATTTGGAGTTCTGTTAATTAATAGTTCTGTTTTGGACATGTTAAATTCAAGATGCCAGACAAGATACAAATGAGATACAAACTCTATAGAGACATAGTATATCCTCATTTAAATGCCTTTTAGAAGATGGATGATGGGTAACTAGAGTAACTGCCCAAAGTATCCCACCTTTCTTCCTAATAGTGTAAATATAATCATATTCCAGCCACACAGGCCTCTTTGTATTCTTCAAACAGACCAGGCACAGTTTGCCCTGAGAGCTTCTGACTTTGCTCATTCTCTGTAGAATGCTCTTACTCCTGATTATTTCTCACGGGTCACTTCCTGATAACTTTCTAGTCTTGCTGTGAAATATTGCACTCTTCAGGAGACCTTCCCTGAATACTGTATATAAATTCTACCCCTCCCCCCCAGCACACCTATCTCCTTTCCTTCCTTATTTTTATTCATGGCATTTATCACTATCTGAGATACTGTGCATTTTACTCATGTACTGTCACTAGAATATACTTCATATATGATATGTTTTATTCATTGCTATATTTCACTCCTGGAGCAGTGCCAGTCATGTTATAAATACTCAATGAACAATTTTGAATGAATAATTCAATTAAATGAAAATATATTCTAGTTTATTTATTAATTGGTTTTTAAGACTTGAGCTCAGGGGCGCCTGGGTGGCTCAGTGGGTTAAAGCCTCTGCCTTTGGCTCAGGTCATAATCTCAGAGTCCTGGGATCAAGCCCTACATCAGGCTCTCTGCTTGGCAAGGAGCCTGCTTCCCCCTTTCTCTATGCCTACTTGTGATCTCTCTCTCTCTCTCTCTCTGTCAAGTAAATAAAATCTTTAAAAAAAAAAAGACTTGAGCCCAAATTTAGGACATGTCTTAAGTATCTTTAACCATAATCCTACTAAACCACACATTTTATTTTGAGCATCTAAATGTCATTTATATGATGAGGACTTGCCTAACATTACTTTTGTTCATTTTTATTAAAATTAAGTGCTTCAACTAAATAGTGTTCTGAATCTCTAAAATAGATAGGTGCTGATTTCAGGAAACCTCCTGGGTCCTTATACATTTTTATTCTTAGTCCTCATATTTCTGTTTTTCTAATTCCTGAATTCTGACAACGCATATTACCTATAGTTATTATTGTTTAACATTGAAACAAACTGCAGTATTTGCATAGCTTCTAAATATTTTGGGGGTCTTTCCAGTGCTAATTTATTCTGACATAATCAAAGTAAAAGCAAACATTTGAATAGTTTTCTCTCTAATCTGCTAAACCTTTGTTTCCCTCCTCTTGACCTGCCCCTATCCCAACAAAGACAATAATGTTATAAATTTTTGGTAAAACCAAAATAATTTGTATATTTACACATTGCCATGTGGAACATAAAATGATTAGCTGTAATATTCTAAGTCCAGTTTGTTCCATTCCATGTCACTGTGGCAATTGCACTGCAGTGGTTGCCATAGCAAAAGTGATTACTCTCTGAGTTTCAACTTTCTAGCAAAGACTGAGGCATCTATCTTGGTGAGTCACAGATGCCAGATGTGATTCTGATAAAATATTTTGAATGCTTTTTGATTGGAAATGGTAATTTATATACAAATTATAAAATTGCTGTTTCAGATTCCTGATTTTATACATACTCAGCATTTAAAGCAGCATTAAAGCTGTATTCATTTCTTTTAAGATACACAGCATGAGGAAAAACTAGGACCCATAATCCCTGAAGCCTTTATGTACAGGTTTATACATAGATTAGATTCTTGCCTTTCTAGGTAGATGTTTTTCTAGTAAAGCTATACCTCTGATGACATTCTGTATTCTCAAAACTACTGTTGTTTTATTTTTTTTAATGATGCAAGGTATTAGAATGTATAATTGACCCTTTGGATACTAAATTTAAAGTACTTAAGAATTCTTTAGGATAATTATTATTACATTGCTATTTTGTAATTTAACAGGTGATATTTTTACTACTTTAATATATCCCACAACTTAATTGGGGCACTTGGCTCTCTAAGCCTGCCCCAGTTAGTAGAATGAATCTGTGATAAGTGGAGCAACCCATATAACTACCTTGTGATGTTCACATTTCTCTCTTCCTTACTTGATTGCCACAGTACCAGAAAAGTGATTATTGAAGGATCTTGCCTGTTAGTAGGCCTTCTAGATACATGCAGCCTAGGAAAGAGGAAAGACAGTGAAATTCATTCCTCCTGCTATCAGAGCAATAAAGAAGCATTAGAATGCTTTTGAAGGTCCCAGTGCCACCCCTTTCTTAAATGTCCTATTCCATTTTTAAATAACTTGGGCCTTCATTTCAACCCCATATTCTTCCATCTGCAATACCGCCTTTTCATTCTATGTAAATGCCCCACCCATTTTTTTTTTATTTTATTTTTTCAGTGTTCCAAGATTCATTGTTCATGCACCACACCCAGTGCTCTATACAATACATGCCCTCCTCAACACCCACCACTAGGGTCACCCAACCCCCCACCCCCTCCCCTCTAACCCTCAGTTTGTTTCTCAGAGTCCACAGTCTCTCGTGGTTCGTCTCCCCCTCTGATTTCCCCCAATTCACCCTTCCTTTCCTTCTCCCAGTGTCCTCCATGTTTTTCCTTCTGCTCCACACGTAAGTGAAACCATATGATAATTGACTCTCTCTGTCCCTCTGCTTGACTTATTTCACTCAGCATAATCTCTCCCAGTCCCATCATGTTGATACAAAACGAACAGGCAACTCGTGTAATGGGAGAAGATACTCGCAAATGACAGTACAGACAAAGGTCTGATATCTAAGATATATAAAGAACTCCTCAAACTCAACACTCAAAAAACAGATAATCACGTCAAAAAATGGACAGAAGACATGAAGAGATGCTTCTCCAAAGAAGACATACAAATGGCTAACAGACACATGAAAAAATGTTCATCATCATTAGCCATCAGAGAGATTGAAATCAAAACCACATTGAGATACGGCCTTACACCAGTTAGAATGGCCAAAATCAACAAGACAGTAAACAGATGTTGGAGAGGATGTGGAGAAAGAGGAACCCTCTTACACTATTGATGGGAATGCAAGTTGGTGCAGCCATTTTGGAAAACAGTGTGGAGATTCCTCAAGAAATTAAAAATAGAGCTATCCTATGACCCAGGCATTGCACTAGTGGCTATTTATCCTAAAGATAAAGATGTAATGAAAAGAAGGCCCACATGTACCCCACTGTTCATAGCAGCAATGGCCACAGTCGCCAAACTGTGGAAAGAGCCCCACCCATTGATATCAAAAGCAAAGAAGTACTTAGATGTAGGTAGTAGGTACACAGACAGCTTTTCTGTGCTTAATTAACCCTCACTCACTAAAGAGTTGACTTATGGATTGGACAGGGGGATTGGTAGGTAGTTGGTGGATCGATAGTGGATGATGGTTTGGTGAAAGTGCTGGTGCTACTTATCCCTTATCCAGAGCAATCCATTCCTATAGCAGCTCACAAAGCAATCCCATTCTTCTGTTCTGTTCCACAATAGTTAAAGTTCCTTTTCATTCCCTATTACACACAGAGATGAACAGACATTATCTGTACTTAACCTGCCCCACCTATCATCATATTACCTCATATAACTAAAGTATTCTTAATTTACTCATAAGAAAGGTACATTTTTTTTATGCAGCAACATTTAAGGACCTAAGAATTTAGTATCTTTCGAATGTTCATTTACTGCTTTTCCGTAATACTTAACAGTACTTATTATTTAGCAGGAACTCTTTTACATTTATCTCAGTCCTCCCAAATCTCCTTGAGGTGAGCAGTATTGTTTAGCCTCCTTAGACAGATGTAGTAACGGGTTCAGAGAAGTTAAGAAACTAACCCACGGGCAGAGATAGTAATTGGCAGAGCTGGGAAATGATCCTTGGCTCTCTCTCACGAGTTGTGTTCTTTTTTTAAGAGAGAGCTGGAATGAGAGGTAGGGAAAGGGCAAAGGGAGAAGGAGAGAGAGAATCTTAAGTAGGCTTCACACCCAGCGCAGAGCCCAATGCAGGGTTCCACCTCGTGACCCTGAGATCATGACCTGAGCTGAAATCAGGTTAAGCCAAAATCAGGATAAGCCGACACTTAACCATTTGAGCCACCTGGGCACCCCTCACAAGCTGTGTTCTTAAATTCTATGTACCAGTTCTCCTAAATTACTTATTAAAATATGCGACCATACTTGTTGATGGCCACCAACTATGACCTCCTAGTATGCACTGTTTCAGCTTTATAAAATTGTGCAATGTGTTAATGGTGAATCTTTTCCTTATCTGACCACTCTCCCAAGTGTTCTCAAAATACAATTATGTCGGGGCGCCTGGGTGGCTCAGTCGTTAAGCATCTGCCTTCGGCTCAGGTTATGATCCCGGAGTCCTGGGATCGAGCCCCGCATCGGGCTCCTTGCTCAGCAGGAAGCCTGCTTCTCCCGCTACCATTCCCTCTGCTTGTGTTCCCTCTCTCACTGTGTTTCTCTCTGTCAAATAAATAAAAAATTAAAAAAAAAAAATACGATTATGTATATCAGTGATTCTGCAATATATAATGCTTATGGATTTCAGAAGAAATCAACACAAGGATTAGTGATTGTGATTTAAAAACTGTATGTTAATATCTCAAATTAACACAGCTTTTCAGATATCTTTATCAAGTATGATAAATTTCTACTTATTTTTAGTGTAAATCCATTTCACCATTAATTTTCTGAGTACTTGTTGGAGGTTATTTCCTGGACATAAGCTCCTTGCTCTCCCTTTGATTTTGATTTTGATTGTTCCCCTACTACAGTTGTTTTTGGTTTTCAGTCATATAGCTATATTATTTAGTCAGTGTTTGAAACTGTGACTCACTTCTAAATTGTGACTCATTCTTGGAGAACAAGATTTCTCTAAACTTATTCAAATGCATTCTTTCTTATATAAATTCTTTATGTTTTCTCCTGGTTCATATTTTTTAAGTTAGGAACTTTTTGCTTCATATTATACAAATGATTTCTTTTCTGTTCTTCTTCTTTGATTTAGCAGTCTTCATTTGAAACATTTGCTTATACCTGTCATGTATTAAGAATGTCTGTTAAGGGGGCACCTGGGTGGGCTCAGTGGGTTAAAGCCTCTGCCTTCGGCTCAGGTCATGATCTTAGGGTTCTGGGATCGAGCCCTGCATGGGGCTCTTTGCTCAGTGGGGAGCCGGCTTCCCCCTCTCTCTATCTTCCTGCCTCTCTGCCTACTTGTGATCTCTCTGTCAAATAAATAAATAAATCTTAAAAAAAAAAAAACTATGAAATGTATTTATTAAAAAAATGTCCATTAAGTTTACATCTCATATAATCTTTTCAAAGTAAGCTGCCATTTTTTAAAATTTAATTCATTATTATTTATTTATATTAATCAATTACTTTTATAGTTGCAGGTCCCCATTAGAGGGATTATTCTGCTTTTGTTTTGTTTTTATTGAAGCATAATTAACATACAATGTTATATTAGCTTCAGGTATATAACATAGATTCAAAAATTCTATACATTATTGAATGCTCACCGTAAGTGTAGTCACCATCTATCATTGTACATTATTATAATATTCCCTGTGCTGTACTTTTCATTTCTGATTTATTTACATTGGAACTGGGAATTTATACCTCTTAATCCCCTTATCCTTTTCACTGTCCTCCTCCCACTCACCTCCCGTCTGGCAACCAATTTATTCCTCTCCTGCCTCCCCATACTCCTCACCTCACCCCATACTCCTTATATACCTATTCCATACTCCATACACACTCACACACACACACACACACACACACACACACACTTTTTTTTTTAAGAGTCAGACACTTAACCTACAAGGCACTCAGTTGTCCCTCTTTTCTATATTAAAGAGTCCGGGTTTTTCTGTTGGTTTGTTCATTTAGATTCCACATATAAGTGAAGTCCTACAGTATTTGTCTTTTTCTGTCTGACTTACTTCACTTAGCATAATACCCTCTAGGTCCATCTATACACAAATGCAAGATCTCATTCTTTTTTATAGATGAATAACATTGCTTTGTGGTGTGTAGGTACATAGATCTCTTCATCTGTTCATCTATCATGGACACCTGAGTTGTTTCCATATCTTGGCTATTGTAATAATGCTGTCATAAACACAGAGCTGTATATATCTTTTTGAATTAGTGTTTTTGTTTTCTTTGGGTAAATAATCAGTAGTGGAATTAATGGATATAGTATTTCTATTTTTAATTTTTTGAGGAACCCTCCATACTGTTTTCCACATGGTTGCACCAGTTTGTATTACCACCAACAGTACTAAAGGTTCCTTTTTGTCTACATCCTTGCCAACATTTTCTATTTCTTATGTTTTTGATACTAGCCTTCCTGACTGGTGTAAGGTGTATCTGTATCTTTTCATGTGTCTATTGGCCATCTGGATGTCTACATTGGAAAAATGTCCATTCAGATCCTTGCCCATTTTTAATTGGATCATTTATTTATTTGGTGTTGAGTTGTAGAAGTTATTTCTATTATTTTGGATACTGATCCCTTAATCAGATTTATCATTTGCGAATATCTTCTCCCATTCAATTAGTTACCCTCTGTTTTACTGATGGTTTCCGTTGTTGTGCAAAAACTTTTTATTTTGGTATAGTCCCAATAGTTTATGTTTGCTTTGTTTACCTACTTGCAGAGACATAACCATAAATATTTAGCTAAGGCCAATGTCCAATAGATTACTGCCTATGTTTTCTTTTAGGAGATTTATGGTTTCAAGTCTCATATTTAGGTCTTTAATGAGTTTTTTCTTTTTGTATGTATATGTTGCAAGAAAGTAGTCCAATTTCATTTACTTGTATATAGCTATCAGATATTCCCAATGCCATTCCTTGAAAACACTGTCTCTTTTCCATTATATATTCTTGCCTCCTTTGTCATAGATTAATTGGCCGTGTAGGTATGGGTTCATTTCTGGACTCTCTATCCTGTTCCATTGATTTCTGTCTATTTTGATGTCAGTACCATACTATTTTGATTACTATAGCTTTCTGGTATATCCTGAAATCTGAGATTGTGGTACCTCCAGCTTTGTTCTTCTTTCTCAAGATTGTTTTGGAGTCTTTTGTGGTTCCATACAAATCTTAATGTGGTTCCATACAAATTTTAGGATTGTTCTTAAGAACTGAACTTAAGAATCTTAAGATTGTTCTTAAGAACTTTTAGAATTGTTCTTAAGGGGGTGCCTGGGTGGCTCAGTGGGTTAAGGCCTCTGCCTTCGGCCCGGGTCATGGTCTCAGGGTCCTGGGATCGAGCCCCGCATCGGGCTCTCTGCTCAGCGGGGAGCCTGCTTCCCCCTCTCTCTCTGCCTGCTTGTGATCTCTCTCTCTGTCAAATAAATAAATAAAATCTTTAAAAAAAAAAAAAAGAATTTTTCTTAACTTTGTTCTTAGGTGTTTTATTCTTTTGGCGCATTTGTAAATGGGATTGATTTCTTAATAACTGCTCTTGCTACTTCATTATTAGTGTATAAAATGTAACATTTCTATATTTTAATTTTTATTCTGCAACTTTGCTGAATTGATTTATCAGTTCTGATAGGTTTTTGGTGGAATCATTAAGGTTTTCTGTACATAGTATAATGTCATTTGCAAATAGTGACAGTTTTCGGTCTTCCTTACCAATTTGGATGCTTTTTATATCTTATCTGATTGTTTTAGTTAGAACTTCCAGTACTATGTTGAGTAAAACTGCTGAGAAAGCACATCCATATCTTGTTCCTGATCTTAGAGGAGAAGCTCTCCATTTTTTACCATTGAGTATGAAGTTACCTGTGGAGTTTCAAATATGGCTTTTACTTTGTCGAGAGTGTTTACCATGAATGAATTTTATACTTTGTCACATGCACTTTATGCATCTATTGAGTTAATCATATGGTTTTTATTTTTGCTCTTGTTAATGTAATATATCACATTGGTTGATTTGCAAATATTGAACCACTCTTACATCCCTGGAATAAATCCCACTTGATTGTGGTGAATGATTTTCTTTTAATGTATTGCTAAATTCAGTTGCTAATATTTTCATGAGGATGTTTCTATCTATGTTCAGCAGAGCTATTGGCCTATACTTTTCTTCCTTTCTAGTGTCTTTGTCCGGTTTTGGTAACAGGGTAATGCTGGATTCATTAAGTTTTCCTTCCTTTTCTATTTTTTGGAGTAGTTTGAGAAAAAGAGATATAATTTTCTTTAATGTGTGGCATAATTCACCTGCACTTTTATTTGTTGGCAGTTTTGTGGTTAGCGATTCAATTTCATTACTAGTAATCTATCTGTTATATTTTCTATTTCTTCTTGGTTGTCCAAATTGTTGGCATATAATTTTTCATAATATTCTTTTGTAATTATTTGTATTTCTACAGTGTTGGGTTCTTTTTCCTTCTCCTTCATTTCTTATTTTATTTATTTGAGTCCTCTCTTTTTTTCTTGATGAGCCTGACTAAAGGTTTATCAATTTTTTCTTTTCAAAGAGCCATCTCGGTTTCATTGATCTTTTCTATTGCTTTCTTAGTCTCTATTTCATTTATTTCTGCTCTATTCTTTATTATTTCTTTCCTTCTACTAGCTTTGGCCTTATTTGTTCTTTTTCTGGTTCCTTAGGTATAAGGTTAGACAGTTTATTTGAGGTTTTTCTTGACTCTTAAGGTAACCCTATATTGGCTGTAACCATCCCTCTTACAACTACTTTTTCTGAGTCCAAAAGACTTGGGACCATTGTATTTTTATTTTCATTTGTCTCCAGGTATTTTTTTTATTTCCTCTTTGATTTCATCTTTGACCCATTCATATTTAATAGCATGTTATTTAGCTTCCATGTGTTTGTGTTTTTTCTACATTTTTTCTTGTGATTGATTTCTAGTTTCATAGTGTTCATACTTTTCATCAGAAAAGATTTCTAGTTTCATACTAGTTTTCATCAGATTGATTTCTAGTTTCATACTGTTTCATACTTTTCATCAGAAAAGATGCTTGATACGATTCCATTACTAAATTCATTGAGACTTGTTTTGTGGTCTAACATGATCTATCCTGGAGAATGTTCCATGTGCACTTTAAAAAAATATGTATTATGCTGGTTTTGGATGAAGTATTCTATTAATATACCTGTTGGATCCATCTAGCCTAATGTGTCATTCAAAGCCACTGTTTCCTTTTTTATTTTCTGTCAGTCTGGATGGTCTATCCATTGATGTAAATGGAGTGTTGAAATCTCCTAGTATTATTGCATTACTGTCATTTTCTCCCTTTAGCTCAGTTAGTTTTTGCTTTATGTTTTTAGGTGCTCCAGTTTTGGGTACATAATCCTTATAATGTTCTACTGTCTTGTCAGATTGTTCCTTTTATCATTATGTAGTGCCCTTTGTCTATCGCTACTGTCTTTGTTTTAAAATGTATTTTGTCTGATATAATATTGCTGTGCTGGCTTTTTTTTTTTTATTTCATTTGTGTGGAATATGGTTTTCTGTCCCTTTTTCGGTTTCTATCTGTCTTTAGGACTGAAGTGAGTCTAATGTAGGCAAAACAACCTGCAAGTTTGAAAACAATGATATATTTTATGATAAATGGCAGCAGCAGAGGATAGAAATGTAGTACATTATATGTAAGACACTTTGAAATCAAGCAGAAACCTATTAAAAGTGATTGAAGACTTATAAAGCATAATTTGTATTTTATCTCAAATCTATTACAAATCACTTATAGCAGTATTATTTTGCTACTAAAGATTTGTCTTAAGCTTTACATTCACATAGATCTAGATTCAAATTTCAGTTCTGCGTAAGTTATTCAAACTCTTTATAACCAACTATTTCCTCATTATAATATGAAATTATAACTAAATTTGTAAGAATCATAAAATAAAATGATTTTTTAGTTGCTTTAGTGCCTGCATATGATTCATACTGACTAAATGTGAGCTGCAATAATAATGATATTTTAGACCATTTACTTATAGTTTAATATCCTTTTTATTCAATAGTTCTCCAGAAGATTCAAGAGAGGAATTCCTAGCACAAAATCATTCTTTAAAGCCTTTCTCTTTTTTCCTCTGCTGCTCCCAGAATATCTACCTAAGGTTTTACTTCCTATTCACTACCCCATGTTTCTCAAACCACCAAAAGTACATAGATCTTACTTCCTTCATATTTCTTTAAACTGTCCTTTTAAGCAGATACACTTTTTTAACCCATCTCTCTCCTTACTTGCTGAAAAATTACTGATCTTCCAGCTCTATTCTTCTGCCTCTCCAAACCATTCTCCATCCTGTAGTGCTACTTCTACACAAAATAAATCTGAAATCCTTATATAAATAAAATAAATAAGGGTGCTTGGGTGGCTCAGTGGGTTAAGCATCTGCCTTGGGCTCAGGTCATCATCTCAGGGTCCTGGGATTGAGCCCCGCATCAGGCTCTCTGCTCAATGGGGAATCTGGTTCGCCCTCTGTGCTCACATTCTCTCAAATAAATAAATAAAATCTTTAAATAAATAAACAAAATTATTTATTTATTAGAAAGAGAGGGAGAGGGGCGCCGGGGTGGCTCAGTCGTTAGGCGTCTGCCTTCGGCTCGGGTCATGATCCTGGGGTCCTGGGATCAAGCCCTGCATCGGGCTCTTTGCTCGGCGGGGAGCCTGCTTCTCCCCCTACCATTCCCTCTGCTTGTGTTCCCTCTCCAGCTGTGTTTCTCTCTGTCAAATAAATAAAATCTTTAAAAAAAAAAAAAAAGAAAAGAAAGAGAGGGAGAGAGAGAGAGAAAAAAGACACAACAGGGAGTGAAGGGTCAGAAGAAGAGGGAGAAAAAGAATCTCAAACAGGCTCCACACTGGGCCTGGAGCCTGACACAGGGCTCAGTCTCATGACCCTGAGATCATGACCTGAGCCAAAATCAAGAGTCAGATGTTTAACTGGCTGATCCACCTGATCCACTTGATAAGGTGGATCCATCTGATCCACCCAGGTGCCCCAAAATAAATAAATTTTATAAAATAGAATAAGTAAAAGTAAAGTCCTTAAAAAGTTCCCTGTGCCCTTAGGGTAAGGTCCAGTGTTCATTGTGGCACATCAGGCTCTTTTAGATCTGATTTCTCTTTACTTAACTAAAGGAAGACTTTACAGACAAACTGATTTATTTACAGTTCCACAAATATAACACACTCCTTTTCCTATTTCATTTCCAGGCCTTTGTATGTGGGCTTTCCTTTGCCTTGAATCCCCTTCCTCCTCTTTCACTCTCCTAATCCCTACTCACTTTTCAGGTCCTAATAATTATTCTCAACAAACTAATCACCATACCTGACACATAATAAACCCTCTCAAAGTGTTTGTTGCATTGATAAGGTGATGATATCAGATGGAGTTTCAAGTTAGAGTAACTTGCCAATTCCAGGTTGTTTCCTGCTGTACTTTCTCTGTTTTAACACCTGCTGTACTCTTGTAGTTATTTATTTACTTGTGTTTCCCCAACTTACCTAGGAGTATTTTTGGAAACAGAATAACTTTTCATGTTTATATTTCAGTGTCTAGAATAGTGGTTGCCACACAGTAAGCACTTAGTAAATGTTTAATGAATAATTCCTTTGAGAAGGGTCTACTTAAATAAATTCTTTTAAATTTTTAACAATTTGCGGTTTAATCTACATGCCATGAAAGTCTTCCATTTTAATTATAACTGTAGAGTTCAGTGAGTTTTAAGTAAAGTGTGATACAGTTGTGCAAGCATGACCACAGTCCCAATTTTTGAATACTTACATTAACCCACAAGGTTTCCTCATGCCCATAGGTAGTCTGCACTGATACCCCCAGCCCCAGACAATCTACTTTTGGTTTAATTGGTGGTTAAATATGACTTACAAATATTTCTTTTTATTCTGTCTGTTGCATTTTCATTTTGGTGATGGTTTCCTTTGCTGTACAGAAGCTTCTTAATTTTATGTAGTCCCACTTGCTTATTTCTGCTTTTGTTGCCTATGATTATTATTATTATTTATTGTTGGCATATAGAAAAACAGCCAGTTTTTCTGAGTCAATCTTGTGCCCTGCAGCTTCCCTAAACTTATTCATTGTTACATATAATAACTTTCTTATGGCTCCTTTGGGGTTTTCTCCATATAGTTTCATATCTGGAAGTAGAAATAGTTTTATTTCTTCCTTTTGAATTTGAATACCGTAATTTCTTTTCTTATCTAATTGCTCTGGCTAGAAGTTCCAGTACAGTGTTGAATACCAGTGGTGAAAGTGGGCATCCTTGTCTTGTTCCTAAACTTAGGGGAAAAGTTTTTATCATTGAGTATGATGTCAGCTCTGGGTTTTCTTAAATGCCCTTTATCAAATTAAGAAAGTTCCCTTCTAGTCACAGATTTTCGAGAAATTTTATCAAGAGTGTTGGATTTTATAAGATGCCTTTTCTGTGTCACATGAGATGATCATGCGGGTCTTCATTCTTCATTTTATCACTATGATGTGATTTTCTTATTAATTGATTTTCTTATGCTGTGTCACCCTTTCATTCCTGGCATAAATCCCACTTACTCATGGTGTACAATCATTTTAATATGCTGTTGGATTTTGTTTCTTGGTATTTTGTTGAGGAATTTTCAACAATAATCATAAGGAATATTGGTCTGCAACATTCTTTTGATGTCTTTATCTGACTTTGATACCAGGGTACTTCTGACCTCATATGGTGAGCTTGAAAGTGTTCTTTTTTTATTATTTTAAGACTTCGAGAATTTGGTGTTAATTCTGTAAATATTAGTAAAATTCACCAGAGATGCCATCTGCTTTGATTTTTTTTTTTTTTACTTGAAAAGTTTTTGACTAATGATTCAGTATCTACTTATTATGGGTTTGATTAGATTTTCTATTCTTGAGTCAGTTTAAGTAATTTGTGCATTTCTCAGAATTTTTTCATCTAGATTACCAGATTTTGTTCAAACTGTTTTCTTATACTGCTTTTTATTTCTCTGAAGGCAGAAGCAATTAGAAAGCAATCACTTTCATATCTGATTTTACTAAAATAAAGGGATTAATAATTAGGAAAGTATGTGACTTAAACACCAGTGTTATGGTGGCTCTTTAAATCTCTTATTAGGTAGAATATTTTACTTTTAATTAATGTGCAGAACATAATTAGAGATCACAATTACTATAGAATTC
This sequence comes from Procyon lotor, assembly GCA_028646535.1. Taxonomy (NCBI): domain Eukaryota; kingdom Metazoa; phylum Chordata; class Mammalia; order Carnivora; family Procyonidae; genus Procyon; species Procyon lotor. Next base: position 29,601,349 of record CM053620.1, read on the forward strand.
ATTGTTCAGTTCACTTTGCTTATGAATTTAGCAACTTCATAAAGTTTGATTTCCTATTTCTCCTTAAAAAAGTTGGATAATAAAGATTTTAATCTTGAAAATGAGTATCTTGTGAGAGTAATGGTATTATCACTGTTACCAGTGTTTATTTCATCTATGCCTCTCCTTCTGACAAGAGGTTCACAGTCAACCAATGAAACAAAATTCAGTCAGAACCAGAAAAGCCAGCACTGTTTGAGACATTCCATATAGAAGAATCTTTTATTAATATTATAAGGTGGGAAATTGAACTTCTTAAAGATAGGGATCCAAGATGTAAAAGCTTATGTCTTAATAACTTCTTCAGTATTAATAAAAATGCATATTTGGTTTTTTAATAGCTGTCCTAAATAAAATCTGGTCCTCAATGGAAATTATAACTACTCCATAGTTGTGAAGGAAATTAAAGATGTTTATCTTCTGAGAAAAGTGCTAATTAGCTCATTGATTATACAACCAAATGACTAAAATCCTCTAAAATATTTTTTCATGAAAATTTCAAAATTATCATGACTAGAATTTATTTTTCAAAAAATATTTCATATTCTATATATTTCTGGATTTCTTTATTAGTATTTCTGAACTACCCATGTCTAATTAAAATATTGCCAGTAATAAAAAGATCTCAAATGTGAATTTCCCAAAGATACATTTTTTTCAGTGAAAGATGAGTCTAGGCAGAAGTTTTAAGATAACCCTAATTAGTGGTGATTATGAACATTCATTTTAACCGGAGCCATTCTACCTTTTTTGGAGGTAACACCCTCATTCATTCTCTCCAGAAGAAACAAAATAGCCATAGTTCTTCCTTGTTTTTTTGGGAGAGGTGACTCTTACTGTATGTAAAAGCAATAGTCTTTGGCATTTTAATATCAGCATTTTACCCCTTTGAGTGTTCATCATATGAACAATAACTATCATTTATTAAGCTTCTGTGTGCCAAGCATTTTGCAAAGGGCAGTGGCTAAGAATAGGAGCTCCAGAGTCAGTCTGCCTGGGTTTTATATATTCTGGTTCTGCCTCTTACTAACTCACTCTTTACGGGCAAGTCACTTAATCTTGATAACCTTTTTTTCTTCTTCTGTTAAATAGAGGTGATAATATAGAATAATAACACAATAAGATGTTATGAACATTAAAGGAAAAAGTATATGTATAAAATTTATTACTCTTTTGAACATAGTAAACACTCAATAATTGCTTACTAATGTCATGATTATCGTTGTTTAATATTTACAAGGAAATGTTCAGGTAATGTGCATTTTACAGATAAAGAAACTAAGCTAAGAAATGGTAAGTAACTTGCCCAAAGTTGCATTGCTACCAAGTGATACCTGAGTTTTGAACCCAGGTTCTTGTGACCCCTGAGCCTATGCTATTAAATTATACTGTGGCCTCAATAGCCAAACTGTGGGAAGAGCCAAGATGCCCTTCAACAGACGATTGAATAAAGAAGATATGGTCCATAGATACAATGGAATATTATGCCTCCATCAGAAAGGATGAATACCCAATTTTTGTATCAACATGGACGGGACTGGAAGAGATTATGTGGAATGAAATAAGTTAAGCAGAGAGAGTCAATTATCATATGGTTTCACTTAAGTGTGGAGCATAAGGAAAAAGATGGAGAACATTGGGAGAAGGAAAGGAAGGGTGAATTGGGAGAAATCAGAGGGGGAGACAAAACATGAGAGACTGTGGACTCTGATAAACAAGCTGAGGGTTTTTGGAGGGGAGGGGGTTGGGGGGTTCGGTGAACCTGGTGGGGTATTGAGGAGGGCACATATTGCATGGAGCACTAGGTGTGGTGCATGAACAATAAATCTTGGAACACTGAAAAAATAAAATAAAAGTTTAAAAAAAAAAACTATACTGAGACCTTAGTGAAAGTGGACTATGGATGGCATTATTTTTAAAGATTTTGTTTGTTTGTTTGTTTGTTTGTTTGGCAGAGAGAGAGCACAGCAAGGAAAGCAGCAGGCAGAAGGAGAGTGAGAAGCAGTCCCCTGTGCATAGCATTTTATTTCAATTTTTTTTCTGTAAAATAATACTGTGTAGAAAGCATCTTTTTTTCCTAGATGTGTTTAAATTCATTTTAGTTAACATACAGTGTATTACTACTTTTGGGAGTAAAACTTAGTGATTCACCAGTTGTGTATAACATCCAGTGCTTATTACATCAAGTGCCCTCCTTAATGCCCATCACCCAATTACCCCATCCCCCCACCAGCCCCCTCCAGCAACCCTGTTTCTTCCCTGTATTTAAGAGTCTTTTATGGTTTGTCTCCCTCTCTGTCTTTATCTTATTTTATTTTTACCCCCTTCCCCTATGATCCTCTGTTTTGTTTCTTAAATTCCACATATGAATGAAATCATATGGAATTTGTCTTGCTCTGACCGATTTCACTTAGCATAATACACTCTAGTTTCATTTACATCCTTTCAGAGAGCAAGATTTCATTCTTTTTGATGGCTAAGTAATCCATTGTATATATCTATCACACCTATATTCATTCATTAGTCCATGGATATCTGATCTCTTTCCATGTTTTGGCCCTTGTGGACAATAGAATAGGTACTGATTCTTCTTTAAATGTTTGACAGAGGAGCACCTGGGTGCCTCAGTTGGTTAAGTGGCTGCCTTCGGCCCAGGTCATGATTCCAGGGTCCTGAGATCAAGCCCCGTATCCAGCTCCCTGCTCAGCAGAGAGCCTGTTTCTCTCTCTCCCTCTGCCTGCTGCTCTGCTTACTTGTGTCCTCCCTCTATATCTCTATCAAATGAATGAATGAATGAATGAATGAATGGTTTGCTAGTATGTCCCTGAGAAGCCATCTTGCCCTGGACTCTTGTATATTGGGAGATTTTTGATTACTGATTCAATTTCTTTGCTGGTTATGGGTCTGTTCAGGTTTTCTGTTTCTTCCTGTTTCCTTTTTGGTAGTTTATACGTTCCTAGGAATTTATCCATTTCCTCTGGATTGCCCAATTTGTTGGCATATAATTGCTCATAATATTCTCTTATGATTATATTTCTGTGGTGTTGGTTGTGATCTCACCTGTTTTATTAGTGGTGGGTAAGTCTGGCTAAAGGTTTATTGATCTTTTAAATTCTTTCACTATACCAGCTCCTAGTTTCATTGATCTGTTCTCCTGGGTTGTTTTGTTTTGTTTTGTTTTGTTTTGTTTTCCTGTACCATTGATTTCTGCTCTAGTCTTATTTCCTTTCTTCTATTGGTTTTAGGCTTCGTTGTCTGTTCCTTTTTCAGGTCGTCTAGGTATAAGGTTGGGATATATATTTGAGACTGGTCTTGCTTCTTGACGAAGGCTTGTATTGCTATATACTTGCTTCTTAGGACTGCCTTTGTTGCATCCCAAAAGTTTTGAAATGTTGTGTTTTCATTTTCCCTTGCTTCCATATATATTTTTTTTTAATTCTTTAATTTCCTGATTTTGACCCATTTTATCTTTAGTAGGATGTTGTTTAAGCTCCATGTATTTGTGGTCTTTCCAAATTTTTTCTTGTGATTGTCTTGAGGTTTCATAACATTTTGGTCTGAAAATATGCATGGTATGATCTTGATCTTTTTGTACTGGTTGAGTCCTGATTTGTGCCCCAGTATGTGATTTATTCTGGTGACCATTCCATGTGCATTCGGAAAAAAAGTATATTCTGCTGCTTTAGGATAGAATGCTCTGAATATATCTGTTGAGTCCATCTTCTACTTACATGATCTGTCCTTTGCTGTGAGTGGGGTGTTAATGTCCCCTACTGTTATTATATTATCATCAGTGAGTTAGTTATTGATTGATGTTATGTGTTTGTCTGCTCCCAAGTTAGAGGCATAAGTATTTACAAGTGTTAGATCTTTTTGATGAATAGACCCCTTTATCAGGATATAGTGTTCTCCTTTATTGCTTATTACAGTCTTTGGTTTAAAATCTAGTTTGTCTGATATAAATATGGCTACTCCACCTTTCTTTTGATGTCCATTAGCATGATAAATGGTTCTCCATCCCTTGCCATTTAATCTGGAGATGTCTTTGGGTCTAAAATGAGTCTCTTGGAAGCAGCATATAGATAGGTCTTGGTTTTCTATCCATTCTGATACCCTATGTCTTTTGATTGGACAATTTAGTCCATTTACATTCACATTAATATTTTTTGCAGAGCTGGTTTAGTGGTCAAGAACTGTTTAGTTTTTGCTTGTCTTGGAAACTCTTTATTACTCCTATTCTGAATGACAGCGTTGCTGGATAGAGTATTTGTGGCTGCATATTTTTCCCATTTAGTATGTTGAATCTATCCTGACACTTTCTTCTAGCCTGCTGAGTTTCTGTGCACAGGTCTGCTGCTAACCTTATATGTCCACTCTCTTAGGTTAAGGACCTTTTGTCCCTAGCTGCTTTCCGAATTCTCTCTTTATATTTGTATTTTCCAGGTTTCACTATGATATGCCATGGCATTGACATGTTTTTCTTGGTTTTTAAGGGAATTCTCTCTGCTTCTTGGATTTGTATGTCCATATCCTTCCCCAGATTAAGGAAATTGTCAGCTGTAATTTATTAAACCTCTTGCCCCTTTTTCTTGCTTTTCTCCTTCTGAAACTCCTATGATATGAATATTATTTCACTTCATGGAATTGCTGAGTTCCTTGAGTCTATATTCATGACCTAATGGTTTTTCTTTCCCTCTCCCTCTTTTTGCTTCATTATTTTCCATAATCTTATTCCATATATCATGTATTCTCTTCTCCACTACTTCAGTCCTCATTATGACTATATCCAGTCACTTTTGCATCTCAGTTATAGCATTTTTACTTCAGCCTGTCAAGTTTTTAAGTCTTTTATATTTGCAGCAAGAGTTTCTCTGGTGTCTTCTATGCTTTTTTCAAGTCCAGCAAGTATTCTTAAGATGGTTGTTCTAAATCCTTGTTCAGATATATTGCTTATATCTGTTTTGTGCAAGTCTCTGGCTTTGATATACCCCTGACCTTTCTTCTGGGGATAATTGCTCTGTAATTGTTATTTTGGCTAAGTTTCTGTCTTTTGTGTGTTACGGAAGCTTGTTATGTTTCCTGCACCTCAGGGTACTGCTATATTTAAAAGAAGACATACACTGTCCAGGGCCTAGACATTCAGAAAATGTTTCTGATGCTATGCTCTGTGCATTCTGCTTTTGAGTTTTGCCTGCTCTTTCCCACAGGTCAGTCTTCTGTGGAGTTCCTCCTTGCTTGTAGTGAGGAGTATTTGGACCTTTATATAGGTGTTCTTTGATATGTTTGTTAGAATAAGCTTGGGTGGGGAGATCCTGATCCAAAATAAAGAGTAGAAAAAAGGAGTGGAAAAAATAAAAAGTCAAAAAAACTATAAAAAACTATAAAGCCTGATTATAAAGGGGGGAAAAAATAGAAAGACAGAAATGTGTTCCAAAAAAAAAAAGGAAAGAGAAAAGTAAACCAAAAAGCATACTAACAATACCCTATAAAGCCTGATTCCAACGAAAAAAAAAGAATAAGGAAAAAAAAATTAAAATATAGCCTTGTCTTATTTCCACCAGAACTGAAGGGACCTTCTGAAGCACTAATCAGTAAACTCAAAGTGTCCAGCATGCTGCCTTTACTGCTCTTTTAGGAGAGAGGCCTGCTATACTAGCTCAGAGTCACTTCTGCCCTAGTAAAAATGCGCTTGCCAAGCACAGGATGTGTGGTATTTGATGTAAGAGGTTCCCACTTCCACTGGGATTGCTGTGCTGCTCTCTGATGTCCCACTGTATTAGTGGTGAGGGTAAAATGGTGACACCCCACTCTCTCATCCTAGACAGGGAATCTCACCTCCCCCACACCCTCCCCGTTATTCAGGAAGCCCTCACAGAAAAGCAGAGCTGTCCAACACCGCAAGTCTCCTGGGTTTTATCTTTGTCACAGCTGGAATTTAAAACTCCAAATCTTATGGGGCGCCTCGGTGGCTCATTCGTTAAGCATCTACCTTTGGCTCAGGTCATGATCCCAGGGTCCTGGGATCAAGCCCCACATCAGGCTCCACACTTGACGGAGAGCTGCTTCTCCTTCTCCCACTCCCCCTACTTGTGTTCCCTCTCTCACTGTGCCTCCCTCTGTTAAATAAATAAATAAAATCTTTTAAAAAATTTAAAAAATAAAACTCCAAATCTTAAAGGAACCAGCACAGCACTGATCCACTCACTCCTCAAGAATAAAGGCTTCTTGCACTGTGACTAGTGACCTTTGTCCCAAAAAAAACATTCCACGCCTGCTGTGTACATGGAATCTATGGTGTGGCACCAGGAAAAGCAGTGTTCTGGTTATCTACCCTCTCTTGGGCACCTTTGTGCCCTGCTGATGAAAGGCAGCAGCTGATGAAAGGCAGCAGCTGATGTGCCCTGCTGATGAAAGGCAGGGCACAAAGGTGCCCAAGAGAGGGTGGATAACAAGGCATTTTGCTACCCCTTTTGCAAGCGTGGATTTTCACGTTTAAATGCATTTTGTTGTTTTGATGTGAAGGCCTTATTTTGGATGCAGGATTGTGTTGACAGGAAAAGACGACCAGCCACCTTTCCTTACCCTATACAACAGACATTAATAAATTTACAAAGCAAGAAATTGGATTTTTTTTCAGCTTCTTGTTTATTTTAGAATTCAGATTACAGATTCACTTAGCTGATAATTTGTCTCGATAGGTTATTTTATTACTAGGATTAAAGACCTGAAAGAAAAATTTTAATCACTTTCATTCAAATGAACTAATCTTAAAATGATCCCCCACACACAATTTCATGTTATGTTGGGAGCACTCTGAAATAAATAAATAGTGAAAGTAGTATTCTTTAAATATTATTCAACATAGTGGAAAATAAAGAGAATGTTAAAATAAGCTAATCGGTTATATAACAAATAACTTTTTCTACTATGTTACCAGTATGGTTTTAAATAATATATGGTTTGATATTTAAAGATATATTTAAAATGCTTAATGCATTATTAATAGGAATATTTCTCATTTTAAATGATACACGAACATTATGGAAAAATTTCACTATATCCATACATAATTAAGTAAATGTTTGGTATTCATTTTGGTAAAAAACATGAAAGAATTATAATTTCACAGCATATTTGATAATATAAAATACTAGGTACAGAGTTATAGATTTAATCGTAAGAATCTTAAAAATAATGTTGAAGCTTCCTCCCTTCACCCTTCTCCTAGTTTCAAATGTAAAATAAACAAGACCATTACCATACAGAATGTTTAGTAGGAGACATTTCCACTATCGTGTTCCTACTGGTGAGTAGGCTGGAATTAGGCCTCTTTACCCTGTTACATCCTTCTTAACCAAAACAGTTGGATTTTACCTCTATTCACTTAATACAGCAAAGAAAACTCAGAAGAGAAAGTGGAATAGGCTATGACTTTTACAAAATTCTTCATAAGGAAAAAAACAACTAAGATGTAGTTGTTAAAGAATCAGCATATTCAGCAAAACAGAAAGCCTCAGATGATAAGTATCCTGGAGACATTAAAGCCTAATAGATATTTAAGTATTGAAATGACAAAAAATAATTTATCATCAGTAAAAAAATTAATAGAATTGACAGGAGAAATCTGTCATGAAAGTCCTCTATTTCATGACTGTCTACTCACAAAGCCTAAACATACATTGAAGCAAATTTGGTTCACTTTGTGTATTTTTGCACCTACCTCATGATTTCCAGCATTACCATGTCTGATAGTAACCAGCAGCATCTTAAAGAATTATAATTTTTCTGTTTTGATCATATTCATATTCTTTGACAATATGTGATTCTTACTGGTGAAATTGTTAAGGCCTTGGCACCTTGGAGGCTCATCTTTAATCACATATGTTAATATTACATTTATATGAATACAATTAAAAATCAACATCTGAGACAAAATTAAGTAAACTGATATGTATATTCATAATTCTATCATTTTGTCATTAAAAATGAATATTTTTTTAAAAATTAACTTTATACCTTTTACATGATAATGTGATATTATGTTATTTTTTTTTTCTCTTGTTTTTTAAAATAATTTAGCAGCAGTTTCTCATTGTCATACTTTGGTTTATGAACTTTTTTTAAAAGCTAAAGAAGTTAAATATTTTCATTCCTGCTCCCTTTTTTATATATTTCACCATTTACTTTTAAAGTCTCAGTTTTATTTTCTTAGAAAGCCTAATCTGGTTATTGTAACAGGTTTTGTTTCAGATTCAATTTACTTCTGTGTCAATAATTTCTCTTATATTAACGATGTGTTCTGAAAAATACAGAGAGATATATTACATATATTACAATGGGAATAAGAAGGAAATGGAATTTTGGTAAGTGGTTTTTTTATTTTAGCATGTGTATTTCCAGTTTTTTATTAATAATCATAAAAATGTAGTTTAATATGTGAATACATTATCTATCATTATGTCTCACATGCCTCTAGCAAATCTGATGGGGTGGATGTTACTTCTACTTATATTCTGGGTCTATTTTAGCAAGAAATTCAATTTTAAGCCCTGTACGGAATTCTTTCAGCCTTCACTCCACCACGAGCTAGCTGAGCACAGAGCGTAGGCCACAGACAAGGAATATGGCAGTGATTGTCTGGTTTCCTCTCAGGGCGTGCTGAGGAGTGGGGCCCTAGCGCTTGGCTTCTCTGGGCCGGAGACTGAGAGGCCACCATTTTCATTTCTGGCCTCCAGAGCAGTACAGAAAGCGCTCAGAGAACAAAGACTCCCGAGAGCTATCCTGAGCAAAGTGCTTGGCCCATCCCCTGGCAAGGGCAGTGGAATTCCGCCTAAAGCAAAGATATTTGAGAATCACAGCAACCAGCCCCTCCCCCGAAGATCAGCAAGAATATCCAGCCAAGACCTAGTTAATCAATCAGTGAAAACTACAGAACTCCAGAGTATTTTTCTCTCTCACTCACTTATTCTTATCTTGATAAGATGACAAGGCGAAAAAGTCACCACACACAAAAAAAAGAGGAGACAGTACCAATAGCTAGAGACCTAGTCAATACAGACATTAGTAATATGTCAGAAATAGAGTTCAAAATGACAGTTATCAAGATGCTAGGTGGGCTCGAAAAAAGCATGGAAGATATTAGAGAATCCCTTTCTGGAGAAATAAAATCCCTCTCTGAAGAAATAAAAGAACTAAAATCTAACCAAGTTGAAATTTAAAAAAGCTATTAATGAGGTACAATAAAAACAGAGGCTCTAAACCTACACCTTAAGGAGCTGGAGAAAGAACAGCAAAGAAAGCCTAAACCCAGCAGAAGAAAAGAAATAATAAAGATCAGAGCAGAAATCAATGAACTAGAAACCAAAGAACGGTAGAACAAATCAATGAAACTAAGAGCTGGTTCTTTGAAAGAATTAATAAAGTTGATAAGCTCTTGGCCAGACTTATCAAAAAGAAGAGAGAAAGGACCCAAATTAATAAAATCATGAATGAAAGAGGACAGATCACAACCAAACCCAAAGAAATAACAAACAATTATAAGAACATATTATGAGCAACTATATGCCAACAAATTAGACAATCTGGAAGAAATGAATGCATTCCTAGAGACAGACAAACTACCAAAACTGAACCAGGAAGAAATAGAAAACCTGAACAGACCCATAACTAGTAAGGAGATTGAAGCAGTCATCAACAATCTCCCACTAAACAAGAGCCCAGGGCCAGGTGGCTTCCCAGGGGAATTCTACCAAACATTTTAAAGAACAATTAATACCTATTCTTCTGAAATTGTTCCAAAAAATAGAAATGGAAGGGAAACTTCCAAACTCATTTTATGAGGCCAGCATTACCTTGATGTCAAAACCAGACAAAGACCCCATTAAAAAGGAGAATTGCAGACCAATATCCTTGATGGACACAGATGTAAAGATTCTCACCAAAATACTAGCCAATAGGATCCAACACTACATTAAAAAGAGTATTCACCACAACCAAGTGGGATTTATTCCTGGCCTGCAAGGTTAGTTCAACATCCGCAAATCAATGTGATACAATGCATTACTAAAAGAAAGAACAAGAACCATATGACACTCTCAGTTGATGCTGATAAAGCATTTGACGAAGTACAACGTCCTTTCTTGATCAAAACTCTTCACAGTGTAGGCATAGAGGGTACATTCCTCAACATCATCAAAGCCATCTGTAAAAACCCCACAGCGAATATCATTCTCAGGGGAATGTACCTGGCTTTTCCCTGAGATCAGGAACACGGCAGGGATGCCCACTATCTCCACTGCCATTCAACATAGTACTAGAAGTCCTAGCCTCAGCAATCAGATAACAAAAAGAAATAAAAGGCATCCAAATTGGCAAAGAAGAAGTTAATCTCTCACTCTTTGCAGATAATATGATACTTTATGTGGAAAGCCCAAAAGACTCCACTCTAAGAATGCTAGAACTCATACACGAATTCATTTAAGTGTCAGGATAGAACATTAATGCACAGAAATCAGTTGCCTTTCTATATACCAACAGCAAGACAGAAGAAAGAGAAATTAAGGAGTCTATCCCATTTACAATTACACCCAAAACCGTAAGGTATCTGGGAATAAACCTAACCAAAGAGGCAAAGAATCTGTACTCAGAAAACTGCAAAGTGCTCATGAAAGAAATTGAGGAAGACACAAAGAAATGGAAAAATGTACCATGCTTATGGATTGGAAGAACAAATTTTACTGTTTTACATTATTTTGCATATTCTTTCCCCCACATTTAATCCTCACAATGACCCTTTGCAGTAGCCAAATTATGGTCTTTTTGATCATTTTACAGATAAAGAGAAATAATACAGAGACATTGTGAAAATGTCTATGTTACCTAATGCAATCTACACACTTAATGCAATCCCTATCAAAATACCAACAATTTATTTCAAAGAAATGGAACAAATAATCCTAAATTTATATG
>CM053620.1:29612455-29647617 GCA_028646535.1 Procyon lotor
TCTTCGACAAGGCAGGAAAGAATATCCAATGGAAAAAAGACAGTCTCTTCAACAAATGGTGTTGGGAAAACTGGACAGCCACATGCAGAAGAATGAAACTGGACCATTTCCTTACACCGCACACAAAAATAGATTCAAAATGGATCAAAGACCTCAATGTGAGACAGGACTCCATCAAAATCCTGGAGGAAAACACAGGCAGCAACCTCTTCGACCTCAGCCGCAGCAACTTCTTCCTAGAAACATCTCCAAAGGCAAGGGAAGCAAGGGCAAAAATGAACTATTGGGACTTCATCAAGATCAAAAGCTTTTGCACAGCAAAGGAAACAGTCAACAAAACCAAAAGACAACTGACAGAATGGGAGAAGATGTTCACGAATGACATATCAGATAAAGGGCTAACATCCAAAATCAATATAGAACTTCTCAAACTTATAACCCAAAGAACAAATAATTCAATCAAGAAATGGACAGAAGACGTGAACAGACATTTCTGCAAAGCAGACATCCAAATGGCCACATGAAAAAATGCTCAACATCATTTGCCATCAGAGAAATACAAATCAAAACCACAGTGAGATTCACCTCACACCAGTCAGAATGGCTAAAATTAGCAAGTCAGGAAACAACAGATGTTGGCAAGGATGAGGAGAAAGGGGAACCTTCTACACTGCTGGTAGGAATGCAAGCTATACAATCACTGTGGTAAACAATATGGAGGTTCCTCAAAAAGTTGAAAATCGCACTACCCTATGACCCAGCAATCTCACTACTGGGTATTTACCCTAACGATACTAATGAAGTGATCCGAAGTGGCACATGCACCCAAATGTTTATAGCAGCAATGTCCACAATAGCCAAACTATGGAAAAAACCTAGATGTCCATCAACAGATGAATGGATAAAGAAGATGTGGTATATATATATACACACACACACACACACACACACACACACACACACAATGGAATACTATGTAGCCATCAACAGAAATGAAATATTGCCATTTGCAACAACATGGATGGAATTGGAGAGTATTATGCTAAGTGAAATAAGTCAGTCAGATGGGCGCCTGGGTGGCTCAGTGGGTTAAAGCCTCTGCCTTTGGCTCAGGTCATGATCTCAGGGTCCTGGGAGAGCCGGGTGAAGAGCCTGCTTCCCCCTCTCTCTGTCTGCCTCTCTGCCTACTTGTGATCTCTCTCTCTCTCTCTCTCTGTCAAATAAATTTAAAAAAACTTTAAAAAAAAAAAAGAAGTCAGTCAGAGAAAGACAATTATCACATGATCTCTCTGATAGGAAGAATTTGAGAGGTAGGACGGGAGGTTGTAGGGGGATGGGGGTGAGAATGAAACAAGATGGGATGGGGAAGGAAACAAACCATAAGAGACTCCTAAACTCACGAATCGATCTAAGGGTGGCTGGGAGGTGGGGGGTAGGTATAGGGTGGCTGGGTTATCGACCTTGGACAGGATAAGTGCTATGGTAAGTGCTGTGAAATGTGTAAGCCTGACGGTTCAAAGACATGTACCCTGGGGCAAATAATATAGTATATGTCAATTAAAAAAATTAATTAAAAAAAATAATTCTTTTAGACTCTTGTTGCCCTTTGTTAAAAGTTAAATCCTTGAATTCTATTTAGAACCTTCTAACATTAATTAGTTGTGTGACTTGTGGTATTTATATCTTGCTCATGCTATAGCCATCCATGAGTAAATTTTCCAGATGGTAGAAGGAGTCATTTTGATTTATTCCCCGTTTGAGCTGTCATGACTTGTTCTACTCTGTAATTCAGACATTACTGATTTATTTTTGTTATTGAACTCAAGAGTTCCAGGTTATAGATCTAAATACTCAGCCATTCTACTTAATTTTTTTTCTCCATCTATGAAGTAACATTCATCAAATCCTAAATTGTTACTTTAATTTTTCATGGCCAAATGTTTCACTGTTTACTATAAGTGTTAAGTGTGTCCTGGAAGTGAGAACTCTAATGAAAACTCAGTGTGTCCTTCTAGGAGTTACTCATTTTTCTTTACTCTATTGCCTCCTACTAAGCACAGTATACCACTGTCCTAAGTACACACAACATACCATAGTGATAAAGGATGTATAGAGAGATAATGTACTCCATTATAGTTATTTACTGTTTTACATTATTTTGCATATTCTTTCCCCCACATTTAATCCTCACAATGACCCTTTGCAGTAGCCAAATTATGGTCTTTTTGATCATTTTACAGATAAAGAGAAATAATACAGAGATAATGAGTTTCCTAAAAACTGGATCATTCAGGAGGTGTTATGGAACAATTGGATATATCCATCTCTTAAAAAGTGCAGTAGGATCATAACTCATAGCTAAAGCCAGGATAAATTCTAGGTGAATCAAAGACCTGAAAGCAAAAATGATGTCCCCAAGTCTGCGAATTTCAAAAGTCTTATAACTTATAAGGAAAACCTAGGTGCTACAAAGAAAAACATTAATAAATCACAGACAGAAGAACAATTTTCTGAATATAGAATGACTCCTGCAAATTGGCAGGAAAAAGACCAACATTTTAATAAGAAAACTAAAAATTAAAATCACAATGAAATACCATTTTTACTTATTAGAGTGGCAAAAATCAGAGTATTTGATAATTCACTTATTGGTACAACCTCTCTGGTGAAAATGCTCAAATTATAGTCCAAAGTATAGACCTGGGGTTGGAGACTTCCTGCAATTCTTTCAAGGCGTCCATAAAGTCAAACCATCTACATAATCATATTAAGATCCAGTTGGCCTTTTTCACAGTGTTGACATTAGTTCTGATAATCTAAAAGCAATGATGAGTAAAGCTGCATGCCATTTAGCACAAACCAAAGCAGTAGCACCACATTTTCTTAGCATGCATTGTATTCTTCACCATTATACACTCATAGTGTTAAAGAGGAAGGAGGAAGAAGGAAGTAAAAATAGTTTGATTTAAAAATATTTTCAATGAAACAGTGGAAAATAATTTTATTAGATCTTGACTCAAGTACACACCCTTTGAATACTCTGTCAGGACATAAGTACATAAAACTTTTTTGCTGCACAGACTATCGTGGTTGTTTAATGAAAGGAACTAGGGAAATTGGATTGTAAGCTGAACTAACCACTTTTTTTTTTTTTAATTCAGCACCATTTTTACTTGAGAGAACAACTGACAAACTTTGGTTGGTTATTCACACTTGGGGTTTGGTAGACATTTTCTCTAAAATGAGCAAAATGAACTTGCCCCTCAAGATAACAATTGATAGGAAGGTGCAGATGATAAAACAAGCAAAAAAAATTGATTTTAGAAAACTGTAATCTGCTACCATGAACTGACAGCTTCCCAATTCCTAAAGATATTTTTGATGACATTGATGGTGATATTGACAAATGGAAATTTTGATACTGTAAAAATAAAATATTTCAACATTTAGAAAATCTATATAATTCAGTGAATCAGTGTCTTATAAATGTTTTACAAAATCATGCAATGGTAAAATATCAATTCAAAATACAAAATAGATTACTAGATTTTTTTTTTAAGAGTAGGGAAACTTCATTGCTACATCTCTGGTTTTTTCATTGCAACTAACCTTTAAGAAATTACCACTAGTTGAGTTTTGTCATGGTATGGAAAAAGATCCAGAGTTATCTGAAAAAACTATTAAAGTACTTCTTCCAACTATATATTTTCACATTTGTCAGCCAAAAGAACAGATTGGGTACAAAAGCAGCATGAAAATCCCGCTTTTTCTCTTAAGCCAGATAATGCCACTCTTGCAAAAGGTTTTTGTTTGGAAAGTAGTTATTTTTCATGAAAATGTTATTTGTGCTTATATGTAGATTTATGGTTGTTATTTTAATGATACTTTAACTTTTATGCCTAGGTAAGAAAATAGTTTCAGAAAAATAAATTTCTCGTGAATCAAAGACCCAATTCTCTAAGAAATAATGTCATACTGATGGAAGGACCAGTCTCTGAACTTGAACACATTCCTTAAAGAAGTCCCAGGAATTAATAACTTTGTACTTAAAATTTCCTTTGGGTGTGAAGTTGGACTTTCAGACAGCTTTTCTATTAACTTTCCCTAAATATAAAAAAATAGCACTTAGAAAGGGCACAAGGAAGACATTCTCTGATAAAGTTCTCCATGTCTATGACCATATCTAAAATATTGCTGATAATTTATACTAAAAGGCGTGATTATGAATTATCACATGAGTTTGTTGTATGTTTATTAGATGGTTATTTGCCAGCATTAAATATCAGCTAAGTCATAACTGAAATACTTGTAGGAAATAGGAAGCTACTTGGAAGAAAAGAAATAGGAGAAAATAAATGTGTAAATCAGAATCTAATCTGAGTATTTTGCCATTGGACAAAAATAAACGGCAGAGACTTAGTAATGGTCTTCTAATTGGTCCCCCCATTAATTTGCAATAAAATGGTTTGGCTTTTAATGAGGTCTGTGATATTCTTAGAGCCTGCTTATAAATAATATTTTGTATTTAATTCATTCTTACTTGGCTAGCTTTTTTTTTTTTAATTTATCTTTAACCATGATATATGTTTATGCCCTTGAAAAGCCTTTTCCTTTCCAAATATTCCTGCCTAGAGTTTCATCTCTCTCTCTCAGCTTCTTTCTCAGTAGTCCAAATCTATATACTGTCAAATCACAGATGTTCTCCATACTTTCCATTTTTAATTCAACTATTTTACTTAATGTTTTACTCCTCTGTATAGGGTTTATTATAACTAATAATATTAATTATAAGGTCATAAGTAACTAAACTATGAAATTAAATGAAAGAAATTTATTTTTCACTTTGCTGCACCTTTTATTTTTCTTTGCTGAAGTAAGCTTCCATTGGCTAGATTTTCAGCCCACTCAGCCTAAAATTATTTTTTCCTTTTTGAATATATTACTGAAGATATGATAGGCTTGTTAAAATTCTGTATTTTCTTAATATGTAAGCCTACACATGGAAGAGTATTTCTCTACTGCTAATCTTTATTATCTCCTTCAAACTGAAGGCACTTACCTCAGATATACATTATATGTTAAACCATAGCAAATAAATCAATGAATGAAGCAACACAGAATTTAAAATCTAAATGACCATTCAACTATGCATGTTGCTGTAGAGATTTAACTCTAGGACATCAAAATCTATAAACCTCATCAGGTAAGGGGCAGAATGTAGGAGAGCATTAGAGGAATTGATTCTAGGTTCTTCAGTAACCTCATTCCTGAAGGTCTTTGCAAAACATTATGCACTTTTGTGTGTGTGTGTGTGTTTTTTTTAAGATTTTATTAATTTGAGAGAGAGAGCATGAGTGGGGGTGGGGGGGGCTCAGTGAGACAAAGAATCGAAGACCCTGAAATCATGACCTAAACCAAAATCACACGCTTAACCAACTGAGCAACCCAAGTGCCTCCATCGTGCAGCTTTTCAAAATCTAATCACCTGGAAATGACGTCTGTATTCTCTTCATTTGCCTTTTTATTGGTAAAAATTTAATGATGCTTTTTAAAAGCCAGGGTGCTGAGAGCTTTTGAACTCTTGAAGTTCATACTATGTAGAAGATATTTAAGAGCATATGTAAGGGTAAATTATATGTAAAGACACATAATAAGCCATATAATATTGAGTTACTATTGACATACTTGTTTTTCTTCTGCAGCAGCAATGATAATTATGTAAATAGGTCAAAAGCCACTGTGTTTAAAAATTGATGATTTTAACATTAAAGCCTGAAATGGGATTTTTTCCAACATTGGATAAATATTTAATTACAGAAAAGTGAGCAATTTAAAACAAGACACAATCCAGGCAATTGTTTTAACAATTGTTAAAGGCAGAGTAATTGTTTTAACTGAATCACATTTATAACAAAGTCATAAGTCATTTTCTTTCATTTATCCAGATTGATGCAGACCTTGAACAAATAGGAAATGTAATCTGCCATACAAGAACACTTTATTTTGTAGCTGTTAATGGACTCTTGAAATTTCTTTTGGCAGATGGAGATGGACACATGGATCACTTACTGCCAGGCTGTGAAGATAAAAACTGCCAGAAAAGCATCATTTACTTAGCAAGATCTGGAACGAAACAGGTATATCAGCTTGTTTTTTAATGTCAATAGAATTACCTTCTTAAAAAAAATCTTCAGAGATTAGAAAAAGTATTTGGGGCACCTGGGTTGTTAAGCATCTGCCTTCCTCTTGAGTCATGATCCCAAGGTCCTGGGATCAAGCCCTGCATCGGGTTCCCTGCTCACCTCTTCCATTCCCCCTGCTTGTGTTCCCTCTCTGGCTGTCTGTCAAATAAATAAAATCTTAAAAAAAAAATAAAAGATATCTGAAGAATTAGAACACAGAAAAGCCCTATATAAATTATTGATGTCCTCATTTGAATTTAGTGAAATGAATTTAAATCTTTTTGTGTTTGTTTATTGAGGGGGAAGGCACTGTTATAATCATTTCTGGTTAAGAAGACCTATTCTTGGTCCTGTAATTAAATGATCCATTAGAATTTTATAGGCTAGGAATATTGTAAAATGCACTGTAACTATAATAAAAGGTTATGGAGAGGGGTGCCTGGGTGGCTCAGTGGGTTAAAGCTTCTGCCTTTGGCTCAGGTCATGATCTCAGGGTCCTGAGATCAAGCCCCGCATCAGGCTCTCTGCTCAGCAGGGAGCCTGCTTCCCCCTCTCTCTCTACCTGCCTCTCTGCCTATTTGTGATCTGTCTCTCTCTCTCTCTCTCTGTCAAATAAATAAAATCTTAATAAATAAATAAATAAATAATAAAACGGTTATGGAGAAGAACATCACATCTATTGTCAAGGCTAATCTTGTCTTTATTTGTGCTGTCTAGATCTATTTCATTCTCTCAAGCTAACGTTTTACCTGTAGCTTGTACGTAAATAGTTTAGAATCCAATGGTCATAGCAGATTAATGTGGCAATGGCAGGTTGTAACATTGAGAGTTTTTCATATTGTTAGCACTACCAGAGAAAACCAGTATTATTGTAGAACTGGAATTAATAAGTTTTGTTTTTCTATCTCAGAGTAAGAAATGATAGAATAACATACTGACTTTTATTGCCCTTACAGGAAACCACATTTTATACTAAGACACTAAAGAAATGTCTTCATATAATCAACAGTCTAAAAACATTTAGCTTCTGTACCTATAAATTTTATTATCTTAAGCTTTTCTCAGTTTTGAATCACTGAAAACATTAGGTCAAATAACAGCTAATCATTGTTTCATAGGTATAAACATAGTAATTATAGCCTAGCCTCAAGAAACAGACTACTATAAAAAAAAAAAAAGAAGAAAGAAACAGACTACTATAAGAATATTTTAAAATTATACAGTCATCTCTCTCTGGGAAGATAAATGTCACAGTTCTTTGGTGACTGTTAAGAATGTTATATTAATAAAAAACCTTTTTACTTTTTAGACCTTTATACATTTACCTTAATAAGAATACTTTATCCTCATTAATAAACTGTCAACCTTTTCAGAAGTTTGTGATAACAGCATTTTGTGACATTTCCCATCTTTTCCAAAACAAAACCAACTGTTTTTTTCAAAGTCAAATAAATCATTAAAACATTTTGATGATAAATAATATTTTTTGCTTCTAAGAAAGATTAAAAAATTAATCTAAGGTGTAAACGAGTTTTTTTAAACATCTTGCTTTCTATAATCTCTAAATAAGTATTTATTGTTAGCTATTTTTTCTCTTTTTCCTTGGCAAGTTATACTTTCTTTGGAAAATCTAGAATATGTACTATGTACTAAACCCTTTTCAAGAAGCCATTTTTAATATCATTTGACTTGGAGCCATATAGAATTACCTGCTTAAAAGAAACATATGTAGGCATGTTTAGCCTGCTGTCATTTCAAGCCAGCTGTGCTGGTTTGAACATCTCTAGGGTGTGTTCCAGTATCCATACGCTTAACTAATTATGGACATATTTATAATTTTAATGGTATGATTTCCACTCTTCAGATTTTTAGTTTGTATTAGGTTATTAGAAGTAGATGAGGGTGCTCAAAAGAGAAATAGATTTCCAAAAGCTCTTTTTGAAATCAACTTTATTCTCTCTATTCTCTTCATTATAATCAATACAAAAATAAAGAGCTTACTAAAAGTAGATTCCAGCTATTTTGGTAACAAAGCTCATCCCCCTTGACAGGCAGAGCTTCTTCAGGGCTGATGTTGTCAGGGAACGTCAGAACTCTTGACTCTGAAGATGGTGACTGAAGTCATCATCATGTATAAAAGGCAAAGCAGGGTTACAAGGGAGATTCTGTCATCTTCTAACTTTCTCCCTAAGCTGATCCTCCTGAACGGACATCGGTACTAGATGATATTGCAGTTTGCTCTAATTTATAAAATATTCGTTTGCTGGGTGCTTAGATGGCTCAGTGGGTTAAGCGTCCAACTCACGGTTTCCGGTAAGGTCATGATCTCAGGATCTTGAGATCAAACCACCTGTTGGGCTTCATGCTCAGTGAGAGTCTGAGATTCTCTCTCTCCTTTTCCCCCTCATTCTCTCTTCTTCTCTAAAATAAGTAAACAAATCTTTAAAAAATATTCTTGAAATTACATTTCCACTCAACACAGCTTTAAAATGGGGGTATTCAACTATAGGAATCAACATCAATTCAAAACTAAGATTCTGTGATTTTGTGAAAAACTTTCAAAGGCTCTGTTGTACCAGTTCAAGGAAAATGACTAATGATGAAATTTAAATGGGACTTTATTTTTTCTAGAGTATCAATTATCTGTTCATCAAAGTAAATTATAATACCCTTAGATTGTAGATATAAAGAAGTTTAAGTAAGATGATGTTTATGAGGACTTTTAATAGATCATTTATTTTTCAAATGGTGAATTTTTTTTTCTAAAGTAACTGTAAAATCTAATCTTTTTCCTCTTATTCCATAGTGGGTTCCAGTCCTTCAGGAGTTCAGCAACAAGGGCACACTCTGGGGCTTTGTGCCGTTTGTGCATGAACAACGACCAACTGAAATACCACTTCCAATTACCCTTCATATTGGAGACTACAACATGGATGGCTATCCAGATGCTCTTGCCATACTGAAGAATACATCTGGAAGGTATGGAAATTAAGTCAAGTGAGAAATATTTGTAAAAATTCTTTGATTTGATACTTTGTTAACTGAATAGCACCTAAATATGGTAGAGTACCTTAAATAAGGAACATGATGAGTTTGGTTCCTATTTCTTTACATTGTAACTAAACTTCCAGTGGCTTAGAATACGTGTTCTTTTCCACTAATTTATATTTTATAGAACAGAAACAAAAATATGAAAAGGATCATTTTTAAAAGGCCAAATTTTTTTCTTTTAATGAGTATAATTTAATATTCAATTCAATTCAAAAAACACTAGCTTGAGCCTTTTTTCTGTGCAATTACACACGACCCCTACAGTTAGGAAGCTTCCATTCTGGAGATAGATATTTGCTGGAAAGCAAATAACTGCCATATAATGTATTACATTCAATAATAGAGGCATATACAGAGGACGGAGTGATTGTACTCTATTTTTTGTGCGTTTTTTCCCTAGAAATAGTTGAAATTTTGTTTCCTTGTTGGTTTAATTTCTGTATGTGAATATAGTTAACACAAAATGTTACATTAATTTCAAGTGTACAATCTAGTGATTTTTTTTTTTAAAGATTTTAATTATTTATTTGAGAGAGATCACAAGTAGGCAGAGAGGCAGGCAGAGAGAGAAGAGGAAGCAGGCTCCCCGCTGAGCAGAAAGCCCGATGTGGGGCTCGATCCCAGAACCCTGAGATCATGACCCAAGACAAAAGCAGAGGCTTTAACCCACTGAGCCACCCAAGCACCCCCAACCTAGTGATTTGACAAGTCTACATTATGCTGTGCTCACCAGTAGCTACCATCTGTCACCATACAACACAATTACAATACCATTGACCATTGACCAATATTCCTTATGCAATGCCTTTTATTCCTGTGACTTACTCTTTCCACAATGGGAAGCCTTATCTTCTACTCCCTTTCACTGGTAAGGCCAAATTTTTTTTTCCTTTTCTTTTTTTTTATTTTTATTAACATATAATGTATTATTTGCCCCAGGGTACATGTCTGTGAATCATCAGGCTTACACATTTCACAGCACTCACCATAGCACATACCCCCTCCCCAATGTCCATAACCCAGCCACCCTCAGTTTGTTTTATGACTTTAGGAGACTCTTATGGTGTGTCTCCTTCCCAATCTCATCTCGTTTCATTTCCCTCCCCCACCCCACCATGACCCTCTGCCCTGCCTCTCAAATTCATATCAGAGAGATCATGTGATACTTGTCTTTCTCTGACTGACTTATTTCGCTTAGCATAATACCCTCAAGTTCCATCCACATCATTGCAAATGGTAAGATTTCGTTTCTCTTGATGGCTGCACAGTATTCCATTGTATATATACCACATCTTCTTTATCCATTCATCTGTTGATGGACATCTAGGTTCTTTCCATAGTTTGGCTATTGTGGACATTGCTGCTATAAACATTCAGGTGCACATGCCCCTTCAGATCATGACGTTTGTATCTTTAGGGTAAATAACCAGTAGTGCGATTGTTGGGTCTTAGGGTAGCTCTATTTTCAACTTTTTGAGGAACGTCCATACTGTTTTCCAGAGTGGCTGTACCAGCTTGCATTCTCACCAACAGTGTAAGAGGGTTACCCTCTCTCCACATCCTCACCAACATCTGTCATTTCCTGACCTGCTAATTTTAACCATTCTGACTGGTGTGAGGTGGTATCTCACTGTGGCTTTGATTTGTGTTTCTCTGATGCTGAGTGATGTTGAGCACTTTTTCATGTGTCTGTTAGCCATTTGGCTGTCCTTTTTGCAGAAATATCTATTCATATCTTCTGCCCATTTCTCGATTGGATTATTTGTTCTTTGGGTGTTGAGAAGTTCTTTATAGATTTTGGATACTAGCTCTTTATCTTATATGTTATTTGTGAATATCTTCTCCCATTCTGCCCATTGTCTTTTAGTTTTTCTGACTGTTTCCTTTGCTGTGCAAAAGCTTTTGATCTTGATGAAGTCCCAATAGTTCATTTTTGCCCTTGCTTCCCTTGCCTTTGGTGATGTTTCTAGGAAGAAGTTACTGTGGCTGAGGTCGAAGAGGTTGCTGCCTGGGTTCTCTTCTAGGATTTTGATGGAGTCCTGTCTCACATTGAGGTCTTTGATCCATTTTGAGTCTGTTTTTGTGTATGGTTCAAGGAAATGGTCCACTTTCATTCTTCTTCATGTGGCTGTCCAGTTTTCTCAAAACCATTTTTTGAAGAGACTGTCTTTTTTCCACTGGATATTCTTCCCTGCTTCATCAAAGATTAGTTGACCATCGAGTTGGGGGTCCATTTCTGGGCTCTCTATTCTGTTCCACTGATCTATGTCTCTGTTTTTGTGCCAGTACCACACTGTCTTGATGAATATAGCTTTGTAATAGAGCTTGAAGTCAGGAATTGTGATGTAAGCCCAAAATTTTTAAAAACAAATGACCCAGTTACATTTTGAGACTGAAAACCATTTTATTTAAGACCTTAACCTCAGCTTCAGTCTCAGTTCAACCACTTACCACCCATGTGACCTTAGGCAGATTACCTAAACTCATCTGTAAGATAAGAGTAATAATTGTTTCTGTTTCATGCAGTTGTAGTGAAGATTAAATGAGGTAGAAATAAGTGAAGCACTTAGTAAGTACCCAGCACATACAGACTTACAGTGAATATTGACTTACTTTTGCTTGTTTATAACTACATGAAAATTCAAACATGATTATTGATATTATTTGTATAAATAAAAAGTATATTTATTACATTACATTATCAATGATTTTGAGTGCTGCAACTCCTTTTTTTCCTTAGGTAGAGGTACCAGTAGATAAACCAATTGCAGATTCCATTAATATGACTCTTCCTAAATTTTAATACCTTATTGTTTTCTTCCTATAACGATTGTATTTCTTGGCCCTTATTCTTTTTTTTTTTTTTAAAGAGTTTATTTATTTATTTCACAGAGAGAGAGATCACAAGTAGGCAGAGAGGCAGGCAGAGAGAGAGGGGAAGCAGGCTCCCCACTGAGCAGAGAGCCCGATGCGGGGCTCGATCCCAGGACCCTGAGATCATGACCTGAGCCGAAGGCAGAGGCTTTAACCCACTGAGCCACTCAGGTGCCCCAAGAATTTAGCATTCTTTAGCACACTCTTCCCACCCCACTGATTCCCCATTCAGTGATATCATCACCATTTATTTACTTATTTTCACATTTGTTGCTATAATTATTTATACTTGACTATTATACTTGGCTACAAAGTTTGCTGGTTTCTTTGGTCACCATTGAACATAATGTGTTCCATTCTTTCCTTGATTCATGTATTATTTTTCTGAATACATTATCAAATAATTATATCAGGGAGAGTATACAGAGTCTAAGACTTTCTGTATCTGAAATTTTTTTTTTCCTCTACCCAGAATGCTAACTTGGCAGAGTATAGGATTCTGGGTTTAAAATGATTTTATTTTATATCCTTAAAGATACTTCACCATTAAATTCTAATTTTCACATTTGCTAGTGAAAAGTCTGATACTAATCTGTTTGTTCACATTCATGTTCTAGATAAAAGGTTTATACTTGATCTGTAGTGTTCTGAAATATTGTAAGATTGAATCTAACTGTGACTTCTACTTCTGTTAAATTTCTTTTTGTTATTTTCATCTTTTCTTTGAATCTTTTGACTCTTTCTTGTTTACATATTCATCTTTTCTGATCTAATGCAAGAACTTCTAGATCTGTCTTTCATTGTCCTCACATTTTTTTATCTCTTGTGTGTGCTGAGTTCAAGAAAATATTTGGCTCAACTCACTACCTTCATTACAGAAATGAAAAGGAGAGAATTTGGGGTTTAATTAATACAGGCTACTAGTCACTACTGTGAAAACAACTCATAAAATATGACTGACAAGGATCAGGAGCATCATTTTTTATGAGCGTAGAGGGCAGCACACTTCATTAATTACAAAGAGTAGTGAATGATATATGAATGTGTATGCTTGTCTTTCCAGACAGACTATATGATAAATTTCATTACTTATATAGTTTTGCTACCAAGATAAATTCCAATAAGCTTTTTCTATATAATCAATGAGTACATTGCCAACTTTTGCATAAAACTATACATTATACAGTAAAGTAAGCTTTTTAGTTGTTGAATCATTAGCATATATAGTTAACTTTTATAAATGGTGGGGGGATGCTGGGAATAATATACATCTATTATATTTATAAAAATCCATTTTATTGGGGCACCTGGGTGGCTCAGTTGGTTAAAGCCTCTGCCCAGGTCATGATCCCAGGGTCCTGGGATTGAGCCCCGCATCAGGCTCTCTGCTTGACGGGGAGCCTGCTTCTCCCTCTCTCTCTGCCTGCCTTTCTGCCTACCTGACTCTCTCTCTCCCTCTTTCTGTCAAATAAGTAATAGAATCTTTAAAAAAAAAAAAAAATCCACTTTATTTCATTTAAATTAGCTTCCTTACTAGAATAGTAGCCACAGTTTCATGACCTCTAAGGAACAGTAACATTGCTCCTTCATAAAGCAGTAATGTGGAAGATTTTGAACACCTATTTTTGTAATTCTTACCAGCTGTATGAGTTAGACTAATGGTGGTAGAAACTGGCACTATGGAATCCATTTCTCAGGATGACAGAATGGAAAATGACTCTCCTATTTGTCCATGATTAAGGTAGGACTTAGATTCAGACCTCTCTTAGGTATGTACTTGCGATCAAATATATTAATAAAAGAAATAAAACATACACTTCTTTCACTGCATTATATATCACATAAGTTTAAAAGAAAAGTTTATTTATAAATTCAGCTTAGAAGAGAAAGACAAAACCATGGACTTTAGATTCCAGTTTAAATGCTAGTGTGCCACTTAGGAGTTCTGTTTCCTTCAGTAAGGTTTGTATCCTATCTATGTACCTCCAAATCTGTAAGTATAGTTATACCTCCCCTACAAATTTCTTGTGAGGTTTTCATGAAATACCATTCCTTCCCCCCACCTTTCCTCTCAAGCTAACCTTGAGAAGGTTAAGAAGCCTGTATTTAAACTAGACTGTCAACAACATGAATGTTGACTTTAGTTCCAAAGACCTGTTAACAACTATGTAGCCTCTGAACATATTATTGTCAGGGAAGGAACTGATGGCTAACTTTAAACCACAACTCCTAAACCCAGTATGTTTATGTGTTAGAAATTTAAAATATGTAAGTTAAAACATATCAATCTAAGCATATAATGTAAATATTTTTTTTAAATCTAAATGGTTTAGTGAGATTGGAATTTTTCTCAAAAGACAACATATTAGGGTGCCTGGGTGACTCAGTCATTAAGCGACTGCCTTCAGCGCAGGTCATGGTCCCGGGGTTCTGGGATCAAGCCCCGCATGGGGCTCCGTGCTCGGCAGGAAGTCTGCTTCTCCCTCTCCCACTCCCCTGCTTGTTTTCCCTCTCTCACTGTGTCTCTCACCATCAAATAAATAAATGAAGCCTTTAAAAAAAAAAAAAAGACAACATACTTACTCAGAAAACAATAGTCTCAAAATTCTGACAGATTGAATACTTTAACTAAAGGTAGAATGGTTTGCCAGTTTCCAAAGGAAAATGAGTAACACTTAATCAGAATTAAAAAGTATTAGTAAAAAATTTTCTTCTGTCGACTTCAAGAGGTAACTTAAAATTTTCTTAGTCTTTCCAGATTCTCTATATGCAAGCTTTTTTCCCTAAGGCTGATAGATTAAATGCTACAATTGGTCACTGTTTTCAGTGTCGTTACCCATGAATTAAGAAACAAAAGGACCAAACCAAAAATAAAAGGTCTCTGGTAGCATAATCTATCTTTTTGTGTAAATCCATCACCTTTTTCACTTTCTTCATGAGCAAAGGGAAAGGCACAGTCATAAAGAATAGAAAATGAAAATATATATTAGCACTGTTACCCATGGTCTTTGTATCTTTGTCATTAAATTAAATAGAATTTTTAAGAGCTAGGGCTGTTTTTGTGTGTTATTGTTTTTTTACAGAGAGGCTTGATTCAAACCAAGTGTTTTCTTCATCCCTAATATCCACAAAGCCAAACATATCAAATATAGACCAGGCAGCAAAGCAGCAGGACACATGGTATCAGAATTAGATTTGATGAAAAAGATTTATCTTGGAATCCTGACTTTGGGTCATCTTTTCCTTGTCTGTGAAATGAAGCAAATACTTATGCTATGTTACAGAGAAGTTGTCAAAACAAGATAATATATATGTAAGAGGAAACTACAAAATGTTTTATTAAGTTAAGCCTTTATTTTAATCTCTATTCATTGATAACAGTTTTTTATTACTTCAAGCAAGTATTTACAATGTTTAAATTTACAGCATTTAGAAATTGCAATATTGAGATTTGGGGTATAGTATAATCTCCTTTCATTATACATATTAGACATTAACATTGCTAAAAATAATAATAAAAAACATAAAGGTCATAACTAAAGAGGTCTATTCCTTGGTAATACTTCCACTAACTGAAATATTTGGGAAAGATGGTATGACTTTTTAAAAGGCAAAATTCAGATTACTCTTATAAATTTTGCTAAAGCATTTATAGGCTTGCCTTTACTGTAATACTGTAATATATTAATATTTTAATCAATTGTCTTTCAGTGAAAATCTGTACCAAGAATCTCCTTTGACTATTTGTTGATACAGGGAGGATTGTCTAAGGAGCATTGTTTTCTTGTTTTGTTCACTGTTTTGTTGTGCATTTTGTTCCCATTGTCTTTTAGGAATTCTCTCTAGTCATGAGTTTTATTTACCTTTATAAAGGCATATAAAGTACTTTTTTCCTATAGTTTTTAAAAATTTAGACTCATGGCCTTTTAGGGTTGAAAGGAAATTTAAAATCCTGTCATCCATTTCCCTCATTTATGAATTGATTAGAGCTCAGACCAGTTACGTGACTTAGCTGAGATCACTCAGTTAGTAGTGGAAATGACCAGATTACTTAATTAGTTCTGGATTCAGTATATTTAACTTTCCATTTGATTGTGCTGAGTATCAACAATTTTCCTACACTTGGGAGGGAACACTTATGCACTTAGATACAGAACTTAGTAAGACATATACATATCCTTATGGTGTTTCAATCTGACGAACCGCATAAATCTTTTGAAAAATTAAGTGCTGTGATTGAATAGTGCAAGAAATTATGAAAATGTACAGCAGGGCCATTTCTTCTATTCTAGAGGGATTCAAATGAGAAGACTTTCCTAAGGAAGTGATGTCAATAGTTGAAGTTGTTATATATGTATAATACTGTATAAGACAAAAGAAGTTAAGTTGAGACATTAACCCTATCCATGAACTTAATGTTTATTTTTCATCTTAACAACAAGCTGTGAATCTTATACAAATGGCCAAAAACACTTGAAAAGATGCCCAACATCATTTGTCATTAGTGAAATATAAATCAAAGCCATAATGAAATACCACTTCATAATCACTAACACAGCTAAAATCCAAACTCTAGTAACAAATGTGGCAAGGATGTGGATACATTGGGACTCTCATACATTATTGGCAGAAATGTAAAATGATAGAGCTGGTTTGGAAAACACTAGCAATTCCTCAAATATTGAACATAAAATTACCATGGAATCCAGCAATCCTATTCCTGGATATATATGCAACAGAGTTGAAAACATCAGAGTGTTCTCAGTGCTGGTTCTCTCTGCAGGCTGTAAGGAAGAATCTGTTCCTTGCTTTCTCCAGATTCTCAAGGTTGCCAACATTCCTTGGTTCATGGCCTGTTCCTCCATTGTCAGAGCCAACAGAGGAGTATCTTTGTATTAGGGTTCTCCAGACAAATGGAACCAATGGGATATGTATAGATAAATAGATGGTGAGAGAGAGATTAATTATAGGTAATTGGCTCACGTGATAATGGAGACTGACAAGTACTATGATCAGCAGTTAGCAAACTCAAGACCCAGAGAGCCTTCTGTAATTTCAGGCCGAGTTTGAAGGCCTAAGTACTAGGAAACTCAGTTCTGGCATGCTCGACTCTTGATCTCAGTGCTGCAAGTTCAAGCCCCACATTGGGTTTAGAGATTACTTAAAAATAAATATTAAAAAAAAATTCTGAAAAAAAAAAAAAATTTCTGAATGCTCAAGACCCAAGAAGAGCCAGTGTTTTAATCCAAATCCAAAGGCCAAAAAAGACCAATGTTTTAGTTCAGGAGGAGTTCCCTCTTACTCAGCCTTTTTTATTCAGGTCTTCAATTGATGGGATGAGGCCCATATACATTAGAAAGGGCAATCTACTTTATGCATTTTACAAATGTGAATGGTTTTTTTGTTGGTGTGTGTGTGTGTGTGTGTGTGTGTTTCAATTAATTTTATTTTATTTTTTCAGTGTTCCAAGATTCATTACCAAGGTGAATGTTAATCCACACTGGGTGCAGAGCCTAATGCAGGGCTCAGTCTCACAACCCTGAGATCATGACCTGAGCTGAAATCAAGAGTCAGACACTTAACAGATTGAGCCACCCAGGCACCCCAACATCAGTCTTTAACATCCATATTTTTACAAACAGCAGTCTGTTAAAGGTAATGGAGGCTTTTTTTAAATCATGTTCCAGCCTCTACCAGTTACCCAATTTTAAAACCACTTTTACATTTTTAGATATTTGTTACAGCACCACCCTACTTTTGGTATCAGAATATGTATTGGTTTCTTACTGCTACCAATTTCCTGACAAATTACCACAAACTTAGTTTATTCTATAACAATTCTGAAGGTCAGAATTTCTGTATGACTCCTTTAAAGCTAAAACCAAGTGTTACGAGGTCTGGTTTCTTCTGGAGGCTCAAGTCAAGAATTCATTCTTTGATGCACTTCAGCTTCTAGAAACTATTCTCATTCTACCAAGGCCCATATCAGCAGTTCTGATGATCCCACATCACATTACCTTCTTCCTCTCTGCTTCTGACCTCAAGTGTCCTTCTAGCTCTAACTCTGATCTCCTTCTTTCATGAGGACCCTTGTGATTACATTGGGCCCACCCAGATAACAGGATAATCTCCATATCTCAAATCTTTAACTTGATCACTTCTGGAAGTTCTTTTTGCCTTTCAAGCTAAGGTATTTAGAAGTCCTGGGGACTACAGTGTGGCATTTTTGGTTGACCAATATTCTTTGTGCCACAAGTTGTATATTGGTACATTTTTCTCATGATAATTGTTAATTTTACAGAGGACTGATGATGTGTCCTAAGTGCTTTGATAGGAGATTTAAATATGATATTTCATTTAATGCTCACTACTACCCTAGTAAGCTAATTGTTGTTACCCCCTCATTATAGATGAGCAAACTGAGGCTGCCATAAAATAGACTGAACACAAATGACAGCATATATGAGATGGTGGATGGTATTTAAGATATAAATTTGGGGGGCACCTGGCTGGCATAGTCAGTTGGCCATTAGACTCTTGGTTTTGGCTCAGGTCATGATCTCAGGGTCATGAGATTGAAATCTTGCCTTGGGTTCCACAATCAATGCAGCTTTCTTAAGATTCCCTCTGTCCCTTCCCCACCATGCTCTCACTCACTCATTAAAATAAATAAATCCTTTAAAAATAAAATACTGAATTTTCGAAACTAAGTGGAATAGCCAAAACAATCTTGAAAAAGAACAAAGTTGGAGGTCTCAGACTTCCTGATTTCAAAACTTACAAACCATAGTAATCAGAACAGTGTGGTACTGGCATAATGACAGACAACAGGATAGAATAGAAAGTTAAGAAATAAACCTTCACATATATGGTCAAACCATTTTTAACAAAGATGCTAAGACCATTCAAGGGAAAGGACAGTTAAATAGTGTTGGGAAAACAATATCCACATGAAGAAACAAAGAAAAAGGGAGGAAGGGAGGGAGGGAGGGAGGGAGGGAGGGAGGGAGGAAGGAAGGAAGGAAGGAAGGAAGGAAGGAAGGAAGGAAGGAAGGAAGGAAGGGGCGAGAAAGCAGGAAGGAAGGAAAGAAGGAAGGAAGGAGTTGGCCCCTTACCTTCTACTGTATTCAGAAATTAACTGAAAATTAATCAAAACCTAAAGATAAGAGCTAAAACTATAAAATACTGTGCAAACATAAGTCGATTTGGCAATGACTTCTTGGATATGACACCAAAAGAACAGGCAACAAAAGCAGAAACAGACTAATGGAACTGCATCAGAATTACAAATTTTTGTGTGTTAAAGGACACTATCAACAGTGAAAAGGCTACCCATAGACTATAAGCAAATATTTATAACTTATTAATCAAATAAGAGGTTAGTATCTGTAATATATAAAGAACTCCCAACAAATCATAAACACAACAATAAAAACGTAAAACAGACAAAGGACTTGGATAAACAATTCTTCAAAGAAAATATACAGGGGCCAATAAGCACATGAAAAGATACCTGACATCGTGAAACACTAGAGAAATGCAATCAAAACCGTAATAAGATATCACTTCACACAAGTTAGGATGACTGTTATTTTATAAGAAAAGAACAAATTTTGGTGAGGAAGTGAAGAAATTGGAACACTTGTACATTTCTGGTGAGAATGTAAATTGCTGCAGCTGCTATGGAAAACAGTATATTGGTTCCTCAGAAAATTAAGAATAGAATTACCACATGATCTAGCAATTCTTCTGGGTATGTATCCAAAAGAATTGGACTCCAGTAAATATTTGTATGCACTATGCACAATAGTCACGGAAAAAGAAACCCATGTGACCATCAACAGATGAATGGATAACAAAATGTGGTGGATAATGGAATATTATCAGCCTTAAAAGGGAAGGAAATTCTGACACATGTTACAATATGCTTGAACCCTGAAGACATTATGCTAAGTGAAACACCAGTCACAAAAGGACAAATTAATATTAGAGTAGTCAGATTCATACAGACAGAAAATAGAATGGTGATTACAAGGTGCTGAAAGGAAAAGGGAGTGAGGAAATAGCGTTTAATGCATATAGAGTTTCAGTTTTTGAAGATGAAAAAAGTTCTGAAGATGGATAGTGGTGATGATTGCACAACAGTATGGATGTGCATAATGCAACTGAACTGTGTACCTTAAAATTGTTAAAATGATAAATTTTATTTTCCTCAACATATAGGAGAATATTAAGAGAGTTTATCTGCATCTGCAAAAATGGAGACATTATAATATGTTATCTAAGAGAAGGAAAAAAACCTGTCTTTCCTTACCATAATGACCTCAAAAACACCTAAAATATTATTTTAGTCAACTAAGCTGATATATATGTTTTCTTTTTCTTCTATTTTAATCTTTGTGTTATTTTAGTTTGTGAAGGTATCTTTTACGCAAATTATACTTCTTCATGTTTCATTCACCTAGAAAATAAATAGTGCTGGGCATTTTTTTTTTCAGGTTGTTAGAGCAGGAAGAAGAAAAAACAAAGCCCTCATTTCCCATTGAGTTTTACATTCTGGTGGTTGTGGATGAGGCCAGGATGTCTACTTTAACTCATATTTGTCAAATAAGGAATTGCCAAAATAATAACTTTTGAGATTAAGCTAAAACTGTGAGGAGATAATCACATGAGAACTGCATCATAAAATTTGATCAATAATTTACACATTGAACAAATTTTATTGAGGGTATACCATGTTCCTGACCCTATATTATACTTGGAAAATAATAGCATGTAATGAATAGAGTCCCTAATTTCCTACGGTTGACATTATAATGGAAGGACAGATTGCAAACAAATATATGTAAATATAAAATGTAAAAAATAAATGTAAAATAATAAAATGTAAAATAAATGTAAAAAATAAATTAAGCAAGATAATATGTGACAGAGTGGAAGTAGACAGTGAGGAGATGGTAGATAATTTTGGACATAGAAATCAGGTGATGTCTTTTTGTGACAGTGACTTTTGAGCAGAAACCTGAATTAAACGAGCAAGAAGCCATGGACTGTCTACTTAAAGAACATTCTAAGCCAGAGGAAAAATGTCTTGAAATATCATGTTAGAATATTCCAGGAAAATGAGTATGACTAGAGTGAGTGATCCAGAAAATAGTAGAAAATGAGGCTAGAGAAGTAGCAAGGGGCCAGATGATTTACAACTTTATGGGCAACAGTCAGATTTGGATTTTACTTCAAGTATCATAGAAACACTTTAGAGATATGAACAGATGCAGGATTTAAATTTTAAAAGAATCATTTCTAATTATTCTTGCTCCTGTTTGAAGAATGGGTTTGGGGTGAGACTGAGCAAGATTTGAATAAAGGAGGCCAATTAGGAAGCTGCTGCACAACTATAGGCAAGAGATAATCATGACTTAAGTTGATAGCAGTGAAGGTGTGGGAAAGTGATGTTTTGCTAATATATTTAGAGGTAGAACCAACACTTTCTAAAAGAATGAGAGGAGTCAAGGATGACTCCATTGTTTTTGCCCTGGTGAGCTGCGTGGATGGGGTTGCCATTTCCTGAGACAGAAAAAAACACTAAGGGAGAAGCAGTTTGGGTGCTGGAGAAAGGATTATGTAGATCTATTTTAGATATATTTTGGTTGAGATGTTCATTAGCCACCCCAGGAGAGTTGTTGTGTAGATAGCTAGATATGTATACATGAAGTGCAGGAGAGATAAAATAAGGCTGAAGTAAAAAATGGAGAGGATCAGCCTGTATATAATATTAAGACTTTAAAATTGAATGATATAATTTAGATAATTGGTATAGACAGAGAAGTAGTCTCATAACAGCTATAGGGCCCTCTAACATTTACAAGTTAGGAACAAGAAGAACTAGCAAATGAGAATGAGGAGGTGTGGCCAGTGAGGAAAACCACCATAATGTGGCTTCCAGAAGAAAGAGTTTCAAGGAGTAAGAAATAATCAGCTATGTTAAATGTTGCTGAATCTGGATAAACTGAAAGTCTGAGAATTCACCATTAGATTTAGCAATGAAAAGCTCTTGGTAACTTGGATGAGATTGTTTTCAAAGGACTGAAATCCAGTTGGAGTAGATTCAAAAGTAAATGGGAGCTTCCAATTTCAGAGAAGATAGAATAATCAAAATACACTTTATCCCTTCTGATTATAATTAAAAATACATAAAACAATTATAATAAGACTCTGAAAGGTGGAGAAAAGAAAGTGGACTGGCTAGGGACCTCAGGACTTAGAGGAACAACCCAATTAATGAGTCTCCTACAAAATACAAACTCCTTTTGTATTTTTGTCCTAGTTAGTTTGGGGTTTTGTTTGTTGCTTCTCATATATACTGGCCTAGCTGATAGACTAGCCTGAAGCTCAGAAATGCTAGTGGCCAAAGACAAAACAAAAAGTCCTAAGACTCTCAAGCCAAAGGATTGGGAAAATGGAGAACTATTTTACAATGGAAATGCTTTTGGCCAAACCTAATATTATTTTTCAGTTTGGGATGCTAGAAGTCCAAGACTAGTGTGCCATCAAAGCTGACTTCTCTTCATTGCTATAGGCAGTCATCTTCTCACTACGTTCCACATGGCCTTTCCTCTATCTCTAGTATCTCTTCCTCTTCTTATAAGGAAACCAATCTCCTATTAGATTAGGGCCCCACTCTTATGACCTGACTTAACCCTAATTATCCTAAAGGCTCTATCTTTAAATACAGTCACATTGGAAGTTAGGGGTTCAACCTCTTAATTTTGGGGAGACATGATTCAATCCATGGCACCTACTGTACTCCAAATGAATACCAGACAGACTCTACTACCTCCTCATGGGGTGCCAAGAAAACTGAGGAGTAGAGCTTCGTGGAATATGCCAACTATGCATTAACAGGCAAAAGCACTCCTCCCCTTCTCACCTGGTGAAAAGACTAAAGCAAAGCCCTATTGACCACTGACCATAATAAGGTGGCATCCCACACTGTCTCTAGTTTACAGACTAGAGGAATGGAATGCTGTTCACCATCCCTACCTACTGTAACCAAATGTTAGCAATGAGTTCATGCCCTACCACCTACTAACAAGACTGTGCTGAGAAGATTAAAGAGAAGAGGGAGTTGGAGAAGGAGATTATTAAATCTGTTTGAAGTCCTGTGTTTGAAGCCTATGCCACTTGTGGACTTCAAACTGAAGTCCACAAAAGTGAGTTGGTAATTGCATCCTGATTGATTCCTCTAAAATAGAAGATTGAAATAGAAACTAGAGTCTTACAAAATGTCAAAGATACAATCGACAGTTGTTAAGAAACTGTCTTAAGTTGTTAAGAAAGTTGTTAAGGAAAATCAGAACTCAAATAAAGAAAAACAACTGGCAGGTGCCAACAAGATAACATAATAATGGAATTACCCAAAGAGTTCAAACTGCTACCATAAGAATGCTCCAACAGCAGTTACAAACCCTAGTGAAATAAACAGAAAAATAGAATAAAGTATACCAAAATAGAACTTTTAGAACTGAAAATTACAATAACTAAAATTTGAAACTCACAGAGGGACTCATAACAAAATACAGATCACAAAAGAGAGACTCATTGAACTTTATCTTAGATTAATAGAAATTATCCAGCTGATATTAGAAAGGATAAAGACTGAGGACAAAATGAACAGAGCCTTAGGATTTTGTGGTACAGTAGTAAAAGATCTACCATTTGCATCATTGGAGACTCAACAAAATAAAAGAATGCAGGGCTGAGAAACATTTAAAGAAATAATGGCAGAAAACATTCCAAATTTAGTGTAAGACATAATCCCACAGATTGAAGAATGAGCAAACCTCAAACAGATATAGAAGAAATCCAGAGGTGCCTTGGCTCAGTTAGTTAAGCATCCAACTTAGTTTCGGCTCAGGTCAAGATCTCAGGATTGTGAAATTGAGCCTCATGTCCAGTGTAGAGCCTACTTAAGATTCTCCTCCTCTTCTGCTGCCCCTGCCCTCCTTTTCCATCTCCCTCTCTAAAAAAAGGAGGACAAGGACAAGAACAAGGAGAAGAAGAAATCCACACGTAAGCAAATCTATGAAAACAGAGATGAAGAAAAAAATCTTAAAAGTGATCAAAGAAAAAGGAAGCATTGACTTTAGGAGAACAGTAATCCAAGTGACTACATATTTCTATCAGGGACCATGGATACCAGGGGAACTGACACATTTTTCAAGGGCTAAAAGAGAAGAATTATAAACCCTGAATTCTATGCCTATCAAAAATATTTACCAGGGACAAAAGTTAAATAAATGTATCCTCAATAGAATATATATTCTCAGTGGAAGAAAGCCTGAAAATTTGTAGTCAGCAAACCTGCTGTAAAATTATTAAAAGAAATTCTTCACAGAAAGAAAATAATATCATAATGAAACCTGGAATATCAATAATGAGGAAAGAAAGGGTAGATATCTGAGTAAGCAAAATATATTATTCTTTTCCTCTTGAATTATTTAAACTATCTTTGATGGTTGAAGGCAAATTACTGTACCATTTTCTGAAAGGGCTCTCATTGTATAAAGAGATAACATTCAAGATAATCTTATCATGAAAGGTAAATACACTAACTGGAAAGTTTTCCAGATTTCAGTTGAAGTGATAAAATCATGCTTGTACATGGTGATGTATGTTGTATATTAATGTAATCACTACAGCAACCAGTAAAGAAAGAGGAAAAAAAAACTAGGTACAGATAATCAAAAACAGTAAATAAAATGTAATATTTTTAAAATATTCAAATTACCAACCGGGAGGCAAAAAAAGAGGATAAGAATGAAAAACAGTGGAGACAACAGAGTGATTAGCCATGTTAAAACATAGCAAAGTTATAACCAATACTTATATTAAGTGTAAATGGTTAAAACATACTAATTAAAAAACAGAGACTGACAGAATGGATAAAAAATCATCAAATAACATGCTATCTACAAGAAGCATTTCAAATATAAAGATGTAAGTAGGGCAAAAGTAAATGAATAGGAAAAGATTACCATGCCAACAATAATTAAAAGAAGACTAGTGTAGCTATTTTAGGATCAGGAAAGTAGACTACAGACAAAAAAATTACCAGGGACAAAGAATGATATTATAACAGTATAAGAATATTAATTCAGCAAGAACAAACTGAAATCCTAAATGTGTATACTTCAAGCAACAGAGCTGCAAAAACATGAATCAAAAACTAGGATTTGGGCGCCTGGGTGGCTCAGTCATTAAGCGTCTGCCTTCGGCTCAGGTCATGATCCCAGAGTCCTGGGATCGAGCCCCGCATCGTGCTCCCTGCACTGCAGGAAGCCTGCTTCTCCCGCTACCATTCCTTCTGCTTGTGTTCCCTCTCTCGCTGTGTTTCTCTGTCAAATAAATAATATCTATAAAAAAAAGAAAAAATAATAATAGGATTAAGGAGAGAAATAAATCCACAAATATAGTGGGAGATATCAGTACTGCTCTCTTAATCAGTAGAACCATTAAACACAAAGTCAGCAAGATATGAAAGAACTGAACAATGCTATTAACAAAGATCTAATTCCCACTAACCAAGGACTCCGTGCAAAACCAGAAAAATGAACATTCTTTTCATGCAAACACATGGAACATTTGCCAAGATAGAACAAACCTAAACAAATATACTTGTACTTGTATGACCATGATGGAATTAAACTAAAAGTTAATTAAAGATAACAGGAAAACCTGTAAACACTTGGAAATTAAATAGCACACTTATAAATATTATGTTAGTCACAGAGGAAGTCTGAAGGAAAATTTTGAAATGTATTGAGCTAAATGAAAATGAAAGTACAAAATATCAAAATCTGTGGGATACAAATAAAGCAGTTCTTATGAAAAAATTTATAGCACTAAATCACATTAGAAAAGAATAGCTGTGTTAAGTCAGTAATCTAGAAATAAACCAAAATGATCTCAAAGCAGTCAGAAAGAAGGAAATAATACAGATAAAGAAAGAAATTAAGAAAATTTAAAACAGAAAAAATAGTAGACATAGCCAAATCAAAAGCAGGTTCTTTCAAAAGATCAGTAACCCCAAGCAAAACTGATTTAAAAAAAAGAAAAGAGATAGAATATACCAATAACAAAAGAAAAAAAGGCTATCACTACAGACCTCAAAGACTTAAAGGATAATGAGGGGCTACTGTTAACAACTCTACATGCACAAATTGACCCTGAGCATAATGTATCAATTTTTTGAAAACTACAAACTACGAAAACTTACCCAAAGTGAAACAGATGTTATAAACCATTGTATAACTATTTTTTAAATCCTTTTTTTGGTAGAAGCCTTCTGAAAAAGAAATTTCCAGGTCCAGAGTAAACTCATTTTTTAAGAGACCTACATAACCTTGATACCAAATCACAGAATTAAAAAAAAAAAACACGGACTAATATCCTTCATGAACAGAAATACAAAATTGCCAAGCAGTGATTAGCAAATTAAATCTCTTTGATTCTCCAATACCAATTGTTGAGTGTCCTCAACAATTTAATCCTATTCTGACACTAACTACCAGTGGTTAGTGTTAGACTCCACAGGCAGAAGGGTTCAGTCTCACAGGAATGCTCTCACTTCAGATGCCAACTTGTAAGTCCCAGTCTCTAGGCACTTCTGTCTGACTTGGCTACAAATCTTAGTATTCCTACAACACCCATGACTTCCAGGACTAATAATTTGTTAGAAGCACTCGCAGAACCTCATGAAAATGTTAAACTTACTATTAGTTTATTACACATACAAATGAATAGCCAGATGAAGAGGTATGTAAACCAAAGTCAAAACGGGTCATAGGCACAGGAAACCGTCCCCATGGAGTTGAGGTGAGTCACCCTAATGGTACATGGTTGTACCCACCAACTTGGAAGTCTCCTGAACCCTCCTGTTAAGGGGTTTTATGGAGGTTTCCTTGTTTAGGCATAATTCATTAAATCACTGGCCACTGGCAATTGATTCTAGTTTCTGTACCTCCCATCCCAGGAGGTTCCAAGTCTTGTTCTTTCTGGCATCCAGCTCCCATCCTGAAGCTATTGAAGGGCCCACCAATGGTCACTTCCACTCCTGTGGTTAAAAGGGGTTTGTTTTGAATATCAAAAGATGGTCCTATCAC
The DNA here is from genome assembly GCA_028646535.1 of Procyon lotor. Lineage (NCBI taxonomy): Eukaryota > Metazoa > Chordata > Mammalia > Carnivora > Procyonidae > Procyon > Procyon lotor. Next base: position 29,639,727 of record CM053620.1, read on the forward strand.
ACAGTAAATTCCAAGAGTTTTAGGAGCTCTGTGCTAGGGATAAGACAAAGACCAAATATATATTTTATATTACACCACACAATCCCAGCAATATATCAAAAGAATAACATCACAACCAAGTGGAGTTTATTAATGCAAAATTAGTTTCCTATTAAAAAATTGCTATATTCTCTAAAATGAGGAAAAAATCATATCAATTAACAAAAAAGTCATTGACAAAACTCAGCAACCATTCATGATCTAAACCCACAGAACTATGGGAACATAGAGAATTTTGTCAACTTGATAAAGAACTACAAAAAAATCTACAGCTAACCCTATGCTTAATAGTGAAAGGCAGACTAATGCTTTCTCCTTAAATTGGAAGCAAAGCAAGTATGTGTACTCTCAACAGTCAGTGTCAATAAATATAGTGCTGGAAGTCTTACCCTATGCAGTAAGACAAGAAAAGGAAATACAAGGAAATTAGAGAGAAAGAAATTGTAATTCCTCCATTGTAGTTGATGTGATTGTATAGAAAATTTCAAAGAATGTAGGGGGAAAAAACTTCATGGAAGGTTGCAGGATATGGGATCAATGTATTAAAAAAATATAAGCTGGCAGCTAACAGTTGGAAATAGCAATGAACAACACCATGCAATTTAAAGTAGAGAAATGAGATACTTAAGTGTGAAAAGTTTTAAAGTTCATGTGCCAGTAACTCCAAAATACTAATGAAAGAAATCAAAGAAGACTAAATTAAGAGACATGACACTGTTGAATTTAGAAAACTTAACACAGCAAAGATACCGTTGTTCCCCATCTCCCCATAGATTTAATATAATTCCTACCAAAATCCAATAGGATAAAAAAAATAAATCCAATAGAATTTTTTAGGCAAACTGATTCTGTAATTTATGAGGAAAGACAAAAAACTAGAAGAGCTAAATCGATTTTGAAAAAGAATAAAATTGTTGGAATCACACTACCTGAGTAGAAGATTTTACAATATAGTAACAGTAGGATGGGCAAAGCAGTAGATAGATCATAGATCACATAGATCAATAAAACAGATAATAAAGTCAGACAAGTACAACTAACTGATTTTTGACAAAAAGTGCAATAGCATTTCAGTAGTGAAATGATTGTCTTTCAACAAATGATATTGGAACAATTGAACATTCATAGGCAAAAATGAAGAGTCACTTTGACCTAAAACTTCACACATTACATAAAAATTATCATAGACTATGCGTGGCTATGCTGTCAGTGAGTATTTCATGGGATGTTGATTTCTGTTAGCTGATAATCATCACTGTTTCTCCTCTAGTTGCTGGATTATTTTCCCCTCACTTATTAATACCACTGTCCCTTCTTCCCCGTTGCTACTACCAGTTTTTTTCCTGCAGTAGCAGCATCAGGGATTCCAAAATAACAAGTTTCACAATTGTTTTCTATGCAGAAATACTCCTTATCTAAGACTGAGTATAGCAAGTCTGTAACAAAACAGCAGCCAAATTTCTATTCAGGAAGGGATGGAAAGAAGTCAGCTTGCTTCTCTTTCCTTCTCTTAGTCTCTCATCCATTCCACCTGGGCTCTGGGTTCTTCCATTTGAAATATGGAATGATGTAGCACTACTTACCTGGTCTGTTTCTGAATCAGACTGACTAAATCATTCCTTATGTCTAGTAAGAAACATTTGTAAATGACTCCTTCCATCTTGCAAGTCTCTGATACTCTAGGAAATCCTAACTTTTTGTCACACTTGCTTCACATTTGCTTCACATCATTTAAATACACTTGACACCTCTGTGAATCCTGTATTATACACTGACACTTTTATACACAGACTCTCCATAGAATGCATTTCAAATGTACTCTATTATCCCCGTTCACAGAGTGACACAGAATACAAGTGTCAAAAAGCATTCTAATACTTATATGATGTGAGAGCAATGATTTCCATAAATTTCAGTCCTGAAGACGGTCTTAACAAATGTGTATGGACAACTGTATGGCAGCGTAGGGAAGAGTTAGCTGCCCCTTTTCTGTTTTTGGTGACGATTTCTTCATTTCAACCATATCAACTCATACTCTCTAAAGATGGCTACCACAAACATACATCAGTAGTTTAGTGGACTGTCACCATTTTTCCGCAGAGAGCAATTAGGAAAACCTTGTATGTCTTATTCATGAAGTTCTTTAGTTTAATGATTAGAAAAGAATGATCTTCTCCACTCCTATTTCATAGTAACTTACATGAATGTTAAAACCATGAAGAACTGAGATTTTCTTCATATGTTGTATATTATGCGGCCCTTCATCTTCCATGGGAAATTAGGGAGGCATGACTCCCACCTAATGCAGAAGGGCATCTAATATCTTTGATGTAGCAACAATCAGACTCAATGGTTTCATACACACATTAGGAATAAAGGAATTTTCTAAAGTGATTTGAGAATCAAATACATTGTTTGTTACTCAAAAATGGCAAATAAGGTCAATGTAACAAAAAAGCACATTGAAATTAACTGTATCTACGGAAAAATGCACCCACTAACTTTGTTTAGGTTTCTAGGTTTATTTGCTTTAAACAAACCTAGAAACTGTACTCAGTACCCAGAAATGAATGGAAATAAACTTCAGCTCTCTTTTAGACAGGAGGAGTATCAGGAAATGAGGGGAAGAAGGTATTTGAATAAATATGCAGGGGAACCTGGGTGGCTCAGTCATTCAGCATCTGCCTTTGGCTCAGGTCATGATCCCAGGGTCCTGGGATGGAGCCCCCATCAGGCTCCCTGCTCCATGGGAAGCCTGCTTCTCTCTCCCGCCACTTCCCCTGCTTGTGATCCCTCTCTTGCTGTGTCTCTCTCTGTCAAATAAATAAAAAAAAATCTTTAAAATAAATAAATATGTGACAAAGTTGAAACAAATTTCTTCTGCCGTAGTTATTATATATAATTTTTTTTTAATTTTTTTTTTAAAGAGTTTATTTATTTGACAGAGAGAAACACAGTGAGAGGGAACACAAGCAGAAGGAGTGATAGTGGGAGAAGCAGGCTCCCTGCTGAGCAGAGAGCCCGATGCGGGGCCCGATCCCAGGACTCCGGGATCATGACCTGGGCCGAAGGCAGACGCTTAACGACTGAGCCACCCAGGCACCCCATTATATATAATTTTGTGATGAACTTTAAAGGTGACCCTTTGCCTATGATACTCTTATTGATTATTGGCAATTCTAAACTCTTAATAGCTAAAATAAATATACTTGTACATCACCCACAGCCATCTCCTTACAGAATAAGAAATGTAAATAGCTTGCTCTTTAAAACACAGCTTTGTTATTGTGGTGTTTGTTTTATAAGTGTGTACTAATTCTTCCAAATCCACTGTGTATTTTACATTATAGAATTTAATCTGGGGTGCCCAGGTGGCTCAGATCATGGTCCCAGGGTCCTGGGATCAAGCACTACATTGGGCTCTCCACCCCCTCTCCCTCTGCCCCTCCACCCCACTCATGCCCTCTCTCTTGCTCACTCTCTCTGTCTCAAATAAATAAATAAAATCTTTAAAAAAAAATTTAGTCTAGCCACAATTCAGTTGCTCAGTAGCCATTTATAGTCTATATGCTGCCATATGAGATAGCAGAGTTTTCAATTAAGTCATCTTATTCTTAACAGCCTGAAAATTCAAATTTATAGTTACAACTCCAGTTTCATTTGTTATTACCATTTAAAATTCCAGATTAAAATGGCCATATCTAATTTCCTTTTTAAGTTTCTAGGTATTGTGCTCATTGTAAATATATTGATACGTGAGAAGACTGTTGATTTTGGTATATGGATCTTATTATTCACCAAGCTCTCTTTATTCCTTTATTCTAACAGTTTATATATTCTTTTGGATTTCCCATATATAGAGACATTTCATTTGAAAATAAGGGGAATTAGTTCTCTTGCTACAGAATTGTTATAACTCTTATTTCTTTCTGGTCTTACTTCATTGGCCAGGAATTTCATTACAGTGTCAAGAGGTCATGGTGTTTTCTGGCATCATTTATTTGTTCATGGCCATGCATTAAGTTTTTATTCAAAAAAGTAGTTTATATTTTAACATGTAACAAACTCGCATGATTTCTGTTATATATTAAAAAATAAATGTAAATATAGTGTAGTATTTATTTTATATGTTCTTCAAATTATAGAAATTTAGTTTAAGTACAAATAAAAAAAGAAAACCATCGATAGTTACATTGTCCACAGATGATTACTATTTTCATTTTGGTATATGGCAAAATCATAATTAAGGCATTGAAATCAGTCTAAAAATGGCAAAATTACTCTTAAAAATTCATTAAATCACCTATAAATATTTATGTATTTGTGTATTTATACATGGATTTGTGTAATCCTCCCTATATACTGTAAAATGAGATCGAAAATACATATGAAAATACACTTTTCTAGCCTTTTTACTATATTTCTGGAATTATTGAACAATACATTATATTTTATTCCCTTAGTCTGCCAAGCATTACACATACAGTAGATTCAGGACATTAAATGTGTATGGATAACTCCAGTATATATCTGATTTTCACTTTACTGGTTTGAGCACCTATACTTATATAAGTTGCAACTCTACCATATAAAATGTACCATATTTTATAAATACCTATTATAGTATATTTACTTACTAGCATTTTGGTTTAGGCTCATAATTGGCGTTTCAAAAATGGTGCCCTTTGTAATACAAAAACAGCTAAGTTGAAGAAATTTTCCCCCTTTCAATGTCACATAAAAAGGCCATGCTATTTAATTATTTTAACCATAGGTTAAAGAAAACAGCCATTAACTCCTTTGTTAAAATAGCAAAAGAGAGGCCTGGGATTCTCACATTCCAAAAAAAATCCATTTTTCAGTCTTAGCCCTTTCAGGAAGTGGACAACTAATGTCAACTAAAAAGAAAAGAATAACATACTGATACATGCACAGGTACATGTGGGAAATTTATCAAAATATTTTAGGAACATGAATCCAAGTAAGGGAAACTGCTAAAATAATAGAAATCTGGTATATAAAATCCATGTTAACCAAGCTTTTAAAATGCTTTTTAAAATATTCAGAGTTCTTAGAAACTCCTTCCCTCCCTTCTGATAAGTGAACATCAGAAACCAAGTAGATCACCAAAGTAAGAGTGGTACATATTGTCGTTTTTCATACTCTGTAGAGTTTGAAATCGAGTTCTAAAGAGCAAAGGAGAATTCATCAAATGACAGAATTTAGGGTCCTTTTGCATCATAACTAGGTATTTAAACACATTTCCTCACGTTTTGTCCCATAGAACATACAGTGAACTCATGGTCTTTCCCACAGCAGTTCCAGATTCTACATTTTCAACAATTTATTTGTTAGCGTGAGTATCCTAACATGGGAGTCATAGTTTATTTAGTGGTATTTTCTGTAAATTTCATTATCATAGGTATGCCATTACTTGCCAATTTTAAAGCCATCATTACCCCAAGAACAGACTTATCTTACCTTTGAGTAATGGTAAAAAGTAATTTAGGATGATGAGCTTAAATCTTGTCCCTTAGGGTCACTCAAGGCCAAGAAAGACCTGACTAGGAAAAAGTTTTCAGTTTTATAGAAGCACTAATTGTGTTACATTTCCTTTTTCTTTCAAATTTTTAGTTAATTATCTAAATGTTTTGTCCTCTGCTTACTAAAGGGTTTAATAGGTGATTATGTATACATTCCTGGCTTAATCTTATTTTAATGAATTCTCATTGATGGGACAATGCCCTTTTTTAAAGATACATAATTATCTTAACTCAGCATGTTATCAAGCTTTCCCAAGAAGATAAAATTGAACGTAAATGTGGTTAGTTCTTTTCTCTCACAGGTAATCAAGTACATTGGATTTCTTACTTTTCATGAACTAATGGATAGTTCATGGATGTTGGTTTTATAACCTAGTTAAAATGAAAATATGGCAGGAGATAGAACAGTTTGTTTTCCTTGGTTGAATTTCATTGGTATCCCCAAATATAAGTGTATATGACTGGTATTTATCTAAAAATAAAAAAGCCAGATGAATCAGTAGCCCAGAGAAGTCACCTTGGTAGAATAGACATTTCTTTAATAACGTTTAAAACACTTCAGAAATTCATCTATAAGAATTGCCTAGGGGTGCCTGGGTGGCTCAGTCGTTAAGCGTCTGCCTTCAGCTCAGGTCATGATCCCAGAGTCCTGGGATCAAGCCCCACATCGGGCTCCTTGCTCGGCAGGAAGCCTGCTTCTCCCACTACCATTCCCATTCCCTCTGCTTGTGTTCCCTCTCTTGCTGTGTTTCTCTCTGTCAAATAAATAAAATCTTTAAAAAAAAAAAAAAAAAGAATTGCCTATGTGAGGAGTGACAGCTAATGCCTATGGGATTTCATATGAGGGTGATGAAAATAATCTGGAATTTGATAGTGGCAATGGTTGTGTAACCTTGTGAATATACCAAAAAACTGCTAACTTAAACACTTTAAAATGGTGAACGTTATGGTGTATGAATTATAGTTCAATAAAAATAAGTCCATTAAAGAGTCAGGATTACATAACTCTCACTGCTTCATATGTACTTTAATTTTGTACACATATTATACTAACCAACCTATTGACTGACCTTAACTATAAGACCTAAGTTCACATTTACTGCTCACATTGAAGATTTACCATCACTGAGGATGACAGAAGACTCTCAATAGTTTCTTTTCCTTTTTTTTTATTAACATATAATGTATTATTTGCCCCAGGGTACATGTCTGTGAATCATCAGGCTTACACATTTCACAGCACTCACCATAGCACATACCCTCCCCAATGTCCATAACCCAGCCACCCTATCCCTACCCCCCCACCTCCCAGCCACCCTTAGTTCGTTTCATGAGTTTAGGAGTCTCTTATGGTTTGTCTCCTTCCCTATCCCTTCCTGTTTCATTTCTCTCCCCCACAACCCCAAAAACCCCCACCCTGCCTCTCAAATTCTTCATATCAGAGAGATCCTATGATACTTGTCTTTCTCTGACTGACTTATTTCGCTTAGCATAATACCCTCCAGTTCCATCCATGTCATTGCAAATGATAAGATGTCATTTCTCTTGATGGCTGCATAGTATTCCATTGTGTATATATACCACATCTTCTTTATGCATTCATCTGTTGATGGACATCTAGGTTCTTTCCAGAGTTTAGCTATTGTGGACATTGCTGCTATAAACATTGAGGTGCACGTGCCCCTTCAGATCACTACATTTGTATATTTAGGGTAAATACCCAGTAGTGAGATTGCTGGCTCGTAGGGTAGCTCTGTTTTCAACTTTTTGAGGAACGTCCATACTGTTTTCCAGAGTGGCTGTACCAGCTTGCATTCCCACCAACAGTGTAGGATGGTTCCCCTTTCTCCGCATCCTCGCCAACATCTGTCATTTCCTGACTTGCTAATTTTAGCCATTCTGACTGGTGTGAGGTAGTATCTCACTGTGGTTTTGATTTGTATTTCTCTGATACCAAGTCATCTGGAGCACTTTTTCATATGTCTGTTGGCCATTTGAATGTCCTCTTTGCAGAAATATCTATTCATATCTTCTGCCCATTTCTTGATGGGATTATTTGTTCTTTGGGTGTTGAGTTTGAGAAGTTCTTTATAGATTTTGGATACTAGCCCTTTATCTGATATGTCACTGGCGAATATCTTCTCCCATTCTGTCAGTTGTCTTTTGGTTTTGTTGACTGTTTCCTTTGCTGTGCAAAAGCTTTTGATCTTGATGAAGTCCCAGTAGTTCATTTTTACCCTTGCTTCCCTTGCCTTTGGAGATGTTTCTAGGAAGAAGATGCTGTGGCTGAGGTTGAAGAGATTGCTACC
>CM053620.1:29648117-29666764 GCA_028646535.1 Procyon lotor
ATAAGAGACTGCTAGACTCACGAAACGAACTGAGGGTGGCTGGGAGGTGGGGGAGAGGGTAGGGATAGGGTGGCTGGGCTGTGGACATTGGGGAGGGTATGTGCTGTTAAGTGCTGTGAAATGTGTAAGCCTGATGATTCACAGACATGTACCCCGGCGCAAATAATACATTATATGTTAATAAAAATTAATTAAAAAAAAATAAAATATGAAAAAAAAATAAAAAAAAAATTTTCTGCAATTCTGTTTTTTTTTTATTAACACCTTTATTGAGATGGAATTCACACACCATATAATACCCATTCACTGTCTACTATTCAGTGGCTTTTAGTATATTCACAGAGTTGTGCATCCTTCACCACAATCAGTATTAGAACAATTTTCATTACCCTGAAAAGAAATCCGACTTACCATAGTCATCAGTCTCCAATCTCACCAGCCCTAGGAAACCACTAGTATGTCTCTCTAGTTTTGCCTATTCTGGACATTTCACGTAAATGCAGTCAAATGATACATAATATTCTATGACTGGTTTGTTTGACTTAGCGTAATGTTATCAGGGTTCATCCACTTGATAGCCTGTTTCCAGTACCTCATTTCTTTCTGTCTTTGAATAAATTCCGTTGTATGAATTTACCACATCTTATTCATATGATGAATACAATGAATGATATGTGCATTGTTTCTACTTTGGGGCTATTGTGAATACTACTACTGTGAACATTCATATTCAAGTTTTTGTGAAGATGTGTTTTCATTTCTCTGACATACACCTAGGAGTGGAATATACTTAGGAAGGGAATGCTATGTGTAACCCTCTGAGGAACTGCCTTACTGTTTTCCAAAGTACCATTTTATTTTCCCACCAGCTGTGTATGAGTGTTCCAGTTTTCCCACATCCTTACCAGCATTTGTCCTTTTTATTATAGCCATCCTAATGAATATGAAATGTTATCTCATTGTGTTTTGCAGTTTCCTGAGAACTAATGAGTTTGAGCTTCTTTTCATGTGCTTATTGGCCATTGTGTGTGTATCTTCAATAATTGTTCATTTAGATCCTTTGCCCACATTTAAAATTGAGTTATTTGCTTTTGTATTATTGAGGTACAAGAATTCTTTATATAGTCTACATCCAAGTCCCTGTCAGATATGTGATTTGCAAGTTTTCTCTAATGCTGAGTCATCTTTTTACTTTCTTGATGGTGTCATTTGAAGCACAAATGTTTTTCATTTCGATGATGTCAAGTTTAGTTTTTCTTTTGTTTTTTTGTGTTTTTGTTTTTGTTTTGTTTTGTTTTGTGTTTTTCTGTTTTTGTTGCTTTTGGTTTTTCTCATGAAGGAGTACCATCTATTTTAAAAGCTTTATTGAGGTTTCATTGACACAAAGTAAAGTGCACATCTTTAAAGTGTGTACATTGATATGTTTTGACATATACCCCCTATGCAGATATCAGTACAATCAAGATAAAGAGCATATACAGAACTCACAAAAGTTTCTTTTTAATCCTTGGTCATCTACTCTTCCAGTCCTTCCACCCCTTCCACCCTTCCCTCATCCCACGGGCGACCACCAGTTTTCCTTTTGTCACTGTAGATTAGATTGCATTTTCTACTATTTTATAGCAGTGACACTGTGGGTTATATGCTCTTTATGTCTGGGCTCTTTCACTTAGCATTTAATATTGAGATTCATCCATAATGTTACATGTATCTTAGTTCATTGCTGCTCATGGCTGAGGAGTATTCATTGTACAAATAAAGCACAATTTGCTTGTTATATCCATTTACATGTTGCTGGACATTAGGTTTTTATCAGATCTGGTTGTTACAAATAATCTGGTATGATCATTCTTGTAAAAGTCTGTTTTATGTAGATAGGAGATTTTATTTGTCATGGGCAAATACCAAGGAATGGAATATCTGGTCTTTGGGAAGGTCTCTGTTTAACTTTTTAAGAAAATGCCAAACAGTTCCAGTTGGTTCACGTTTTCAACATTTGTATGGTCAGTCTTTTTAATTTCAGTTATTTTATTTGTAGTGTAGCTCTTTTTAGTGTTAATTTCAATTCCTCTAATAACTGATGATTTTGTGACATCTTTTCATGTAATTATTTGCTTTTCATAGAACTTTAATGAAGTGTCTGTTCAAGTCTTTTGCCCATATTTGGGATATTTGTTTTCTTAATTGAGTTTTGAAAGTTCTTGATATACAAATCCTTTACTATTATTATTTGCAAATATTTTTTTAATCTCTGGTTTATCTCTTTGTACTCTGGACCGTGTGTCTTTCAAAGAACAAGAAGTGCTTAATTTTTAAAAAGTCCACTTATCAATTTTTCTTTTATGGATTATAATTTTTAGTGTCATATCTAAGAAATCTTTACCCAACTACAGTCACAATGAGTTATGCCCTCCCTTAGAAATTTTCTTAGAAGTCCTACATTTTACATTTAGGTCTATAATCCATTTTGAATTAATATTTCTATATGGTGTGAGATATGGATCCAAGTTTATGTTTTTATAAACTGTTCCAGAACAATTTATGAAAAAGAATTCCTTAAAAAAAAGAAGAAGAAGAAAATTCCTTTTCTGCTCAATTGCTATTAAACTTTGATGAAATCAATTGGCCATGTGTGTCAGTGGTTATATTTCTTCACTCTATTCTGTTCCAATAATGTGTTTTTCATCTTTGCAGCAATACTAGAATGGTTTGACTGTTGTTTATTTATAATGAGTAGTAAATTCAGATAGTGTAAATCCTCCAACTTTATTCTTTTTCAAAGTTATTTTGGGTATTTAGATCTTTGGTATTTTTTATGAATTTTAGGCTATTTTCAAGTTTTACCCAAAAAAAATTTGCTTAAGGTCTGCAAAGATTTGGATTGATATTGCGGTATCCCTGTCCCCTTTATCCATGGAGAATAGGTGCCAAGACCCCCGATGGATACCTGAAACTGCTGTTGGTACTGAACTATATATATTATTTTCCCTGTTCCTGCATAATTTTGATGTTTAATTTCTAAATTAAGCACAGTAGATTAACAGTAACAACTAATAATAAAAAAGGATTATAATAAACTATAATAAAAGTTATATGAATATGGTCTCTCTCTCTCAAGATATTTTATTGTACTGTACTTACCCTTCTTGTAATAATGTAAGATGACAAAATCCCTACATGATAAGTTGAAGTGAATGATTAAGACATTGTGGTGTACTGTTAGGCTACAGTTGAGCTTTTAATATATGTCAGAAGTAAGGTCGTCTCCTCCTGGACCACAATTGACTAGGAGTAACCAAACCACTAAAAGTGAAACCGTGGATAAGGGACAACTTCTGTACATTGACTCTGTAAATCAGTACAGGGAGAGTTGACATCCTAACAATATTAAGTCTTTGAACCCATGAACTCTGTGTTTGTGTATGTGTGTCTCCATTTATTTTTTTCACCAGTGGTAAGATCACTGGTACTTTTTAGTTTCAATTGCAGATTATTGTTTGCTAATATATAGAAATACAGTTGACTTTTGTATATTAATCTTGTATTCTGCTACCTAGCTCAACTTATTAGTTCTATAGTAAGTTTTATTCTAGATATAAGATTTTCTAAATAGGTAGTCATATAATTTATGAATAAAGATAATTTCAATTCTCTCTAATTTGGATGCCTTTTATTTTTTTTCTTGTCATTCACAATGGCTAGAACCTACACTACAATACTGAATGGAATGGTGAAAGCAGACATCCCTGCCTTGTAGAAACAAGGATCTTAGAAGAACAACATTCAGTCATTCATCATTAGTATGATATTGTAGGTTTTCTATAGATGCCCTATATCATGTTGAGAAGATCCTTTTATTCCTAGTTTGCTGAGAGTTTAGATCCGAAATGGATAGTGGCTTTTGTCAAATAATTTTTCTATCTTTATTGAGATGACTGTATGGTTTTCCTGTTTTATTAATCTGCTGAATCACACTGATTTATTTTAATATATTAAAGCAACTTTGCATTCTTGCAGTAAACCCTAGTTGCTCATAATTTTTATCTTTTTTATGTACCTACAGTCTTCACTTTGCAAGGTACTTTGGTCACTGAAACATGTCCATATCAGAACCATGTCCTCTCTTTACATGATTCTCTGGCAAATCATGAAGCAGAGACATGGTTCCAAAATGCACAATTTTCAGTGGACACTGTACCGTGCAAAGCAAAATCCGAATGTACTGTTAGATTCTATTTACTAGAATTTTGTTAAAATACTTCTGTCTTTATGTGAAATATTAGTCTGTAGTTTTCTTGTGATGTCTGTGTAATTTTCCTGTATAATGTGGTGTCAGAGAATGAGTTGGTAAGCATGTCTCCCTCATTTATTTTCTGAGGAGAATTGGTATTATTTCTTCTCTAAATATTTATTTAGAAAAAATTATAAAATATATAATAAATATATAATACATAAATAAATATATAACACATAAATAAATATATATAAATATAAATTTATTTAGGAAAAATATATAAATAAAAAATTATTTCTTCTCTAAATATTTAGTAGAATTCATAAGTGAAGCCATCTGGGCCTGGATTTTTTTTCAGATTTTATTAGAATATATAAAACTACAATTTCAATTTTTTTTTATCCATTTCATCTTCAATGTGCTTTGGTAACTTGTTAGTTCCAAGAAATTTGTTCATTTCATCTAACTTGTCAGTTATATTGGTACAAAGTTTTTTGTGACATTCCTTTATTATCTTTAATACCAGTAAACTTTGTAGTGGTGTTACTGCTCTCATTCACCATAGCTGTACTTTGTGTCTTCCTCCATTTCAATTGAAGATTTATTGGTTTTAAAATTCTCTTCACAAAGAAACATCTTTTGGTTTCATTGATTTTTCTCTGTTGTTTTTGTTTTCTACATTTCTTTCCCCTGTGTTACTATTTCCTTTCTTCGGCTTATTTCATATTTCATTGGCTCCTCCATTTTCAGTTTCTTAGGAAAGAAACTGAAATCATTGTTTTGAGACTTTTCTTCTTTTCTAATAAAGTACTTAGTGCTATAACTTTGCCTCAGAAATCTATTTTAGTGATGTACTACAAATGTTTGATATGTTGTGTCTTCATTTTCATCAAGTTCAAAGTACTTTGTAATTTTGATTCCTTCTTATAGATTTTTAGTAATAGTGTTTCATTAATATCCAATTATTTGGAGATTTTTTGAATGTTGCTGTTACTAATTTCTTTTTTTCAGCCTTATGGGATATAACTTACATACATTGTGTAAATTTAAGGTGTAGTGTGATGATAAACATATCATGCATGTATATTGCAAAATGTTTACTGCATTAAGGTTAGTTAACATCCTTCATCTCGCGTATTACCCTTTTCTTGTTCATGTTGTTATAGTGAGAACATTAAATCTTTATTCTCATAATAACTTTCAGTATACAGTATTGTTAATTGTAGTCACCATGCTGTACATTAGATCCCCTGAATTTAATCATCTTATAACTGAAAATGCCACCCCTGACAACCACCATGCTACACTCTTAGTTCACTGTTTTTAAATTCTACCTATAAGATCATATAGTATTTGTCTTTTTATATCTGCCTTATTTCATTTAGCGTAATGTCCTCCAGGTTCATCCATGTTGTTTCAAATGTCTCTTTTTTGAGGCTGAATAATATTCCAGCATACAGACACACACATACGCACGTGCATGCCACATTTTCTCTACCCATTCATCAATTGATAGACATTTAGATTGTTCCATATTTTGGCTATTGTAGATATTACTGCAGTGAACATGGGATGTCAAATATCTCTTTGAGATTCTGATTTTAGTTCCTTTTAATATATATCCAAAAAGTGGAATTGCTGTATGATACGATAGTTCTGCATTTCATTTTTCTGAGGAGCCTCCATGCTGCTTGCTACAGTGGCCGTACCAATTTACACTCCCATTAGCAGTGTTGCCTTTTCCCCTTCCTGCCTTTATTTGAATTAGGTGAGCATTTTTTATGATTCCACTTTGTCTTTTTTGTTAAATTGTTGACTATAAATCTTGTCATTTTAGTGGATGCATCTTTAACTTACCCCAGTCTGTCTTCAAATAATATCGTGCCACTTCACTTACAGTTGAAGAACCTTATGGGATATAACTTACATACAAACAGCACATTTTCATTTCTCGCCTCCCAGCCTTGGTGCTGCCATTTCACACATTTTATATCTCCTTATGGCATTCACATTGCACTGCGTTTAATTATCAGTTATCTTTAAAGAGACTTCAATAATAAAAAAATATATTTTTCCCATATATTTAACATATTGTGTAAATGTAGTATTCATCTGGTTTCATTTTCCATCCACATGATGGACTCACTTTAACCTTTCTTACAGTGCCAAGAAGAAAAATATTGACATAAATGACTATATAATATTATAAACTTTTCAATGAAGAACACCATAAATTTTTTTTAGGAACCCATAAATTCTTAAAATAAAAGGCTGGGACAAAATGTTTGCACTATATCAGTAATAACATCACATATAATAATAAAGTAATAACAAAGCAGATATTGAATGTATGCTGTGCTGTGTTTCAGACACTTTACTGAACTCTTTATCATGTACTTTCTCATTTATTCCTTACAGCAGCCATTTGAATTAATATACTATTTTTATCCTTATGTTACAAATAACAGGTAAGATGTTGATAAGACTAACAATCAGAGATGTCCTAAAAATCAGTAATTTAAAAAATATACTTAAGTGCCAATTCCCAGAAGAAATACAAATAGCTGATAAATATAAAAATAATACTCAGGGATGCGTAGGTGGCTCAGTCAGTTAAGCATCTCACTCTTGGTTTCTGCTCAGGTCGTAATCTTATGGTCTTGAGATCAAGCTCCACATCACGACTCTGAGCTCAGCTTGGGAGTCTAACTGGGATTCTTTCCTCTTCCTCTTTTCTCCCGACCCCCACCCCTCCACCCACTCATACACACTCTCTCTTTCTCTCTAATAAATAAATAAATAAAATCTTTTTTAAGAAACTTTTTTTAATGTAATAGCTGCTCTTATAATCAAGAGAATGAGATTTTTAAGCTACGCAATGGGCAAATATAAGAAGCAATGATGTTAATATTGGCAAGATATGGAGGGTATACTCATACACTACCAGAAGTACAAATTGATACATTTTTTAAAGGACCATTTCACTTTACCTATGGATGTTTAAAATACACATATTCTTTGACTAAGTGACTATCATTTGGAAATCTTTGTACAAATTCCCAAGGACAAATAATACATGTGTGTGAATGTGTGGTGCACTATAATGGAAAACAATTGAAGACTACCTTTCAAAAGCAGGGTGTTAAAACTAGTGATGGCTTAACCATATTGTGGAGTATCCATTGAAAAGAACACACATGTGGAGAAGCAGGCAATTTGATGGGCTACTGCTGGGATTTATAAACTAGTACAACTTCTCCAAGGGGACTTTTCAAAATAAATATCAGAAGCCCTCATTCAGATGATACCCCTTTGCCCTATTATGCTGTATTATTGGATGTAAAGAAATAAGTTTCAGAAAAATCTGTGTAGTAGAACCCACATGGGTTTCTTTAAGGCTATATATACTTACATATTTATATGTTCCCAGAAGAAGGTTGGGAAAGATATATACCAAATTATTAACAATAGTTGTCCCTGGAAAGGAAGAAATTCATTTTTTAAATGTCTCCATTACTTGAATTTTACAATAACTTTATAAGTTTTTAAAAAAAACAGTTTTTAAAAAGATAAACTGGTTGTAATTGCCAATAACACATCAAAAGACAGACTCAAAAGAAGCAAGATCATTTCTCCCCATGGGTTTCCAACCCAAATGGATCAAGACTCTGCCTTCCTGTAGTTAAATGAAATTTATAAAAGTGAGATGTTGGGCTATGAGTGTAGGCTATGAGGTAGTGTAAGACTTAGCTGAAATTTTACAGACCCCAAGTTCCATAGTGCAAAACCAAGATAGTGAGCAATGAGACAAGAACCATGGTGCATGGCATTTATAATCTTTATAAACTCATATCAAAAATTAAAATGACATTTTAAATTGTACAACTACAATCAGAGTTTCTGTTGTAGGTTGTATTCTGCATTTAAAATTTTAACCATAGTTCTAATAATGAAATCCATGCACTTTGAAAAGGGAAGTCAGTGGAGCATAGTGACTCAAAAGGTTGGCCAGTATAATACATTAGTTACAGAAGATTATAGAGAGGCTGCTTTCATCACATGTTCTCATGTTTTAATATAATCTCCTAATAACAAAATAGAATATTCTTCATTTCTGTGAAATATCTAGTAAAATTCTAAAGCTAAAAAAGTAGGATGGTTAAGTCACCTGGAAATTATGTTAGGTCTTAAGCATAGTCCCTTCAGTGTTTTTCCAGTAATTGTTATAATCTGAGAGGTCTTTTTTCTCCTTTGTTAATGAATTGTTCTTAGGAACTATTTGTGTTGGAATTTTTATCTAGAAAGTAATTTAAAGTCAATCATATATTTGGTACATTATGCAAATTGAAAATTTTATACGTAGGTTCCCTTACTGTGTTATAAACACACGAAGAAATTTTCCTTATAATAGAGCTTTTTTCTTTTATAAATTGTCCAGACCCAAAGTAATATTTACATATAAAATATGAAAACATCTCAAAAGAAATGTCTTTTTAGTTTTATTTAAAGCAATTATTAGAGGAGCACCTGGGTGGCTCAGTCATTTAAGCATTTAAGCATCCGACTCATAATTTCAGCTCAGGTCATGATCTCATGATCAAGCTCCACATCCAGCTCTGTGGTGGACATGGAGCCTGTAAGATTCTCTCTCTACCTCTGCCCCTCCCATCCCCCACTCGCCCTCGCTCAAAAATAATAATAACTGTTATTATTATTAGATAAAATCGAGCAGTAGTAAAATTTAAGACCTTTAATCTATTATGTTTTGTATAAGTAGAGGGAAGTAAAGGACTGTATACACTTGGAAATGCCTATAATAGGAACCCTTACATAAAATCACACTACAAAAGTTATTCCTATTTCTAGAGGAAATATTTTTGCATGGCATGGTGTTGCACTATAGAAATAAGAATGATGATAATATAAACACTTTTACTGAGATCCATCTGGCTATAACTGGATAATAGGGATTGTTCTAAGCATTCAGTATTTCATTTTTGCAATAATCCTGTAAGTACTCTTATTACTCAGTTTACAAAAAAGGATGAATCTTCAGGAGATTAACTAATTTACTCAAGGTCACATAGCTGCTAAATGACAGTCAGGATTTGAATCCAGGTACTCCACCTCCAGAATCTAAGCTCATAACCACTTTTCTTATAGAGTAGTATATAAGAGGGAGGACTTCATACTATACAAATTACAGTGCTTTTGTCTGAGAGAAACTCAGCAATATCCACCCTACTGCCTATCTGGAAGTTGAAATTGTATCATTATAGATTCACTGCTTTAAGTTTCCAAGACTCGGGAATATCAGGTGGTTCCATTTAAAATGCATATACTCATTTGAAGGGCTATACACATCAGAAGGTATAATAACAGTGTCCAGGAACTCAGTAATGAAACCACAGGGTCAGTGACTGTGAATTAGCAAGGGAGGAAGAAGATAGACCTGGAAACTCCATGTGAAAGGAGAGAGACCAGCAACTAGATAGCCTTAGAGAATTTTTGCCGAAGGCTCACATAGGATAGCCAACAATTTAATTTTTGTATGACACAGTACAATTATCAATAAAATATGGGGGTTTTTTCATATCATTTCACTATATACTATTTATCATCTTTTTGATTCTAGGAAATACAACACAGCTGATACTAGACAGCACTGATGTGTTCTATTAACTAAATGCTTTTCCTTTATCTTACAGCAATCAGCAGGCCTTTTTACTGGAGAATGTTCCTTGTAATAATGCAAGCTGTGAGGGGGCACATCGTATGTTTAAAGTCTACTGGGAGCTGATGGACCTAAATCAAATCAGAGATGCCATGGTTGCCACTTTCTTTGACATTTATGAAGATGTGAGTTCAGAGTTCTCTTCTGTGTTTGGAGTTGAATTGCCATGCACTTCACTTCACCCTGTTTAACCAGAAAATGTAGATGAGATAATGAAAGCAAATGAGTTAATTAAAGAAAGCCCCTTTTAATGTTAAATGGCACAGGGAACAAATTTATTGACACTACTAGCTGATCAGTACAGTGAAATATGAAAACACCTTTATCTCATTTTGTGCTATTTAGATTAAACCTCTAGAGAATCATGCTCTGAGGCTGGCAGATGTGCATGTGCACCAGTAGACAGAAGCAGAGCCAACAGAGAACAGATTCTTGAACCTGTACAAGATCACAGAAGAGTGAATGCAGTACTCCCTTTTAACTTTGTGAACTAGAACTAGCATCTATTGCCACAGATGCCTGTGGCTCCATCTTCAGTCGCCAGGTGATAATAAAAGGCCCTCTGGGCCCTGGTTTCCTCCATTCTAATGTGAAAAGCCAGTTTACCACTCAGAAAAATAATAAATTCTGATAAAAATGTGTTGAATTCTATGGTTAATATATCACAGTACATCCTTGTAAAATAACTTATTTTAAAAAATTCACTGTCCATCAGGACATTTATATCTCCTCCTAACATAATTTTTGGTTTTGGTTTGGTTTGGTTGTAACATTTTTGGTTCTGTCTTGTTTTGTTGTAACAGGCTGATTGTCAATTATACGACTTGTTCACATTCTGGTTCTCTTTCTGCTACCAAATCTCGTGTTATTTTGCTTTTTATTAACAGCTGACAAACATGAAAGTAATTGACAGAAATATCGTAAGGGGAAAAACAAAAGAATTGACTACAAATAATTTGGAGGGATGGGTTGTGGCAAAGGAAGAGGGAAAGAAAGACTCCTAATCAAGGCTCCATGCCCAGCACAGAGCCCAGCACAGGGCTTGATCTCACAACCCTGAGATCATGACCTGAGCTGAAATGAAGAGTCAGACATTTACCTGCCTGAGTCACCCATGCACCCCTACAAAAGAGTTTTTAATTTCTGTACATAAAAAACATTAAATGAAATTTTAAATTGTTTTTAAATCTGGGAAATAAATTACTATGAAAGAGTCAAATAATATCTTTAATCTAAAAACAATTTATACAAACTGATGCAAGTCCCCAAAAACTACCACTGGAGAAACAGAACATAGTCAATTTACAGAAAAAACATGTGTGGCTAATATACAAACAAAAAAAATATGATAAATGATCAGTATCATTAAGAATCGGTGGAATGGACTGCACTTGTGGTGAATATAGCATAAGGTACACACTGTTGAGTCACTATGTTGTACCCCTGAAACTAATGTAATATTGTATGTCAAGTATACACAAAACAATTTTAATATATAAATAAATAATCAGTAAAGTAGAAATTTAAATGAGCATACCTTTTTCCCTTCCCTAATAAAATCAGCAAAACTTCCCTCTTTTTTAGAGAGAAATAATGTTTTGTTTTGTTTTTTTAAGATTTTATTTATTTATTTGACAGAGAGGAGAGAGATCACAAGTAGGCAGAGAGGCAGGCAGAGAGGGGGGGAAGCAGGCTCCCTGCAGAGCAGAGAGCCCGATGCGGGGCTCGATCCCAGGACCCTGAGATCATGACCTGAGCCAAAGGCAGCGGCTTTAACCCACTGAGCCACCCAGGCGCCCCAAGAAAGAAATAATGTTAATATGTCATGGTCACCAGGACAGGTAAAAGAGTGCCCTCTTTCTCTGATGGTTGAAAACAATTTAGCAGTCCATTTCATAGGCCTTTAAAAATTCATGTAGGAGCTCCTGGGTGGCTCAGTAAGTTAAGCGTCCAACTCTTGAGTTCCACTCAGGTCCTGTATCTCAGGGTTTTGGCAATCCATGCTCGGCAGGGAGTCTGCTTGAGTTTCTCCCTTTCCTTCTGCCCCTCCCCCTGCTTGCACACTCTTTCTTTATCTCTAAAATAAATAAGTAAATCTTTTTAAAAAATAGAAATACATGCAACTGTGATTGGAAGGAAATATATAAAAGTGTTAACAGGGATTAAAATTACAGTTGTTTTTTTTTTTCATTTTGTTTATAGTTCACTATTCTAAGGTTTTGGGGGGTTTTTTTAAGTTTTTATGTAAATTCCAGTTAATATACAGTGTAGTAATATTTTCAGGTATACAATATAGTAATTCAGTAATTCCTTACAACATTCAGCACTCATGACAAGTGCACTCCTTAATCCCCATCATCTATTTCTCCCCACCCCCACCCATATCTGCTCTGGTAATCATCAGTTTGTTCGGTAGAGAGAAGAGGCTGTTTCTTGGTTTGCCTCTCTCTCTTTCTTAAGGTTTTATTTTTTAATAGTATATTTATTTTAAACATCAAGTTGAATAAGATTTATATTTACATCATAACCATGCATGTATTTTCATTATTTTATCAGTTGCTGGTTTGTCCTTACAACTTTTGTGTCTGTGTTTTCCAGGGAATCTTGGACATTATAGTACTAAGTAAAGGATATACAAAGAATGATTTTGCCATCCATACATTAAAAAATAACTTTGAAGCAGATGCTTATTTTGTTAAAGTGATTGGTGAGTACTTGTTTTATATGTTTTGCTATTAACTTATTAACATTTAATTTTGTATTCTTTTTGTCAATGCAAATTTTCCAAAGAATAAGGACACACTCCTATATAACCTATATACAACTCTCCGAATCAGGAAGTCAACTTTCTTACAACATTACTGTCATATATACAGACCCTGTTCAAATTTTTCAAATGTCCCAACAATGATTTTTTTTTCTGCTCCAGGATTTTATCCAGGAATCCTTATTGCATTTCACTATCACATCTTTGCAGACTTCTTCAGTCTGGAACAAATTTCAGTTCCTTACCAATTTTAAAGAATACAGGCTTCATTCTGTAGCATAACCCTGTTTCCTCTTTTTCTACTCAGGTCATACATTCTTTGCAGAAATTCGATTGCATGGAATTGCAGAACCAATGCTGTATGCTTCTCATGCATTTTATCGGGAAGCACATGATAATTGACCTGTCTCACCACCATAATGTTAATCTTGATCTTCTGGTCATCTTATTGACCACCAGGTCTCTCCACCTTAAGTTCACTGTTTCCATCTTTGCGATTGTCTTCTCTGAGATAGTTGTCAGAGTGATTCTCTATTTCCAACATTCCTTCTACATTTGTTAGTTGGCATTCTACTATATCTTTTTCTTCCATGTACTTATGTATTCATTTGTCATATATATCATTATTATATTTATTATATATATGTGTTCATATTATGTTCAGGGCATAAAATCATTTTAATGTTCAAAGTGTTCCCAATAGAAGCAGTGGAAGCTCCTTCACGCTGGCTCCTGTATCTTTTTGACATGTTCTCTGCGATAGAAAGATACTCCAGATTCATCTTATACCTCCCTTGCCCTAAGTCTCTCCAAGGAGCCCTGTTTCCTTTTGTAGTGGATGGTATTTAAAAGCCAAATTCTAGATTTTCAGTGTGCCAATTGTTACTGAGTTGTCATTTCTTCTAGCTTCTCTCAGTGGGCAGAGCTAGGAGACACAGATACAGCTTCACATACATAACACACAAATATACCCATCTATAACTGTATGTATGTATATATTTATATACATATTCACTTACTATAAAACCATGAATTAATGCCATTACTTCCATTTCTAATCTAACACAACATTTCAAGGGTTCTTTCTAATCATTTCTATCTATAGGTATCTTCTCTAGCAGTGAGAAACTCAGCTTCCACTTTCT
The DNA here is from genome assembly GCA_028646535.1 of Procyon lotor. Taxonomy (NCBI): domain Eukaryota; kingdom Metazoa; phylum Chordata; class Mammalia; order Carnivora; family Procyonidae; genus Procyon; species Procyon lotor. The sequence goes on from CM053620.1 coordinate 29,661,998, forward strand.
TCAGTATATTTACTTAAATTTGCTCATTGTTTCCTATTTCCAACCAAGCTAACCATGTCCTCCACCTGACACCCATGTTTACCACAGAGATCCTGTACATTTTCTGTTAAGTGTATGACTAAGTATTTTATTTTCTTTTGAAGTGATTACAAATACTGTGTTTTTAAGTTTGGTTTCCACATGTTTCTTTTTAATAAATAGAAATACAATTGATTTTTGTGTGTTCCTCTTATATACTGGAACCTTGCTCACTTATTGATTCTAGGAGGTTTTTTTAAGATTCGATAGGATTTTCTACATAGACAATTATGTTATCTGCAAGGAGACGGTTTTATTTCTTCTTTCCAATCTATGCCTTTTTTTTTCTTCTTCTGGCTAAAATTTCCATTACTGTGTTGAGTAAGATTGGTGCCAGCGGACATCCTTGCCTTGTTTCTGATCTTGGGGGAAAGCATTCCATCTTTCACCATTAAGCATATTATTAGCTGTAGGTTTTTGTAGATGCTCTGTATTGTGTTAAGTAAGTTTACCCTATTTCTACTTTGCTGAGAGTTTTATCGTGAATTGCTGTTGGAAGGTAACTGTGTTTATGTTACCATTACTAGAGTTGACACCAAGACAGCCATCAAAGTTCATTTGTTAATGAAATGACACATGTATTTATAAATGACAGAAAATGTAATTTTCAAAAAAAAATGTAATTTTCCTTTCTAGCCAGCATATTCATTCTAATTTGAGTGAAATCAGAGTGACTCCCATCTTCATTACTACCACAGTCTCAGAATACTGATATTATGAGTCCACCCATTTCTGAACTTTTTATGTATATGATTGTAGGCACACCTTTGCCATTCTGAAGGACATATTACTTAGCTCTTTTAGAGCTAAAAAAAATTAAACTTTGCTGTATATTTGGCTTGCTATTAATGTATCTACTTTAAAGTGTATTTTTTCCATCAGCAGTTTTCCTCCAACTTTAATCTTCTTTTCATCTTAAAGACAAAAAATCCTTAAAATTTTTGCTAACCCTAAATGTATGTGTAATTAGAATAACCTGATTCAATTCACTGAATTAAAACAATCATTGTTGAAGTAAGAGTTTGGAATTTGATCTACAGATAAATAGCTAAGTCTAGTATAGCCATTGATTAATTCAAACTCTAGTTTACAAGGGGAGATTCAACCAAAGCATACATCTCAATATATCTATTCTATGCCCTTGGATCATTAGAATCAGCCTTTGTGAATGACAGCACACTCCTAGTTTGCATTTATTTTAATATGACACACAATCTCTTCTCTACCCCCAACTGCATCCATTTCGGGATCTTTGAGAAGCACTCTGAAATCCAGACCTATTTACTATGGTCACTTGTTAAGCATCTTTCTCTCGTAGAGTACTGTCCGTGTCTTATTTGTCTTCGATTCCCCAGTACCAAACACAGGGTGTGCCATATAGGAGGCATTCAGGAAATCGATGTTATGTGTGAGGCCAGGTACTTTTCAAGACATGGATTGGCTATCTTATCTTAATTTAGAAGTATTCGTTCTAGTACCCAGGCAACACTTGATGCCACAGACCCCATGTTCTGTGTCTAGGAAACATTCTAGCAAAATATGAAAATCTAATTCAAGGACATATTCCCACCTTTAGCTATTTTGTGATGCTAGAGCTATACCTAGTCAGTAGTTCATTTTCTGAAAAGAGAAAATTGAGCCTTAGTGAGTGAGTTACCGACCCTAGCTGAAGTTCTCAAGTCCACTTATCTTTAGGATTCTCTGTGACTAGAAAATAATTTACTTGGGGTGTCTGGGTGACTCAGTCGGTTAAGCACCTGCCTTCGACTCAGGTCATGATCTCTGGGTCCTGGGATTAAGCCCCGTATCAGACTCAAGGAACCTGCTTCTCCCTCTACCCCTCCCTGCCCACTCATGTTCTCTCTCTCTCTCTCTCTCTCTCTCAAATAAATAAACAAAATCTTTTAAAAAATAATTACTTACTTAACTTTCCAGGCTTATAAACTAAAAACATATGGAAAAAATTCCATACAGTCGAGTGGGGCTCTGTCTCATGACCTTAATGGGATGCTGTGAAAATAACCTTATTGTTCCAACCTAGAATAAATGTTGTTTCAAAAATTTATATTGAAACTCAATAATTCTCTTTCAAAGTATTTTTTCCTGTTTAATGAGATAACTATAAGATTTGTGTCCTTGATTTGAGTTTTGCCAATGTACTTCAAAGAAACTATTTTTTCATGTTTAAAGCTTTCAAAAAAAACCAGATTTACTGTTAGTTCATCTGAATTTTAAATATTTATGTGTATGCCTGTACAGATTGAACATTAATGCTTCCTAGAATAGATGTTACTCATTGAGTAGTAAGGAAAATTCCAGTGAAATAGATAATAATTTGTATATGGTTAGGACAAATCAAGTTCACACTGCACTCAACAGGTTCTTTTATTCACGCCTTAAAAATGCCTTCATATTTTAAAGTACTTGATTTGTGCTCTTGAAAAAATATTCTTGAGTTTTTGTACTAAAATCACAAATTTTTGTTTGTTTGGTTTTTGTTGCTTTGTTTTTCTTTTTTTGTTTGTTTGTTTTTATTGTTAACATATAATGTATTATTTGCCCCAGGGGTACATGTCTGTGAATCATCAAGCTTACACATTTCACAGCACTTACCATAGCACATACCCTCCCCAATGTCCATAACCCAGCCACCCAATCCCTACCCCACAGCAATCCTCAGTTTGTTTCATGAGTTTAGGAGTCTCTTATGGTTTGTCTCCTTCCTGATCCTATCTTGTTTCATTTCCCCCTGACACCCACCACGACCTCCCACCCTACCTCTTAAATTCTTCATATCACAAAAATCATATGATGATTTTCTTTCTCTTATTGACTTATTTCACTTAGTGTAATACCCTCTAGTTCAATCCAGGTCATTGCAAAGGCAAGATTTTGTTTCTCTTGATGGCTGCATAGTATTCCATTGTGTGTATATATATATATATATATATATATATATATATATATACCACATCTTCTTTATCCGTTCGTCTATTAAAGGATCTTTCCATAGCTTGGCTATTGTGGACATTGCTGCTGTAAAAATTTAGATGTAAGTGACCCTTCGGATCATTACATTTGTATCTTTAGGGTAAATACCCAGTAGTGAGATTGCTGGCTTGTAGGGTAGCTCTATTTCCAACTTTTTGAGGAACCTCCATACTGTTTTCCAGAGTGTCTGCACCAGCTTGCATTGCCACCAGTAGTGTAGGAGGGTCCCCCTTTCTCTACATACTCGCCAACATCTGTCATTTCCTGACTTGCTAATTTTAGCCATTCTGACTGGTGTGAGGTGGTATCTCACTGTGGTTTTGCTTTGTATCTCTCTGAAGCCGAGTGATGTTGAGCACTTTTTCATGTGTCTGTTGGCCATTTGGATGTCCTCTTTGCAGAAATATCTATTCATATCTTCTGCCCATTTCTTGATTGGATTATTTGTTCCTTGGGTGTTGAGTTTGAGAAGTTCTTTTAAAATTTTGAATTCTAGCCCTTTATCTGATATGTGATTTGCGAATATCTTCTCCCATTCTGTCCATTGTCTTATGGAGTTTTTTTGGTTTTTTGTTTTTGTTTTTGTTTTTGTTTTTTTTTAAGATTTTGTTTATTTGACAGAGAGAAACACAGTGAGAGAGGGAACACAAGCAGAGGGAATGGTAGCGGGAGAAGCAGGCTTCCTCCTGAGCAGGGAACCCGATGCGGGGCTCAATCCCAGGACCCTGGGATCATGACCTGAGCCGAAGGTGGACGCTTAACGACTGAGCCACCCAGGCGCCCCTGTCTATTGGTTTTATACTGTTTCCTCTGCTTTGCAAAAGCCTTTGATCTTGGTGAAGTCCCAATAGTTCATATTTGCCTTTGCTTTCCTTGCCTTTGGTGATGTTTCTAGGAAGAAGTTACTGTGGCCGAAGTCGAAAAGATTGCTACCTGTGTTCTCCTCCAGGATTTTGATGGAGTCCTGTCTCATATTGAGGTCTTTGATCCATTTTGAGTCTATTATTGTGTGTGATATAAGGAAATGGTCCATTTCATTCTTCTTCATGTGGCTGTCCAATTTTCCCAACACCATTTGTTGAAGAGACTGTCTTTTTCCATTGGATATTCTTTCCTGCCTCGTCGAAGATTAGTTGACCATCAAGTTGGAGGTCCATTTCTGGGCTCTCTATTCTGTTCCACTGATCTATGTGTCTGTTTTTGTGCCAGTACCACACTGTCTTGAAGAATACAGCTTTGTAATAGAGCTTGAAGTCTGGAATTGTGATGCTGCCAAATTTGGTTTTCTTTTTCAACATTCCTTTGGCTATTCGTGGTCTTTTCTGGTTCCATATAAATTTTAGGATTATTTGTTCCATTTCCTTGAAATAAATTGTTGGTATCTTGATAGGGATTGCATTAAATGTGTAGATTGCTTTAGGTAGCGTAGACATTTTCACAACATTTCTTCTTCCAATCCATGAGCATGGTACATTTTTCCATTTCTTTGTGTCTTCCTCGATTTCTTTCATGAGCACTTTGTAGTTTTCTGAGTACAGATTCTTTGCCTCTTTGGTTCGGTTTTTTTCTAGGTATTTTATGGTTTGGGGTGCAATTGTAAATGGGATCAATCCCTTAGTTTCTCTTTCTTCTGTCTTGCTGTTGGTGTATAGAAATGCAATGGATTTCTGTGCATTAATTTTATATCCTGACACTTTA
>CM053620.1:29666864-29703911 GCA_028646535.1 Procyon lotor
CCCAGGAATAAATCCCACTTGGTCGTGATGAATACTCCTTTAATGTACTGTTGGATCCTATTGGCTAGTATTTTGGTGAGAATTTTTGCATCCTTATTCATCAAGAATATTGATCTATAATTCTCCTTTTTTTTTTTAGATTTTTTTTTAATTTCTTTATTTGACAGAGAGGAGAGAGTTCACAAGTAGGCAGAGAGGCAGGCAGAGGGAGAGAGGAGGAAGCAGGCTCCCCGCTGAGCAGAGAGCCCAATGCGGGGCTCGATCCCAGGACCCCGAGATCACAACCCGAGCCGAAGGCAGAGGCCTCAACCCACTGAGCCACCCAGACGCCCCTGTAATTCTCCTTTTTGATGGGGTCCTTGGTTTGGGGATCAAAGTAATGCTGGCCTCATAAAATGAGTTTGGAAGTTTTCCTTGCATTTCTATATCTTAGAACAATTTCAGGAGAATAGTTATTAATTGTTCTTTAAATGTTTGGTAGAATTCCCCAGGGAAGGCGTCTGGCCCTGGGCTCTTATTTATTGGGAGATTGTTGATGACTGTTTAAATCTCCTTACTGGTTATGGATCTGTTCAGGTTTTCTGTTTCTTCCTGGTTCAGTTTTGGTAGTTTGTGTGTCTCTAGGAATGCGTCCATTTCTTCCAGATTGTCTAATTTATTGGCATATAGTGCTCATGATATGTTCTTATAATTGTATTTCTTTGGTGTTGGTTCTGATTTCTCCTCTTTCAGTCATGATTTATTAATTTGGGTCCTTTCTCTTTTCTTTTTGATAACTCTAGCCAGAGATTTATCAATCTTATTAATTCTTTCAAAGAACCAGCTCCTAGTTTCATTGATTTGTTCTACTGTTCTTTTGGTGCCTATTTCATTGATTTCTGCTCTGATCTTTATTATTTCTCTTCTCCTGCTGGGTTTAGGCTTTCTTTGCTGTTCTTTCTCCAGCTCCTTTAGGTATAGGGTTAAGTTCTGTATTTGAGATCTTTCCTGTTTCTTGAGAAAGGCTTGTATTGCTATATACTTTCCTCTCAGGACAACCTTTTCTGTGTCCCAGAGATTTTGAACAGTTGTGTTTTCATTTTCATTTGTTTCCATGAATTATTTTATTCTTCTCTAATTTCCTGGTTAACCCATTCATTCTTTAGTAGGATGCTCTTTAGCCTCCATGTATTTGAGTTCTTTCCAACCTTCCTCCTGCGACTGAGTTATAGTTTCATGGCATTGTGCTCTGAAAAAATGCAGGGAATGATCCCAATCTTTGGTACCAACTAAGACCTGATTTGTGACCCAGGATGTGATCTATTCTGGAGATCTGTAGAATGTTCCATGTGCACTAAAGAAGAATGTGTATTCTGTTGCTTTGGGATGGAATGTTCTGAAACTATCTGTGATGTCCATCTGGTCCACTGTGTCATTTAAAGCCTTTATTTCCTTGTTGATCTTTTGCTTAGATGATCTGTCCATTTCAGTAAGGGGGGGTATTAAATTCCCGTACTATTAATGTATTATTGTCGATGTGTTACTTTGATTTTGTTCTAATTGTTTTGTATAATTGGCTGCTCCCATGTTAGTGGCATAGATATTTACAGTTGTTAGATCTTCTTGTTGGATTGTTCCCTTTAAGTATGATATAGTGCCCTTCCTCATTTCTTATTATTCTTTGGCTTAAAATCTAATTTATCTAATATAAGGATTGCTACCCCAGCTTTCTTTTGATGTCCATTAGCATGATAAATTGTTTTTTACCCCCTCACTTTAAATCTGGAGGTGTCGTTGAGTCTAAGATGAGTTTCCTGTAGACAGCATATCGATGGGTCTTGATTTTTTATCCATTCTGATACTCTGTGTCTTTTGATTCAGGCATCTAGCCCATGTACATTCAGGGAAACTATTGACAGATATGAACTTAGTGCCATTGTATTGCCTGGAAGGTGACTCTTAACTGTATATTGTCTCTGTTCCTTTCTGCTCTATGTTCTTTTTAGGTTCTCTCTCTGTTTAGAGGACCCCTTTCAATATTTCCTGTATGGATAGTTTGTTGTTTGCAAATTCTTTCACTTTTTGTTTGTCCTGGGAGCTTTTGATTTCTCCATCTATTTTCAGTGACAGCCTTGCTGGATATAGTATTCTTGGCTGCATATTTTTCTCATTTAGTGCTCTGAATATATCCTGCCTGTCCTTCTGGCCTGCCAGGTCTCTGTGGATAGGTCTGATGCCAGTTGAACATTTCTGCCTTTGTAGGTTACAGACTTCTTGTCCGGATCTACTTTCAGGATTTTCCTTTTGTCACCAAGATTTGTACGTTTTACTATTAGATAACAGGGTGTGGGCCTATTTTTATTGATTTTGAGGGGGTTTCTCTGTGCCTCCTGGATTTTGATGCTTGTTCCTTTTGCCAAATTAAGGAAATTCTCTACAGTAATTTCCTCCAATATACCTTCTGCCCGTTTCTCTTTCTCCTTTTGTGATCCCAATTATTCTAATATTGTTGCCTCTTATGGTTTCACTTATCTCTCGAATTCTCCCCTCGTTGTCCAGTATTTGTCTCTCTTTTGCTCACCTCCTTTATTCTCCCTCATTTGGTCTTCTATATAGCTAATTCTCTCTTCTGCCTCATTTATCCTAGCAGTAAGAACCTCCATTTTTTAATTGTACTTATTAATAGTTTTTTATTTCAACTTAGATTACATTTTAGTTTTTTTATTTCTCCAGAAAGGGATTTTATTTCTCCAGAAATGGATTCTCTGATATCTTCCATGCTTTTTTTGAGCCCAGCTAGCACCTTGATAATTGTCATTTTGAACTCTAGTTCTGACATATTACTAATGTCCATATTGATCAGGTCCCTAGACTTCGGTACTGCCTCTTGTTTTTTCTTTTTTTTGTGATGAGTTTTTCCACCTTGTCATTGTAACAAGATAAGAATAGATGAATGAGAGAGCAAAATACTTCTGGAAAGTGGTCGATTTTCTGTTCCTAGAATTGCTGTTCTTCTCTTCTATCTCCTGTTGAGTTTTTAGGTGTTTAGAGTGGTTTGAAACTATCTAGCTGAACTTCTGAGATCTGATAATATCTCAGTCTCTTACTCCTCCGCGATCTTGCTCCTCCTTTGTACTCACAAATTTTTTAGTTAACATAGGGCATGTGATGCTGTTACTTCCCTTGTGTGCATCTGGGGACTCTCCTAGAACAGAGGTCATCAGTCATGTGAAATAGAAGTAAATCTGAGTATAAAAGATTTCCCTACAGGGATGTGTAATTCAAATCTCCAATAATAATAATAACAATAATAATAATAATAATGCTAAAGGGTAAAGCAGATTCTCAGTATGAAGTAGAAGCTGGTCTCACACTTTTCTTATACGATCACTTGGAAATTGTCCATGTGAAAAATGCATACATATAATTTAGGATATTTCGTAATTCCTTGGTATTTATTCATTTACATTTTTTAAAATTACAAAAAGATCTTGGAATCTTAGAGATGAGAAAGGTCTCAGAAGGTCTTGCCCAAGTGCACCCTAATACAAAATCTCACTCAACTTCTGCTTGAATGCCTTGCAGTAAAACCCACCTCCTCATTAAAAAACACACACTTCTTTTATGAGTCAGTTTAGTTGTTAAAATATTTTTTGTATAAAGTCAAAATATGCATATTCAGTTATTTCTATCCATTGATACTAATATCTGGTACATTGTAAACCCTTAATAAATATCCTGAATAATAAAATAATTAGTCCTATTAAAATTATTGCAGTTTTTCTCCTTACAGTAGACCATAAATTATAACTATGGTAACAGAATATAAATACATAATGGTCCTGCTCAGGAAAAAAATAAACTATATTAAAGAATTAAATAGACAAGAGACAACATGAAAATGAAATGAAATGTTTGAGGTGTCTCTTTAAAGTAACCCAGGGAACCTCAACTCTATGGTTAACTAAATCTTCGACAAAGCAGGAAAGAATGTCCAATGGAATAAAAACAATCTCTTCAACAAATAATGTTGGGAAGATTGGACAGCCACATGCAGAAGAATGAAACTGGACCATTTCCTTACACAGCACACAAAAATAGACTCAAAATGGATCAAAGACCTCAATGTGAGACAGGACTCCATCAAAATCCTTGAAGAGAACCCAGGTAGCAACCTCTTCGACCTCAGCCACTGCAACTTCTTCCTAAAACATCACCAAAGGCAAGGGAAGCAAGGGCAAAAATGAACTATTGGGACTTCATCAAGATCAAATGCTTTTGCACAGCAAAGGAAACAGTCAACAAAACCAAAAGACAACCAAAAGAATTGGACAAATTATTTGCAAATGACATATCAAATAAAGGGCTAGTATGCAAAATCTATAAAGAACTTCTCGAATTCAACACCCAAGGAACAAATAATGCAGTCAAGAAATGGGCAGAGGACATGAACAGACATTTCTGCAAAGCAGACATCCAAATGGCCAACAGACACATGAAAAAGTGCTCAACATCACTCGGCATCAGAGAAATACAAATTAAAACCACAGTGAGATACCACCTTATACCAGTCAGAATGGCTAAAATTAGCAAGTCAGGAAGCAACAGGTGTTGGCGAGTATGTGGAGAAAGGAGAACCCTCTACACTGTTGGTGGGAATGCAAGCTGGTTTGGCCACTCTGGAAAACAGTATGGAGGTTCCTCAAAAAGTTGAAGATAGAGCTACCCTACGAGCCAGCAATCTCACTACTGGGTATTTACCCTAAGGATGCAAATGTAGTAATCTGAAGGGGCACCTGCACCCCAATGCTTATAGCAGCAATGTCCACAATAGCCAAACTCTGGAAAGAACCTAGATGTCCTTTAATAGATGAATGGATGAAAAAGATGTGGTCCATGTATTCAATGGAATATTATGCAGCCAATAAAAATGAAATCTTGCCATTTGCTGTGACATAGATGGAACTAGAGGTGATTATGCTAAGCAAAATAAGTCATTCAGAGAAAGACAGTTATCATATGATCTCTCTGATGTGAGGAAATTGACCGACAAGACAGAGAATCATAGGGGAATAGAGGGAAAAATGAAACAAAATGAAACCAGAGAGGGAGACAAACCATAAGGGACTCTTAATCACAGGAAACAAACTGAGAGGTGCTGGAGGGGAAGGTGGTGGGTAGGAAGGGGTGGCTGGGGGATGGACATTGGGGAGGCTATGGGCTATGGTGAGTGCTGTGAATTGTGGAAGACTGATGAATCACAGACCTGTACTGGTGAAACAAATAATATATTACATGTTAATTTTTAAAAAAATTTTAATGAAAAATAAAAATAAAATAATCCAAGGAAGTATGAAGTGGAATGTAGATGTAACAAGATTGGCCAGGTTTTGTTGACAGCTAAAACTATGTGAAGCATGAATGGGGTCCTTTCCATATTTCTAATTTTGTATAATTTGAAAAATTCCATGTAGAAAGTTTAAAAACCTATGTATCTCTTGAGAATCTGTAGCCTGTGACTTCCTAGCCTAAGTCAGGTTGGAGACCACTGGGTAGCAAGCACTAGCATCTAATTAACAGCATCCAGGAAAAGGTTTTCTCTACATATCTGCAAGTTCAAACCCAGAGATAGCCAATTTGGTACAGCAGATTTTAGTTTTAGGAAACAAGATAACTTTGCATTAAAGATATTAACATAAATATTAAAAATATACTTTACAGAAAGGTCATGGATAATGAGATACCAATTTGAAGCAATCACATGGGAAAAACAACCTAGTTTTGAAATGGCCTTCCTCTCTTTCCCTTAATTATTAGTTGTTTGCCGTAAGTCAGTTACTAGGATGTAATTATTATTTCAAAGCCATCTACAATGTCCAGAGTTGATTTTGCTTTAAAATTATTCTGTTCTAATGCTCAAACCAGCCTGTGCTAAATTTCACTGTTTTTCAGTTAAGGAAATTTTTTTTTTAAAGATTTTATTTATTTATTCAACAGAGATCACAAGCAGGCAGGGAGGCAGGCAGAGAGAGAGGGGGAAGCAGGCTCCCTGCTGAGCAGAGAGCCCGATGTGGGGCTCAATCCCAGGACCCTGAGATCATGACCTGAGCCAGAGGCTTAACCCACTGAGCCACCCAGGCGCCCTTCAGTTAAGGAAATTGAGGAAGTTGGTGACAGAAAACTATCCTTCTGCCTGTTCCCAATGGAACCCTATGACACTGTAGATCCACAGAATGCATTCCAAGAACTTCTGTAAAGATGGGGACCCTGTGTATTACAGTATTGTGGGGTTCCCTAGCTCTCTTGAATCAGAACTGATTCCTAGCTCTGTTTTTTCTTATTACTCCTATCAGCCACAATGGAAGGTTCTGCATTGTAATTCAGTTCTCCCAGAACTTAATTCCAGTTTCTAGCAAATATATGAACCTCTGTTTCCCTAACACTTTTTAAATTGTAACAGTATTTTCTCCTTTTACTTACCAAATAAGATGAACTATTTAGAAAGATTTTATTTCCATGTGTGTTTCATGATTCTGTTGAAATAATGTGGAAGTTTATTTATGGATGATTAATGTTGTTTTACCTTTTCTGCCTTATATTTTACAAATGCTTTCTTACCCATTCAAAACCAAATTATCAATGATTATTTAAACTTAACAAGTTTTGGGTGCCTGGGTGGCTCAGTCAGTTAAGCATGTGCCTTTGGCTCAGGTCATGATCTCAGGGTCCTGGAATCAAGCCTCGCATAACATTGGGCTCCCTCCTCAGCTGGAAGCCTACTTCTCCCTCTCCTTCTGCCCCTTCCCCTCACTCCTGTTCTCCTGCACCCACATGCTCTTTCTCTCAAATAAATGAATAAAATCTTTAAAAAAAAATAATAAACTTGAGCTTTACCAGCTTTATTGCCATCTGTTTACCTATATGCCACCTCTTCCCCTTTCTTTTTTCTGATTCCTATCTCTTTTAGTAGAATACTTCCTCACATGATTTTCAGAAAGGTTTACATAGGTTAGTATATTTTCTGAGTACTAGTATGTCCTAAAATATTTTTATCTTGCTCTTCCATATCAACATTAAGTTTGTTTGTATAGAATTTTATAAATATTGCTCTGTTTACTTCCTGAAAATAGTATGGTACTCTTTTAGATTTTTCTCCTGCGTGTTCTCTTGTTTAGGTAGAGACCATTTATATGATTGCTTACTTTGATTTTCTTTCTCTTAAGCTGTTGTTTTTCTTCTGAGAATGAAGATGCATCTGAGAGTGAAGAATACATCTGAGAATTTTTCTATGCTTATAGTTCTAAAAGAATTAGTGTTGGTAGGTAATATGGGTGTGAAAAACATGTGTGTCACATACAATTCTGCCTATAAGACAATTGCCACAACTCCCTTTCTCCTCTCCCCATGTAGGAGCTCCTTGGGGTTCGAAAGTTGGGAGCTACCCAGAGGTGAAAAAATATTTAACAGGACGGTGGCTTCAGAGTTCTCAGAGAACACTGCACAAGTGATGCCTGGGTGGTGAACTGCACCCACTTCTATGAGAATTACTAGCAAGGGATACTACCAGGGTCTCTGACTTACTCCTCTGGCCTCAACCTGAGGGGATCATCAGACACTCTTAAGTCTGAACAGAGTTGTGCTTTCCAATGAGAAGAAGATTAGGAGAGTTACAGAGAGGCACAGTTTATTAAACAATCCACTGGTTTGCTGAGACTTTTTGTGTTATTTCACCATGTGGATTCAGAGGGTTGGTTTTTTGGCAATACTCTAAAATTATTTAGAGCACTGTCTAGGAGTACCAGCAAATCCCCCAATTTACTTAGCTAGCAGGAACCTTCAAGTGACAAATACATCCGTTCCCTGTGTGATCCTTGGCTCAGTTCTAGGAGTCCTTCATCTCCTTCCTGCTCCCCTGGCCCCATCATGGCTTGCCCTTGTTCTCAGCTATTACCTTAAGATTCAAGGTTTCTCACTGGTCTGCTAGGGAATCCATCCACTACTGACCCATTGAGTCTCTGACCTGGTGAGCATTAATTGGCTATTTTCTCAATATTATTTACTTGCTTTTATACCCTTAAGAAATTCCTCAAAATAGCTGCCATTGATCACACACTTTTTTAGAATAAATTTTAACAACTTTATATGTGTATAAAACATATGCCTGCCACATTTAATATCAGTTTGCACAAGTAGAGAACAGGATCAAAATTAGTTGAAAGATGATTCACTTTTTACTTTATAAGTTTCTATATCTAAGTTCTTTTTAATGAGAATATGATTTTTCAACTAAAATAATGAAAAGTAGATAATCAACAGACCAAAAGATTTCCAAAGTGTCTAAATTAATGTCTGAATAACAGAAATAGCTGGGACAGTGGCTTTTATTTCCTATATGTTATTTGATTATGATATTTGCCTTATACTCACACATCTTAAACAAAAACAAAAAAAATTTTTCAGAGAATGAATATGAGGAGTCACCTATAACCCAGGCAGGGATTTTTCGTTTTATTTTTTCTTCTTCCAAGATTTTATTTAAATTCAAGTTAGTTACCATATAATGTACTAGTAGTTTCAGGAATAGAATTTAGTGATTCATCATTTACATACAACACGCACTGCTACAACAACTGTACTCCTTAATGCCCCACACCCATTTTAGCCCATCCCCCACCCACCTCCCTCCATTGACCCTCAGTTTCTTCTCTAGAGTTAAGAGTCTCTTATAATTTCCTCCCTTTCTATTTCTTATTTTATTTTTCCTTCCCTTCCCCTGTGTTCATCTGTTTTGTTTCTTCCATATATGAGTAAAATCACGGTATTTGTCTTTCTCTGACTTAGTTTGCTTAGCATAATATAATCTAGCTCCATCCACATCCTTGCAAATGGCAAGATTTCATTCTTTTTGATGGCTGAGTAATATCCCATATATACATATACCACACCTTCTTTATCCGCTCATCAGTCAATGCACATTTAGGCTCTTTCCATAATTTGGCTATTGTTGGTAGTGCTGCTATACACACTAGAGGGCATTCACCCCTTTGAATAACTATGGTTGTATCCTTTGGATAAATACCTAGTAGTGCAACTGCTGGGTCATAGGGTAGATCTAATTTGAACTTTTTGAGGAACCTTTATATTGTGTTTCACACTGGTTGCACCAATTTGCATTCCCACCAATGGTGTAAAGTGGTTTCCCTTTCTCCACATTCTCACCAACATCTGTTGTTTCCTGAATTGTTAATTTTAGCCATTCTGACAGGTATGAGCTGGTATCTCATTGTGGTTTTGATTTGTGTTTCCCTAGTAATGAGTGATATTGAGTACTTTTTCATGTGTCTTTTAGTATCTCTTCTTTCAAGAAATATCTGTTTGTGTCTTCTGCCCATTTCTTAACTGATTACTATTTTTTGGGTGTTGAGTTTGATAAATTCTTTATAGATTTTGGATACTAGCCCTTTATCTGATATGTCATTTGTATTTATCTTCTTCCATCCCATACATTGCCTTTCAGTTTTATTGATTCTATCCTTTGTTGTGCAGAATGTTTTATCTTGATGAAAGTCCCAATAGTTCACTTTTGTTTTTGTTTCCCTTTACCCCCTGAGACACGTCTAGTACGAAGTTGCTGTGGCCGAGGTCAAAGAGGTTGCTGCCTGTGTTCTCCTCTAGGATTTTGATGGATTCCTGTCTCACATTTAGGTCATTCATCCATTTTGAATTTATTTTTGTGTATGGTGTAAGAAAGTGGTCCAGTTTCAGTCTTCTGCATAACACTAATTTTCCCAACATATGTTGTTGAAGAAACTGTCTTTTTTCCATTGGGTATTCTTTCCTGCTTTGTCAAAGAGCAGTTAACCATAAAGTTGAAGATCCATTTCTGGGGTCTGTATTCATTTCCACTGATCTGTTTGTCTGTTTTTATGCCAGTACCATACAGTCTTGGTGATTACAGCTTAATTCAGCTTGAAACCTGGAATTGTGATACTTCCAGATCTGGTTTTCTTTTCCAATATTGCTTTGGCTATTCAGAGTCTTTTCTATTACATATACATTTTAGATTTGTTTGTTCAATCTCTGTAAAAAATGCTGCTGTTATTTTGATGGGATTTGCACTGAATGTATAGATTGCTTTGGGTAGCTTAGACATTTTAACAATATTTGCTCTTCCAATCCATGAGCATGGAATGTTTTTCCATTTCCTTGGGACTTCTTCATTTCTTTCATTAATATTCTGTACTTTTCTGATCTTCTACCTATTTGGTTAGGTTTATTCCTAGGTATGTTATGGTTTTTAGTGCAATTGTAAATGGGATTGATTCCTTGATTTCTCTTTCTGCTGCTTCATTAGTGATGTATAGAAATGCAACAGACTTATGTATGTTGATTTTATGTCCTGAGATTTTGCTGAATTCATGTGTCAGTACTAGAAATTATTTGGTGCAGTCTTCAAGTTTTCTATATAGAGTATTGTGTCACCTGCAAAGAATGAAAGTTTGACTTCTTCCTTACTAATTTCGATGTCTTTAACTTCCTTTTTTTTCCCCCTTTTACTACTTTTTGTTGTCTGAGGCTAAGACTTCCAGTACTATGTTGAACAATAGTGTTGAGAGTGGACATACCTGTCATGTTCCTGACCTTAGGGGCAAAGCTCCCAGTTTTTCCCCATTGAGAATGATATTACCTGTGGGTCTTTCACACGTGGCCTTTATGATGTTTTCATATGTTCCCTCTATCCCTACACTGTAGAGGGTTTTTATCAAGAAAGGATGCTGTATTTTGTCAAATGCTTTTTCTGCATCCATTAAGATGATCATATGGTTCTTATCCTTTCTCTTATTAATGTGGTGTATCACGTGATTGATTTGTGGATATTGAACCACCCCTGCAGTCCAGGTATAAGACTCATTTGGTGGTAGTGAATAATCCACTTAATATACCGTTGGAATGATTAGCTTGTATCTTGTTGAGAATTTTTGCATCCATATGCATCAGGGGTATTGGTCTATAATTCTTTTTGATGGGGTCTTTGGTTTGGGGATCAAGGTAATGCTGGCCTCATAGAATGAGTTTGGCAGTTTTCCCTCCATTGCTATTTTTTGGGAACTGTTTCAGAAGAATAGGTATTAATTCTTCTTCAAATGTATGGTAGAATTCCCCTGAGAAGCCATCTTGCCCTGGACTTTTGTCTATTGCGAGAATTTTTATTACTGATTCAATTTCTTTTCGGGTTATGGGTCTGTTCAGGTATTCTGTTTCTTCCTGTTTCTGTTTTGGTAGTTTATATGTTTCTAGGAGTTTATCCATTTCCTCCAGATTGCCCAATTTGTTGGCATATAATTGCTCATAATATTCTCATAATTGAATTTCTTTGGTGTTGTTTGTGATTTCACCTGTTTTATTAGTGATTGATAAGTCTGGCTAGAGGTTTATCAATCTTTTTAATTCTTTCAATATATCAGCTCCTAGTTCTCCTGGGTTTTTCTTTTTTCTTTTTTTCTATACCATCAATCTCTGCTCTAATCTTTATTATTTCCCTTCTTCTACTGGTTTTGGGCTTTCTTGGCTATTCTTTTTCCAGCTTCTTTAGGTGTAAGGTTAGGTTCTATATTTGAGGCTTGTCTTATTTCTTGAGGAAGACCTTATTGCAATATACTTGCCTCTTGGGACCACCTTTGCTGCATCCCAAAGGTTTTTTGAACTGTTGTGTTTTCACTTTCATTTGCTTCCATGTATTCTTTTATTTCTTAAATTTCTCGTTGACACATTGCATCTTAATAAGATGTTGTTTGACTTCCATGTATTTGTGGTCTTTCCAAATTTTTTTTGTGTGGCTGACTTCAAGTTTCATATATTGTGCTCTGAAAATATGCATGGTATGATCTTGATCTTTTTGTACTGGTTGAGGCCTGATTTGTAACCTAGTATGTGATCTGTTCTGGAGAGTGTTCCATGTGCACTCAAAAAGAATGTGTATTCTGCTGCTTTAGAATGAAATGCTAAGTCCTTCTAGTCCAGTGTGTCATTCAAAGCCATTGTTTTCTTATTGATTTTCTGCTTACGTGATATGTCCATTGCTTTGAGTGGACTATTAAAGTCCCCTACTATTAATGTATTGTTTTCAATGAGTTTAAGTTTGTTATTAATTGATTTGTGTATTTGGCTGCTCCCAAGTTGAGAACATAAATATTTACAATTCTTACATCTTCTTATTGGATACACCTCTTTATTATGATATAGTGCCTTTCTTCATCTCTTATTACAGTCTTTGGTTTAAAATCTAGTTTGTCTGATATAAGGATGTCTACAACAGGTTTCTTTTGATATCCATTCTCCACCTCTCACTTTCAATCTGAAGATGTCTTTTGGTCTAAAATGAATCTCTTGTAAGCAGCATATCAATGGATTTTATTTTTTTATCCACTTTGATACCCTATGTATTTTGATTGGACCATTGAGTACATTTACATTCAGAGTGATTATTGATACATATGAATTTTGTGCCATTGTATTATCTGTAGAGTCTCTGTTCCTGTAAATTGTCTCTGTTTCTTTCTAGTCTTTGTTGCTTTTGGTTTCCATTCAAAGGGTCCACTTTAATATTTCTTGCAGAGCTGCTTTAGTGTTCATGAACTCCTTTAGTTTTTGCTTTTCTTGGAAACTCTTTCTCTTCCTGTTCTCAATGTCAGGCTGCATATTTTTTTCCATTTAGCACATTGAATATGCTTTCAAATGCCACTTTCTTCTGGCCTGCCAAATTTCTGTGGATAGGTCTGCTTCTAAACTTATGTATCTACCTTGTTGGTTAAGGACCTTTTGTCCCTAGTTGCTTTCAGAAGTCTCTCTTTTGTTAGTATTTTGCAAGTTTCCCTGTGATGTGTCTTGGTGTTGGCCTGCTTTTATTCATTTTGAGGGAGTTCTGGATTTGAACGTGCCTCTTGGATTTGAATGCCCATTTCTTTCCCTAAATTAATGAAGTTCTCAGCTATCATTTGTTCAAATAACCCTTCTGCCCCTTTTTCTTGCTCTTCTTCTTATGGGACTCCTATGATGCAGATATTATTGCACTTTATGGAATTTCTGAGTTCCCTAACTCTATATTCATGATCTAATAGTTTTCCTTCTCTCTTCTTTTCTGGTTCATTATTTTCCATAATTTAATCTTCATGCCACCTATTCATTCCTCTGCTTCTTCCTTCCTGTTGTGATTATATCCCTTTGGTTTTGCATCTCACTTATAGCATTTTTTTATTTCAGCCTGTCTAGCTTTTAGGTCTTTTATCTCTGAAGCAAGGGTTACTCTGGTGTCCTATGGTGTTTTCAAAGCCACTAGTAATCTTATAACTGTTGTTCTAAATTTTTACTCAGATATATTTCTTTGTTTTTTTTAAGATTTTATTTATTTATTTGACAGAGAGGAGCGAGATCACAGGTAGGCAGAGAGGCAGGCGGTGGGGGAGGGAAGCAGGCTCCCTGCTGAGCAGAGAGCCCAATGCGGGTCTTGATCCCAGGAGCTCATGGGATCATGAGCCCTGAGATCATGACCTGAGCTGAAGACAGAGGCTTTAATCCACTGAGGTACCCAGGCGACCCGCTCAGATGGATTTCTTATATCTGTTTTGAGCAAGTCTGTGTCTGTGATTTCTTCTTGATCTTTCTTTTGGGGAAAATTCCTCTGTCTTGTCATTTTGGCTAAGTTTCTGTCATGAATATTATGAAGGCTTATTATGTTTCCTGCTTCTGAGCATAATGCTATATTAAAAAGAGGTCATACACTGTCCAGGGCCTGGCTCTTCAAGAAGTGTTTCTGATGCTGTGCTCTGTGCAGTCTGCTGTTGTGTTTTGGCTGCTCTTTCCCACAGGTCAATCTTCTGAAGGGTCCTCCTTGCTTGCAGTGGGGAATGTTTGGGCATTTAACTATGTGTGCTTTGATTTGTTTAAGATAAGCCTGATTACAAAACAAACAACCCTGATTCAAGAAAAAGAGAAAAGGAAAAGGAACCAAAAAAGCAAACAGACAGAAAGCTATAAGCCTAATTGCAAACAAAAGAAAGGAGAAAAAATAAAACAAAAAGAAGCCTGACATAAAAAATGAAAACTAAAAAAAAAAAAAAAATGAAAACTATAAGCCTAATTCCAAAGAAAAGAAAAAGGCTGAAGAAGTGAGGGTTGCAGAGCCTGGTCCTATTTCCACCAAAACTGAAGCCAACTCTTAGGAGTACTCTGTGGTCAGTAGACTTGGTACATGTAGGAGGCCTGTGTTGGTCCTCTGGGGGAGAGTCCCACTGCACTGGCTCACAATGGGCCTTGCCCTAATAATGATGCTCCTGCAGGGCACAGGGGGGCTAGGTTTGGTGTGAGTGGCTCCAGCTCCCTCTGGGGGCTTTTTGTTGCCCACTGAAATCCCACCGTGCTGATAGGCGGGGGGGGGGGGGGGGGGGGGGGGGGGGGGGGGGGGGGGGGGGGGGGGGGGGGGGGGGGTAGGGGGAATCATCCAGCCCTCTTGTCCCCAGGGAGGGGAACTCTCAGCTGGGGAGGGGAACTACTGTTCAGGAAGCCAGCACAGAAAAGTGAATAATCTCCCCTCCTAAGGCCCAAGCCTTTGTCAGATCTCTGCCCTCAAACTATCTGTACCAGGGCATAGGCACACTCAGCAACATAGTTCTCCTGTGTTTTATCTCTTGCACATGCCTGGGATTCAAAACTCCGAATCTTAAAGGATGCAGTAAGGCATGGACTTGCTTCTGTCCCCTAGAGGAGAGCCTCAAAACACTAGATTTTTCATTTTAAATGCTACTAAAACCATTACACAGTAACCTTTATAGCTTTGACTTTATTCTACTCATCCTTCTCCCAACCTGCACAGTGGTTTAGTGTTACAGTATTTATGCATGATTATTGCTATTTGGTTTTGACATTTGTGTGAAGTAGCTGATGTAAACTAAATCACAAAGCTATACTTTAAATATCTTTAAGAATACATGAGCTATATATAAGGGGCACCTGAGTGGCTCAGCTGGTTAAGTATCTGTCTTTGGCTCAGGTCATAATCCCAGGGTCCTAGGATCGAGCTCCTTGCTCCGTGAGGAGCCTACTTCTCCAACTCCCCCTGCTTGTGCACTCCGTCTCTCTCTCTCTCTCTGTCAAATAAATAAATAAAATCTTTTAAAAAATTAATAAATAAAATGGAATCTTAAGATCCTAAGTATTGTCAGGGCGCCTGGCTAACTTAGTCCATAGAGCATGCAAATGCAACTCTCTCGCTTTGAGGGTTGTGAGTTCAAGCCCTAGCTTGGGTATAGAGATTACTTAAAAATTTAAAAAAAAAAAAAAACCTTAAAAAAAAAAGATCCTATATATTGTCATTTTAAAGAAAACTTGAGAATTGTACATTCCATTAGTCATGTTTTAAACTAATTTAATCTACTAGTAACCAGTACTTCAAATAGCTCATTAAGTATTTTATTTACAGATTTTCATTTAATTCTGTGAAGGTACTGTCTTCTATATTCCATTAATCTTTTTTATAACAGCTATAGTTTTTAAAGTCTAAGGGTATTAGGAATTACTTTTTTAAATAGTCTATTTAAAAGGATATTATAAAAAATAATAAAAAATAAGGTATTATAAAATGTTATAATAAATCTATATAGGATTTTGTAATTTGGTCACAAATACGTACTAATAATTTATA
This sequence comes from Procyon lotor, assembly GCA_028646535.1. Taxonomy (NCBI): domain Eukaryota; kingdom Metazoa; phylum Chordata; class Mammalia; order Carnivora; family Procyonidae; genus Procyon; species Procyon lotor. The sequence continues at coordinate 29,682,541 of CM053620.1, forward strand.
AAAGTTTATGAAATGGATAAAATTCTTAACCTTCTAAAAATTAGACTGTGGTTCAGCCAAGATCAGCTAGGTAGTAGGAAACCATTCAATGACACTTGAAATGAGAAAGAGAGATACTTTAAGAAGTTCACAGGTGAAAAACACAAATAGTAGAATGCTGGAATTGTATACCAATATCTACCATATGAAATTTCATTTTCCATTTGGGCTCCTTATTTTAGCACACCTTCCCAGTTGTTGTTGCAGTTGCTTAAGAAAAATGTTTTACTTAAAACCGTATAGTATATATATATCAATCAAACTGTCTCACTTCTAGGAAGTGAGCTTTTGCTGTAATAAGAATAAATTCTGCCTTGGAGCATTTAGGAATGGGTTTTTGGTGTGTTTGTTATTTTTGGGTTTGTTTGTTTGTTTGTTTGTTTGTTTTGTTTCTTTTTTCTGACTGAAGCACAAAGGATGGAATTTTTGTTCTGAGGTCACTGGGGAAATTACCTTCTTGCACTGAATTAATAAACTACTGGCACTTTTTACTTATTCTTAAAGATGGCATTATGGAGTCTTCAAATTGTAATTTCAGAGTGGCATTTGTAAAATCACCTTACGCTTTTACTTTTTTGATTATATAAGAGAATTTTAAAGCATTATTCCTTTTTTCTAGTTGTGAAGTTTTGGTTTAACACTTGTTTGTTTGTTTGTTTTAAATATTTATTTATTTGACAGAGAGGAGAGAGATCACAAGTAGTTGGAGAGGCAGGTAGAGAGAGAGGGGGGGAAGCAGGCTCCCTGCTGAGCAGAAAGCCCAATGTGGGGCTCGATCCCAGGACCCTGAGATCATGACCTGAGCCGAAGGCAGAGGCTTTAACCCACTGAGCCACCCAGGTGCCCCTAACACTTGTTTTTTGATTACAAAATAAGGCAGCCAATTATAAAATATCTGAAAGATCTTTAAAAGGCTACACCCTTTGTACTTATTAGATATAAATACCATGAGCACTGAGCATTCTCTGCTAACTTCTGGTGGTTCCCAGTTTCAGGCACACCAAAAGGAGCTGTGGTAGTGAAAACTGATACTTCTAAATACTGTAATCCAGAATTGTAGAATCCACAATTCATTTAAAAACAAACAGCAATTGCCAATATTTGCTTTTTATCACATGCCAGTCCCTCTGCCAAGTGTTTTACATTGATTGTCTCATATAATAGTACCTATATATGATCACTTTAGTGAAACACATTAGAATTTATAACTTTTTAAAATATCAGGATCTTGCATATCATGGAAAGAAAGCAAAAAATTAGCTTACAAAATAATTCATACTTCTGGTTCTGCTCTGCATTTCTGACGTATGTGAGCAAACATAAAACAAAGCACTCTTTAAAACCAGACCACTTCCATCTGTGCTGGGACAGAGTGTTAAGCACCTGAAACTACCTACTAGCAAGACAGAAACCAGTTTGGAATCATAGGACATGGGAGTTTTTATAAACCTTAAAAATTATTTTATCCAACCATAGTATTCTAAAGATAAAACAGAGAAGTGAAGTGATTCACCCATGCCCACACTTTGCAGTGGCTCACACACTTGATGAAATTTGCTGTACTATATGAATAGGATGCCTGAAAGGAGCAGATCTTATGGATTTTAGCCAGTGTTGGTATTAAATAGTCATTTTGTGATTTATTTTCAAAGATCATTCATGACCTGTAAACTTGGTATAATTTGATATAAACAGAAACTAACCAAAAAAAACCCTTATTAATAACAAGATGAACTACTAAAACAAATATTAAATAAAAGTTCGATTCTTTTTCTCAGCATTTAATTTAGTTCTTCCTTTCTTTATGAAGTTGTATGTAATTTTAATAAGTTATGATTTAAATTGTATGGATGAACCTGTCACATTAATATACAGAAAAATATAGTAGGGAAATAAAAATAAAAATTTTCCTGATGTAGCCTATGCATTTGAAGAAACCTAATATTTTTCAGACTTTTTTTTATTTAATTAATTCAAGAGAGGAAGAAGATAGAAGTGTGTATATGAGTAGGTATGTCCCTTTTTTCTGATCAGAAACTTAAAGGGAAAACAGAGGGATTTAATGATAAAGCCAAAGCTAAAAGTAAAATCCCATTCTTCTATAGTATTCTTTGAGAAAACAATATAATTACTGAAAGTAGCTAAAGACTTTTTTTTCTGCCTCATGTCAAATATACAGAGCTAGTAGAGCCCAGAAACCATACAGTCTTAAGTCTGCTCTACCTGCTGCAGTTACCAGGTAGATGTCACTGGAAAAAAGTCAGGTTGTTCTATAGATGAAATAATAATTTCAGGCTAAGAACAGATTAACCTTTATAACAGTATTTAGGAGTTCTGAATTCCTAATTAAACAATATTATCAACCAGAATATTAAATAGGCTCAAGGATTATTACGATTCCTTCTTGCAACTATGCTTGCAGAAAACAAGGAAATGCGTATTCTATTTGTATTATGTGGCCATCTCCTTTTAAAAGACATACCAATGTATAATATGTATAATGGATATGTATGATATGTATATAGGGATGATACATTTAAATCTTACCTTGATCATAGTGCTATAATATGAAAATTCAAATTTGACAAAGGAAATCTTGTAAAAAAAACAAAAATAGATACAGGGACCAAATTTTTACCTTGCTATATACAAAATGAAACAGACTATTATATAATTTTGAGTAAATACTCTCAAACTATGCTAAACAAGACGCAATTTATCTTGTACAGAAAATAAAATAATTTTATTTTATTCTTCATCGATTTTTCCATCTCCCATAAAAGTAGGGATAATGTGTTTTTTAAATGAGTTAGTGTCTAGTGACCACGTGTTCTTTCATAAGAGCTCTATTTGTTTTGTGACCTTGAGTGATGTACTGACCCAACCTTCAGTTTCCTTTTCTGGAAAAAAAAAATTGTGGAAAAAAAAAAGATTGTATCTCACAATCTTTCTGTGAGGATTGAGGAAGAGCATATATGAAAGCAAATTCCTTTTCAGAGTTTGGCACTTACCAGATCAATGAATGTTTACTAAAAAGATGCTTGATAACCTTTCTGAAGGATAATTTCAGTATACACACCAAAAACTTTAAGATTACACCCAGAAATAATTCTAATTCTGTAGTTATCCCAAGAAAATTATTAGAGATGTGCCAAAGATTTGTGTATAATATACTATATCTGTAAAGATGATCTTCCCAGTGGTGTTTTTAAGAGAAGAAAAAGTTGGATTATAGAGTAGAGGAGAACCTTAATGTCCTAATAAGAATGGGTGTGTATTTTTATATCTATTTATTATCTCACACATGCTCGTGCGGGAGAGAACAAGAGAGGTGGAAGGGCAGAGGGAAAAACAGACTTCCCACGGAGCAGGGAGCCTGATGCAGGGCTCAGTCCCTAGACCCTAGGATCATGACCTGAGCCAAAGGCAGACGCTTAACCAACTGAGTCACACAGGCGCCCCAAGAATGGGTGTTTATTTTTATCCATATATCTATCCATACATACAGTAAGATACCATGTAGTTATGTGATAGAAACATATTTAATAATGAAGGAAAAGATTAGATTATGTCAACCAAAAAGATTACAAAATTACGTATAAGCATGGCTTCATATATGTTAATTTTTTAAGTATGTGTATTAGTTGTGTATTAGTATGTGTATCAGGCTGCCATAACAAAGTTCCATACATGGGCTGGGCAGCTTAAACAAGAGAAATTTGGTTCTCATAGTCTGGAGACTGGGAATTCCAAGATTGAGGTGCCAGCAGGTTTCATTCTGAGGCCTCTTCTCTTGGTTTATAGGTGGCCTCCATCTCTTTGAGTGTTCACATGACCTCCACTTTGTGTGTGCAGTGAGTGAAAGAGTGAGAGCAAGAGAGCAACTCTTTCATGTCTCATCTTATAAGGACACTAATCCCATCAGATCAATACTCCACCCTTAAGACCTTATTTAACTTTAATTTTTCCTTAGAGGCATATCTCTAAATATGGCAGCACAGAGGTTAGAACTTCAATCTATGAACTTTGGGGAGATACATTTAGTCTACAATAGTATGATATCTTACAAAAAATTGGTAAGAACATCTGAATGGTTGAATCACAAGTGATTTTTATTTTCTTCTCTACATTTTTTAATTTTTTCTCTAAGACCCTCAAAATATTCAGAAAAATAAGTAGACACAGTAGATGATTATAATGGTTGCTTTGGGCTGAGGGTGGGAATAGAAGGACTAGGTCATAATAGCTGAAGGATACAGGGTTTCTTTTTAGAAGTGATGAAAAGCAATTATGGTGATGTCAATACTCCCTGCAAAAGTATATCTATTTTTCTGATCTCAATCACCACAGATTTATTTTCCCTATTTTGAATGTCATATAAAAGCAAGCATACAGTAGTACACCCTTTGCCTCTGGTTTCTTTACCTCAGCATTATGTCTGTGAGATTCATCCAACACATGCATTTGTAAATAGAATCTTACTAAACATTTTTGCCTGCATCTTATTTTTTTTTATCTCAGCAAGAGAGCATGAACACTCTTTCAAGTCATCACTTGGAGGTCTCTTTTATTTTGGGGAGGGTGTGGGGGGAGTGAAGGAGGAACTTACTTTATTTAGTTTCAGAGGTAGAATTTAATGATTCATCAGTTGCATATAACACCCAGCGCTCCTTACATCAAGTACCCTCCATAATGCCCGTCACGCACTTACCCCATCCCACCACCCCTCCAGCAACCTTCAGTTTTTTTCCTAGAGTTAAGTTTCTTCCTGTTTGTCTCCCTGCCAATTTTGTCTTTTTTTATTTTTCTTCCCTTCCCCTATGTTCATCTGTTTGTCTCTTAAATTCTACATATGAGTGAAATCATATGGTATTTGTCTTTCTCTAACTTATTTCACATATCATAATACCCTCTAGTTCCATCCAAGTCAATGCAAGTGACAAGGTGTCATTTTTTTATTATCCAGAGGATACAGACGTAGTGATCCGAAGGAGCACATGCACACTAATGTTCATAGCAGCACTGTCCACAATAGCCATAATATAGAAAGAACCCAGATGTCCTTCCTTCTTTTAATAGCTCCATGTCATTCCATAATACCATACATGTTCCACAGTTTACCTAGTATTTTCTCTAGAAGATACGTAGATACGTAGGTGGTTTCCAGTATTTCACAGACATGAAATTAAGTGACATGAGGGACTGTGTTTTTAATATAAACAAATAATACCAAATTACCATTCCCAAAAAGCTATAGGTTTTTTACCACCATATACTACCAGCATATGACACTGTCCAGTTTGGTACCTATTGATCTGAGAGTTCTAAATTTTTATTTCATTAATAAATTTGGTTTTTAAGATAATATATGCAAATGATGAAAAAAATACAAGAGTAAGTGGTGAAAAGTCAGTCTCCCTTTCCTCATCTCCTAGTGGTCTAATTTCTTTTCCTGAAGACTTCTTTATGTCTCTCCAAGATACTTTATGTATACACAAGCATTTATGTGTATATACTTTTATTTTACATAAATGGTTGTTCTAGGCTCTGCTTTCTTCACTTAACAACATATCTTGGAGATTATACCACAGCAATATAATCTAGAGCTGCCTCATTATTTTAAGTACTGACAAGTATCTCATAGTATGGATACAATATAATTTAATGAGTTCTTTTAAATAGATATCAAGGCCATTTCAATCCCTTGTTATTGTTATTATAAATTATGTTATATGTTATTATAAATAATGCCACAGAGAATATCCTGTAGGATAAATTTCTAAAAATAGAATTATTAAAAAATAACATGAATGTTAAATAAACCTTGTAACACATTAAAAAACTAAAATAAACATATTTGGGGAAAAAAAATAACATGAATGTTTTAAATAAAAAATTATTGAAGTATACATACAGTAAAGCTACCTAAATACACAGGCCTGTAAATTTCACAAAATAAAATGTACCCATGCAATTAATTACAGCCAGATCAAGAAACACATATAACCAACAACCAGAAGCTTCCTCGTGCTCCCCTGTTAGTTACTAATACACTTCGCCTAAAAATAACCAGTTTTCATTTCCAAAACCACAGATTAAATCTGCCTAGTTTTGAACTTTATAGTTTATTTTTTATTTTAACAGATGTCCCTTCATAGAAGTTGTATCAATTTACACTTTCATCTACAGTATATAAGAATGTATATTTCCTAACACCTTCACCAACCAATGACTTATTAAACTTTTTTATTTTTGCCAATCACAAAGGTATTGTCTCTTTTATTTTGCATTTTTCTTATACTGAGTAAAGTTTAGCATCTTTTCATATGTCTAAGAGTCATTTGTATTTTTATTTCTACAAACAGACCTTATCTTTTTTCACTGTCTTACTTATAATGCACTGTTATATATATTAGGGAAGTTAATTCTTTGTTATATGTGTTGCAAATATTCTTCCTACTTTGTCATTTATCTTTGATTTTATTGTTTTTTCCTACAGAAATTTTTCTTGGCCTTTTATTTCTTGCCTGTTAGGTATAAAATTGATTTTTTTCCCTGATGGGTGAGGTTGAGGGGTTTTTTTTATGACTTTGATTATTTGTGCATTTTTTTTCTGGATATTGCTTTTTTTTTTTTTTTAATTAACGTATAATGTATTATTTGCCCCAGGGTACATGTCTGTGAATCGTCAGGCTTACACATTTCACAGCACTTACCATGGTACATACCCTCCCCAATGTCCATAACCCAGCCACCCTATCCCTACCCCCCCGCCTCCTAGCCGCCCTTAGTTTCTTTCGTGAGTCTAGGAGTCTCTTATGGTTTGGCTCCCTTCCCATCCCCTCCTGTTTCATTTCTCTCCCCACCCTCCCCACAAACCCCCGCCTTGCCTCTAAAATTCTTCATATTAGTGAGATCCTGTGATACTTGTCTTTCTCTGACTGGCTTATTTCACTTAGCATAATACCCTCCAGTTCCATCCATGTCATTGCAAATGGCCAGATTTCGTTTCTCTTGATGGCTGCATACTATTCCATTGTATATATATACCACATCTTCTTTGGATATTGCTTCTTGATATCCTTTGTTTTCTATTGGATTATCATCTTTGAATACATACCTAGGAGTCCTTTGTATATGAGCAATAGTATGGCTTTGTAATGTATGTTTAAAAGGAAGTTTACCCTGTTGTCATTAGTTTATGTTTTTTCTATACTGTAACAGCTTTGAGATATAATTCACATATCATACTATTCACCCACTTCAGTGGCTTTGAGCATATTCACAGAATTTTGCAACCATTACCACAATCCATTTTAGAAATGCTTATTACCACAGAAGAAATCCCATGCCCTTTCATAATCACCTTCAATCCCCTATCGCTGCTCCAACCCACCCCAGCCGTAGGCCCCTGCTTTGTACATAGATTTGCCTGTCCCAGACATTTGATATAAATGGAATCATATAAAGTATGGTCTTTGTGACTGACTTTTTTCACATACCATAATGTTTTCAAGATCATCCATGTAGCATTATCAATACTTTATTCCTTTTAATTGCCAAATAATATTCCATTATATGAATATAACACATCTTTTTTTATCCATTCATCAGTTGATGAATTTTGGCTATTACGAGTAATACTGCTGTGAACATTAATGTACAAACTTTCATGTGGACATATATTTTAGTTTTTCTATTTTAATATCTATTGAGATATACCTAGGAATGGAATTGCTGGGTTAAATGAGGACTCTAGCTTATCCTTTAAGGAATTGCCAGATTGTTTTCCAAAGTAGCTGGACCATTTTACATCCCCACCAGAACTGTTTGAGAGATCCCATTTCTCTGCCTCCTCACCAACATTGATTATTATCTGAGTTTTTGATTATACCCATCCTAATATGTGTGAGATCATATCTTGGGAGTTTATTTCATTTTCTTTTGTTTTTTACTATCTTAACCACTTTTTTATTGTGGTTAAAAAAAAAGTAACATAAAACTTACCGCCTTAATCATTTTTAAACGTGCAGTCAGTAATGTTAAATATATTCACATTGTTGTGAAATAGATCTCCAGAACTTTTTCATCTTGCAAATCTGAAACTTTATACCCATTTAACAATTGCCCCTCTTCTCCTCATCCTTAACCTATGGGAACCACCATTCTACTTTTTGTTTCTATAAATGTGACTACTTTAGACACATTATACAAATGGAATTATACAGTATTTGTCTTTTTGTGAAAGATTTTTTCACATAGCATAATGTCCTCAAGGTTCATCCATGTTGTGACATGTGACAGGATTTCTTTTTAAAGTCAGATAATGTTCCATTGTATATATGCCACATTTTATTTATTTCCACTCATCCTTCAGACATTTATTCAGTTTACTTCCACATCTTAGATATTCCAAATGTGCATTGCATTGTGGTTTTGGTTTGCATTTCCCTGATTGCTAATGATGCTGAACATCTTTTCATGAGCTTTGTATATCTCTATATCTTCTTTGGAGAAATGCCTATTCAGATCCTCTGCCCATTTTTTAATTGGGTTGTCTTTCTGTTGAGTTCTTTATATTATTTGTGTCCTTGCCAAATGTAATTTTTTATATTGATTTGAAGTCTAACTTTATTTTCCTACAAGTAGCCAATTATCCAGTACCATTTATTGAATAATCCATCTTTTTCATCCTTTAACAAGTACTTATTGAGCAAATACATTAGGTTAGGCCCTGAGAAAATAAGGATCAAATGATGCAGACTTACATACTAGTACAAAGACAGACTTGTGAGAAAATAATTACTATTCATCAAGATACTGCTGTAAATGAAGTTTATGAAAATCATTTTGTGCCAAGAAAAAAAGAAGTACCAATATCTACCTGGTGTTTAGGGAAGCGAAACAAAGAAGGAGAAATTAGGTCATGGAAAGTTGAGAGAATAAAAGAGTGAGAACCAGGTAGTGTTCTGGGGTAAGAAACTTAAACACTGAAAACTCTTTTGCAAATGTAAAACATTTACTTTAGTGCTTCCTCAGATTGTAGTTCATGTAAATGTACTATAGCAAATGAACAGGTATCTTCCTTTGTGATGAAATACGTCATGCTCATTTTTTTATATCTTTGTATACACTTTATATATACTTCATAAACTTTGTCTATATATGCCTAACCTAAGTATTTCTGTTATAATGATTGTCATTTCACATTCATAGAATATAAATAAATGTAAGATGCCTTTTTCTTATGGATATGTTTGAATTAACAAATATTTGTAATTATTATTGCTATAGTTCATGCTTACTGAGCACAAATATCAGCCATCTCTTCTTAATGCATAACATATACAATACTTAATAGTACATAATGTCCACTTCCTTCAAAGGTGGCACTTCACATGAAGGGATGGTAATAAAATTGTGTTTCAAAACTCATGTTACTTATACAAATAATATTCAGACATTTTAACCTTTTCTTTTTTTGGTGATTATAGAATAAACATGTCATTAAATTATTTTTGTGTATTTGTTATAAACCTATCAATTCTTTTATAGTTGTGTTCTCCATAATAGTTAATTAGCAAGGATACTCAAAATCTTTGACCCAGAAACTTTGACTAGATAAGTGGAAAAAGTCTAATTTGAGGTATAAAATGCTAAATGTGTTTTTCTCAGTATACATTTTAATTGGTTTGCATTTGGCATTTCTCTGTTAGAACCTAAGTCATCCTTGGAACTTAGCTAACCACTTGGAAAATAGAACAGTAGATATAGCATGATATAACTATAATTAATTATTTCACCTATATATTTCACAAAACAGCATCTTAACTACTTAATAAAGGCTTTTAAAATATTGGTATTAAGTGAACAACAGAAACTTGATTTACCCAGATCTAAAGGAATTGAATTGGTTTCTGCCTGTGATTATGACTCAGTAGAACATATTAATAGATTATAGGGGGGGAATTAGAGTTCACTTTAAATATAAGCTTAGGTTATAACAGTAATAATGGCCTTTTCTTATCTTTCCACAGTTCTCAGTGGTCTCTGTTCTAATGACTGTCCTCGTAAGATAACAGTAAGTAAACTTAATTCTTAATTGTAAAATTTTCTGTGAAAATTCTCTGCATAATAGATGTACACAAAATAGTTGTTATAGGTTACACTCAAATTGTTATTATTTAGAAGTGATTAAAATATCCTTCAGTGCTCAAAAAAACTTCACTGGGAATAAAATACCTTGCCTTAAAAATTCTCACCTCAAAGTTCACCTACCTTATGAAGCCTTTTCTGATAGCTTGGAAAAATAAGCACCCCTCCCATTGTTTCTGGGCATACTACTGCCATTTTGGCATATATAATACTTGAACTCACTTCTGTTTATATTAAATGCCTTTCTAACTAGACTAACCACTTGACGTCAAGAAAGCTCTCAAAAAAAAAAAAAAGAAAGAAAGCTCTCATCTTTGTATACATGGTACATAGCACAGAATCAAGCATGTAGTAGACAATTAATGAATTTTTTTTGGTATAGTCTTAATACTGACTAGTGGAATGTTTTGGTGAAATAACAAAGTGTAAAAAGTAATTAGGCTTAGATTTTGAAATTGCCAGTTCATGTAAATAGTAAATAATAAGAATATTACATTATATGTTTTCAGTGTGTTTGTGCTCATGCATATATTGATATATCCCTGCTTGGGTCCTCATAGTAACCCTTGTTTCATAAGGAATTACCCCCATCTAAAGATGAGGAAACTGAGGCTCAGAGAAATTAAATTGCCCAAAGTCATAGAGCTATTAAGTAGTGGAACTAGAACACAAAGCTAGATGTTCTGATAACAGTCTCATACTTTTACTACCCCAGTTAAGCACTACATAACCAACATTGTGCATATGGTTGGGAAATTGCATATTTAAGATACATGGAAACAGACCCTGACCCAGAGACTTGCGTGCAGAGATTTAATTTAGGCTCAACTCAGGAGCAACAGCTGTGAAGTAGTAGGGAAAGAATTGGCAGGAGAAGTTGGTCTGTGATGCAGGGGGAGCTGTGAAGCTACGATGGCCCTTTAGAGATGGGCCAACATTGAAATGGAACCCACTCATTTTACCCACACATTCTGGCAGAAAAGGTAATAGGAAAGGCTGCATGATTAAGGCAGGTTATACTTCTAAGATCAATAATGCTCCCATTCTCTTTATCTTAAAATAAAAGCAATTTTAATTGTAGGGAGAACAGAATCATTTAGAAAGCCATGTAACTAAAATTTAGCATGCAGAGCTATTCCTACAAAGATTATGCTCACAGTCCAGCATCTTTGGGCTTTTTTGCAGGTAACACATCTGCCTTCCATTCATCCACTTATTACTTACTTTGAAGTTCAGATCCTGTTGAACTGCCTTCGCATAGATCATTGTCCTTCCTCACTGATACCATAGATCACAATTTTATGACAACCTAAAAGAAACAAATGCATACCCTACTTCCCCGGTTTTCCATATATCAAATGTATGCCCACTTATAAAATTATTTATTATTTCATGAAAAAGTGGACCTTCTTCATATTGCTTTGACATTAAATCCACTTGATCATAGCAGAAAGTGTTATATTAGCTATGACCCTGTGTGAAACTAAGAGGGAAAATGCACCTAATGTGATATTCTTTACCACTTAAGTTATTTATGAGTTGAATAGCTCTTCTGCTGCCAGTATGCTCCCACCTGATACAGGCAATCTATTTGATTCATGGAAAGAGGAACGAATTATTCAAGTTAGAAACCAAACCCACCCAAATTCCTTCCATCTCCATTCTGAAAACCCCAGACCATACTCCGGACCTTATCTACCAGAACTATTATACTTTTGCAACTATAATGCCATCTATTCAGCTATCTGACCACAACCTGTTTTCCCAGCCCTCTCCCCTTACTATACCTGTTCATCTTTAAGACCATTAGTCTCTTGACCTCTTGCCTTTACCTTCCTCTTTTAGCTTCCATACTCACTTCGAGCCTGAGGCTTCCAGCCTCACTCTTGCCATTGCTTTTAACTCCCATAAAGCACTCTCCTTCCACTGTGCCTGCCTGGCAGAATTACATCCCTGGGTTAGTCCAGCTATCTACCTTGTTCAGTACTAGACCTAGGCTTCTGGGCATTTCTGAAGGAAAAAAAAATAAACAACTTTGCATATTGGTACCACAACTGGTTCATAGTCTTCAGCCTGAAATAATCATTCTTAATTGTATCAGTATTATGTGAATTCCTAGTCATCTTTTCTCTCATTCTTTTTTTTTTTTTTAAGATTTTTTTTGTTCATTTATTTGACTGAGACAGACACAGAGAGAGAGGGAACACAAGCAGGGGGAGTGGGAGCGGGAGAAACAGGCTTCCCACTGAGCAGGAAGCCGGATATGGGCCTTGATCCCAGGACCCTGGGATCGTGACCCTTGCCAAAGGCAGATGCTTAACGACTGAGCCACCTAGGCGCCCTCCCATTCTTTTTATCTGATTACTTTTAGGATTTTCTCTTTGGTTTAGTTTTCTAAAACTCTTTGGTTTTCTGCTGATTGACTATGATATGCATAGGTATAGATTTTTAGGTATTTTTTTTATTTTCATTAGTTTTTCTCTGTGTGTTTCAGTTTGGGAAGTTTCCACTGATCTTCAAACTCAGCTGTGTCCAGGCATTCTTCGTCTCCGTTAAAGTATTTTATTACTATCATTTCTATTTCATTCTTAAGAGTTTCCATCTCTCTGCTTATATTAATCTATTTTGCATGTTGTCTACTTTTTCCAGGAGAGCTCTTAACATATTTATCATAGCTATAGTTATTTTAAATTTCTGGTCTGATAATTCCAACATTGCTGCCATATCTGAGTCTGGTACTAATTCTTGCTTTCTATATTCAAACTTTGTTTTCTGCCTTTTAGCATGCCTTGAAATCTTTTGTTGAAAGCCAGAACTGAGGAAGATAGGCTTTATGAGGTTTTATGTCTATCTAGCTAGGATAACTAGGATAACTCTAACAACTGTATTTTCTGTTTGCAGCAGCTGTGTTCTCAGAGGCATCATTTTTCTAAATTGTATGTCTCCCCTGTTGTCTTTGTGTTTCCCTACAGACTTATCCTTAAACAGGGTCTAAGGCTTGCAGTGCTTTTAGCTGTAATCCTGTTATTAGACAGGAGCCCATTGATATGCTGATAAGGAACTATAGTCCTGTTGGGTCTTGGACTTTTAGTGAGCCTTGTGTCCCTGGGTTGTGAAGAGCACAAGTGCTTCTTAGCTTCCCCTCCCCCTTAGGCAAGGCAGGAAGGTGAGAGGGCACTAAAGTTAAAGCATTTCCTTCCCCCCCCACCCCCCCCCACCCTCCCCGGGGATGGAAAGGTTTTGGTAGAACCCAAGTAACTTAAGCCCTAGTAAAATAGTTTTCTCTTGAGGGCAAGGTGTTAAGAACAAAGAGATCTGGGCATATTTCAGAATGCTTACTTCCCCTCCCTATGCTAGAAGCCTGAAAGTTCTTTTTGTTTTCTATCTTCCCCCAGTAATCTGGCCGGATTCTGGAGGTAAAACTTTTATGCTAAGACTGCTTTCCCCACTTCCCCAGAGTTTTGAACTCTCAAACTAGTTCATATTGAGCTTCCAGCAATTTCTCAGTTACAGTTGTTTTTTTTTCCCCAAATACTTTTATTTTTTCAGTGTTACAAGATTAATTGTTCATGCACCACACCCAGTGCTCCATGCAATACCTGCCCTCCTCAATACCTCAATACCCACCACCAGGCTCGCTCAACCGCCCACCCCCGCCCCTCCAAAACCCTGTTTGTTGCTCAGAGTCCACAGTCTCTCACGGTTCATCGCCCCCTCTGATTTCCCCCCATTCCCTCTTCCCTTCCTTCTCACAAAGCCCTCCATGTTTTTCCTTATGCTCTACACATAAGTGAGACCATAAGATAATTGGCTCTCTCCGCTTGAATTTCTCAGTTACAGTTTAAGTGTCCTGCGATACTGGCTCCAGTTTCAGTCTCCTGCTTCTAGGCCTCTGCTCCCAGTAAGTTGTGATAAATTCTCTGTATCCACCCCATCTCTCCAGTTTTCAGGGTAGTGGTTTTCCCTGTGTCCTCAGTTCTCTGAATCTAAGGAGAGTTGCTTTTTACTTTCTTCAGCTTTTTTTGTTGCTTTCGTAAGGACAAGACTTAAAGCTCTTTACATGTCAGACCAGAAACTCTCCTTGCATTTTTATCACTATAGCTTTATTTTTATTTCTTACAGCTTTACTGCAGTATAATTGACATGCAATAAACTGTGCAAAATGAATATATTCAGTTTGATATTATTATGTATGTATACACACTATGTATATATAAAAAATACCAATATAATGAAATATATATCATATTGAAATTTTTCATGCCCCTTGGCTATCCATCCTTCTCACCTTCCCTGACCCTTCTTCCATATCTCACTTTTTCTCAGTCACCACTGATAGTTTCTCTATTGCTTTATTTTAAAAGTTGTTCTTGTCCATGTTACTTCATGGCTTTTATTAATTTATCTCCCTCTGTGTCATTTATTGCTCTTTACCTTGACTTTTTCTTTGAAAAACTTTAAATATCTGTAAATGTATAGATTAATAAAACTCCTTGAGCCCATACTACCACCCAGTTTCAACACTATGATCATATATCCCCACCTACTAATTCCATTCACATCCCCCACTTAGGTTATTTTAAGCCAAATCCATCATATCCTATATTCTGTAAATACTTCTATGTGTATCTCTAAGATAAGGGCTTTACATATTAGATCAGAAACTCTCATTTTTCATAAAAACTATTTTCTATTTTGTATCCATTCCAGTCTCCTCTTACATCTGTCCCCAGCTTCCAGTTCTCAGTAATTGACCTTGCTTCCTACTTCAAAGGGAAAATAAGAATATAAAATCAGAATATCGTCAACTATCTTAAGTAACTTTGGGAAAGTTATTTAACTCTTGGTAAGCCTCATTGTCCACATCTATATAATGGGGAAACTAATTATACCCATTTATGTTAGCTTCCTATTGCTGCTATAACAAATTATCATAAACTTAGTGGATTAAAACAAAACAAATATATTCTTTCACAGTTCTGGAGGTCAGAAGCCCAAACACACTTCACTGAGCAGGACTCCTTTTGGAGGCTTTAAGGAGAATCCATACCCTTGCCTTTCACTTCTCAAGACCACCTACGTTCCTTAGCTTATGGCCTTTCTATCCATCTCCAAATCCAGCCGTGTAGTATCTTCAAATCACTGACCCTAACCCATCCTGCTTTCCTTATTCACTTATAAGGACCCAAGTGATTACAGTGGGCCCACCTGGATAATCAAAGATAATTTCCCCATCTCAAGATCCTTGATCATGTGTGCTAACTTCAACAGCATATACACTAAAGTTAGAGTGATACAGGGAAGATTAGCATGGCTCCTGTGCAAGGGTGACATGCAAATTTGTGAAGCATTCCACATTCTTTTTTTTTTTTTTAGGAATTTATTTATTTATTTGACAAAGATACAGCAATAGAAGGAGCACAAGCAAGGGGGAGGTGGGAGAGGGAGAAGCAGGCTTCCCACCGAGCAGGGAACCCAATGCGAGGCTCCATCCCAGGACCCTGGGATCATAAGCCTGCCCAAGCCGAAGGCAGCCGCTTAACGTCTGAGCCACCCAGGCGCGCGCCCCCCCCCCCCACATTCTTAAAAGAAAAAAAATCCTTAATCACATCTGCAATTCCCCTTTGCAATATAAAGTTATCAGCAGGTTTTGGGAATTAGGATGTGAACATCTTTAAAGGAGCGTTATTCTGCCTGCCATACTCCCTCCTAAGGTTTTGCTTGTTTGTTTTTTTTCTTTTTAAGATTGGTTTATTTATTTATTTGTTTATTTATTTATTTATTTGACAGAGAGAGACAGAGGGAAAGAGGGAACATAAGCAGGGTAAGTGGGGGAGGGAGAAACAGGATTCCCGCTGAGCAGGGAGTCCGCTGTGGGGCTTAATCCCAGGGCCCTGGGATCATGACCTGAGCCAAAGGCAGATGCTTAATAACTGAGCCACCCAGGCACCCCCTTCCTAAGGTTTTAGTAAGAGATGTAATATAGACAAATCATAATAGAGACCTAATGCACAATAAGTACTCAAAAAGTAGATCTGCTATTATTTGTCAATGGTAAATGGTTATTTCTCTGCGTCTATAATATCCCTGTATTAGTAAGGATAGTGAGTTCCAAATATTTGAGAAATACTGGTATTCTGTTTGCCTTGAAGACTAGTGGTCAGAGTGGCTTGGTGGCTCAGTGGGTTAAAGCCTCTGCCTTCAGCTCAGGTCATGATCTCAGGGTCCTGGGATAGAGCCCTGCATCCTGCGCTCTGCTCAGCAGGGAGCCTGCTTCCTCCTCTCTCTCCGCCTGCCTCCCTGCCTACTTGTGATCTCTCTCTCTCTGTCAAAAAAATAAATAAAACCTTTAAAAAAAAAAAAAAAAGACTAGTGGTCTACTTGACTTTTTTACTTTTTCTTATGATGTAAGTATGTATCACAAGTTTATGAAGTACGGATATGAAAGATATCAATATTTTTAGTGAAAGCTACCATAAGCATCTGTGAATCAAAAGAATATTTATATTCCTATTTCCTGATTTTTCTTTTTAAATACCAAACTAACTTTTTGAGTCTTTTATCCTCAGTATAACATATTCTATGTTAACACAGATTATGTAGCTTCTTTCTCTGTCACCTGCTAATTCTTTTACCCAAAGCCTGGTGGTGACTTGCCCCACTTTAAAGATTATGAGTCTATAAGCAAGCATATGAATACTCTTCCATAGAACAAAAGGTTTGAAAATATTCCTTTAATCCTCTCTATATAAAAAGAATCTATGCATATTCCTTTTAAGTAGCTCCATGAGGGCAGAGAAAGGATCTGTTTTGCCTGCTACTATGTCCTAGAACATTAGCACAGGGCCTTGTGCTTAACAATGTCATTTGTCTTCTATAGCGCTAAATATATTCCTTTTATTCACACCCTTTCCTTTTGCTATTTCTTTTTAATTCTCAATGTACATTTCTTTTTACGTATTAATGTACATCATTCTCAGGGTCTTCATTCCATTGTTTTTTCTACCTGGCCTGTGCATTCAACCTCTGCCTCTCTGTTGTTGCCTTCCCATCAGCACTTAAGGAGTGCCCAAATCTTTTTTATCCATAAGAGGATATATGCATACCTTCTAAAACCCCACATCCTCTCCAGCTACTACCCAATCTGTTTTCTCTTCCCAACCAAACCACTGGATCTCTCCAGTTACTTATTTCCATATCCTTAACCCACTGTTGTAATCTAGCATTTGACCTGCATTTGATTCTCCTGACACTCCCCTTTCCTTGGCCTCCTTTATATTCACCCTTCCTAGCTCCCCTTCCACCTCTTTCGCCATCCTCCCAGTTCCTTTATGGACATTTCCTCTGCCCACCTTTTTTTTTTAACTTGTGTCTCATTTAATACTTTGACAATCATAACATTTCCCACTGTTATACATGAAGTAACCAAGTCACAGAGATAATACATATATTGTCCAAGATCACACAATTCTGACAGCTGTCATGGCTAAAGCCACCACATCTGCAGTCAAGCAAGCAACAAGGAAGAAGGAAACAAACAAAGCCATGATTTTCAAGAAATTTCTTGAATTTTGCATATGAAATTCCACCTTTTATCTCATGGTCTGCCAGCCTTTTAAATATTGATGCTTCTCAGGCTTTCATTCTAAGTTCTCTTCTCATTCTACATTATACTCTAGTTTTCTCAGCCTCTACCCTGTTTGGTGTTTTTTGTTTTGTTTTGGGTGTTTTTTGTTTTTGTTTTTGTTTTTTGCCATTTGGATACTGATTATTTTAGCCATCTGTCCTGAGCTTCAGACCTTTATGTCTTACTGTCTCACAGAAACTCAGTCCACTTCCCATATTCCCTGTCTTGGTTACTTTTTCCTTTCCCTTTTCCTCCAGATCTACTAGATTATTCTTCTCAACCCTTAACCGTCCCTTCTGTCTGTCCCACCATCATTTATTCCAGGCTACCATCCTTTCTTGCCTGACAGATGGAGTTATCTGAGCCATCCTTCAAAAAGATACCACAGTGGTCTTTCTAAAATAAAAACCTTCAGTAGCTTCTCTTTGTCCTCAAGAAATGGCCCATACCTAGTTTGTTGAGACAGAGCTTTTGTTTACCTCTTCAGCCTTACCCCTTGCCATTCCTCCTCACACCCACTCCCAACTCTGTCAGCCACACAGAACTACTGTGTTCTGCCATGCTATCTCATCTCCAGCCTCTTGCATGTTATTTCTCTACCCCGAATCCTCCTCTTTTCTACCTTCTCCTAGACTCCTTCATGTGACCTTCAGGTCAGCTTTCGGACAGTATTTCCTCTGATTCCCTGGCTCCCCACTGGCACGGGATTAGCACATCTGTTTCTTAGCATAGTCCTGCTACTTACTACTTCTATTCTGTAAGTTGGTGAATTATATGTGTTCAGTTCTTGAAGACGAAAGACTGGGTCTTTATATTCTGTCCTTAGTCCATAACACATTGGCCTGACACATAGTAGTAGCACAATAAATATTTATGTATGAATAAATGAGCTTTTCCTAAAATTTGGTTTCCTTTTTTTAATGAGCCTTCATTGATAAATTTACTATAGCACCTCTTAACCACAATCACATATTCATTGTTAAGTTTGAACATTTGGAGAATAAATTACAATCTATTCACAAGAGAAATGCATTCTGCAAAGGCCTGATCTAAAGGAAAAACATCCCTTATTTATGTTCTCAGAGATACCTCGTTATGAGACACAGATGTTCCAATTGTTACTACAAACAGATTGATAATATATGTAGCAGAACAAGATGTCTTTAACATTTTTTCATCTTTTCAATCAGGAATATTCTCAGGCGTTTATTTGCTCTGTGTAGGAATAGTCTGAGAAAGTATAAGCCAAGTATGTTTCTCTTTTGCCTTTATTTTGATTAAGCGAGTTATCTAAATCGGTTACTGTTTTACTTCCCCATCTTTAAAAGACACCAGCCTTTGCTACAACAAATATTTAGTGATCCCAACAGATTTATTTGACATTTTTTAAAAATATGATTCTACTTTTAATTCTGAGTATTTGCCTTTTTCTTATTACACCTGACGGTGGTAGTATCATGTTTCCTGTACCAAGGATAGAAAAAAGATGACATAAACATTTTCAGCATTTGATATCTTTTTATAGTTTATAGTCCTTTACAAAGTAAAATACCTTGCAGCTTTAACAGGAAAATAACCAAAATTTAAGAAAATAATTTATGAGCTTTGCACAGTGGCAGTATCACAGCCAATGAGGTTTATCTGAGGTGCAGTTATTGCTAATAGAAAATAACTTATGGAATGTAATGTCTTGAAGAAATGAGTAAGAAACAATACAAAAAATTAAATATTGAACTACATTGGGCAATACAGTTAGCACTAATGAAGATATCTGTGTTTATTTATAAAGATGTCTGTGTTTATAAATATCCATGTTTATAAAAAATACAAGGTAAACAAAAAATTGCCTTTGAAAAAAATAAAGACCATAGTCAGCTATTTTCCTAATACTTTAGAACCATAAATTTTAGTGCATAATTAAGCCTAATATTGATTTTCATCTAACATAATATGTCTTAAAAGTTCTTCCATTTTTACCATCCAGAGCCAATGATGTAGAATATACTTGGTCTCCACTGTAGGAACCAAGACCTTGACACAAATCCTTAGAAAATCAGGTACTTGACACTGACAAAAAACCCCAAGATTTGCCTAGGATACTGAAAAAGATAATCTGTGGGGCACCTGAGTGGCTCAGTGGGTTAAAGCCTCTGCCTTCAGCTCAGGTCATGATCTCAGGGTCCTAGGATTGAGCCCCGCATTGGGCTCTCTGCTCAGCAGGGAGCCTGCTTCCCCCCTCTCTCTGCCTGCCTCTCTGCCTACTTGGGATCTCTCTCCCTCTGTCAAATAAATAAATAAAATCTTTAAAAAAAAAAAAAAGAAGAAGAATTACTATGTTTGAAAAAGATAATCTATGAAGAAAAAAGATATATTCCAACCCTGATTTTATATAAGTTAACAGGCATACAGAGGACAGTTACTTTAAAAGAATCTGTATAATATGACACCCAAACTGTATTGCATCAATATGACACATTCTAGAACAAGAAAAATGACCTAAATATAGTCCTTGGTTACTTGGTATGTAGAAATATTGAAAGATCTCTAATATTTCTTAATTTAACTTCTTTGAGTTCTTTCAAACCAATATCAGACATGACATTTAAAAGGAAAGAAAGGACAATGTGAGAGATTTGTATTAAGATTTTCACACAGAAAGTGAACTTACTAAAATGGGGTACAGGGCTCAGCATTCCCAATAGCTAATGTCTTAATTTTTTTCTTACCAAAATGTATTAAATCAATTTATGGAATGTTTTCCACAAAAAGGTTTCTACTTTAAAAATAAAAACAAAAACTGAGACTGATGTAAAAGTGAATGCAAGAAAATAAATTCTCTTGTGTGAACTGAAACCCCGAAATACACAGAACATAAAATCACATATCTCAGATATCTCTGCTAAAAATATAAGGTTTGATCACCCAAACTTATGACACAGTCCCTCCCTTCCCCCAATTCTTCAGAACATGGGACACTACCCTTTCATATAAGAGAAGCCATCAATGCCTCATGGTGTACCTTATGTTTAAGGTTGGGCTGGCAGCCTCTGAATATAAATGTCCCCAATTAGGGCTTGTTCATGCTTCCTATCCAAGTTTCCAGAGCCTTCACTTTTAAAACAGAACTCAGAAACCATGGTTTATGGCCAGAATTGCATGTACCACACCCTGAGGTAAAACTTTCAGGCCATATTAAAACATGGTTGTGAATGAATGAATGAATGAATGGTTATGAATGAATAAGACATGGTTGTATGGGCGCCTGGGTGGCTCAATGGGTTAAAGCCTCGGCCTTCAGCTCAGGTCATGATCTCAGGGTCCTGAGATCAAGCCCCACATCAGGCTCTCTGCTCAGCAGGGAGCCTGCTTTCCCCTCTCTCTCTGCCTGCTTCTCTGCCTACTTGCAATATCTCTCTCTGTGTCAAATACATATATACATATACCTTAAAAAAATGGTTGTGTACAATTTCCAGCATTTTTTTTTTTGAGAGGAAGTGGGGAGAGGGGCAGAAGGAAAGGGAGAGAGAGAATCTTTTTTTTTTTTTTTTTT
>CM053620.1:29709876-29721492 GCA_028646535.1 Procyon lotor
CCCTTGTACATAATGGGTTATCTCTTGCTGCATTTAAAATTCTTTGACTTTTTTTTTCCAATTGCTTTTATTTTTTTCAGTGTTCCAAGATTCATTGTTCATGTATCACACCCAGTGCTCCATGCAATACATGCCCTCCTCAATAAAATTATTTGACTTCCAACAGTTTGACTATGATGTGTTTAATGAGGTTTGACTATGATGGAACCTTGGGTAGATCTCTTCAAGTTCATCCTATTTGGAGTTTGTTGAGCTTTTGGATGTGAAGATTAATATGTAATTCAGGCAGTTTTCACTATGATTGCTTCACATTTTTTTTTTTGCCAGTTTCTCTCTCTCCTCTCCTCTGAGACCCCTATTATTGTTGGTGTTCTTGGTAGTGCTTTATATGTCACTGAAGCTCTGTTCATTTTATTTTATGTTCCTTCCACATCCTTCTTTCTTTTTCTCAGACTGAATAATCTGAATTGACATACCTTCAATTTCGTTGATTCTTTCTTCTACCAATTTAAATCTGTTGTTCAGCCTCTCTAGTGAAATTTTCATTGCAGTTATTGTACTCTAGAATATTTTTTCTGTGTGTGCTCTTTTACCTCTTTATTGATACTCTAATTTGGTGAAACATTGTTTTCATAATTCCCTTGAATTGATTAGGCACAGTTTCCTTTAGTTCCACACATTTATAAAAGCTGATTTAAAATTTCTTCTTAGTAAGTCAACTTTCTAGGCTTCCTTGGGGACAATTTCTATTGACCCCTTTTTTTCTCTATGTATGAACCAAACTTTCCTGTTTGTGTCATAATTTTTTGTTAAAAACCAGACATTTTAGGGGTGCCTGGGTGGCTCAGTCGTTAATCGTCTGCCTTCAGCCCAGGTCAGATCCCAGGGTCCTGGGATCGAGCCCTGCATCGGGCTCCTTGCTCAGCAGGAAGCCTGCTTCTCCCGCTACCACTCCCTCTGCTTGTGTTCCCTCTCTCGCTGTGTTTCTCTCTGTCAAATAAATAAATAAATAAAAATCTTTAAAAAAAAAAAAACCAGACATTTTATAATAATGTGTTAATCTTGGAAATCTCTCCCCTGGGTTTGTTGTTGTTGCTGCTGTTTTTTCAGTGATTTTCCTGGACTAATACTTTAAAATCTCTGTTCTCTATTGTGTGTAGCCATTGAAGTCCCTACTTAGGTTAGCCTAATGGTCAGGTGTGATTGGATAAATGTTTCCTTAATGAGACGTAAGATGAGAAGTTAAGGCCTTTTCAGGTCGTTTGTCTGGAACCAGTGTTGCACATGTGTGTGGCCTTCCAGATCTACAGGAATATGTCAGAGTTTTTCAAAGCCCATCTTTAAACATCTCATTCAATTTTTCCTTTTAAGATTAGTTGAAACTTTCATTAGCCCAAACTGATATCAAATAAACAATTGATAGTGATTGTTTTTAATAAATGTTCTAGTTTGATAAGGCTGTCCACACAGAACAGTCTCTCAGTCTTGCCAAATAAAGGTAAATACTGAGAATAGAGGTTGTCCAGAAGCATCCAGGAACATCAAATAGTGACAGTGCTCTGGGGATGGGGCTTTGGTGAGCTCCCAACCTGTTCTGTCAGACCATCCATTAACTACTAGGCTTTTCATTTTCACAGCTAACTTAATTGAAGAGCTATTGGTTTTCAAGGCTACTTCAGAGCTAAGGAAAGGTTATAGGAATAGGGCAAATTAAAATGCCACAAAGTGTACTATTTTTACTGATATTCAGTTCTTTTCTTGAAGAGAGACTCCTCAAATTCTTCCAAACCTTCTGGGGATTTCCAAAGTCCTGAAAAAGTTTATTTTGACAAGTTTGTTGTTGTTGTTGTTGTTGTTGTTGTTGTTGTTGTTGTTGTTGTTTGCCAGTGTTCTCATTGCTGTTGTGAAGGAGATTTTTTGAAGTCCTTACTGTACTGTTCCAGAAATGATTCTCCCCTACTGTATTACTTTAAAAGCCATTGGTCTGTCTTCTATTTTGAATGTTCTTTTACCTATGTATGGTTTGCTAATATCATGCTTTGAATTATTTGGAAAATACTGGTTTACTGATATGCAGATCTTCCCAATAATAACAAATTTCATTATATAATTTTTTTAAAATCACACTTGTTATTATCATTGCTGATCTCATCAGAAAACTTTTTAAGATTTTAATATGTCAGGTTCACAGTGCTGGAGACAAGTTTTCTAAAATTCCAATTTTTACCATGGCCAAGTGGGATTTATTCATGGGCTGCAAGGTTGGTTCAACATTCGCAAATCAATCAATGTGATACAATACACTAATAAAGGAAAGAACCATATGATACTCTCAACTAATACTGAAAAAGCATTTGACAAAGTACAACATCCCTTCTTGATCAAAACTCTTCACAGTGTACGCATAAAGGGTACATTCCTCAACATCATCAAAGCCATCTATGAAAAACTCACAGCGAATATCATTCTCAATGGGGAAAAACTAAGAGCTTTTCCCCTGAGATCAGGAACACAGCAGGGATGCCCACTATCTCCACTGCTATTCAACATAGTACTAGAAGTCCTAGCCTCAGCAATCAGACAACAAAAAGAAATAAAAGGCATCCAAATTGGCAAAGAAGAAGTCAAACTCTCGCTCTTTGCAGATGATATGACACTTTATGTGGAAAACCCCAAAGACTCCTCTCCAAGACTATTAGAGCTCATCCAGGAATTCAGTCAAGTGTCAGGATATAAAGTTAATGCACAGAAATCAGTTTCCTTTCTATACACCAACAGCAAGACAGAAGAAAGAGAAACTAAGGAATTGATTCCATTTACAATTGCACCCAAAACCATAAATAAAATACCTAGGAATAAACCTAACCAAAGAGGCAAAGAATCTGTACCAGAAAACTACAAAGTGCTCATGGAAGAAATCGAGAAAGACACAAAGAAATGGAAAAACCAAAATCCATGCTCATGGATGGGAAGAACAAATATTGTGAAAATGTCTATGCTACCTAAAGCAATCTACACATTTAATGCAATCCCTATCAAAATACCATCAATTTATTTCAAAGAAATGGAACAAATAATCCTGAAATTTATATGGAAACAGGAAACACCATAAATAGCCAGAGGAATATTGAAAAAGAAAAACAAAGTCCACGGCATCACAATTCCAGACTTCAAGCTCTATTACAAAGCTGTAAACATCAAGACAGTGTGGTACTGGCACAAAAATAGACACATAGATCAATGGAACAGAATAGAGAGTGCAGAAATGGACCCCCATCTCTATGGTCAATTAATCTTCGACAAGGCAGGAAAGAATATCCAATGGAAAAAGACAGTCTTTTCAATAAATGGTGTTGGGAAAATTGGACAGCCACATGCAGAAGGATGAAACTGGACCATTTCCTTACACCGCACACAAAAATAGACTCAAAATGGATCAAAGACCTCAATGTGAGACAGGACTCCACCAAAGTCCTGGAGGAGAACCCAGGCAGCAACCTATTTGACCTTAGTCCCAGCATCTTCTTCATTGAAATATCTCCAAAGGCAAGGGAAGCAAGGGCAAAATTGAACTACTGGGACTTTATCAAGATCAAAAGCCTTTGCACAGCAAAGGAAACAGTCAACAAAACTAAAAGACAATGGAAAGAATGGGAGAAAATATTCACAAATGACATATCAGATAAAGAGCTAGTATCCAAAATCTATAAAGAACTTCTCAAACTCAACACCCAAAGAACAAATAATCCAATCAAGAAATGGGCAGAAGATATAAAAGACATTTCTGCAAAGAGGACCTCCAAATGGCCAACAGACACATGAAAAAGTGTTCCACATCACTCGGCCTCAGAGAAATACAAATCAAAACCACAGTGAGATACCACCTCACACCAGTCAGAATGGCTAAAATTAGCAAGTCAGGAAATGACAGCTGTTGGTGAGGATGCGGAGAAAGGGGAACCGTCCTACACTGTTGTGGGAATGCAAGCTGGTACAGCCACTCTGGAAAACAATATGGAGGTTCCTCAAAAAGTTGAAAATAGAGCTACCCTATGAGCCAGCAATCGCACTACTGGGTATTTACCCTAAATATACAAATGTCGTGATCGGAAGGGGCACGTGCACCTGATTGTTTATAGCAGCAATGTCCACAATAGCTAAACTCTGGAAAGAACCTAGATGTCCATCAACAGATGAATGGATAAAGATGATGTGGTGTATATATATATATATATATATACAATGGAATACTATGCAGCAATCAAGAGACACGAAATCTTGCCATTTGTAATGACATGGATGGAACTGGAGGGTATTATGCTAAGTGAAATAAGTCAGTCAGAAAAAGAGAATTATATGATCTCTCTGATATGAAGAATTTAAGAGGCAGGTCAGGGGGTCATGGGGAGGTGGGGGAGGGAAATGAAACAAGATGGGATCAGGAAGGAGACAAACCATAAGAGATTCCTAAACTCACAAGACAAACTGAGGGTGGCTGGTGGGTGGGGGGTGTAGGGATAGGGTGGCTGGGTTATGGACATTGGGGAGGGTATATGCTATGGTAAGTACTTTGAAATGCTTAAGCCTGATGATTCACAGACATGTATCCTGGGGCAAATAATACATTATATGTTAATAAAAAAATAAATTTTAAAAAAAAGTGAAAAAGAAATAAAATTCCAATTTTCATTTAGAAGCTGAAATTTTATCATTAGCCACAAATACTGTCTATAATTTTCCTAAAAGTGACAGACTCACTTTGTTATTTTCAAGAAAGTGTTGGCTAAACTGAAATACCCAAATCTGAATAACAATAGTTTAGTGCCACTGCTGATTACCCTCACTTTTCACATTGGGGTTTTGAGACCTCCAAGGGTCCTCGCACTACAAACTGAGAACTACCATGTGGAGGAATTGAATCTGGATTTCTAGACCTTGTCTTTAAATATCAAAGTAACTGGCTCATGGTGAGAAATGAACTGCAGCTTTAAGACCCATAATAGAGACATGCTGACAACTAATTTTTTAAAAGAATATAGGGCAGGAGAGAAAAACCTGGATGATAATATGAAACTCTTCAAGTGTGAAATACAAAAAGTAGTCAAGAATACATTTGGGAAAGTTCACTGAAAATACTGCTTCGAGTTCAAGATTCCAATCTTCCCATTCATAGACTAGACCATGGGTAATAACGTAAATTTGAGGTTGTAACACAGTGATAAATGTAGCTTCATAAATATTATTTCAAGCCTCATTAGAATGAGACAAGTTTAAAGTATGAAAGGGCATACCATAGTCCAAAGAAACAAACCTAGGAGAGATGAAATAATTTATATGAAGAAGTACATAGCACATTAGCAATGTTTGTTGCTAAGCATGTGAGGCAACATTCAGCAGGTAGGTATAAACTGGTATTACCACTTTAGTTAAAAAAAAATAGCATTACTTGTGATGAGCATCTGATGTTATATGGAAGTGTTGAATCACTACATTGAACACCTGAAGCTAATATTATACACTGTATATTAGCAAACTGGAATTTAAATTAAAATTTTAAAAAATAATAATGAAATAACTATCTACCAACATGGGGGAAAAAAGAAAAAAATAACGGAAGAAACAATTGAATGTCTTTTTAAAGAGTATTAGAGGCTCTAATCCCCTGTTTGCCTCAGCTTGGTTGATGACTTCTTATCTTTTCTCACCCCAGCAGAAGTCTGGAGTTTCATTCCCTGGAAAGGTCGCTGAACTGCAGAATGCCAGAGATATAGCCTAACCCAAATCCTAACCCTACCTCTAGCCCTAACACTTAACCCCTAACCCCTAAACCTAACCCTATGTGAATGTCTCTGTACTGCAAGATATCAGGCACCTGCCCTAACCCTGGCTCTGATTTTAACCCTATATTTGGGGCGGGGCTTGGGGGGGAGTCGACATGGTGTATGTGTGTCTGTGTACATTGTACATTGTTTCTTATTTCTGGAACATCCCTCATGTATATGCAATGGAATATTAGTCATAAAACGTGAAATCTTGCCATTTGCAATGACATGGATGGAGCTAAAGAATATTATGGTAAGTGAAATAAGTCGGTCAGAAAAAGACAAATACCATATGATTTCACTCATATGTGAAACTGAAGAAACAAAACAAAGGAGCAAAGTGTGGGGAAAGGAAATGAGAAAGGCAAACCAAGAATCCACACTCTTAACTGCAGAGAACAAATTGATGGTTGCCAAAGGGGAGGTAGTAGGTGGTTGGATGAAATAGGTGATGGGGATTAAGGAGTATACTTGTTGTTATGACCACTGGCTGATGTATGGAAGTGTTCAATCAGTATATTGTAAGCTGAAAACTAATATTACACTCTATGTTAACTCACTGGAATTTAAATAAAAACTTTTTAAAAATTGACACTACCTAGTACACTTGAAGATGCATGTATATATATCCTTTGACTTTACAATTCTACCTCAGGGTACATAACTCCTGATAAACATTAGCACTTGTGCATAAGGTGACATACATAAGAATGCCATGTTTATCATGGCAAAAGAAAAATGGAAACAAGTGTCAATCAACAATAGAATGAAAAATACTTATGCTATAATCATACAATGGCATACTCTGTAGCAATGAAAATGAACTATACAGCTACATGCTTCATCTTGGATGTGTCCCAGAAAATCTATTTTAAAAAACAAGTCACAGAAAGAAACATACAGTATGGTTCCATTTACATAAAAATTAAAATAGGCATAATCAAATATATTTTAACATTTCACACAAATGATGAAGCTGTACAGGAAAAAGAGTAATTGTATGAAGAAGATAGTGTAACTTCTATGCAACTATGTGTGGTTGCTTTAAAACTGTTCATATCTAAAGAACAATGCTCTCTCTTGCCCATCTGCAAGACAGGGATATAGTTAAGAAATTGTGGTAATTCTTTCACTGAAGTAGTATATTGTATAAAGTGTAATATTCTTTTTTCATTGATAAGGTTTTTATTATAAATTTGTATGATATTCTTCATAAATCTTTATTCAGTTGTATCTTGAGTAATTCCATTCTTAGAACAACCTGTTTTCTCATGGTCACTAAAAACCCATGGACTTACAATGTTCTTAAAATATCAATCAGGTATTTGTCCTATCAACAAAATTAATTTAATTTTTTTGCCTATCATCCTGGAGGGAAATCATTTCTAGCACATCATTAGACTATCTACATGTCTTTGTTAACTTTTCCTACTTTATTCAGAAGAACAATAGAATTTTTAATTCTGTGAAGTGTTCACAAAGAATCTCTTGATTATCTTGTCATCGTTTCTTATAACCCTATTTAATTAGCCTTGATATCTAAAGAGAATAAATCATTGTATCAATGTGTAAGGGATGTTCCAGAAATAAGGAACAATGTACAAATTGGAGAAAAACCTCACCATTGTAACTAGGCTCTGCCAATTATGTTTTCCTTAACTGGAAAATAATGTCTTCTCTAAGGCTAGTGCAAAAGAGTAAATGTGATGGAGTGACTCCTTGATATTTTTCATTCCATTATAATTATTATGGGTAGATTTTATTCATTTTGATATTTATTGGGAAAATGTAAACTATGTCCAATCCATCCCAAAAAGGAAAAGCAATCCTAGATTCTACAGAAATGTCATAATAAAATTCTTGTAGCTCTATTCTAGGTAGAACCAAAATAGTAAAGAAAATTTTGCTTAAAATATTCGCATTTAGGGCCACCTGGGTGGCCTTCAGCCTGGGTCCTGGGATCGAGCCCCCCCATAGGGCTCCTTGCTCGGTGGGAAGCCTGCTTCTCCCCCTCCCACTCCTGCTTATGTTTCTCTTTCTCTCTCCCTCTCTCTCTCTCTCTCTGAAATATATAAATAAAAAATCTTTTAAAAATTTTTTTTAAATATTCACATTTATATAATAAAGAGATAATAGTAGATCGTAGATATATATAATAAAATTAATGAACTATGTAAAATCATTTAAAGCTAATTGTACACATTTAAAGTGTTTCTACTAACACAGCTTTTCTTTTTAATAGTTAACAGGTTATCTATTTATGGAAATGTTCTCTAAGTAACTGCCATCTATTAATAATTATATATACAGGAATGTTTTACTTTATTTGTAATAGATTTTCCTGAAACTGTAAATGATTCTCTTACTTTCCTAGGCTTTACTATTACTTTTTTATTGCAGCCCTTTGGAGTAAATCAGCCTGGACCTTATATCATGTATACAACTGTGGATGCAAATGGATATCTGAAAAATGGTTCAGGTAAGACTAGATACAATGCACAAAAACACCTTTAATCAATATATTGACAAGGAAGCTACATGGCAAAAATTATCATTATGTTTTCACATGCTTTATAAAATCTTCACTTTTTCTCTTACAGTCCTTGCACATCAGTAGATTACAAAAAGTTCCTCATGACAAATATATTAACATTCATTCCTCAGGTATCCCTATTGTGATGAAGCCAAATCATTATCCTTGTATTTCAGTTGAAGTAACAGAGATTGGGAGAAATTACCGAGTTATCTTGAGCAGTGCTATTTTTAGAAATAAAAATTAGGAATCCAATGTATAACCTAGACTAATTCTAGCTTTTTCATATGTGGAATAGGAGCTAGAATGTTACATAGATGTTTTTTAATAAGTGACTGTAAAGAGAAACTTCTAGTTATATAGTTGAATAAATAATAAAGGGAAATGCAATCAAAACAAAAAGGAAATAAGACTAAACAAAAGATGTCTGCTTTTGACAGATGGCCAGCTAAGTTGAAGTCCAAATCACAGTAAATACAACTATTCTAATTTTAAATCTCTAAGTAAGAAAAGGAACCCTAACATATTAATAGGCTGCTTTGAGACTCCTAGAGTCCTAACCATAAAGAAATATAAAAAGAGTTACTGTCACTCCTCCATGTTTATGTATCAAGAAAAAAAAAAAGAAAGAATTCATTACATGGCCATTCTCATTTTATATGGCTTAACATAAATATACCAGAGTGAATTTACTTTTTAGCTAATTGTACACATTTAAGACTCTCAGTCATAATACTGCTTCAGCACAGAAACATTCCATAAAACAAAAGCTGTTTAATTAAATTCAAAAAGAAATTGACAGACACAACTAAAATCAAACACTTTAATATATCATTGTTAGTCTAGGAAACTTAAGGATAAGACAATTTGAGGTAATTAAATTACTTATTTAGGTTTTAATTCAGGTGCATATCAAACTACAAAAAAGTTTCTGGGACCAGCTGGTTTTATCTTTTATCAGTTAAATTATTTTTGAGTTTTAGATGTAGGTAATTTCACTGCTGAGTAAGGTGTTCCAGAACACAAGAAAAAAAGATGAAGTTACTTATTTAATGAAGTAAGCATAACTTAAGAAACGCTAGCATACCTAAAATCAAAAGTTTAGTTCATTCGTCAATTATTAATAAAAAATGCTATCTAAAATGCTAACAATTTTAATTCATCTATACTTTGAAAGAATTGCTTACTTAACATCAAGTAAGTAGTTATCTCCAAATGCACTAATGGTCTAAAATGGGGGAAATCTCTTCATTATCATAAAAATAGATCAAAAAAAGGTGAAGACCCATCTTCCTCTTTTTTTTTCATGCAATTGATATATTGTATAAATTTTTCCGTGTCTGTTTATATAGGTGATTTATTGGGGGATCATTTTGTATATTGATACAGTAACTACTCAGGACATGCCACTGTTACTTTTCTTTTCTTCAATATAATATTACAATATAACAGTAAAGATCTTTGTACATATATTTTTACCCAATTAAATAAATAATTCTCACTCCATAAAAAAAAAGCTAGAAGGATATTCATCAAATTGTTAACATTTATCTTAGGGAAGCAAGATATTAACAGATTCACTTCCTACTAGATACATTAACTACTTACTACTTTTAGTTCTTTTAAATTTAATTTTTAAAAAAGATAAATTTTACAACAAATGAAAGTCTATTAAAATATTATTCTTAAATTAGATGTGGAAAATGTTTTTTAACTCTATGAGTGTCGATTCATTCAAAAATATATATTTAATGAATCTCTACTACAAACAGGCATTGATACCTGGTAGAATATCTTACTAAGTGCTAAAAACTCATTCAGTAATATTCAGTACCCATTGCTGTTTTTATATGAATATATATTTCCTTAGCATGATTTCTCTTAGTCTATCCCAAAATACTAATGGAACACTGAGTCTGTTCTTACTAAATTAAACATTTAAGAGGAGTTAATTTTTTCCCTGAATTGGGGAAGGAAATTATGGGAATAAAAGAAAGGAGAAAATATCTACAGAAAAGATAAATGTGGTTGAATGCATAAATCAAATGAGTGCATAAATTTTCATGGCAAAAAATCATGAAACTAAAAGGCATTAGCAATCTTGGAAACTCTAAATGTCCAGTAGAGAAATAATTAGTAAACTATGCCATTTTATAATAATAATTTCCAGCCTATGACATATTTTAAAATAATTCTTGAGTAAACAGGTATTTATGGTATAATATTTAGCAGGGAGGCACATCTACACCTATAATCCAAATTGAATGTGTCTGCTTATTTATAAGTATACCTATATGTAGGAAAAATATAAAAGCAAAAATGACACACAGAAATGTTACCATGATTATCTCTTGGTTGTGGGATTTTCCTCTCTTTATGTTTTCATTTTTCCATTTTACTACACTGACCATATGTTGCCTTTAAGAAATTAAATATATAATAATATTAAACATTTTAAATATTTCAAGCATGTGTTACATTTCATGTATAAATATATGTTCTAAACAGGAAAGTACCACTTAAGTCAATTGATTCAGGAAGTGCTCTTATGAAACCCCCCTCCAAATCTCAAAGGATGAAAATTCCTAGTTTAAGTGCTAAGCATGTTGAAGTCTACAGAAATATTGCTTGTTTAAACCATACATACCTTCCAGAACCCATCTAGCCCCCCTAGAGAACTTTCTACTCTAGAAAGAGAATGATCACATATATATACTTTAGAAGCTACAACCCTGGTTTTCTTATAAAGTAACTAAGGGTGGTACTTTTTAGTGGGTCATGAAATTAATTTGGTGTGGCTTATGACAAGGACTTTTTATTTAATAGAATTAAAGAGAACAATGGAAAATATCAGAATACACCACGTAGTAATGTTAAGTATTGTTTCATGAAACTTGTATTTTAGGTGTAAAAAGTATGAAAGCCACAGCCAAAGACAATAATGTGCCTTAGTGTTATTTTTAAAAAAAGTCCTGTCTTAATCATACTTTTGCTTCCAGGGATCTTAGCATTGTTAACCAAATACTCTGTGATCTTTCTCCACTACCTAGCACTGTCTGAATAGCCAAATGTTGTTAGAGAGTTACATTACAGAGTACTCATTCATTTTCTAAATAATAGTTTCTGTAAGAGATCACAAAAATTAAACTACATTTTTTCCCAGATATGTTTATTTTTTCAGTGTTACAAGATTTATTGTTCATGCACTACACCCAGTGCTCCATGCAATACGTGCCCTCCTCAATACCCACCACCAGGCTC
>CM053620.1:29730328-29745795 GCA_028646535.1 Procyon lotor
CCTGGGTGGCTCAGTAGGTTAAAGCCTCTGCCTTCGGCTCAGGTCATAATCTCAGGGTCCTGGGATCGAGTCCCACATTGGGCTCTCTGCTCAGCAGGGACCCTGCTTGCTCCTCTCTCTCTCTCTACCTGCCTCTCTGCCTACTTGTGATCTCACTCTCTCTCTATGTCAAATAAATAAATAAACAAATCTTTAAAAAAAAAGAAAGAAAGAAAAAAAATCCAGCAAGGGATTCCCAGACAAACAAAAGTTAATAGAATTTATAACCACTAAACCAGCTCTACAAAAAATGTTAAAGGGTACTCTTTAAGTGGGAAGGAAAGACCATAAGTAGGAGTAAGAAAAGTAAAGGAAGCACAAAAGCAGTAAAATTAACTATATCTATAAAAATCATTCAAAGGATTTATAGAATAAAAGAATCTAATATACCTAAAACTTAGGGAGAGAGGAGTAGAAAATGGATTCAAATGTAAATGACCACTAACTTAATATATCCTGCTACATACTGGAGATATTATATACAAACCTAATGGTAACCACAAATAAAAAACCAGGGATATGCAAAAAAATGGAGAGAAAGGAATTCAAGTGTATCACTAACGAAAGCCAACAAGCCATGAGAGAAGAGGGCAAGAGAAAAAAAACAGAGAAGAACTAGAAGAAAAACCATTAAACAAATAACAAAATAGCAATAAGTACATACTTACCAATTATTAGTTTTAATGTAAACGGACTAAATGCTCCAAAAGACCATAGAGTGACAGAATGGATAAAAAAGCAAAACCCACTTATATGCTGCCTACAAGAGACTCAATACAGACCTAAAGACACATGAAAATAAAGTGAAGGGATGGAAAATCATTTATCTTGCAAATGAAAATGAAAAGAAAGCCAAGGTAGTAATACTTACATCAGACAAGGTAGATTAAAAAAGATTGAAGTCATACCATGCATCTTTTCTAAGCACAGCACTATGAAACTGGAAATCAACCACAAGAAAAAAATCTGAAAGAACACAAATCCATGGAGATTAAATAATGTGCTACTAAACGATGAATGGGTCAACCAAGAAATAAAAGAGGAAATCAAAATACATGGAGAGAAATGAGAATGAAAACACAGTAGTCCAATCTTTAGATGCTGCAAAAGCTGTTCTAAGAGGAAAGTTTATAACAATATAGTCCTACCTCAAGAAATAAGAAAAATCTTAAATGAAACAACTCAACATTAACAAAGGAGCCAGAAAAAGAAGACAAAACCCAAAATTAGTAGAAGGAAGGAAATAATAAATATTAGAGCAGAAATAAGTAAAATAGAAACTAAAAATTAAAATAGAACATACCAATGAAAACCAGGAACTGGTACTTCAAAAAGATCAACAAAATGATAAGCATTTAGCCATACTAATCAAAGAGAGAGAGAGAAAGAGAGGACTTAAATAAACAAAAGCAGAAATTAAAAAGGAAAAATAACTAATACCACAGAAATACCAAAGACTGTAATAGAATATTATGAAAAATTATATAACAAACTGGACAACCTAGAAGAAATAGATAAATTCCTAGAAACATATAACCTCCCAAATCTGAAGCAGGAAGATATAGAAAATTTGAATAGACCAATTATCAGCAATGAAATTGAGTCAATATTCAAAACTCCCAAGAAATAGAATCGACAAACAGAAAGCTTCATGGGTGAATTCTACCAAACACTTAAAGAGTTAATCTCTGTTCTCAATCTGTTCCCAAAAAAGAAGGAGCAGGAAAGCTTCCAAATTCATCCTATGAGCCAGGATTACCCTGACACCAAAACCAGATAAAGGCACCACAAAAAAAGAGATCTACAGTCTAATAACTCTAATAAACAAAGGTGTAAAAATCCTCAACGAAAGGGGTGACTCAGTGGCTCAGTTAAGTGTCTGCCTCTGGCTCAGGTCATGATCCTGGGCTCCTGTGATCAAGCCCTACAATCAGGCTCTCTGCTCCATGGGGGCCTGCTTCTTTCTTCCTATTTTTCTCTGTCAATAAATAAATAAATAAATAAATTTTTAAAGCTTTTCTAAATCCTCAATAAAATATTAGTGAACTGAATCCAACAATACATTAAAAAAATCATAAACTATGAGATAAAATCATAAACTATGATAGAGTTGGAATTAAGGATGGTTTAATATTCACAAATCAATCTATGTGACCCATAAGTCACGTGATCAAGAGAAATAATAAAAACCATGTTGTCATTTCAGTAGATGCAGAAAAAGCATTTGACAAAGTACAACATCCATTCATGATAAGAGCCCTCAACAACGTAGGGTTAGAGGGAACATGCCTTAACATAATAAAAGCCATATGTGAACAACCTACAGTAAACATCATACTTAATGGGGGGAAAAAACAGAACCTTTTCCCCTAAGATCAGGAACAAGTAAAGGATGTGCACTTTCCCCACTTTTATTTAACATAGTACTGGAAATTCTAGCCACAGCAATAAGATAAGAAAAAGAAAGAAAAGGCATCCAAATTAGTAAGTACTAAGTGAAGCTTTCACTATTTGCAGATGACTTGACACTATATATAGAAAACCCTAAAAACTACTAAAGTTGATAAATCAATTCTAAAAGGTCACACAATACAAAGTCAATGCACAGAAATCTGTTGCATTTCCATTCACTAATGAAGAAGCAGAAAGAAATTAAGAATACAATACCATTTATAATTTCACCAGAAATAATAAAATAGCTAGGAATAAAGTTAATTAAGGAGATAAAAAGCTTGTACTCTGAAAACTATAAAACACTAGTGAAAGAAATTGAATATGACACAAACAAGTGGAAAGACTCCATGCTCATGGATTGGAAGAACTAATATTGTTAAAATGTCCATACTATCCAATGCATTCCACAGATTTAATGCAATCCCTATCAAAATACCAACAGCATTTTTCACAGAACTAGAACAAAGAAGCCTAAAATTTGTGTGGAATCACAAAAGATTCCAAGCCAAAGCAATATTCAAAAAGAAGAATAAAACTGGAGGTATCACAATTCCAGATTTCAAGATACACTATTTACTACAAATATGTAGTGATCAAGATAGTATGGTACTAGTACAAAAATAGACATATAGATCAATGAAAGAAAATACAGAGCCCAGAAATAAACCCACAAGAATATGGTCAATTAATCTTCTACAAAGAAGGCAAGAATTTGTAATGGGGAAAAGACAGTCTCTTCAACAAATGGTATTGAGGAAACTTGACAGCAACATGCAAAAGAATGAAACTGGATCACTTTCTTAAAATATACACAAAAATAAACTCAAATTGGATTGAGGACCTAAATTTGAGGCCTGAAACAAAAAAAAAAAATCCTAGAAAAGAGAGTAGGCAGTAATTTCTGATATTGGCCATAGCAACATTTTTCTTTATATGTCTCTTGAGGCAAGGAAAACAAAAGCAAAAATGAACTATTGGGACTACATCAAAATAAAAAGCTGCACACCAAAGGAAACAGTCATCTGTGGTGTCCATTTTACCACAATTAAAAATAAATATTAGGGGCACCTGGGTGGCTCAGTGGGTTAAAGCCCCTGCCTTTGGCTCAGGTCATGATCTCAGGGTCCTGGGATCGAGCCTTACATCGGGCTCTCTTCTCAGTGGGGAGCCTGCTTCCTTTTCTCTTTCTGTCTGCTTGTGATCTCTCACTCTGTCAAATAAATAAATAAAATCTTTAAAAAAAAAATATTAAAAGCCCTAAGAAAATACTTGAGGATGTTTCCAAGAAAACTGTGTTGTCACATTTTAAAATGTAATTGTTTAACACATAAATCATTAGCCTTTTCATTCCCAGTAAAATCTTATCATGACTTTTGACAGCTTAGTTGTTATAGCTAAAGCCTGTCAACCACACCTATACCAACCGTAACATAAGATTTACCCATACCAGGGGCGCCTGGGTGGCTCAGTCGTTAAGCATCTGCCTTCGGCCCAGGTCATGATCCCAGGGTCCTGGGATCAAGCCCCGCATCGGGCTTCCTGCTCGGCAGGAAGCCTGCTTCTCCCACTTCCATTCCCTCTGCTTGTGTTCCCTCTCTCGCTGTGTTTCTCTCTGTCCAATAAATAAAATCTTTAAAAAAAAAAAAAAAAAAAGATTTACCCATACCAACCAGCTGCCATCACAAATATTTCACAACTACTAATTTATGTTATCTCAGACTGATAGTCTAGGAGTCATTAGTTCCCTTGGCCACTCCAGTAGGCACTTTAAAACTATGTTACTTTACAAATTCAATCTTTTCTAAGGTACGTATTATCATCTTTGTCCCCCTAAACTGTTACTACAGAAAGTCAACAAATTCAATAATTTAGCTAATAGAAATATTTTGCACTTTGATAGCTTCTAGTTTGTTCACATTTGTTTATACTTCTATTACATCTTTCTTGTTTATTTCTTTTCTTTTTTGTAAAAAAAAAAAAAGTTCTTAAAAGGAGGTATGCACACTCTCATTGCTTGTGCCAAGTAATGTAAAAGTACATTAAAGTTTAATGATAACTGACAGGGAGAGAAACAGTGGAATGCCTAGCCCCCAGTCCTCTCACTGTCTTGCAGTAAGACAAACCTGAATCAACTATAATGGGATGCACTATGGAGAATGCTCCAATAGAAGATAAAATATCCAGGAAATGTATTTTATACAGATGTTAGAAGAAAGTGAGGAATGTCTAGATGAAAAGAGAATTTGCTGGTTAAGGAAAATGACCTTGTTAGAAAGGAAGAGCCTGTGGAACTAAGCTTCAATTATTAACTTGTTCTTTTACTGATCAAACTCAGACGTGCTGAGCCAGCTCCTTGCTAGGCTGTCAAAAGGTAGGAGAAAATGAACCCAGGACTACCCAGATTTGCCTTTCCTATCCTTCCCTTAAATTATAAGCTCCTCAATTTTAAAATCTTTTCCTAATTCATCTTTCTGTTTGCAGTGCCAAAATTATCTGGCAAATAACATTATTATTTAGATAAGTGGATAGAAAAGGGGAATCCTAACTAAATATTCATGAGTTTTGTAATATTTGTGAATTCTATAGTCTGTGTCAGAATTTCTCAAATTAGCACTATTGACACTGTGGGCCACATAATTTTCTGTTTTGAGCGTTGCTCTGTTTATTATAGGATGCTTAGCAGCCTCTCTGGGCTCTATCCATTAGGTGCCACTAACATCCCCCAGTCATGACAATCAAAAATGTCTCCAAAGAACAAAGTAAGAATTAAACTTTTCAATTTAAAGCTATATTATAAAGTTATAATAATCCAAACATTATGGAAATGACTTTAAAAAGAGACATATAGAGGGGTGTATGGGGGGAAACCAGAGGGGGAGATGAACCATGAGAGACTGTGGACTATGAGCAACAAACTGAGGGTTTTGGAGGGGGTGGGGTGGGCGTTGGGCAAGCCTGGTGGTGGGCATTGAGGAAGACACGTTTTGCATGGAGCACTGGGTGTGGTGCATGAACAATAAATCTTGTAACACTGAAAAATAAATAAATAAAAAATTTTAAAAAAGAGAGACATATAGATCAGTGGAACAGAATGGAAAGCCCAGAAATAAAGTTCCACAAATAAGGTCAAATAATATTTGAGAAGGGAGCCAAGGATACTCAGTGGAGAGAAAAACAATCTTTTTAATAAATGGTGTTGGGATTGGTTATTCACATGTAAAAGAATTGAACTATATTCCTATCTTATACCACTCACCAAAATTAACTCAAATGGATTGAAAAATATAAGACTGGAAACCATAAAACTAGAAGAAAATAAGGAAAAAGCTTTGTCATGGGTCTTGGAAATGATTTTTTGGGTATGACACCTAAGTACAAGCAACAAAATTAAAATTAAACAAAATAAAAGTAGGACTACAAACACATCTGAAATAATTTTACTTAAGTTCTGTGTATTTTTTGATTCACTGAATCTATACTTACATATGATTAAGTTGCCACAAGACTAAAAAATTTAAAAAGCAGGCTCCTGATATGAATACATAACACATATATTTGACCCTATTAGAAAAGAAATGAGCTACAAAATAGATTTTGAATTCATCTAGAAAGAATTTTAAGCACACCTTTTATGAAATACTTTAATTGATTTGTTAAGTGTCCATCTTTAAGACAAGGCAAAGAAAGAAAACATTCAGTTCAGATTGTAATAGGAAAATTTTCTTTTGGCAAACTGAAACCAGTGATTTTCTCTAGTAGGATAGTAGTATGTAACTCATTTGTAATCATAAGCCAAAATCTTAAATGCTAAAAGTCAATTAGAATGTTCTTTGAGGGGCGTCTGGGTGGCTCAGTGGGTTAAAGCCTCTGCCTTCGGTTCAGGTCATGATCTCAGGGTCCTGGGATCAAGCCCCACATCGGGCTCTCTGCTCTGTGGGGAGCCTGCTTCCCCTTCTGTCTGCCTGCCTCTCTGCCTACTTGTGATCTCTCTCTCTGTCAAATAAATAAATAAAATCTTAAAAAAAAAAAAAAAAAAGAATGTTCTTTGAATTCTATGAAATGTTGGGGACATAAATATTTACAATCGTTATATCTTTTTGTAGGATTGTCACCTTATGATTATATAATGCCCTTCTCTGTCTCTTTTTAACTCTTTTGAGTTAAAGTCTAGTTCGTTTAATGTAAGTATTGCTACTCTGGCTTTCTTCTGACATCCATTTGCATGACAAATGTTTCTCCATCCCCTCACTTTCAATCTTCAGGGATCTTTAGGTCAAAAATGAGTCTCTTGTAGACAGCACATATACCTGGGTCTTGTTTTTTTATCCATTCTGACACCCTTTGTCTTTTGATTGGAGCATTTAGTCCATTTACATTCAAAGTAATTATTGATAGATTAGTATTTATTGACATTTTATTATTTGTTGTTATTTCTGGAGATTTTCTCTGATCATTTCTTGTCTGTCACTTTTGATCTCTCCTTTGCATTAGAAGAGTCCCTTTTAATATTTCTTTGCAGGGCTGGTTTCGTGGTCATGAACTCCTTTAGTTTTTCTTTGCCTGAGAAACTATCATTCTACTCTTATGGTTTTCCCTTGGAAGTTAAGGATTTCTTTTGTCTTGCTGCTTTTAAGATTTTTTTCTTTATCACTACATTTCACAAATTGAATTACAATATGTCTCGGCATTGACCTGTTTTTGTTGATTTTGATAGGAGTTCTCTGTGCCTCCTGGATCTGGGTATCTTTTCTTTCCCAAAATTAGGAAAGTTTTCTGCTATTATTTCTTGAAATAAATTTTCTTCCCCCTTTTCTCTCTCTTCTTCTGGGACACCTATAAAAACAATATTATGTTTGATGGAGTCAATGAGTTCCCTAACTCGATTCTCATGTTGCATAATTCTTTCTCTCTTTTGTTCAGAATAATTATTTTCCATTCCTTTGTCTTTTAGGTCACTTATTCATTCCTCTGCTTCTTCTAGCTTGCCATTTATTGCATCAAGCCTGTTTCCAAACTCATTTATTGCATTCTTCAGCTCTGATTAATTCTTTTTTAATTCTTTTAGCTCTGTGGTGAGGGTCTCACTGATGTCTTCTTTTCTCAAACCCAGTGAATATCCTTATGATGCTTTTGATCCTTATGATTGTTGCTTTAAATTCGCCATCATAGATGTTACTTATATCTATTTCACTTAGATCTCTGGCTGTGAGCTTATCTTTCTTTCACTTGGGATGAATTCCTCTGTCTTGGCATTTTGTCAAGGTCTCTGCATTCTCTGTGTTAGAAAAGCCAGTTATGTCTCTTGCTCCTGAAGGTGATAGCCTTCTGACAAAGAGGTCAAATAGGGCTCAGGGCCTGACACTTGAAGGAGTGTCTCTGGTATGTGTTGCTCATGCAGCTCAGAGCTCATGCTCTGCTGTCATGTTTTGGTCGCTCTGTCCTTCAGGCTGTCTTCAGAGGCTTTCCTTGCCTGCTGTGGGCTGTATTTGATCCCTGGCCTGAATATGGTGAGTTTTAACTACATGAGCTCTGGTTTGCTTGTGAAATGAGACCTGACACCAACTCCACCAGAATGAGGCTCTACAGAACTCTCTGGTTAGGAGATGTGGTGTCGACAGGGGTTTGTGTTGGTCTTCTGAGGAAAGGGTTCGGGCCCATTGCACTGGGACTGAGGCAAGCTTCACTGAGGACAGTCTTACCAGAACACAGGTGGGACTTGGCCTAAGCAAGTTAGGAAGCCACTAATAGTGCAGGTGTCTCTGTGTATATGCTGACAGTAGGGTAGGGAAATGGTAGGTCCTTTGTTCCTAGAGAGGCATCTCTACAAAAGCTTCCTCTCGGGGACACACTCAGAAGAGCATTCTCCCATGTGTGTACCAGGTGTTCCGCATCACCATTTCCATGCTTTCTGCCCCGGGCTATTTGCCTGCCCTCTGTCCAGGAGCAGCATAATGCCCTCTGGGCTCTATCCCAGCCAAGCCCACTGACCTTTTAATAAAACTCCAAGCTTTAAGTCCCATTAATTGCAAGAACTCATTAAATTCAGTCTCTTTCATTTTCCAAGCCAATGGCTTTGGGGAAAGTTTCTCCTTGTGTATTCCCTTGTGTGGTCCTCTCTCTCTCTCTCCCTTCTCCAAGACCACAACTCCCTCCCCTCCACAGCCCCCATGATCCATTTCTTCCTTAAACTATGTCTCCATACTTTTTACTTTCTTTGATGTGGCCTTTTTTCTTCCTTTAGTTGTGGAGTTTCTTCTGTCAGTCTTCAGATTGATTTCTCAGTTCTGTGTACATTTTTAATTTCTAACATTGCATTCAGAGCATTGTGCCAAACCCCTTGATGAGGATACAAACAAACAACAGAAGGGTTAGTAACCATTATCAGAAAAGATAATAACATGATTACTTTTAAGACAAATTAAAATATATTGAGCACCCCTAGGATACCTGACTGGCTCAGTTGGTAGAGCATGCAACTCTTGACCTTGGGGTTGTGGATCTGAGTCCCACTTTGGGTGTAGAGATTACTTAAAAATAAAAAATATATTAAGCACCCCT
This sequence comes from Procyon lotor, assembly GCA_028646535.1. Classification (NCBI taxonomy): domain Eukaryota; kingdom Metazoa; phylum Chordata; class Mammalia; order Carnivora; family Procyonidae; genus Procyon; species Procyon lotor. The sequence continues at coordinate 29,739,380 of CM053620.1, forward strand.
GTGAAATAAATTTAGAGGATTTTTTTTCTGACTTATAGCTTCACTGATAAATATTTCACTGGTCCTCAATTTATTCCACCATGCTAGGTTTGGCTCTGGATTCATGTTGTCTTACCATCAATAAACTGTGAGACTAAGGACTTGATACAAAGATAAATTCAGTAAGAATATTCCTAGCCTTAAGTAGTGTGCAAAATGGAAACTTAGTCCTAAATGTAAATTATTTTCCTTCTCTTAAAATTTTATTAATTTTAGAAAAAATTATATATTTATTTTGAAAATAAGTCTTTGGGGCCCACTATCCAGTATCTTGTACAAATGTCATTAAAAATAGAAAAAATAGTCTCCCTACTGCGGTGGTTACCAAACTTTGTTTCTTTTAAAAATATCAGTGTTTATAATTAATAAATATCAGTTATTAAATCAGTTAATAAATATCAGTTATTTATCAAATAAATAAATAAAATCTTTAAAAAATATCTGTGTCCATCACTACTATCTAATAGGACTTTTAAAGCCTATTATAGGGGAAATGAGCAAGGAATTTAATAAACTAGTGACAAATTCAATAGAACTTTTATTTTTAATCTATATATTACATTTTTCTGATATGTACTTGGTTTTGATTAGAGTAATGGTTCTCAAACTGTACCATATATCAAATTACCTAGAAAACTAATTAAGAGGTGCCTGGGTAGCTTAAGTATCCAACTCTTGATCGTGATCTCACAGTCCTGAGATTGAGTCTCTCTTCTCCTTCTGCCCCTCCCACTCCACTCATTCACAGGTGCACATTCTCTAAAATATAAATAAATAAATAAATAAATAAATAAATAAATAAATAAATAAGTGAATTACAAATTGCTGGGCTCCACCACCAGATTTTCAACTCAGTACATCTGCTATAGGACCAGAGAATTTGTGTATCTTAACAGGTTCCCAAGAGGTGATCCAGGATCCAAGGACTACATCTTGAGAACAATCAATAAGATATTTTATAATTAAGAATATATCCAAAGATTGATGTGTAGGTATTATATTTTCTCTTTTTCTCTGGTATGATGTTTATTTTTTTTTTTTAAGATTTTTATTTATTTATTTGACAGAGAGAGATTTCAAGTAGGCAGAGAGGCAGGCAGAGAGAGAAGAGGAAGCAGGATCCCTGCTGAGCAGAGAGCCTGATGCAGGGCTCGATCCCAGGACCCTGAGACCATGACCTGAGCCGAAGGCAGAGGCTTTAACCCAATGAGCCACCCAGGCGCCCCTGGTATGATGTTTAATAGGTATTTAGGGATCTAAATGGTGCATAACACCTCATTCAACTTCTTCATATCCCCAAAATAGGAAATTTTTATATCAAGTGTATGACATTTAAGAAGACAACATAGGAAATAAATTTATGTTGTTATTACTAACAGTTGTTTTCAACACTCTTGTATCTATTCAAGACATTATTTTCCTAGAGATAAACCATCCTAGATTGCTTGTTTCTAATTTGTTATCTTTATTGTATAGAATTATGCAAGTGAATAATTAGCATGGCCCCTCTGAGATTGAAATGCCACTTAAATTTTTTGTGTAGAAAATGTGAAACTTCTAAGTAATTCAATGTGGCATTCTAATATACTAATAAATTTGAAACTAATATTTTAGTTCAGAGTTACTCATCCTATAACTATTTCAGTAAATGTATAGAAAACACGAGACAGTTTTATATTTAATGGCTGAATAATTTTGCTATTTTCTTTATAAGACTTGACTCATGTGACAGAATCAATATTTTGTTTTCTTAAAGTTAAATCAGTAACAACACTCTGATTCTATTACCTACCAAAATGTAATCTCAGAGCCTTCCAAGAAAATATTATACTACAGAGCTTATCACATCTTGACTTTCCCTACCTCAAAATAGAAAACCAGTGAAGCAAATACACTGCAGTAAAATCAGAGAAAATAATTTTATCAAATATTTATTAAAACTGGCCCCACATCTTCATGGGTTTCTGGGAATTCCAATAGGTTCTCATGAAAAGCCAAAAATGACCCCTCATGACAAGAGCATTCTCCATAACGAAAGCCTACTCTCCAAGAAAAAAGACTTTGTGAGGGAATGGCATTTACCTGACCTCAATCCCTCCAACCTTCCTGTATCACACTAAAGACCTCAGGTTCTGTAACATTCCATATCATATATATCATATCTAGCACCTACTGAAAAATTACGTGGCAAGAAAAGTCAGTCTGAAGGCACCTGAGTGGCTCAGTCAGTTAAGCACCTGCCTTTGGCTCAGATCATGATCTCAGAGTCCTGGGATCAAGCCCCACATTGGGCTCCCCGAGCAGAGAGTCTGCTTCTCCCTCCCCCTCTACCCTTACCCCCTGCTCACCTTTGCTAACTCTCTCTCTCGTAGTCTCTCTCAAATCTATAAAACCTTTAAGAAAAAAAAGAAAAGAACATACAGTCTGAGTAGACAAAGCAAACATCAGAAAGAGGCCCAGATAGGTCACAGATTTTGATGGACTTATCGGAGTGGACATGGACAAGGAAAGACTCAGTGAGCCTGAAGACAAGTCAGTAGTAATTCCCAAAACTGAAATGCAAATACAAAAAGAAAAAAAAAAGAATAGAGGAGAAAGTGTGAAATATGTGTACAATTGGAAAATCAGAACAGAACAGAAAAATATTATAATGGCCAAGAATTGTCTAAAATTAATGACATATACCAAACAGCAGGTCCAGAAAGCTCGGAGAACACAATGCAAGAAAAATACCAAATCTATACCTAGGCATATCTTAATCAAACTGCAGAAATCCAAAGACAAAGAGAAAATCTTGAAATAAGCCAAAGGAAAAAAATACCTTACCTTCCCTATAGCAGAATGAGGATAAGAATTATAGCCAACTTTTTTCAGAAAGCAATGCAAGCAAGAGAGTGAAATATTTAAAGTGTTGAAAGAAAAAACTACCAACCTAGAATTCTATATCCAACAAAACTATCTTTTAAACATGAAGGAGAAATAAAGACTCTATCGGACAAAAACTGAGGGATTTCATCACCAACAGATGTGTCCCACAAGATATGTTAAAAAAATTTCTTCAAGAAGAAGGAATTTGATAGGTCATAAAATCATAACTACATGAGAACAGAATAACATCAGACAAGGAATAAATGAAGATAAGACCTATTTTTCATAGTTGATCTAAAAATAACTGTTTAAAATAATAATAATAGAGCACCTGGGTGCGTTAGTCAGTTGAGCATCTGTCTTCAGCTCAGGTCATGATCCCAGAACCCCAGGATTGAGCCCCGCATCAGGCTTCCTGCTCTGCGGGGAATCTGTTTCTCCCTCTGCCCCTCACCCTGCTCATGCTCTCTCTCTCTCTCTCTCTCTCACTTCTCTCTCTCAAATAAATAAATAAAATCTTAAAAAATACTAAATTAATAGTCACAGTGTAGGGTGATTATAGATAACTGATATCAATGACAGCAATACCATAAGAGATGGATGAGAGGAATTGGGAGTGTTCTGTTATTTAAATTGGCCCTTACCTGGAAATGACAATCAGGAGCCTATCCTTATCACTGACTTTGTGTGATAACCTCTTTCAGTGAAACAACAATAGGCTATAAAATTTATACTGTATCTTAAAGTTAGCAATGACTTTGTAGCACCCTCCCCCAAATTTATAGAGAGTTCAAGAAGACATGATGTTAAAAAAAAGGATAAAGAACAGTAAGAATAAATCAGAAAGACATTTAGAAGCACAAAACTATAAAATAAATATTCTCATTTATAAATAAAATAAAATAAGTATGAGCAAGGGAAAAAAAGACAAAAAAGCAAGAGAATAGAAATTGTTAAGAGAGTGATTGAAAATTGACAAGTGACAAGTTCAAGAACTGACTGATTTCTAATGAGTGTTGTCTCAGGATTGGGGCTGTGCATGTAGACAGTAAACTCCACAGTGATGGTGATTTGCTCTGTGAAGACTTATTTTATTATTATTTAAAAAAATGTTTATTGAACATCTAAGTACTAGCTATAACCCTAGGCACTTTAAGAAGTATGAAATAGGGGCATCTGGCTGGCTTAGTCAGTATAGCATGTGACTCTTGATCTCAGGGTTGTAAGTTCAAGCCCCACATTGGGTGTAGAGATTACTTTAAAAAAATAATTTAAAATAAAGTATGAAATATATTCATTATCCTCAAAAAATCTACAGTTTATTTGGAGAGATAAGAAAAATAACATGATTTTTTTTAGTTTTTATTTAAATTCCAGTTAGTTAACATACAGTATATTAGTTTCAGGGGTACAATTTAGTGATTCAGCACTTAAATATAACGCCCAGCGCTCATCACAAGTGCTGTACTTAATCCCCATCACCCATTCAACCCATCCCCAACCCACTGTTCCTCTGCTGACCATCAGTTTGTTCTCTGTTGTTAAGAGTCTATTTCTTGGTTTGCCTCTGTTTCCCCTATGATCATTTGTTCTGTTTCTTAAATTTCACATATAATTGAAATCATATGGTGTTTGACTTTCTCTGACTTACTGTTTTGCTTAGCATAATATGCCCTTAGCTCCATCCCTGTCATTGCAAATGGCAAGAGATTTCATTCTTTTTTATGGCTGAGCAACATACCACGTCATCTTTATCCATTCATCAATTGATGGTCATCCATAATTTGGCTGTTGTTGATAATGCTGCTCTAATATGATAAGCCACTAATAAAGGATTTATCAGAAGAGTAATAACTTTCTGGAAGATGATGATATCACTATCCACTGGCCCCTTCTTTTATAAGATTTAGGTATCTAGAGTAGAGTCCTAAGACTAGGATTCTATATCATCACTTATAAGACTTTGTAGGAATTTGATGTCCTTGCCTCAATAACTGAGCAGGACAGTTTGCCAAGTGCTGTGAATGTACAAAAATATTAAGATGCAGATGCTGCCATGAGGAACTTTATATGAAATATAAAGTTAAACATTTATGTTTTTAAATATTTTCATAAATAGTAATTACAAAGCAAGTGTCAAATTAATGGCAACAATAAGTGCTATAGAAGTTCAAAGAAAGAAGAGACTCTTGTGGACAGATTGACAGGTAATACTTTGTGAAGGTAGTCTTCATTTGAAGGATGGGTACAATATATATCAGAAAAAAATGAACAAGAAGAAAGATAGAGGTTGCATTATCAAAATCAAAATATGAGAAATGTGACTTTATTAGGAGTAGCACAAAAAGGAAATAAAATGACAATAAAATCTTGTTCTGGTTTTTTAAATCTATACTACACACAAAAGCTATAATATCTTTGAATATTTTCTTTTTACTTTCCAAAGTGCATGGAGGAAAGTATTTAGAATCCCAGACAGATGTTCCACTTGATTTCATTTAGTTGCTCTACTATCTTTGCATACTTGGTAAATGGCCTAGAATTTAGGATAGTTACTGTTCTTTACACAAAATATCTGTTATTTCTAAGTTTAATTTAGAGAGTTTACTAACCATTATAATACTTAGTTAATTATGAAGTCACAATAAGTAGCAATTAGGAATATGAGTTATACTTATTTCAATATTTTATATTTTTTAAAAATCAATAAATAATCTTAAAATAGGCTTGCCCAGTTCTTGAAATACATTTTAAATACAGTTGAGAAGGAGAGAATGAATGAATGATGAACAAATGAGTGATAAATCTCTTTAACAAGTTCAGTGTTTGGAACTTTCAGTATCCAGTTCAACAGGTAAGGAGCTTGTAATTCATACTCCTATCCTCACCCCCCCAAAAAGGTGAATGAAATGAAAATCAACAAGTCCTTTTTGACCCATCAGAGAATTGAGGACACAAAGCAAACCACTGCAAAGGAGGCGAATACATGAATCACAGCTTAACAGAGCAGAAGTCACAGTGGGGCCAGCAAGAACATTTTAAGGGTAATTGTCTAATTGCTGGAGACTGAGCTTGAGACTAGTTTAGGAGATTTAAAAACTCCTGGAGGCCCAGACTTAAGGGACCCCTCACTTTCACAAATTTCTCCTCTAGGAGCCACACCAGGTTCTTAGAGTCAAGATCTGGGGGAAAAAAATCCTCTCGTGCTTCTGTTGGATGAGGGGAAAATTAAACATTTTTGAAGACTCCCAGAGCTACTGTTCACCTTAACAAAGACCTGATATCAAGGGAAATTATTTTACAAAAACCTAACCAACTTGGGTTTTTTAAAGCTTGACTGATTTGAGGGAAGTAAAATACCCAACTCTGGCCCCATTTAATCTTCCTGTCTCACCATCAGGAATAGATGAAGATTGAGGAGAAGCAACCTGAAAAGGACATGTTAAAGTCCCAATCCAGGGTCATAGACTCACTAAAAAAGTGAGACCTAACTGTAGAACTATAGAACA
>CM053620.1:29746295-29767873 GCA_028646535.1 Procyon lotor
AAGTTTTCCATAGATAGTATACTAAATTCTGAAATCCAGGAATTTAATATATGAGCATGTAACCTAAGAAATGCCCCCTATACAATTCATTTAGGATATGCAGGATCTTTCTTTTGGATCCACAATCCAGAGCACCTAGTAACACCACATACTTTTAAAAGGTATTAACAACTTTCTGTGCTTGGATTTATACCTTCCTATGAAGACAGGCTATTTCTTGTTCTTAAGCTGGTTTCTAAGTAGGACAATTAAAGAGAAAGGTTCATATAGTGACATTAAAGTAACACATATCTTAGGTTTGTAATTTGATCCTAGATTAAGATGCTTCTCCAGTCACATCTATAGAATAAACAAATGCATTAATCACAAACATAGTGATTAGTGAGAATCCACTTATACTGGAAACTAGATTTTCCCAAAGTCCAAGTAAAATGATGTGCTTTAGTCATATAAGCCAGTAGGAGATTTTACCATCAAGAAAAGAACAACTGCTTCATTTCTTTTTTTCTATGTGGGTAGCCATCATTTCATTAAAATCAAGTGAAATTTAAAACAAAAATGAGAAGTTAAGAAGCTCCAATCTTGTAAATTTTTTAAATGTCGAGTGACTATAGGCTAAAAGTTATCCAAATTTTAAAATGAAATATCAATACTTTTGTTATTCTCTGACAAAATTTCTTTCCAAAATTTCTTCTCACCTTCTACTTCTATTGTCTTGTTTTTTTTATCACTTTGAGTTCTGGTGTCAGATTACAATATGGTATTAAGAAATACAGGTAAGTGTAGTCTGTGGACAACAAGTAACCTTTTTATAATTAACTGTGTTCTATATTTAGGAATTAGCTATCCCCCATAACTGATTAAACACTTCAGCAATGAATTTAAATGTTAAAAATCATCACTGTTTATAGTAACTATAGAGGACAAACTGGTGGTTATTAGAAGGATGGTGGGCAATGGGATGAGAAATAGGTGATGGGGATTAAGAGTACACTTATCATGATGAGCGCACGATGTTATATGGAAGTGTTGAACCATTATACACCTGAAACTAATATAATGCTGCAAGTTAATTATACTGGAATTTTTTAAAAGAATAAAAGATTCAAACAAGTATTTAAAAAATCATCACTGTTTTCATCTATTTTATTACTTGCTTTCTTTGGCTATTATTCTTAGTTGATAATTTCTTTTAAAAGTAGTTATATATTATAAGAAATCATCCTACTAAAACAGTTTTGGTATTCTATATTTCTATAATATTCAAGGCATTGGGGTCTTAGATCAAATCAAATATCAAATAAGAAGCCACTAATGCCACCTTAAATTTTTTCATTGATTTCCATACAGAATAAGAATACATATATGAAGCATCTGTCATACACATTTCCTATAAACTTTGCATGTAAGTTGTTTGAAACTTGGAACACTTTTAATTATTTTAAAATATCAGGGAAAGGATTATATTATCAGAATACACCATAAACACCAGTTTAACTTCTAGATTTTGTTGGTTTTTTTAAGATTTTATTTATTTATTTGACACAGAGAGAGAGATCACAAGTAAGCAGAGAGGCAGGTGGGGCGGGGGGTGGGGAAGCAGGCTCCTTGCTGAGCAGAGAGCCCAATGCAGGGCTCAATCCTAGGACCCTGAGATCATGACCTGAGCCGAAGGCAGAGGCTTAACCCACTGAGCCCCCCAAGCACCCGTAACTTCTAGATTTTCTGTCTAGCCTCTCTGATTTGGTAAATATTTGCAATGAAACTTACCATATGAGATAACACAAATTATTACTTTAGGTTGGCATTTAGGTAAAAGAGACTGTGATAATTGGTCTAGGAAGATTTTATTAGCTATTATTAGAAACTTACTCTGTTAGTAGTTAAAAGGCACCAGCAGCAAAGGAAAGCAAGTGAGAATGTATTTTTAAATTTTTAATTTTATTTATCAGGACCTTTTTAATCCACTGATTTTTATAGAATCCTAATCATTCTTGACAACTTTGTTATGAGAAAAAAAGATACATCAGTACCTAAAACAGTCTTTCTCCATCCCTTTGCCCTGCCAGGAAGAAAGACAGTGTAGGGGCGCCTGGGTGGCTCAGTCGTTAAGCGTCTGCCTTCGGCCCAGGTCAGATCCCAGGGTCCTGGGATCGAGCCCCGCATCGGGCTCTCTGCTCTGCAGGAAGCCTGCTTCTCCCGCTACCAGTCCCTCTGCTTGTGTTCCCTCTCTTGCTGTGTTTCTCTCTGTCAAATAAATAAAATCTTTAAAAAAAAAAAAAAAAAAAAAAAGAAAGAAAGACAGTGTACCAGTCACCTAATGAAAAGAAAACACATTGAGTAAAGGAACATCTCTCACTTACAGTGGAAAGACTAAAGGCAGACGTGACAATATACCAGAAGCATGATTCTTTTAGGCAGTTAGAAAATTGGAAACAGGCCATTAAAGAGTACAGGCCAAAGAGTAAGAGGAAACATTGCTGGCCAAATCATTTATATCAGAGTCCCTATGTAATGAACTACAATTAATATTAAATCTATTTAGGAATATATTTTTCTTTCAAAATCTTAACTTCATTTTTCTTAACCTCTACCATTCACGTTATTATCCAGCTTGCCATTCTGAAAATTACAAGTTTTCCCCATCAAGAAATACTGTTCCCTACCTGATATTCTCATATTGTTTCCTTATAGTAAATAGAATTTAACATGCACACCACATGAAACAAAAACATGATGATGTTTCTTTAGCATCCCCCTACAGGCAGTGAAAATAGTCTGCTAAAACCTTCACTCCACCCTTTTAACTATCTTGAATGAGCCAGAGAATCTGAGCTTATTCTAGTGTAGATCAAAGGCTAGTCCCTATCCGCAGTACAGTCTTTTTCATAATCAAATCCTGCGTGGATATAATTGGATTAAACTCTTCCTCAGCAAGTTGGGGCCTGTTGTAGAAGATCAGCAAAATAAACCAGCCCCATCTTCCAGAACTGCTTAAATAGCTCAGGCTTTAGTTATAGAAGAGAACATCACAGAGCCCAAATGCCACAGGCTAGATTTACAAAATTAAGAAAGACCATGTTAACTGGAATAACTACATATAAAATGTTTTGGATTCCCTGATCGCATCCTAGGACACCACAAATACTATATAGATCCAAGCAGTAAAAATCATGGGATGCCTAGGGGGCTCAGTCAACTAAGCATCTGCTGAGGGAGGGTCCTGGGATCCAGCCCCATGTTGAGCTCCCCGCTCAGGAGGGAGCCTGCTTCTCCCTCTCCCTGTGCGCCTCCCCCTGATCAGGCTTGCTCTTTCTCTCCTTCTATATCACTCTCGCTCAAATAAATAAATAAAACATTTTTTTAAAAAACAGTAAAAGATCAAATGTCATTGGATGGGGTTATTCAATGTCCTTAGAAGTCCTTTTTATAGAACAGTAAGACAAACATCACACTTCTTTTTCAACTGAAAATAAGATCACAGGTGATGATGAAAGGTGTGGGGTTTGGAATTAGGCTGCCAAAATTAAAGCCCCAGCTCCACCATTTAGTAACTATATGTTTTTAGTCAAGTCGTTTAACCTCTTGATTTCCCCATAATCAAGTGGAGATAAAAGTAACTACCTACATACAATTATTGTTAACAAATGCAATAAGATGCAAAAAACACTTGCCATAGTTTTTGGCATATCATGTGCATTTAACAGCTGTTAACTCTTATTGCTTACAGAGGGTATTTTATTCAGTTTTTATACTTTGTCCTCTCTCAGTATTCTTCATCTCCATCTTAATTGATGTCAGTGTACTCTTGATTCAGAGCGGTTCATTTTAGAATAATGAATACTTCTCAGAACAATTTCCTCTCCCAAGAAGAGGCATGTTTTTCTCTAAAGTTGCATAAAAATATCGGTTGTTTGAATGTGTGCTTTTATCTCATTCATATAGAGATGGTATTTTTCCTCAAGCCAGGGCAGTGCCAGAAAAGTTACAGACATTACTGTTAGATGCAAATTCCCAGTGGCTTAATCCCTTTCAGGGAGATAGCAGTCAGTGTCCTTTAGACTCAGAATAACACACACACACGCACACACACACATTCACGCACTCATACACCAAGAAAGATAAAACTTTAGTTTTTTCCCCCTTCGGCTAGTGATTTTTCCCTTTACTCTTCCGCCTCTTATGTCAGCATATTTACATTATTTAAGTTTAATTTTTGACAAATGGACATCAGAGCCACAGTTATGATAAAGTTCATATCTGGTTTTCTTGAACAATGAAGTTGGCTTCAGTATCGTACATCAAAACACAGTGCGTGGAAATTATTAAAGTGGGATTCCTCTCCTGTCCTGCCTTCTTAGTTAATTTAGACTTAAATTACAGCATACTCTATTTTACAATGGCATTAAGCCATCAGAATTATATGTCAGTGTAACATTCTCCTGCAGAATAAGAATGAATCAATTTTAAAAACTGTTACTTTTTGAATTACATAAATGTGTATTTGAACTATTTTGGAAAGTCAGATTATGATACAGTCATAAAAGAACATATAGGCATTTGAATCTGGTGTTTAGGGTATCACAAATGCCTTTTATGTATTTATCTTTAGGTAGACAATCTTTCTGTACTAGTATCTATGTGGTATAAACTGATACCCTATAAATACTGATACAGTATTTTTAAGTTGAGAATATGTTACAAGACTCAGGTTTGATGTGTTTGGTGGGTAAAATTTTTTTATTCATTCTTTGGTGAGAAGGTATGTACTGAGTGCCTAATATATGCCAGGCCTGTTCTAGAATCATATAATAAAGGAAATAAAACAGACCTAAATCTTAGCCCTTATAGAGATTACATTCTAGTAGGGGGAAAGAGGCAATAAACATAATAAGTAAATTATGTAGTACTATTTAGCTGTCAGGAAGTGATAAGAACTGTGGGGCAGGAGAGGATAAAGCCAGGTAAAAAGGTAATCATCAATTTTCTGTAGAGGGTTCAAAGCAGGTCTCTCTGAGAAAGTACCACTTGAACAAAGATTTGAAGGAGGTAAGAAAGTTGTACATATAGTTATCTTTTGAAGAATATTCTTGGCAAAGGAGAAAACCAGTGCCAAAGCTGAAAGGTATAAGCATCTGTGCAATTTTCAAGGAAAGTGAAGAGCCAGTGTCTTAGAGCAGAAGAAAGAGAGATTAAGGAGTAAAAGATGAAACTGAGTTAAATGAGGGGTGGGAAATATAAACTAGGTAGGACAAATATTTATTCTAAGTGAAGCAGTAGACATTAGGAAGAACAGTTAAAGCAAAGAAAATAAGTAGAAACCCATTAAAACAATTCAGCGAGAGGTGATAGTGGCTTGGATCAAGATGATAGCAGTAAAGGTATAGGTAGAAATATGTTTGAATTGTGAACATATATTTGATTTCTTGGCAGTCGGCACTCTGCCAAGAAATCAAATAAGGGGGGGAAAGTATTATAACTATAGGGTTACTGGCCCAAGCAAATAGAAATATGGATTTGTATAAATAAGATGAGTTCTACTTCTTGGTATATCTCTCAAAATATATCCATTCAAAAGAATGGAAAGTAGAGTCCCAATGTGATATCTGTACATCCAACATTACTCATGAAAGCCAAAAGGTGGAATCAAATGTCTATAAATGGATGAATAGCTAAACAAATCAAAGTATATACATACAAGGATATTATTCAGCCATTAAAGTAATGAAGTACTGATAGTTGCTATAATTATATAAACCTTGAAAATGTTATTCTAGATGAAAGAATCCAAACACAGATGGTCACATGTTTGTATGATTCCTTTTACATCATACAGGCAGAAGAAGATAAATCCACAGAGACTGAGAGCAGATTAGAGGTGACCAGGGAATAGGGAGTTATTACTTGATGGGTATGGTATATTTATGGGGTGATGAAATGTTTGAAAACTAGAGAAAGCATTCTGAACATTCTGAATACACACACTAAAGGTCACCTAATTTTTATACTTTAAATAATGGTTAATTGTACATTATGTGAATTTCACCTCTAAAAAACAATAAAGAACTATAATATAATAGGTGCTTTCATTGAAAAGTAGTAGAAATGTAAAGTAGTACACCTCATTTTTAAAAATCAAGTTTTCTTTTCTATACCATTCTCCAGGTGTCTTGGCCCAATTTGTTGAAAAGACTATTCTCTTTGTCTTTTTTTATTTATTTTTTATTTAAATTCAATTAATATATAATGTATTATTGGTTTCAGAGGTAGAGGTCAATGATTCATCAGTCTTATATAATACTCAGTGCTCATTACATCACTGCCCTCCTTAATGCCCATCACCCAGTTACCCCATCTCCCAACCGCCCCCCCAGTAACCCTCAGTTTGTTTATTATAATTAAGAATCTCTTATGGTTTGGAAGAGACTGTGCTTTTATCCAATGAATGTCCTACTTTATGATCCAATACTCCATATCTAGGAATGTAAAAAACTAATCCTGATGCAGACAAATATTGATATGCAGAGATGTGCACTAAAACTTTATTTATAATGGTGAAAGATTAATCACTTCTTGGCCTTTTGGCTAAGATCAAGTTTAGTATCTGTTCTTATCAGTTTGATATAATAGTGAAAAATAAGGAGAAAGCCATCATCTCCAACAATAGATTTTTTCATTGATAATATAAGAGGATTAATGTAGGCAAGAAAATTGTTTTTAATAATGTCTGTAGATTTTAGAAAAATAATTTTTAAAGGCATATATAATAATAAATATCTTTTAACTGTTAGTTTGGTTTTATCAATGGGATTTCAGGGTTGGAATAATCTTTCTCTCTGCTTACCTATTTTTAAAGAATTTTTATAACATGAGAAAATATTCATAAAATAATACTGAGTGAAAAACAATGAAACTAAACTATGCTAATGTGTTTGTGCATACATGTGCCTAGAGAAAAAAATTACAAGAGTACAAGTACCCCAAAATAGGGGCACCTGGGTGGCTCAGTCATTAAACAGCTGCCTTCGGCTCAGGTCATGACCCCAAGGTCCTGGGATCGAGGCCCACATTGGGCTCGCAGCCTGCTTCTCCCTCTCCCACTCCCTCTGCTTGTGTTCCCTCTCTTGCTGTCTCTCTCTCTGTCAAATAAATAAATAAAATCTTAAAAAAAAAATATGCTAAAATATAATGTCTTTATTTTGAGATTTTGGATACTTTTATTTTCATTATTCTTTTTAATAGTTTTTAAGTTTTCTTATTAAACATTTTTTAATTTCAAATTTATGTTCTATGGTCTTCTTAATAGAGTATTAATGATAAATGTTCTTATTTTGATTCTTTACAGTCAGGTAATTATCGGAAAATAATTTATAGGTCTAGTTTTATCTCTTAAGTCAGTCTTTGCTGGTAGTGTAATGAAACCAGTATATATTTGATTTTTACTTCCACTATGTAATAATAAATTTTTTGATAACATATAGCTAATATGTATTATTTATTGTGCAGGACAAGATACTCGAGTTTAATCATTATTATTCAATTCTAATTTGCAATTTATTACATTGCTTTACAATTTTATATACATTGTTTAACTTTTTTTAAATGCCTATCCCTAAGTTCACTGTTTCCATTATACCTATCTATTTCTAACATATGAACTATATTAAAAAATCATGTATACTTTCAAATGATTTCATATTTCTGGGTAATGTGTAGTGATGTTAGCAGAGTCCCACTGAATATTAAAATATTTAGGTAGGGGCGCCTGGGTGGCTCAGTGGGTTAAAGCCTCTGCCTTCAGCTCAGGTCATGATCCCAGGGTCCTGGGATCGAGCCCTGCATCGGGTTCTCTGCTCAGCAGGGAGCCTGCTTCCCCCTCTCCCTCTGCCTGCCTCTCTGCCTACTTGTGGTCTCTCTCTGTCAAATAAATAAATAAAATTTTTTTAAAAATAAAATATTTAGGGATTAATTAGTCTTAGCCTTTAAATGTTCAGTTTAATTATGTAGCAAATACCTAGCAAATATATACTCACATAGGGAGACTGACTTTTGGAATGCCAGTGTGAGGACTACATGACCTTGGTCTTCCCAAAAAGGAAAAAAAGTACTGACCACACAAGTGATATCAACCATTTCAGAACTCTAAAAATTAACCAAAGCCATCGAATGGGCTATGTTATCTATCCAAGAGGAACTACTAATCCTCAATAAGACTACAGGGTCTGTGTCACTTTAATTTGGGGCTATTCCCACCCAGGCTCCCTTCTCTGCTGAGTGGTATGGCAATGCAGCAGCCATGAAAGGCCAGTAGCTCACAGTCAGTAAACAGGACTGACTGGATTAAAATTCCCATCCCCATAGCACAGTCAATATTTTATCTAAACTAGCAACTCCCTGGAAAATCCCCATTCTCAGAATGTTGGGGCTATTTGATTTGACTCAAGAGTTCAGCCCAGCAGTAAAACATAAAATTTTTTTAAAAAACAATATCCTCCAGGGCATTACCAAAAACAACAATCATCTGCTGTGTAATGAAACAAGAACCTGGCCAAACTATAAAAGGAAGTCCTGAACAACTAGATAATAATAGGCAACTTTGCAAAACTCCAGTATATTCATGGGGTTCTAGAAGACCGTGAACATGTCTAGAAAGGAAACTACTTCATTCAAATACTTAGCTTGCATATACTACCTTGAGACCCTGCTCAAGCAAGATATGAAAGCTGAAGCTATCCTATAAACCTCTTGAAGTTTGAGGACATGCTTCCACACATAATAAATCCTCCAGACAAAATGTAAAAGACATACAGACAACATTTTAAGGAAATCTTGTGTACCAGCCATTGGTTATACTAACACAAGTATGCCCCTTAGGAAGCCAGGCTGAAGACAAAAACTTTAAAAGTAAGAAAATAAAATAACTTTGTGCCAAGGAATGCAAAACCTATAGAATTCATGCAGGAAAGTCACTAAACAAATGAACACCAACAACAACTACAAAGAAAAACCAACAAATCCTTAAAGAGAGATGGTTGATACCATAGTTGTTATAAGAAGTCCACTTTTGGGGAGCCTGGGTGGCTCAGTGGGTTAAAGCCTCTGCATTTGGCTCAGATCATGATCTCAGGGTTCTGGGATCAAGCCCCACATCGGGCTCTCTGCTCAGTGGGGAGCCTCCTTCCCCCCCTCTCTCTCTCTGTCTGCCTCTCTGCCTACTTGTGATCTTTCTCTCTCTCTCTTTCAAATAAATAAATAAATCTTTAAAAAAAAAAAAAGAAGTCTACTTTCAATACAAATTATAAGACATGCAAAGAAACACAAAAGTATGCCACAAACACATTTAAAAAAATAAAAGCAAATGACAGAAAATGTGCCCAAAGGTATTGGACTAAGTTGACAAAAACTATAAATCAGGTATTATAAATATGTTTAAAGAACTAAAAGAAGCCAGGATTGAAGAATTAGGGGCAAATAAGGTAATTATGTCTCACTAAATAGAAAATGGAAATAAGGAGATAAGGATCATTTTCAAAAATCAAATAGAAATTCTGGAGGTGGAAAAATAGTACCTGAAGTGAAAAATTCAGTAGAAGGCTTAATAACAGATTTGAGTTGACAGAATAAGCAAATTTGAATACAGATCAAACCTGAATATAAATCTCTGCATACAGAGAGTATACAGCGTGGGTTTCAGAAAAAAACTTTAGAGGGGTGCCTGTGTGGCTCAATCAATTAAGTGTCTGACTCTTGGTTTTCAGGTCAGGTCATGATCTCAGGGTTGCAAGATTGAGCCCTGCATTGTGCTCTGTACCCAGCAGCAAGTCTTCTTGAGATTCTACTTCTCCCTCTCCCTCTGCCCCTACCCCTTCCCCTCTCAAATAATAAATAAATCTTTAAAAAAAGAAAACTCAAGAGACCTGTGGACCCTCCATCAAGCATACCAACATATGTATAAGGGGATTCTTAGAAGGAAAAGAGAAAAAGGGGCAAAATATCTGAAGCAATAATGACTGAAGCCACGCAAATTTGATGAAAAACATTAATCTGCTCATCTAAGAAGCACAGCCAATTCCAAGGAGAATAAATTCAAAGAGATCCACACATAGTCAAACTGTCAAAAAAAAAAAGAAAGAGAGAGACTCGGGGTGACTGGGTCACTCAGTGGCTTAAAGCCTCTGCCTTTGGCTCAGATCATGATCTCAGAGCCCTGGAATCAAGCCCCGCATCAGGCTCTCTGCTCAGCAGGGAGCCTGCTTCTCCTTCTCCCTCTGCCTGCCTCTCTGCCTACTTGTGATCTCTCTCTCCTTCTCTCTCTCTGTCAAATAAATAAATAAAAATCTTTAAAAAAAAAAAAAAAGAGACTATTGATAGCAGCAAGAGAGCTGCTACTTACCACGTCCAAGAGAGCCTCAATAAGATTAACAGCTGAGTTCTCACCAAAAAACCATAGAAGCCAGAGGGGGATGATATATTCAAAATGCTAAAAGAGGAGGTGGAATCTGTCAATCAGGAATTCTACATGTGGTAAACCTATCCTTCAGAAATGAAGAAATTTAGACATTCCTAAATAAACAAAACAGACAATTCATCTCTAGTAGATGAAACCTTACAAGAAATGCTGAACTGAGAGGGCAACTGGACAGTAACTCAAATCCACACATTTAAAAAATAAAAACACCAGTAAGACTATAAATAAACATAAACTATGGTAATGCCTTATTTCCTATCTGACTTAAAAGACAGCTGTATAAAGTGATCATTATAAACCTGTGTTGATGGGTTGATAATGTATAAAAATATAATATGTATAATAAGAGCACAAAGGAAGGGAGATAACAAAGCTATATTGGAGCAAAGTTGTTACTTGCACTAGGAATTCATTTTCTTTTTTTTTTGGTTAATATGCTAATTGTAATTCCCATGGCAACCACAAACACAGTAATTCAAAAAATAGAAAAAAAAAAAAACTGGGGAATTAAACTGGTACACTAGGGGCACCTGGGTGGCTCAGTAGTTAAGCGGCTGCCTTGGGCTCAGGTCATGATCCCAGGGTCCTGGGATCAAGTCCTGAATCAGGCTCCCTGCTTGGCCAGAAGCCTGCTTCTCCCTCTCCCACTCCCTCTGCTTGTGTTCCCTCTCTTGCTGTTTCTCTCTCTGTCAAATAAATAAATCTTTTAAAATTAAGTAATTTAATGGTACAATAGAAAACATTTAACAAAGCAGCAATGGAGGAATAGAATTAAAAAGACATAGACCTGTACAAAACCAGTAGTAAATAGGAGACATAAATCCTACTTTATCAGTAATTACATTAAATGTAATTGGAATAAACACTCCTATCAAAAGGCAGAGATTGGTAGAATGGATAATCATATATGACACAATTATGTGCCATCTACAAGAGAATCTTTAAGTTCAAAGATACAGAAAAGTTGAGGGGCTCCCGGCTGGCTCTGTCAATGGAGCATGTGACTCTTCACTTCAGTATTATAAATTCAAGCTCCACGTTGGGTATAGAGATTACTTTAAAAAAATCTTTTTAAAAAATGATATAAATAAGTTGAAAGTAAAAAGATAAAGAAAATTATGCCATGCAAAGAGTAACCAAAAGAAAGCTGGAGGGGCTGTTCTCATATCAGATTAAACTAGATTTTAAGAAAACAAAATTTGTTACTAGAGACAAGGACATTTTATAATGGTAAAAAAAAAAAGGGGGGGGCAATCCATAAGGAAGCTATAATAACTATAAAGACATTGGCACCTAACAACAGAGCACCCCAAATACATGAAGAATTGAGGAGAGAAATCAATAATTCAAGATAAATTATTGAAGACTTTAATACCCCACTTTCAGTAATGGATCAAATGAGGCATAAGATCTATAAGGAAAGAAAAAATGACTCTTTAAACCAACAAAACCTAGCAGAAATGTATAGAACACTCCACCTAACAGGAGCAGAATATGCATTCTTTTCAAGCTCAACCAGAAAGTTCTGCAAAGTAGACCATACGACAGGTCACAAAACAAGCCTCAATAAATTTAAAAATATTGAAACCATTCCAAGTATGTTCTCCAACTATAATAAGGTGATATTAGAAGTCACTAATATTTGAGATTCACAAATAATGTGGAAATTAAACATCACACTCCCAAAAAAACAGTGAGTCAAATAAGAAATCACGAGAGAAACAAGAAAATAAGTGCATGAAAACAAAAACACAACATGCCACAATGTATAGAATGCATCTAAAGTGGTTCTTAAGAGGGAAATTTAGTGCTTTAAGTTCCTATATCAAGGAATAGGGGTCGCCTGGGCAGCTTAGTTGGTTAAGTGACTGCCTTAGGCTCAGGTCGTCATCCTGGAGTCCCAGAATCAGGTCCCACTTCGGGGGGAGGGGGAGGTCCCTGCTCAGCAGGGAGTCTTCTCCCTCTGACCCTTCCACCCCTCATGCTCCCTCTCTCAAATAAATAAATAAAATCTTAAAAAAAAAAAAAAGGAATAGGAACCATCTATAATTGATAATCACCTTAAGAAACTAGCCAACTAAACAACTAAACTAGCAAACCAAACCCAAAGCAAGCAGAAGGCAAGATATAATGAGAGAAAATAAGTGGGGAGGAAAAACATAAAACAAATTCAACCAAAAGATGTTTTTAAGATTTACAAAATTTACAAACCTTTAGCTAGACTGACCTTTAACTAGACCAAAAGACTCAAATTACTAAAATCCAAAGTGAGAGAGGCTACTACTACCACCCTTCACAGAAATAAAAAGGTATCTACACATATTTACAGCCAATAGCAGCTCAGCGTCATTAGTCATTAGAGAAATGCAAAAAAAAGCCACAATATGATATCGCTTCACAACCACTGGAATGGCTATGATCAAAAAGACAGATAAAGTGTTAGCAAGGATATAGAGAATTTGGAACTTTCATACGTATTGGTAGGAATATAGAATGGTGCAGCCATTTTGGAAAACATAAGTAGACACAGACACTTGTATGTGAATGTGCACAGCAGCATTATTCATAAAAAGACCACACATGTATGATTGTATCTATATGAATCTCCAGAAGAGGCAAATCTATACAGAAGGTAGATTAGTGGTTACCCATAGCTGAAAGAGTAAGGGTTAGAAATAGGAGTAACGGCTAATGTTAATGGGGTTTCTTTGTTGGATGATGAAAATATTCTAAAATTTGACTGTGGTTATGACTTAACTTTTTTAATATACTCAAAACTGCTACTTGTACATTTTAAATGGGAGATGTTTATGGTGTGTGAATTATATCTCAAAAAGCTGCTTTCTTTGAAAAGTGAATCATTAATGGTAATGAACCAGACATTCCATTTCACATTTTTATCCTTAAAGAATTAAGTTTTGGCACCTAAATTGTTAATATTTTATCATTTAATATTTGATGAGAGCAATGTTTACAAAGATGCATTTTTTTTTTAATAAATTTAGCTGGACAACTCAGCCAATCCGCACATTTAGCCCTCCAACTACCATACAACGTACTTGGTTTAGGTCGAAGTGCAAATTTTCTTGATCATCTGTATGTTGGTATTCCCCGTCCATCTGGAGAAAAGGTGAGTAAAAATTTATTTTGTTGACAATTAATCTGTGTGTCTTAATAAATACTATTCAAATATCTAAATTCAACAATTTGAATTTACTTAAATTTGAATTCAAATAATTAAGTCTTTTTAATCTCTTTAAAGAGAATATAGAAAAAGAGAAATAGGTAGTAACCTATCTAAGCTTATCTTATATAGAGCATATCATAATTTAAAGATATAGTTTTCTACCATCTCTCATAAACCTCATGACCTCCTGTCCCTCTTTTCTGCTTTTTCTCTTCATCTTCACTATCTAACATATATTTTATTTCTTGTCATGCCTCACCTCCACTTGAATTTTAGCTTCAAGCAGCACTTGTACATAGTACTGTGAACAGTGCCTGCTACACTGTTCAATAAATATTTGCTAAATTAATGAATCCATGAGACAAATATAATCCTTCCCTGAAAAGATCAAAAAAAAATTTTGCTAACAGGGCACAGGAGCCCTGTTTGGGGCTTAATATATGTAAATTTAGCTTAATCCATACCTAGGATTTGAATTAATTAAGAAACACTTGAGCTTTTTCCTTATATATTTAGAATAATAATTCTGTTTTTAAAGTATACTAGATGTTAAATGTTCTTAAATTCTTTTTCCAGTCTATACGAAAACAAGAGTGGACTGCAATCATTCCAAATTCCCAGCTAATTGTCATTCCATATCCTCACAATGTTCCTCGAAGGTAATGTCGTTGCTCGAACTGATTTTGGTAAAAATACTGTCAACTCAGAATCATTGGTACAGTTACATCTTTTAAAAACTCTCTGTGTTCCTGCTGTGTTCCCATGAGTGCCATCACCTTAAATGACTAAACATTCCTACACAAAAGGTCCCTGACTTTTTTTATGAAGAACAAACTAAAACTAAACCTTGCTAGAAAAACAGCAGGTTAACTAATTAGGAATTTATACATATTCTGCTTCAATAAACTGATCTTCAGTTTACTAGTATAAATTCTAAAATTTCAGAATACCGAATTTTTTAATAAGCATTGATCTTTTTAGTATAAGCTTCAGAAGTGGTATATGTCCCACAGTGATCAGGCATAAGTTTTAGAGTCAAATAAATCTTGGCTAAAAACTAAGATCTACTGCTGAGGGTCAATCTCTGCACCTGTAAAGTGGGAGATAGATAGGTAGGTACCTTAAAAGGAAGTAGATGAAATATCCTTAAGAGAGTGCCTAGCACTGAGTAAGTTTCAGTGAAAACTTACTGAAAACTGACTTTTTTTCCTTATTAGCAGAATATATTCCTTTTATAGGAATAGTGTTTAAATCTAACTCCTTATCTTTGTTCAGTTTTCTTTAATTACTAGAGTGATTCCACTGTTTTTAAAAAGTAAGTGATAAAGGTGTTCACTAAACACTCAAATATCACTGGGAAGAATGTAAGTTATTCTTAAGGCTAGTCTGATATCAATATGAAAAAATAACCGAAGAGAAAAGATGTGATGTATCTATGAATATGTAACCAGTGAGGTCTTGCTTTGTTACATTTCTTCTCAAAATGGAAGCTGTATTGTTCTTTATTAAATTTTTAGATGGAATATATTCAATGATTTGCTAGAAACAGTTCATGTCCCCTCATGAGCTGATTGTATGCATCTTTTTCCCACAGTATTCAGTGAGGTCACTCTAAAATCAGCTATGATGGGAGTATTTACAACATGAAAACTGGCAACTGCCAATCAGGGCTTTTTCCCCACCCTAGAGAGCCAGTTTACGAACAGGATGTCCCTAAAGGTGGATTTAAGAGCTTCTTATCACTAGAAACAATAATAGTCTGAGTTCAGATATTTTTTAATGAATCTGTATTATGTGTCTGCTATTTTTCTATACATGAAATTTATAACCAAACTAGAAAATCTGTATCATGAGTAGGAAAACATATAAATTATGGTACTTCTAGATGGTGTAATATCATGACATAGAACAATCTCTTAAAATAGAGTGATAAATAAAAGACAATAAAAGGAAAATGCATTTAGAGTATGTATGGTAAGAAACCATTTGTGATTTGAAAAAGGCATCTGTGCATATATGTCTTTATATGTATAAAATGTCCCTGGATGGACTTGTAGGAAATTGATAAGAATGACTGCTTCTGAGTAAGAAATTAAGGACTGGCCTTTTGTCCAATTTTTTTCTTAACAAGATTCCTATTTTCATGGTTTTTTAAAGTCTATTTAAGAAGAACTACCAAAAAAAATCTCATGAAAGAACTTTTTTTTTGAAGTATGAGGTAAGATACTGGGAATAGCTAACCTCAACTAACAGTATTCGTTTTCCTAGTTTTCTTACTTTTGAGTTTCTAGAAAGTTCTATTATAGTTTTCTTTTATAATCTCAACATTTTTTATGTTTCTCTTGCTCTTTCTGAAGAAATGTTCTTTTCAAATTTATGTACATAATAAAACTGAATTGATTTTAGTTTGAGGTGTATTTTGAGATTTATTGACTAGAGGCTAACTTACGGATCAATAAATTTTACTTATCCCAAAATAAGTCAATCACTACTTGCTATTCATTAGAATGATCTTACTTTTATTAAACTTTTAAAAGGAAAATAGGCTGAATGGATTTAAAAACAAGACCCATCTATATGCTGCCTACAAGAGACTCACCTCTTATGATGTAAAGACATAGAGACTGAAAGTGAAAAGAAGGGAAAAAATGTTTCATGCAAATGGAAACCAAAAGAAGCTGGATAGTTGTACTTACATCAGACAAAATAGAATTTAAAACAAAGACTATAATAAAAGACAAAGAAGGGCATTACATAATAATAAAGGGGTCAATCCAATAAGAGGATATAACAATTGTAAATATTTATGCACCCAACACAGGAGCACCTAAATATATAAAGCAACCATTAACAGACCTAAACGGAGAAATTGACAGTAATGCAATAATAGTAGGTGACTTTAAAATGAAAATGTATCTCTTACCTATTTTCAGAGAGAACAAAATTCTTTGTATATAACCACCTACAGTGTTGATGATATTAGACCCCAATTTTAAGCTTTTCAAGGTATTCAAGTGCTGTATTATACGGACTGTTTTAGAAGAAAGAGCTAGTTCTATTTATGCTAAAGTCTGTGTATCACCTTTAACACTGAGGGACTAAAAGTGATTTTGTAAGAAGTCTCAACATCATTGTAGAAATGTAAACCCTCCAACATGACACAGAAATGATACAAGTGTTTTTACACAAGCCATCTCTCTACACCCACTGAGATATATGGCTGTTTTATTTGGCCATAGTACCTATGTGAACAGGGGTCAAAAAATAAGGTGACAGGAGATCTTATCAAAATAGTGTAACTATGTAGCCTTAGAGTCAAGGTTTCAAATTCAGCAAGTAAATTAAGATGTAAAAACAATGTCTAAGATTGTCCTAAGTATTCTTAATAAGTTTACTTAAGAATAAGTCTCACAGGATCAAAGAAAAATAATGAAGCATCTCATCAAAAATTCTATTTCAATTCTCTGAGTAAAATCTCAACTCTGCAGGATCATCAATATTCTTAGCCCTATCTAAATTTAATTGCTGTTGTTTATTTATATAGTGAATGGATGGATAGATGGGAAAGTGAATTAATGGATGAATCAACTGATTCATTAGTTAATAGCTATTTGCTTTTCAGTCTCAGTAGAATTTTGTTACTTTTCAATTAAAATGTGTAATTTTAATGATTCTCTTTTATCTGCAGCTGGAGTGCCAAACTGTATCTTACACCAAGTAACATTGTTCTACTTACTGCTATAGCACTCATCGGTGTCTGTGTTTTCATCTTGGCAATAATTGGCATTTTACATTGGCAGGAAAAGGTTTGTTTGTTTAAATGAAACATTAACTTTTGTTAATTTGTATTAGTAATATATTGCTCTTTGAAAATACCATATTTTAAACTTTTTTAAAATGACTAAGATTTTGTGATTTTTTTCACATTCTATCCATAAGGTCCTCTTATTGATTATAATTTCTTTCATCCCTTTAAGTTATTAATGTCTCTTAGCAATTCATACAAATCACAGGAAATTATTTTAAAACTTCAGTACCGTACAATAGTAATAAAATGATCACCCAGAAATTATCAGGTATACTGAAAAACTTAGAAATAATTTCATAAAGGCCTGAAAAATAATAGTCTTTTTCTTAACAATCCTGTGTTTATTATCTGCCGATAAAGCCATGAACACGTTTTTCCAGGAATAACATTTATGTCTATAAAAAGAAGTAGAGGGCCCTGGGTGGCTCAGTCGTTAAGTGTCTGCCTTCGGCGCAGGTCATGATCCCAGAGTCCTGGGATCGAGCCCCACATTGGGCTCACAGCCTGCTTCTCCCTCTCCCACTCCCTCTGCTTATGTTCCCGCTCTTGATGTCTCTCTCTCTCTCTCTGTCAAAATAAATAAATAAAATCTTTAAAAAAAAAAAAAGAATTAGAGCACAGAGAGGTTAAATGATTTTCTCAAGTTTTGGGTGGAAGGTAACAACTAAAGTGATAAATATCTTTCCCATCTATAAAGTATGCTTTGCACTAAACTAAACATTTTTCTTATCTTTAGTATAACCCCTAAATAATAATTAAAAACAACACTCCCAAGTGTAGATTTTTTTTATATAGTGTTTATGAGGAGGAAAAAAGAGGCTATCACATAAATTTACTAGCAGTTTAGATATAAATTGAAAAAGCTAATTTCTGTGAAAATGTGAATATGAATTAAGTACATGAATTAGTATGAATATATAGTAAAGTATATAACTAGCAATTTCTAGCAGTGTTCCCCAAAAAGGGCTTCTTCATATCATAAAAGTGTTTTCTTTTGGATTTGTCATGTCCATCATAATTTTTTGACCTATATTTACTGTGTATTTTAGCTGTTTTAACTAAGGAAAAAGAGATCTTAATTGTGATAAATGTTCATAGGTTTGTCTCTTCCTAAAAAATTACTCCTTTATACATCAAAAATGACAACAGAAACTTATAAAGTCAGTTAATATTAAGATTGCAACTTAAGACATAAAATAAAGGATGACCTACATACTTTTGTCCAGAAGTGTCAGAACATAGCCTGAAGTATTACATAGCTCTAAACCTATAAAGTAAAGGAAATTAATTACATTAATTTCCAGATCATCTGATTATAGTATAAACATTATGGACTTACAATAATAATGATGCACTGGCTAAAATTAAAATTTAAATACAGATATGGATTTGACCATGTATACTCTCCTGTGGTACTGTGGTATCATCATCCTACCTCTTTGTATGCCTTACAAAGGTAAAGATACCTTACAGTAAGTATCTTCTGTGATACTGTGGTATCATCCTATCCCTTTGAATACCTTACAAAGGTAAAGATACCTTACAGTAAGTATCTCCTATGATACTGTGGTATCACATCCTACCTCTTTGACCAATTCTCTTTCACCTAGATGAGTGCTCCTTCCTACCATTTCCTCACCACAGTGTCTGCCCTAGGCCATCTTCTTTCTACAGTTTTCCTACCAGTTTTATCCAAAACCACAGCTTCAAGCTATTACCTCAAATATCCCTAACAATCATCTGTTCCTAAAGTTCTCTTAGCCCATTTCCAGTTGTGTCCACAACATCTCTACCTAGATCAGTTACAAGCACCTTAAAACCGATATTTTAAAGCTTTGTCTCTCTTCTTCCGTACTTACCTATAAAATTTGATCAGTTGCCCTCCTGATTCTGCTTCCATGACAATCCACACAGCTGACTCCATTTCTGCATTTCTATTCCCAGGGCTTTTGGTTCAGCTCCTTGTCCTGTCCAGTCCTGCCTTGTCTCCCTGAATCCATTCTCTCCTTTTTTGCTCCATTGATCACGATGCTGCCATATAACTCATCATCAAGTTTAGCCTTAGCCATATCACTCCTCTACCCAAATATCCCTACCTAAAATGTGTCAACTCCTTAGCCTAGCCTTCATAGAACTTCAATGTGACTCCACATATACCTTTCCAACCTTGTTTCTTACAAGCTACTTTCACGTATTCCCTGCTCCTGCCCAACTTCCCATGATTGCACATGTTCTACCCCCAGCTTGGAATGAGTGCCTCTCCCCCTCCATTTCCATAAATACCATCTTTTCAAAGCTTTCCCTTTCCTCACTTCAACCTAGAGGTAATGTCTCTCCCCTAATATTAGTGACAGTTTTCACTTTTTTCCCTGAAATACAGTCGTTCAGTATATTTTGTTTTTTTTCTTTCTTTAATTTTTTTTAATCCCTCAAAATACCAAGCACAGTACTTTGCTGGGAGTGGAGGGTCAATGAATATATGCTAAATCAATAGGTTAAGGCCAAAATAATTAATATACTTTACTTATATTCATTTATTAATATTAGTGTTAAGAATGGGAAAATGTAATAGTTCCATCCTTGTAGAACTTAATGTTTACTACTACTTTCAAATAAATAATAAGTGATAACGAACTAAGTATTTAAGGAACATTTCTTATTGGTTTCTAAATTTAATTAATGGGTTATTAATTATAAAATAGCTACTGTAAACTACAAAAATTTCATAAGCTTATTATATAATAAAATCACATCTTTTATCTACTGTTTTACTTAGAGATTTGTTTTTTTAATTAACTACTTTATATTTCAGAGATGAGTCTTTTCTTGACATTTTTCTGTCATTTATAAACTAATCTAAAATTCTTTTTCAGAAAGCAGATGATAGAGAAAAACGACAAGAAGCCCATCGGTTTCATTTTGATGCCATGTGACTTGCCTTTAATATTACATAATGGAACAACTATTCACTTGATTAATTGAAATACTAAATTTGGCTGATAGAAGAAAATAAGGGATTTTGAGTATTATTTATAAATGATGTATCCTTTGGTAATTATTGAAAAGTATTCAAATAAATATGGTCTGAATGTGTCGCAAGGTCTTTTTTTAAAGTACTTTGTATTCAATAATTTGGGTTATTTAAATGTGCTGTACATTTTTGTTACTTTGTGGAATGTGTTGCATGTACTCAGGTGTTTATGTATTTATAATCTTACTAGAATAATGATGATGGAAAAAGACATGTATAAATAAAAATAAATGAGCAGGGATTTTTGTGTTCCACTTTAAATTGATCTTGCTTCTTATTCTAACAATACAAATTATACCTTTGTGAATGTATCATAAATAAAGTTATTTCACCTTAGTTACACCAGGTGATGACACACAGGCTAGTGCTTGGATATTCTGGCATTGGAATTACAGTCCAGTGGGCTTATCTTAAGTTCCTGGTTCCACCACTTACAAGCTGTTTGAATTTGGTTAATTGTTAACCTCTGTGAGCCTAAGTTTTCTTGCTTACAAATGGGGCTAGTAATACTACTCAACTTGGGTTTGTAAACATCAGATGGGATGATGGATGTAGCTTGGTGCCTAGCACAAAGTTAGTTAACTGCTCAATAAGTGGTAGTTGTCATGATTACTAATTTTAGTTTTGTTTTTTTTTACAGACTTCTAAAACTATCAAAATATGTAGACTCAATAGAATGTAATTTTCAAGCATGAGGAAATCATATTCTTTGGAAAACCTAAATTCTTAGTAGTTGGCATCTTATATGACAATTTTTTACTTGTTCATATTAACTAAAAATTGTAGTACCCTCCAAGAATTAATATGCACTAAAAATTTTCATTTCAACACTGATCGTTATCATGTGATAATGAAGAACATTTGATTTCTTGAAACTGCTGTAGATAGCATCTAAGAATGCAAATCTTCAACCACATTTTTATTCTCAAAAGCAGAGTCTCGGGGCGCCTGGGTGGCTCAGTGGGTTAAAGCCTCTGCCTTCAGCTCGGGTCATGATCTCAGGGTCCTGGGATGGAGCCCCACATCGGGCTCTCTGCTCAGCGGGGAGCCTGCTTCCTCCTCTCTCCCTGCCTGCCTCTCTGTC
>CM053620.1:29768373-29785679 GCA_028646535.1 Procyon lotor
TATTTTTTAATTAATAAATTTCTTACATGAAAACAAAAGCAAAGAGATGATATAATTGGTACACTAAGTTATTTTTTCATCTTGTTAGTCTATAAGTTGTTTGAAGACAGGAGCAACAACTTGTAGATCTTTGTGTTTCTGCATTAGGGATATGCATGGTTTTATACCAGAGAGGCTTTCCAAGTCTCAAAGTGTTTGCACATACTATGGGGCAGTTTAAGATAGGAAGAGTGGGCTGAATGGAAACCCTAATCCAAATCCTCAGACCCTGTATTACTTTATGTGGTTAAAAAAAGAGTGAATATTGCATTACAAAACAAAAGGTAGGATTAGATTAAGGATTCTGAGAGGGCAATGTGAAGACAGGCAGGGAGTGGAGTGCTATGGCCACAAATTCAGGAATGCTGGGGAAACCTCTAGGAGCTAGAAGAGGTGAGCAATGGATTCTCCCCTCGAGTTCCCAGAACAAAGGAGGCCCTGTTGGGTTTCCTGCCCTCCAGAACTCAATACATCAGGTATTCCCATTTTCCCAATAGCAACTCTCAGGTGCAACAGTGCTGAATAGTCTTACAGCTGTCAGGTGTCAGAGAATGGATTCAAACCAAGGTCTTTTGCCTCCAAGTGCAGAGCAGTACTTTTCCTATTGCTCAATATTTTCTAGAGATTATTCAAATGAGTGGTTAATTCAAGCATTCCAATGGAAAAAACCTGCCAAAATAATTTGTGGTTAGGATTATGAAAATAAGACAATTTGCTGAATTATCTTTTAAAATATATTTATCTTGATGTTTTTAGCCTTGATGCACATTATAAAACATAAAGAAATCTAAGAAAACTGTGATACCATCTATGAAATGCTTCAAAATTCAGCGATACAGTTATATTTCCAATTTTTGGTTTTATTGATTCATGAAGTGATTTCCCTTTGGCCTTGCTAATTTCTTTAAAACCTTGATTTGATTAACTCGACTAAATTCTCTCTTTTCCAGACATAAGATTCTAATGCCAGAGTAAGACCCACTGAAAAAAAGACAACTTCATTACCTGGAATAAATGAGTATTTTGCTCGAAATCCCAATCCTTCAAGTTCTTCATCAGAACTAAACTTAATCCACATGAATCTCCCTGTTGATCTAATTAATGGAGGGCTTTTCACACCACAGTAACGATCTATAAGTGGAGAGAAACCAAATGGCCCGTCTCGAACTTCCAAGTGGTCAAACCGACATTCAAATGATGGTTCTATATAATAATGTTCATCAAAGGTCAACTCTATTCTTTGACGTGGAGCAGCTAGAAAACAGAAGTAAGCAAATCAGGGCAACACAAAGTATAAATGTCCTGACACAAGTAGGAAAGCAAAGCTCCTGCTCTGTTACTGTTCCACAGATGGGAATCATGAGGACTGTTGTAAAATTAGTTAAGTGTACTTAATGGATTAAAATTAGACTAGAAAAGCTAATGCTTAGTTCATGAGATACAATGAACAGAAAAACAGAAGAAATGACACGAACTAATGTTAACCATGGACATAAATTTGCATAAAGCATAAGAGATGTCAGTAGGTTTCAGTTAGTTTCTTCCTCTTTCTTTCTTGTTTCTTATTAGAGAAGTCTCTGATATTTACTGATGCATCTGGTTGAATTATATTTTAGGAGATTCAAAATTTCTATAAAATTTCAACTATTATTTTGTTAATGTGTTCAATATTCAGAAATATTTATAATTACTAGAGTTTAATTCAAATACATGTATAAATTTTGTTCAAACTGGCTTAAACAGGGCATCTTAACAATGTACTTAGTCTTACAATAAAGTTAAAATTCATTCACCGAAAGACAGAAATTGGTCGAATACCTTCCAAAATGTAGATACACTCCTTGTTTGGTGGATAAGAGTCAGGATAATTTGGTGAAGCAAAATGACCTCCATTGCTGGTACGAACCCAAATGCCACACTGGGTTGAGGGAATATGCTTGATTCCAATATTTTGTCCATCTTAGGGAAAAATGGCATTTAAAACATGAATTACAGCAAAAGAGAACAGCATTCTTCTCTTCTCCCCACAATTCAGTCATACAATTGCCCACTCTATGTTACACAGATTGTGTATATAATTTTGCAAGAACCACTGCCAAGTTTAGCGCAATAAACTGAATACAGCAGAAGTGTGAGAAAGGTAAAATTGTATGCTGTGCTGGTGGGAAGACCTTGCTGCTAGAGGACAAGTTTGCCCTGTAAGAGAGCAGGGAAATAAAATGCTTAGATTTTACAAGGGCAACACTGTGTGGGAGAATCTGATAAATCAGTGCAACTCTATAAAATTCAGTTCTAACATAAAAATAAAAGGATCCCAGGGGTTTATCTCTGGTAAAGTACC
The DNA here is from genome assembly GCA_028646535.1 of Procyon lotor. Taxonomy (NCBI): domain Eukaryota; kingdom Metazoa; phylum Chordata; class Mammalia; order Carnivora; family Procyonidae; genus Procyon; species Procyon lotor. The sequence goes on from CM053620.1 coordinate 29,770,754, forward strand.
TCTATATTTAACACAAAAGCCAAATAGCATCCAAAGATTACAAAGCGATTTTAGTTAAAGATTGTAGACTGAACACGTGCATTTAGTTCCCCTCCTTAAACTCCACTAACAGTACTGGATTTTTTAAGGGCAAAAACAAACCCCTAATGAGGCACAAAGAGGTAGATGCAATCACACCTGGCACTTCCTGGTGAGCAGGAGAGGGCATGACAGGCGCTGGTAAAACTGTCCTTTCTAAAAACATGAGGCCTGGCTAAAAGTCTATTTAGAATCAATCTGATTTCTAATACCCTCCCCTACTCTACAATCTAGGAAGCTGCTACTCTGTCACCATATCAGAAAATGAGATGATTCCTTCGCAGAAGATAAAGCCAGGTTACTGGACTAGGAGACACCGGGCACAGCTGAGGGTGACCATACTAACCTGCAAACAAGGAGACTAGGGAATGTTAACACAGTGAATGGCATTCCTGGCCTCTTTCCCCCACTCAACTCCTTCAAAGGCTCTAGGTGAGATACAGAACCTATAAGCAGGAAATGGAAAGCTTCCTCTCTGGGAACTCTCAACAGTCCAGAGGAAGAGTGCCAGCATTATGGACTCAGGAATTCCCCAGTGCTGGGTAACTCACCAGCGAGGGCCACAGTAAACAAGTCCTTCTACACCTGCAGACAGCTAGTCATCAGATTTTAGTGCTCCTCTCATAAATAGGAGTAGACAGTCAAGGATCACCAGATATTTGAGGAAAGCCTCTAATATGAACAATGGATAAAAAACAAGAAGAAAGCAAATCTGAGGAAACAAAGATTATGTAAAAAAACCCCAAAAAACTAAGAAACTAAACAAAACTGTCATTTAATCCCCTTAGATAAAAAGAGAGTGTAGCTATTAAACAAGAATAAGGATACTTTAAGAATATTCAGAAAACAAAAATAGAAGGAATGAAAAATTAGTAGAAATTTTAAAGCAGAGGACTGCAAAGTGTAGTAGCCCTGGGCCAAATATGACCTGTGGCCTGTTATCGTAAGGAAAATTTACAATGGAACACATCCATGTCCATTCACGTGCCTATGGTCCATAGTTGCTTTCATGCTACAATAGCAAAACTGAGTTGTTGCTCCTGAAACTGTAAGGCCTGCAAAATATTAAGCATTTACTGTCTGGCCCTTTCCTGAAAAAGTTTTCCAATTCCTGGTTTAGAGGGTAAAGCTGGGGAAGTCTCAATAGAGACTGAGAAGAAAACAGAGTAGAAAGAAAGATGGAAAATAGAAAAACAACCACCACAAGAATATCCCATAATCAAACAGAAGTTTCTTAAGAACAGCAACCAAAAAAAAAAAAAAGGGAATTTAAAAACTTAAGGAGAAAAGGAAATAAAAATTTCCTAAAATGAAAGACAAAATTTTCATATGGAAAAAGCTCCATGAGTGACTTAAATTCTGAATACAGATGTGCCCAGAATTATGACAGAACTATACCAAAACAGGTGGTACAGAAGGAAAGTAATAGAACACCGGTATATAGTCAGGGGTAGAAAAAGTAGGTACATGAAAGAGCTATATTTTCATCTTCCATGGTGGAAAATCATGATCTAACCTGTAAAACTGAAATAATTAAGAAGTAATAGTATAACATATTATTTAGAAATATGCAGGGAAATACCAAAAGATTCAGCTAAGATTCTGGTTATCTCCATGGAGAAGGAAGTAGAATAGCAGAGGACAGAAAACTCTTTTTTCATAATTAACTTTTTAGAATGCTTTGATTTTTGTCATTTGTATGTATAACTTAGATAAAAGTAAAAAGTAAATCAGTAAATGTTCTAAACTCTGACATAGAAAATCTGGTTTGAAAAGCACCCTAGCTTATCTTCTTTCATAAACAAGGACAATCAGAACAGGTCTACATGGCTTTGAACAAAATGCTGATGGAAATATTTCATTTGTCTACATTAAAAAAAGGGATTTTTATTTTTGCTGAGTGATAAAGCATGAATCTCATTTAATTTTTGGACATAATCCATAGTGTGCTAGGAGCTACTAGTGATGGCCATTTAAAAAATTTATCAGGGCAAGACTTTATTTTGACAATTTACTCTAGTTAACTGTAGTTGAACCCAATAAAATTGAAGCTGATAGGTTGACAGAAAGCCGTATGTCATTGGAACACCCGAGAGGGATTATGGAAATAGTATGCAAAAGTTGCAATCCTTTCCAATAAGCGATCCCACTCACTGTCCTGAATATGTGGTAAGTTATCACTGAAAGTACTTTACCTTGGGTCTTTTGGGCCACAGCAATCCCTTCGACTACAAGTATTGTTATTAACAACACTAGAGAAATAATAGAAAAGAAAAGTTAAAAAACTGAATCTCTATTACATTTTACTAAACCTGTAAGGAAAATCAGATGATAAAGAAAAGATTAATTAAGGCTGCTATTTCTTACTAACATTCACTCTCAAGATTTTTAAGGGTTAAATTTTTAAGGTTTAAACATAAATAAATGCTATGTTCTGATTTACTATTTGACACTTAAGACAACCCAAGAAAAAACACAATTGATACTGTAGTCATTTATACAAGCACTAACAGTATATGGCATTTAAAGCATTTTTCAGTTTATGGTAGATTAAAACACAGTTTTTTGCAACAAACTTTGTTGACCCCAATTATCTTATATTTACTGTACTCCATCTCAAAGAGTTTATATGCATTATATGGCTAGCTCTACAATGTATTATTCCAGTAATAGTTCAATTAGATTATCTGACCTGTGAGAAATTTATTACAAAAACAGAAGTAAGGGGGCAGCATTCTCCCAGAAATCACTTCCAGACGTTTTATAGTTGTGTAGTACTATGCAGTGTCCTGCGTTACAAAAGCCAGCGTATTTAGAAAATGAAGTTTTTCCCCCAAGTTGAACATTTCTGAGACCCAGTCAATAACATATTGAGTTGTTTTGTGTATGCATGTATTTTTTTTTTTTTTTTAAGATTTTGTTTATTTATTTGACAGAGAGATCACAAGTAGGCAGAGGCAGGCAGAGAGAGAGGGGGAAGCAGGCTTCCTGCTGAGCAGAGAGCCCATGTGGGGCTCGATCCCAGGACCCTGAGATCATGACCCGAGCCGAAGGCAGAGGCTTTAACCCACTGAGCCACCTAGGCGCCCCTGTATGTATGTATTTTGATGATTCTTTTAAACATTTTATTTTTATGAATGGTGCACTGACATCTTTCATTCTCCCTTTCAATGGAAATCACAGTGCCTCAAAGTCCTGTGTGAACTGGAGTTTTTATAATTCATTCAGTCAATAAGCACTTACAGAGTACCTACTGTACCAAAGGATAGCAGGCACCAAGGATACACAGATGTTGGGGGATGAAATACAGCAAAATAGTTAAGAGTACGTACTTTACGAGTTACGTGGACCCAGGCTGGGATTTGAGTTTTACTGTGTACTAGCCATGAGGCCTTTTTAACTCAGTTTACTTATTTGTAAAATGAGGATGTTGTCCCAATAACACCAACCTCATAAGGCTGTTGAGAAGATTAAATGAAATGTTGATGCATACATTACTATATGTTATATGCTAGGCATTCTGCTAACTAAATGATAGGAAACTACTATTCTTAAGGAGTCAATCTATTGTCAAAAAGAATTTACAATACAAGGTGAACAGAAGTTTAATAGGAGTTATACAGAAAGCATAATGGAAGCAGAGACAAGAACCATTCATTCTGCTGGGGGTTAAGAGGAATAGCGTGAGGAAAATTCCCAAAATAGAAGGTATATTGTATTTGGATGTTACAGGATTTCAATTCAGGATACAGAGAAACAGCTTAGACAAAAACATGGAGGAGCACGATCTACGGAGGGTTGGTGAACTCTGAGTACCACAATAGTGTCAGCACAAGGAGGGAGATAGTGGTATATCAGGTGAGAGAAATAGGATGAGTCTGACTGTAAAAAGTCTTGACATTTTGGGTTTTTATTATTATTTTAAAAAATGTATTTATTATTATTTTTAATTTAATTTTTTCAGTGTTCCAAGATTCACTGTTCATGCACCACACTCAGTGCTCCACGCAATATTTACTTGTTATTTTTAAGGGGGGGAGGGGCAGAGGGAGAGAGAGACACTCTTAAGCAGCCTCCATGCTTTCACAACCCTGAGATCATGACCTGAGCCGAAAGCAAGAGTCAGATGCCTAACCAACTGAACCACCCAGACACCCCTCATTTTGGGTTTTTAAACTAGAGAATGATATTATTCTATCTGTGTTTTAGACCAATAATCCTGATAGTTTCATGGAGTCTAAACTTTGAAAGAGAAGAGAGAAAGCCATTCAAGAAGCAAAAACGTTAAGGTCTTGAAGCAGAGCAGTGGCACTGGAAATGGAAAGGAGAGATTTGTAACATGATTCAGATGTAGAGTTAACTGAAAATGGTGACTTATAGGATGAAAGCAGTGAGAAATGAGAGAAATGTGGGCATTGAAGCAGTTGCTAGTTAAGTGACTGGTAGATGGTCAAACTATTATCGTTCATGCTATAGCATGTACTGAGCATCTACTATCCACGTCACCAATGTAAAAAGATAATTCTTGCCATTGAGTTGTTTACATTTTGTAATCTAATTGCCAACATCTTCATCTTTAGCTTCCTGTATCCTTGCTTACCTTTGTCTCCTCTGTCTTCTCTCAACAACTTTCTCTTCCCCTTCCCTTTCCTTCGTTGCTAGTAGTGTTGAAGACCTCATGTTATATAGGAACAATTCTCCCTTCAAACTCTTCACAACTTTGCACTGGATCAGAGTTTAAGGAATGGAGAATTGAAACATGTTTTTTGTTTGTTTTAAACAGAGTATTTATGATCAAAAAGAAAAGCCTAGAGTATTATTAGGTATCTGACAATTCAGCAAATAACACATCCATCTGTAACAATTTATCTTGTTAGAGGACACTATTTCCCAAGGCATATCATTCAGATGATACACAATTGATCAAAATTTTGTGCTCAGTATACCTTTCCTCCGGAATCACAGGCATTACAATTTACTAGTTTTCACATTTATAATTCACAGTATATAAGTAACACAAAGCCAGGCAGACAGGGCAAGTAATAAATCAACAACCTGAAACCAGGAGAGCAACAGTGAAACTATCGCGAAGGGATGAACACTGCCAGTAAAACTGCATAATGATCAATAAAATTTGTCTATGTAAAATATCTGATTTACAAAATTTAAACAGATTGTGCAACTATGGTAGATCATTTTAAAAATAACATTATAAGCCCAAATAAACCTATTATTCTCTACTTTATTCAGAGGATTGCTCACAACTTTCTTTTCCCCCAAATATTTAAAAAAACTATTCACAACTCAATCAACCAAATAAGCTGTGCTACTGAATATAAAAATTTTATACAAAGAACAGGGTGAATCTACAAGCCATCAGAGATAGAAATATTTAGTGATACAGTTGTGACTGTTAATCATTCTAAGTTCTATATCATAATAAACATGGTTTCCTTCTAGGTGTATAATAGGATCTTTGCAAATTGCTTGTTATAACCAGGCTCGGATGTTAAAACAAACTCCATTAATGCCAAACACTGGAATTATTTAGTGCATGAAGCAGTGCTGGGGTGCTTTGCTCTGTCTTTTGTTCCAACCACGTGCCACTGTTCCCTTCTTCCTCTTACTCAAAGGATCAATAATTTCTCAGATCCAGGAATACTACACATTTTGAATTCAAAGACCATGTACCCAAGAAGGCACTAATTCTTTAAGGTAGAAAGCCATGCCAAAACAAAAACTCTAAACTCCTTAACCATACTGTTTAGTAAAGAACTGCTTGAGATTTGATGTTTAAAACAGGAGTGCCCATCATTTATGCTCATGTATCTGGTTCTGGAGTTTAGCTAAGGCCTTGTAATGATGTGTGTACAGCCTGGGTGGCTCAGTTGGTTAAAATTTGACTCTTGATTTAGGCTCAAGTCATGATCTCAGGGTTGTGAGATCAAGCCTGGCCATGAGCCCTGTCTAGAGACCTGCAATGGGCTCCATGCTGGAGATTCTCCATCTCCCAATCCCTCTGTCCCTTCCTGCACTCCCTTCCTCTCTCTTAAAAAAAATTTTTTTAAACGAAGATTTACATGATAAAGACAGATGCTGTTCAAGGAGCTATATACTAGTCCTCAATGATACTCTTTACTTTGAATTGCTACTGTATTGGCTCTACAAAAGAGTCTTCTCCCCAGGCCTTCTACTTTAAAGACCTTACTTTCCATTGTAAACATCAAGATCAAATTTATTCTTTCTACTGTTAATAGCAGAAACTCTGGCCAATGCAATAAATACTGGAAAGGAGACAAAATTATTATTTATGGATAACATTACTTAAAACCTAGAAGTTCCATGATAATTACTTGGAAAATTATTACACTTAATTAAGAGAAGAGAGTAAGACTAAAATAAATTAAATAAACAAGTAAATAACTTTAATACAATGGAGAAACAATGTTTTGGGTAATAAAACAATGTAAAGGTAACAATTCTTCCCAGTAAGTCATGTATTTGACTATATTTTAATCAGAATTCTAGTTTTCTGGGGGACTAAAAATGTGGCTGATGCTCATCTTGAAGACTTTTTTATATTGGCCAAGGAAAATTAAAAAATAAAAAGACATAAAATACATAAAAATAATATACTTATTGTAAAGCTATAGTAATTAAAATGTAGCAAAAGTATATATAGTATATAGTAATTCAAAATGTAGCGCCACAATCATCTGTCAACAAATGTATCCAAGACCCCATCGCATTACAGGATCAGTCCTTGAGGCTACAGCAATGAACCAGGCAGTCTTGGTCCTTATTCACAAGGAGCTTAAAGATAAGAAGATGGAAGAAAAGAAAAAGCTCAAGAAATAGACAGATACATTCCAGAATTTATTTTATGTATGGTATTTGAAACTCTCAGTGAAAGGACAGGTTTAGGAAATGATTCTGGGATAACTTGATAATTATTTGGAAACAAAAAAAAAGCAGATCCCTGCCTTCAAGCTAAATAGAAAAACAAATACCAGATTGAAAAAACAAAAGGGTGAATTATGTATATATCTTTTTGGGTGGAGAACACCTTTCCTCACTGAAGACAAATAAAAACTACAACTAACTGAGGAAAAAAAGATTATGTCACCAGAAAAATGTGCCAAAACCCAGAACAAAACTTAGTCTAATATTAAAGAATTATGTAGATTCTACAGTTGGTCAGGATATAGGAAATGGACATACACTGTCACTGGACTGCAAACTGGCGTAACTTTTTGGAGGCTAATCTGATAATATATATCAGGGTTTAAAAATGCACAAGTCTACTTCTAGGTGGGAGAATGGAATCAATCAGTGGGACAGTAGTGTGCACCACAATCATTTGGGGAACTTATTAAAACACAGATTTTGGGGGCCAGGGGTTACTTTCAGAGTTTTGTTTTGTTTTTTTTTTAAAGATTTTATTTATTTGAGAGAGAGAGAATGACAAAGAGAGAGAGAGAAAGCATGAAAAGGGGGAGGGTCAGAGGGAGAAGCAGACTGTGCAGAGCAGGGAGCCTGATGTGGGACTCGATCCCGGGACTCCAGGATCATGACCTGAGCCGAAGGCAGTCACTTAACCAACTGAGCCACCCAGGCACCCTCCTTCCAGAGATTTGACCTAGTAGGTCTGGGATAGTTGAGAACTTACATTTTAACAAATTCCCTAGAAATGCTAAAGCTGCTGGTCCTGGGACCATGCTTTGCAGTTCAACCACTGCAATAAGAGAATGATAGTGTACTGCAAGAAATGGAAACAGGATGCCCTTTTTCTCCACTGGTGATGGCAGGGGCAAGGTCGGGCCAAGAGGGATGAGGCAGGGTAGAGCACAGGCAAGAAGGAACTGATGAGCTGGTTTTGGAAATACTGGTGAATGCTTTGGTACCTATTCTCATCATGTTTCTACAAATATTTCTTGTTTCTAAACCTCTGCACTTGCCATGGATCTCCCTTTGCTTCCACCAAATTACCTTTACACTGTTTACAACCTGCTTTTTCTAGGAACTTTCAAAATTAATTTTATTTGCTAGCATTCAGATTTTTACTTCTATACCTAATAACAGTTCTCTGTCTGGTTTTGTTTCTTTTACTTTTATACAACGAGTTTACACAAGATAAAATATATTTCTGGTAAGTATACAAACTGTTGTGATATGTAGTGAAGGCTATCATTACTCAGGACCTAAGCTCCTTCAAGCTTCTTGTTCAGTTGTATATGACTTTCCCTTCCAAGTTCATCTTATGGTCCCACATGGATGCTGAAATGCCAGCCATTATATCTTCATTACAGCCACCATGCCTGTGTTAAGAGCCAGCAAGAATGAAGAAATAACATAGGACATTCTTCCTTCCTTTAAACACATTTCCCTAGAATCTACAATGATCTCAAAATAAAAATTTTAACTGAACAAAAAACCATCACCACTTTCTCAAAGTTGCACGCACATCTAGTTGACCACTTACTTAGTCACACGGCCATCCCTAAACCTAAGGAAAACTGGAAAATCTAGTTTTTCTATTGGGTGGTTGTGGGCTTAACTAAAATTCAGAGAATTACTGAAGTGTAAAATGGATATTGGGAGACAACTGGCTATTTCTGCCATGTCCCCTACAGTCTGTCCTGAACTCAGCAGCCAGTGACCCCTTTAAGACATAAACCAGATCATATCACAGCCTTTCATAAAATCTTCCAATACAGTCCCATTACAGTTAGAGTAAATCCATACCCCCTACTCTGACTCCAGAGGTCCTATGTGATTTAGCATCTAACCATTCCTCTGACCTGATGGCTACAGAGGCCTTCTTCCCACTACTTCAATATACCAAGCTAATTTCTTGCCTTAGGGACTAGCTTATTCCTTTTGCCTAGAATCTCTCTGCACGGCTGGTTCCTTTCTGTCATTCAGGTCTTGTGAGGACATTCTGAATTCTAAAGAAGCTCTACATTTTCTCCTTCATCCTATTCTATTATATAAATATTTTAATTATTATTTATATCACTTGATATTTTGCTTATTATTTGTCTATTCCTACTAGCAAGAGGAGCCTTGTCTGATTCACTGATGCATCTCTAGTGACTAGAAGACTGCTTGGCCCACAACAGCATTCAATAAAAATTAGATGAATACCTGAAGTGATTAAGCAGGATCCTGATTACGTCCTTTGTGTAACTACAACATACAGTGTCGAGTCATACATTAAAAAATTAAGAAGCACACATCTTGGTTAACAGTCACCACACAGATGACCCAGCTTCTTTTATTAAGCATAAATCAAGGGACAGAAAAAAAACTGATTTTTTTCTTTTCTTTTCAGATATCCACCAAGGTTACTTTTCTCAGGCTGGCTCAATTTACCTCTGTTAGTATTTAAATGTGCCTCTTTCCAATAAGCCTTCATGTCTTAAGCGCCAAAGTGGTAAATCTAAATTACCATTCTAATTCTGTAGAATGTATCATGATATGCCAGATTAGGCCGTAACAACGGCCTAACTGGTCTCCTTGCTCTTTACTATTTTCTTTATTTTTTATTGTACTGTATTGTATTTATTTACTTATTTGACACAGAGAGATAGAGTGAGAGAGGGAACACAAGCAGGGGGAGCAGGAGAGGAAGAAGCAAGTTTCCCCCTGAGCGGGGAGCCCAATACATGGGACTCAATCCCAGGACCCTTGGATCATGACCTGAGCCAAAGGCAGATAGATGCGTAACCAACTGAGCCACCCAGGCGCCCCTGCTCTTTACTACTTTCTATAATGAAAGCAGAATAGAGTTCGATGAGAGTCCACATACTACTGGAGGTAGTAGTAAATTCTTTTTGATGAACTATGTTCCACAGAATAGAGTACCCAAATTTAATCAAACTCAATTTTACTTATTATTAACTATTAAGAAAGAGGATGGACGGGTGCCTGGGTGGCTCAGTGGGTTAAAGCCTCTGCCTTCGGCTCAGGTCATGATCTCAGGGTCGTGGGACCGAGCTCTGCATCTGCATCCGGCTCTCTGCTCAGCAGGGAGCCTGCTTGCTCCCCCCCCCCCCCCCCCCCCCCCCCCCCCCCCCCCCCCCCCCCCCCCCCCCCCCCCCCCCCCCCGCCTGCCTCTCTGCCTGCTTGTGATCTCTCTCTGTCAAATAAGTAAATAAAATCTTAAAAAAAAAAAAAAGAAAAAGAAAAAGAAAGAGGATGGACTTGGCAAACTTTGGGATCACTCCAACCTACATATGCTAATCAACTGCCAACCACTTTAAAAGACTAACTGTGGAAGTGCTTTCTTTCCTGGAGAATGTGGCAACCTCCTTGCTGGCCAAGTGCTCCTAAGAGAGCAGTTTTGTATGTTCTCATTTTACAGGAGTCTTCTTTAGACAGTCACAGCAACAAATTTTAATGTGACCAGGTAACATTTTAAACAGTGATACCTCCTTACCCACTAGTGCTGTTAATTTCCAACATATTAGCCCAGGCACATTTAAACCAACATGTTTTAATGCCATTTTGCCCAGGAAAAACTGAAATTTTAGACTGTACACTGCAATTTTGAGTGATATAACAAACACGTTAAAAGGTAGGAGTTCTGTGGCGGCCACTTCGACGAGCCTTTGAGAGGGGCAAGTCCCTTACCAATTATAACAACCTGGCTCTTATCTCTTTGTTTATTTTTGTTTTTTTTTTTTTTAAATATTTTATTTATTCATTCGACGGGAGAGGGGGAAGCAGGCTCCCCGCTGAGCAGAGAGCCCAATGCGGGGCTCCATCCCAGGACCCTGAGATCATGACCTGAGCCGAAGGCAGAGGCTCTAACCCACTGAGCCACCCAGGTGCCCGTTTAGTTTTTAAGTACCCCTCAGAAGGGTTCCTTTTAAGGAAGTTCTCCTCTAAGGAAAGTTTAGAAACCAATGGACCGGATAATATCTTAGAGTTACCCTAACATCTTACGGTTACATTTGGAAAGATGATATCTTTCCAAATCAAAGACCATAATAACTGGGATTTCATAGTGATTCAGGGACACATTTTTTAAACACCAAGAATTACTCTGCAAGGAGCTTAAAATGAAAAATGAGACTTAAAAACAAAAACAAACCCACAGGAGTCTCCTGAATGGGTAATAACCAAAAACAGAACTTGAGATTATTTTAAAACTTTGGATATGAACTTTATAGTTTATCTTTTTTCTATCCTATTCAAAAAGGACTGAGAGTGATTTGAACTTGTTTTGTAATGTACATGTGTGTGCTTTACAGAGTTGCATGTTTTTTCTAACAGGTGAATTTGGTTTCAAAACACAGATAAACTGGATTCTAGTTTGAGGATTTACTATAAAATAAAAGCTGTGTTTAGTCCAACTTCAATTTTCTGCCTTAAAACATTCCTCCTATGCCGGGGGAAGAGGAGTTAACAAATTAATTTTTTACAAGACTGTGCTTTAAAACTTCACGATTAAAGGTACAGCTTTCCAGTACTGTACTTATTTTTGTATAGTTTACTAGTTTTTCGATGAGGCAGGAGAACAATAGACAGGAATTAAGTTTTGTCAGTCTCAGGGTAAGATTTTAAAAATATAGTGCCGAAAAAAAAATATAGTGCCGAGGGATATTTATGCTGTTACACAATAAATTCTACAGCAGTTTATACACTTTAAATATAACTGAATCTAATAGGATTTTCCTAAAGTGTGAAGAGTGAATAAAACAGTAAAAAATGGGCTTATAATACTAATGCAATATTTTCATGTGACTATGTTTCATGTGACTTAATTTTGTCAGAAAGTTAAATCAAATTTTATAAGACCTGGAGGGATCATAAACAGTTAAAAGTGAATTATTCAGTTTTAATAACATACGAAATGTTTAAAAAGCCTAGTAGAGTTATCCTTTTGTTCTCACTGTTGAGAGTAGAACAAAAAGAATCAATGGCATTTTAAAGAAAATTACCTTCTACTTAAGATCTCACACATTCATTATGGATGATTTGTTTTAGTACAAACTGACCACCATACTGCAAACAAGGCTATGGGTAGGTAAGAGCTATAATTATGCAAATATTAAATAACTGCTTCTGATAAGAACCTCTTCAGTACTGAACCAATTCACCTTACAGGATACTTAAAGGGCTGCTTTTTCATGCCTTTATGCACACAATGAATGGGAGCACTAGGAAAATCCAGTATTTTTCGAAAAAGACAATTTTTTAAAATTAAAAATAATTTTTGTATAGGTAGCACGCATTTGGTTAAAAAAATCAAGGCTACAAATGGGGGTGCAGTGAAATAGAGGTCTTCCCCTCACTCTGGTCTCTGTCTCCCAGATTCGCTTCTCAGAATCAACTTTTGTTAATTTCTTGAATCTTTCTAGACCAATTCCCCATATTTACAAGCACACACACACACACACACACAAATTTTAGAAGACTTAAAAACAGCTTGTTTCATCTCTAGCAAGCTTACAACTTAGTTTGAGCTTTAAAAATATTCTAGCATGTAAAACAATTGCAGGTTTTAGTGTACACTAAAAAGCAAATCCAGATACTAGATTGTTTTCACTGCTGGCTCTGCCATCACCACAGAATCCTTTCCGGAAAGGTACAACAACTAAATACTTTACCACAGTGGCCAGAGAGGGCAGTATGTACCAATGACAAAGGCATAGGCAGAAAAGCTGCAAATCCCTTCAGGATTCAGGAGGTCCAGCAATTCTGCCCTATCCAGCTCAGTTCCCTGAAGTTCCGCAGACAGAGCTGTGTAACAGGGCTAACTGATTTCTCCTTAGGGGGCTGCCCAGATGGACTGTTATGATGTTGATAGCCATAAAGCAATCAGAATAACTAAGCAAATTTGGAGAGTGAACACTAACAGAAAACCTACTGTGCGTATATCATTTATTTTGGAAGAATAAAACAATCTAATTTCCAAGGAATGACTACATAAATTAGGATTTACGGATAGGAAAACTATTCAAAATTAACATGAGTCTTAAAATTTTTTTTTTTAAAGATTTTATTTATTTGACAGACAGACACAGGAAGAGGGAACACAAGCAGGGGAAGTGGGAAAGGGAGAAGTAGGCTCCCCGCGGAGCAGGGAGCCCGTTGTGGGGCTCAATCTCAAGACCCTGGGATCATGACCTGAGCCAGAGGCAGACGCTTAACGACTGAGCCACCCAGTCGCCCCCAGAGTTTTAAATTTTAATGTAATGAAGGAATCATTAAGAATTCATATTCATGAAATATTCACTAGGTAGAAGGTCCTAGTATAAATCTATAAGTATACAGTTGGGTAAACATTTGAAATTAAACAGCCGAAGTCTCAATTATGCATTTAGGAAAATCTGGAAAGCAGGCAACTGTTCAGTTAAAATTAAAAACAAAATTATACTGAATTTTCTAATAAACAAATTTGAAAAAAGTGTTAATTTGGAATTGGAAAAAAACACCCAACATTTGTAACTGTACAAATATCAAGATACAATAAGCTATATGTGACACTGTTAGTACTTTAACTCCTTGCCCAATATAAAAAAGAGGATATTTCATAGCATTATCAACCTACAGCTATTCAGTTTTCAATTCAAATCAGCAAGGGAAAAGGGAAGCCCTTTATGATGGTGGTGCTTTTCCTCTGACGACTGAAAAAAGGAATTATTCAGTCCGAGTTTCGGAAGCAACTTTGTATCACAACCTTAATTATCTATGCATATAAATTTCAATCTAAAAAAATACCTCCAGGAAAATGCAAAGCAGCTCTACCATGTTTGGGAGCTTTGTACACTTGGCAAGGCCACGGTTTTAATTCCCGGTACAACAAATCAAAAAGAACCAGACACAGCGGCACGGTATTCCAAGGTCCCGGGAAGCGCCGGGGCGCGGCCGCGCGGAGCGGGCTCTGGGCCGGGCCGAGCCGGGTCGCGGCGCCCGCAGTAGTGCCGCAGCCTCCGCGGCCGCAGCAGGTGGGACCCGGCCCGGCTCGCAGGCCGTTCCGCCACCCGCCAGCGCCGGGCTTGTCGAGAGCGGCTCAGCGACGCCTCGGCCGGGGCTTTTATTGTTTGCGTGGAACGACTTTGTCACTGAATGCCGAAAAAGACCGGCCTTAGCCCCACTTACACGGATCCCACAACTTTGCGAAGCGATGCGCGAAATTGTAAGGAAGAGGCGCGAGGACCCGGTTCGGAGAGCCTTGCCGGGCCGCTGCTTCTCGTTCTACCGCGCGTTCCCACCAGCGACCAGCGGAGCCTGCCACACAAGCCAAGGGCTGGGGGAGAGGCGCTCCGAGAGCAAGCCGATCCGGGTGGGCGCGAGAGCTCCGCGGTTCGCGTGGACCAGACAAAGAGGCGCGACGGGCGCCCGGCGCTGGGGAGGGACGCGAAGACGCGGGCCTCGGCCCGCAGGGGGCGCCGTCCGCGGCCCCCCGCACTTACCTTTGAGGACCGCGCAGAGCTGCTCCAGGGCCATGTTCCCGAGCGGCCCGGCGCTTCGCAAGGATCCGAGGCGGCGGCGAGGAGGCGGCGGCGGCGCGGCGCTCACGGCCCGGCGCGGCAGCAGTCCCGTTCGGCCCCCATCGCCGGCCACCAGGGTGCCTCTCCCCGCGGGGCAGGGCTCAGGTCCTGCAGCCCGCCATGCCCGAGCCCCCCGGCGGGCTCCCGCGCTGCCCGAGCCCCCCGACGGGCGCCGCCTCCTGCTCCGCGGCGCTCTGTCCCATCTACTGCCCCGAAGCCGAGGCGCGCTGGCGCGAGGGACGACACCCGCACGGGCCACTCCTCCTGCGGCCGCGGCGCGAGCCCCTCCGAAGTGGCGGGCGCGGGGAGCCCAGGCTCATTTAAGCAGGGAGCGCGAGCGCCGC
>CM053620.1:29786179-29806207 GCA_028646535.1 Procyon lotor
GCAAACACTTTGAGACTTGGAAAGCCTCTCTGGTATAAAACCATGCATATCCCTAATGCAGAAACACAAAGATCTACAAGTTGTTGCTCCTGTCTTCAAACAACTTATAGACTAACAAGATGAAAAAATAACTTAGTGTACCAATTATATCATCTCTTTGCTTTTGTTTTCATGTAAGAAATTTATTAATTAAAAAATATGTATCAATGAAAAAAAAATATCCATAATCTTAGCATCCTATATATAAAAAGCCACTGTTAACAACTGGTGTATATCCCTTCGGATGTTTTCCTATATCTCTTTATTTTGTTTTGCATAACTGACGGCATATTACCTGCTTTTTTGCCTTAACAACATAATCAACTTTTTTTTTCTTGTCAGTAAACATTATGGGAATTTTTAAATGGTGTTTCGGTGTTTATGTTCTCAATGCTGAAAAGATATTTTGCTACAATAAAAATAAATTTTTAAAAATTACAGTTATCAAAAAACTTAATTTGAAAGTTTAAATAGGACCTGTATACATCAAATTGCCAGAATGAAAAAATTGCTAGTTTAAAATATCTCAGGATCTTTAAATAACCTGCAAAATCTACTTAAGTATACAGTTTATTACATTTAACTGGATGTTCAACTCTTATTAAAATCATTTTTAATTGCAGATACTTTCTTCATAGTTATATTTAAAAAAAGTAGGGGGGGGATTTTTTAGCTTAATTGAGAATACATCTCAGAGACTTTCCTCTTTTAACTTAATAAACTAAATCCAACCTTACTGAAAGGGGACAATATTTTAGCTCTTCTGTAGGGAAATGTCAAAGACAAGTTTAATTAAACAGCAGTGGAGTAAAAAGTTATAGGAGCTACCTGCCAAATGAATCAGAATTTCTTCATGTGTAGACAATTATTCTAGAATGTTATCATTATTGCATTAAATTTTCCAGAATTATCCCAGTTATTTCCAGGTAGTAGCAATTCATTAAGAGTCCTCTATCCTCAACAGATAACCCCAATAATTTAGAGAATTTAATTTAAAATATACTAATTTCTTGGGGTGCCTGGGTGGCTCAGTCAAGTGTCATGATCTCAACCGTGTGATCAAGCCCCACAACAGACTCCATGCTATGCGTGGAGTCTGCTTGAGATTCTCTCTCTCTGTTTACCCTGCCTCGTGTGTGCACTCTCTTTCAAATAAATAAGTAAACAAAACCTTTATAATATATTAACTTCTCATTATTAGTAGTAGTAGTCTTCTAGATTTACTGATCCCTAGACAAAATGTATGACTTGAAATAACTAGACATAGCCATACTTAGCCAATTATGCATTACCCATTTATTTTGATTGGGGAGTTAAGATTTATTTATTTATTTGACAGAGAGAGACACAGCGAGAGAGGGAACATAGGCAGGGGGAGTGGGAGAGAGAGAGAAGCAGGCTTCCCTCTGAGCAGGGAGCTCAATGCGGGGCTCGATCTCAGGACCCTGGGATCATGACCTGAGCCGAAGGCAGACACTCAACAACTGAGTCACCCAGGCACCCCTACTCATTTATTTTGATATTTTTTCTTTTAGTGGTTAAACTGTGGACTCCTCACCCACATTATAAAGGTAGTATGGTAGGGTAAGAAAAATTGTCTGGCGAATTGTAAGCTGGTCTTGGCTTTGCCATTATAAATATGGTCTAAGAAAATCATAATCTCTCTCATTCAGTTTCCTCATTTTCAGGGTGAAATATTACATAGTTTTCCTGAGCATGATACTAACCATAATGTACATAGAAACTCTGTAGTATTATAAAATGCAAATGTAAGGTAATATAGTCTAGAAATCCTGTTTTATTATAATTTGTCCATATTTTAAACATAATCCATATGAAGTTGCTCTCATGATACATAAACTAATTGAAAAAGAGCTACTTTTCAAGTAAGAATCTTTATGTATTAAAAAGCCTGATTTTTAATATCTAAAAACTATGCAATTAAGAGCATTATTTTTTATGTCTGTTTTTTTCTTTCAGGTAGTCTAAACTAGTTAACAAAGATCTGATTCATATATAAGATTTTTTAACATCTTTTTCACATTAAAGTATCATTTCAGTTAATTGATTTGGTTCATAAAAATAAAATACCTGACCAATTTGCTTAATCAGTTATTTGATATGAACTATTGGTTCTTGATCTTCTATGAATTTCTTCACCAAACAGAATATCCTGTATATCACATAGTCATTTTTTCCCTGCCACTTTGAAAATACTGCTCCCTAGCTACTACTTTGTGTGTGTGTAATTACAAATAACATAAAATTCACCATTTTAATCGTTTTTAAGTGTATAAGTACATTTACAATGCTGTGTAATTGTCACCACCATCCATTTCCAGAACTTTTTTGTTAACACAAGCTGAAACCTTGTGTCCATTAAATATGAACTGCCCATTCCCCCTTTCCTCCAGCTTCTGGTACTTACTGTCTATATGGATTTAACTAATCTAGGAATCTCAATAAATGGAATCATTTCTTGCTTCCATGTTAATATTTGTCCTTTAGTGTCTGGCTTATTTCATTTAGTGTAATGTTTCAGGGTTAATCCATGTAATACCATATATCAGAATGTTATTTCTCTGTTAGGCTGAAAAATAATTCCGTTGTGTTGTGTATACTATATTATGTTTATTCATATATCCATTAATGGTCTAGATTGCTGTTGACAGAGGGTTGCAAGTTTTCAGGTGGCATAGATAAGTTATTCCTGATGGGATCAAAAGTGTAAACATTACCGTTTTTAAAAACATTTTCCCTATAAATAAGCACCTAATCATGCCCAGGGGAAAAAAAAGAAAACAGTGCTCTGTAGTCTACACCTATAAAAGTTTTCTCTTCCTTTGCTATTAAATGAAGGATTAGACATAAGACATGAAACCTTACTGTAACTCTAAACTTTCTCAATGCCAATTACTTTCTTCTTTTTTCTATTACAGATCCAGACTTTACTTACCTAGGAGGTATTTTAAATCCCATCCCAGGTTTAGTATATCACCTCTTTTTCCTCATGGCATTTTGATTAGTCTTATTTTCCTTTGAACATTATTCATCTATTCTTTCTAGATTGCCAGTTTGAGCTCTCAGGAGCTGATGGAATAGTGCGTTCTAGTCAGGTAGAACAAGAAGAAAAAACAAAACCTGGCCAAGCAGTTGATTGCATATGGACAATTAAAGCTACTCCAAAAGCCAAGGTATAATTATGCATTGAGTCACTTTAGAGAAGAACATAATAAGACATTGATTAGCATAATGTATTGTTTTGATTCATGGAGATACTTACTGTTATATAAACTGATATTGCAACTTTTTAAAAATTTTATTTCAACCAGATTAGCCACCTAAGATCTCAGCATTGTTACAGTTAAGTAAACCACAGTATAGTTTCAGGAAGATGACACAAACATTGAGATTCTTAAAATCTTTGTATTCCTAAATCAAGAAGGGTGCAAATCTTGATCCATAGGATTATCAATGCAAAAAAAACTTTATGAGGAAGAAAAATAGACCACAGGAGGATGAAGTGTCCTGTCAGAGTTCTCAGAGTTGGTCATGGCAGTGTCTAAACCAAAACACAAATATAGTGAGTCTTGCTACTGTGTTCTTTCCATGCCATCCTCTGCTAATGATGTAGAGCTTTTATTGGAAAGTACTGCAGGGAAGGATGTTTTTAAATAACTCTGACAGATTGAGATTGGTTGCTGACTACTTTTGCTTTTTGCTCTTAATTTATACTTCTAGGAATATTCACAGTGAAAATTCTATTTAATGTTGATATATGTGAAAAGAGAAAATGAGAATAAGAGAACAAACCATTAAAGAATTACAAAAATCAAATTTAGTGTTATGGTAATAGGATAGATTAGATAATGTGAAAACCTGACTGTTACAAAACACCTGGAAATATTGGATAAAATATAACAGATACACTTTTAAAAGGATAGGTAAGATTTCTTTAAAAAGAAGGTAATTATTATGGACTAGAAATGAAGAAAGAGAAATATAAGCCAGAACAATAAACTGAAAACTGAAATTGATGGTACAAATACCTCTTGTTGATTTCAGTACCCTTCAGCTACTCACCAAGGAGACCTGCCGGAAACTTGGTGTTGCTAACCACAGTGATAAAAGACCTGGGGTTTGTGTGACCTTTATGAGATCCCTCACATAAAACTGGAACCCTTAAAAGGAAATATAATTGCCATGAAGTGGTAGATTAGAAACCTCTTCCACTAACACAGGTTGACAGTGAAGAAGCTTACCTTTCTGGGCTCAGTCTCAGGATAAGCCTGCGGTCTCCCCTAAAACTTTTACCTAGAAACCTGTTCTTACTAGAATTTGGGATGTATGTAGTTTACATTCCATGCCCAATCCAGGAACCACTTAATCTAAAAATTAACAAAATGGTCCTGGCCTCAAAAATCTTTTAGACATCTGGCAAAAATAAATACAGAATAACCGCAGAGGGACACCCGGGTGGTTCAGGTCATGATCCCAGGGTCCTAGGATCGAGTATTGCATCAGGCTCCCTGCTCAGCAGGGAGTCTGATTCTCCCTCTCCCGCTCCCCCTGCTTATGCTCTCTGTCTTACACACACAATAAATAGATCTTCAAAATAACCACAGAGGCTGTAGGATTGCCATCAGTAAAATGCTGCTAAAGGTAAGCTCACAACCCAAAATTAGAAAACACAAAGAAACAACCCATCATGAGTGAATTAGCAGACATAACAGCAAGAAGTTTCTTAGATGCCTAAGTAACTTAAAAGAAGGAATCAAAAAACAAGAAAGAAAAATGACCAGGTATACTTTAAAAATAACCAAGTAGACCTTCCTCAAGTAAAAGGTATAGTTATTAAAGGATAGATCTGAAGAAATTACCCAGAATGTAGTTCAGAGGGTCAGGGAGGGATAATGGCAGTTTAACAAGAAAATGTTCAAGCTGACAAAAAGCATTGACACAAAGTGACTCCCAAAGCAAGAAAAAAATTTATATTGACACCTCGCTACATTGGCCACGACAGACAATGAGAAAATCTTTAAAACAACTAGAGAAAAAAGAGAGCTATGAGAATCATTAATAGCAAAATAGGAGCCAGGAGACAATAGAATAATGTCTTCAAAGTGCTAAGAAAAAAAAATAAATAACTGCCAAACTAGAATTCAGTACTCAACTGTCATTTTAGAATGTGGGCAAAATTAAGATATTTCTGGGCAAAAATGGACCAAATGCTACAATTAAAATCCAAGTATATTTTGCTTTAGGATAACTATGGAAAATTTTGAAAATAAGAAAACAGGAAAGAAACAATAGACAAATACCAAAAGAGATCTGATATAGCTATTAAAATAGAAATCAAGAAGGTCACCAATTCACAAGGAAGGTATAATTTTCAGTTTTACATGTTAATATGGCCTCAAGTTTTACGGAATTGAATTGACATTTGCTGAGGAAAATTGACAGATCCACAATTATAGTGGGTAACTGATTTCACCTTTGATTTAATCAAGCATACAGGAAAAAGTGGTAAGGCTCAGATTTAAACAACATAGTATGCCTGATGAGACATGTCATCTTACAACATCCAGAAAATATGCATTCTCTGTGAGCAAGTATGAAACATTTATAAAATCTGATCCATACACTAAGACTAAAAACAAGTCTGAAATACATACCAGTACTTCATATTATGCAGAGCATCCTCTGACAAAAATACAATTAAATCAGTAACCAGCAACAAAATCCATATGTTTGGTAATTTAATAATACACCACTTAGTAATTAATAGGTCACAGAAGAAATCAGAGTGGAGATTTAAACACAATTAAAAGTGAAGATAATTGAAAATATCAAAATGTGCGGGATGCAGCTAAAAGTACCATAAGGGAGTTTTCATAAATGTTTCTTTTAGAAGAAGAAAAAGATTTAAATTTAATGAGCAAGTTTCAACTCTGAAAGAATGGCCAAAGAAATCCAAAGAAAAGGTAATAATGAAAGCAGAAATAAATGGTATTTTTAAAAGAGTCAACAAAGCCAAAAGCTGGCACCTCTGCCAAGATTGATTTAGTCAGAAAGACCTAAATAACATTTAGAAATGGAAAAGGTCATAGAGGCACCTGAGTGGCTCAGTCGGTTAAGCAGCTGCCTTTGGCTCAGGCCATGATCTCAGGGTCCTAGGGTCCTGGGATTGAGTCCCAAGCGTGGTCCTGGTCCAACTCCCTGCTCAATGGGGAGTCTGCTTCTCCCTCTCCCTCTGCCTCTCCCCTTGCTCATGCTCCCTCTCTCTGTCTCTCTCTCAAATAAATAAGTGTAAAAAAAAATGGAAAGGTGAGGAATCAACTATAGCAGAGATTTTAAAACTTACATGACAAACTATGAAGAAAAGCTGAACAAAAGAGAAAAAAACTCTATAGTTTCTTCAATAAATAAATGACAAAGGGAAAAAAGCAGCAGTGGATCATAGATTAAAAGAAATGTAAAGTCAGATGAACTTGTGGATTCAAAGTATGAAAGTAGGAAACATTACAAGACAGAAGTCTAAACACTGGTATTTGATATAAAGAAATTATTTGGTTTAATAATAGAACTGATCATATCTTAAGGGGTCTTTAGCAATACACATAGAACTGTTGACATGTGAATTCTCTTTGGGATTTGTTTCAGTATGTGAGAGGCAGATATAGGAGGGTTATAGTTCAAGCAAGACTGACTGAGCTAATAACTGGTAAAGCTAGGGGATGAGGATACGGGTTTATGATACTATTTTGTCTGCTTTTACACATTTGAAATTTTCCGTAATCAAACTATTTTAGACTATAAGAGAATACTAAGAGTAATTTTATTTGCTGATAAATTTGTAAACATTCTAAATCGACAAATTCCTGAAATATATAATGTATATGTATATATACATATTTGCATACATTTATATAAAATTTACAAAAACTAAATCAGAGAAAACTTGAATAAATCTTACCAAATTAACAAAATTGATTTCATACTTAAAATATGTAATCCGAAAAATTGGTCAAATTGGATTTTACCAGGTACTCAGGTTAAATAAATGATTTCAGAAAATTGAATTAAAAAGAACATTCCCCAGCCCATTCTATCAAAATTAAACAGCATGGAGAGTTATAAATCAAGATTATTTGTCACATGGGGGGTAACCCTAAAAACTAAGCAATAACAAACTAAACGTAGTAAGGTTTTTGGTTTTTTTTTTTTTTTTTAGAAATCATGACCTAGAAATTCTTAGACAGTTTATTTATTTATTTTTTTTAAAAAAAAAGATTTTATTTATTTATTTATTTGTGAGAGAGAGAGAACACAAGCAGGCAGAGAGGCAGGCAGAGGCAGAGGGTGAAGCAGGCTCCCCGCTGAGCAAGGAGCCCGATGTGGGACTCGATCCCAGGACCCTGGGATCACGACCTGAGCCGAAGGCAGTTGCTTAACCAACTGAGCCACACAGGCGTCCCTCTTAGACAGTTTATATTAGAAAATTGAATGATGTAGTTTCCCATATTAACTGATTAAAGGAGAAAATCCAGATATATCAGTATAGCAGAAAAAATACTCCATGAAACTTAAAATCTATTGATAAAAATCTCTCAGTAATTGCAACATAGGAGAATGCATTTTAATCATGAAGAGTATCTACTAAAACCCTAATTCAAAAGTTGTAATTAATGGTAAAACCTTAAATGCATTTCCTTTAAGCTCAGAACGAGTCAAGGATGTCTGTTGTCAGGGTTTTGTTTGGTGTTCTGAAATCCTGGTCAGTGCAACAAAATGAGAAAAAGTAAAAAAGTTCATCATTTGTAAAGATCAGTTGCTTTTTACTATAGCCGAAAGCAGTTGGAAAATAAAACTTTTTAAAGCACTATTTATAATAAGAACAAATCAGAAGGTACCAGGAGGCAAATTTTAAAATTCTGTTGAAATACGTAAAAGAAAGCCTACAGAAATAGGGGGATAGAGATCATTTTCATGGATGGGAAGATTTAACATCACAAAAATGTTCATTGTTCTCTAATTTATCAATTTAAAGTAATTCCAGTCCAAATCCCAGAAGGGCTTTCTAGGGAAGATGGCAAGCTAATTCCAGAATTCACATAGAGGAAAGTGTTCACAAGAACTGAAACGCTTTTGAGTAAACACACGTGGGGCTACTTACCCTTCAAGATAAAATTGTGGTAGTTGGAGAGAGTGCAGTTGTCTTGGATATACAAACTAATAAAACTGAATAAAATATCTACAAGTAAACTATACGTGTGTGGTGGTTGCTGGGGGCAGGTGGGTAAGGGGATAGGTGAAGTAGGTAAAGGGAATTCAGAGGTCTGGACTTCGATTTATAAATCAGTCACAGGCATCAAAAGGACAACATAAAGTATAGTCAATAATACTGTGATAATGTTGTGCTGATTACACTTACCCTGAGGGAGCACTGAGGAATGTATAGGATTGTTGAATCTCTGCTGTACTCCTGAAACTAATAGAACACTAGATGTGAAGTATATTTCAATTTTTTTTAAGTAAAAAATAAAAACTACACGTGCTTGGTATATAACAATGTACAGGTACACCTTGGAAATACTATCAGTTTAGTTCCAGACCACAATAAAGCAAATATTGCAATAAAGTAAGTCAAAGAATTTTTTGGTTTCCCAGTACATACGGACCTTATGCTTACACTGTACTGTAGTCTTTTAAGTGTGCAGTAGTATTATGTCTAAAACAATGTGCACCCCTTAATTCAAAAACACTTTATTGCTCAAAATTGCTAACCAGCATCTAAGCTTTCAGCAAGTCCTGTATCTTTTTGCTGCCTCAATGTGGATGGCTGCTGACTGATGAGGGTGGTGGCTGCTGAAGGCTGGGGTCGCTGTGACAATCTCTTAAAATAAGACAGTAATCAAGTTTGCAGCATCCATCGACTCTTCTTTCATAAATGATTTCTCTGCGGCATGTGATGCTCTTTGGTAGCATTTTACCCACAGAACTTCTTGTAAAATGGAGTCAATCCTCTTCAACCCTGTTGCTGCCACTTTATCAGCTAAGTTCATGTAATATTCTGAATCCTCTCTTGTCATTTCAACAGTCTTCACAGCATCTTCACCACGAGTAGATTCCACCTGAAAAAACCACTTTCTTTGCTCATCCATGAGAAACTTCTCATTTGTTAACGTTTTATTATGAGATTGTTGCAATTCACATATAATAATTTCTAAGTTTGAAATATTGTGAGAATTACCAGATGTGACCCAGAGACACAAAATGTGCAAATGCTGTTGGAAAAATGGCACCGATAGGCTTGCTTGACACAGGATTGCCACGGACTTTCAATATGTAAAAAATGCAGTATCTGAGAAGCACAAAAAACAAGGTATGCTTGTATTTTTATGGAAAAGCCACTGAGAACAATGGACTGGAACACTACTTGCATACTCAAACACCAGTGACTTCCTTTATATATTTATAAGTGGATTTTAACATCACCCATTAACTAGTTTATCTCATTTTTGAGAATTCACCTCTCAGGGTAGTCTTTAACATTTTTTCCTTTAAGTTTCTAAAATCATCTATTTACCCATCTAGTTTAACAACAGTTTTAAAAATTTGATCCAATTCCCATGTCAACTGTGTATAGTATTTTGAACTTTTTCAATTTTAAAAACTTAGTTATTAAAAGTTACAGTCTCCTGGGACCTTTGGGGGTGGTTCAGTCAGCTAAGCATCTGCCTTCAGCTCAGGTCAGGATCACAGAATCCTGGGATGGAGCCCTGTGTCGGGCTCCCTGCTCAGTAGAGAGTCTGCTTTTCTTCTCCCTCTGCAGCTCCCCCTGCTTGTGTGCTCTCTCTCTCTCAAAGTCTTTAAAAAAATAAAAATAAAAGTTACATTCTCCAATATTCAGTGTTTGAAATAACAATGTTACCTACCTCCCCTCTTGGCAAAGAAAAAGCAAGATCTGAGAAATATTATTTAATTTCTTAAACAGATAATTAAATATTTTCAAATGAAAAAGTAAAAACCGTATTATAGGTATAGAGGAAATCTATGTTCCCATTATCTTTCTTACCCTATTGGGAGTTTGAGTTTTATAATTCCTATATATAGTTTTATAGCTTCATATTTATGTATATAAAAATATACACTTCTTATATTTTAAGATTATCAATTGTAGAAATCACTATCCATTCTCCTTTTAGACATTTAGTTTGCTTTCACTTATTTTAAGTTTTGTTTACTGGGGAGGGGTAGAGGGAGAGAACCCCAAGCAGATTCTCTGCTGAGTGCTGAGCCCACAATCCTGAGATCATGACCTGAGCCAAAATCAAAGAGTCGGTTGCTCAACCGACTGAGCCACCCAGGGGCCCCTACTTTCACATTTTAATATTATATTAAATAATATTGTAACCATTTTTGTATTTTCATTATGTTCATCTGTGATGATTTTGTTTGGTTATATATCTAGAAGTGCAGTTCCTGTATTGTAGGGTATGACCATTTTCAGCTTTACCAGAGCATGTCAAAAGGCTTTCCAAAGTATGTGTGGCAGTTGATCCTTTTAAGGAAAGTTAAGAGGGGCGCCTGGATGGCTTAGTGGGTTAAAGCCTCTGCCTTCAGCTCGGGTCATAATCTCAGGGTCCTGGGATTGAGCCCCACATCGGGCTCTCTGCTCAGCGGGGAACTTGCTTCCCCCTCTCTCTCTGTCTGCCTCTCTACCTACTTGTGATCTCTCTCTCTCAAATAAAAAATAAAGCAAGTTAAGAGCATTTCATTACTCAATCCTTGCTGACACTTGGTTATGTCAGGACACTCAAGTCATGTCAACCTACAGGAAAATTTTTTGACAGGCACAGTCATGTGACAGCCACCAGAATCAAGAACCATTCCATCACCCCAAAGAAATTATGCTATTCCTTTGCAATCAGAACTTGCCTTCAATTTTTTAAATTTATTTGTTTATTTTAGATTTTTATTTGTCGGTGGGAGAGAGCACACAAGCAAAGGGAGAAGCAGTCTCCCTGCTAGGCAAGGAGCCTGATGTGGAATTCGATCCCAGGACCTGGGAATCATGGTCTGAGCCAAAGGCAGAGGTTTACCTGACTGAGCCACCCGGGTGTTCTCTTAAGTCTTGATCCCTGGCAACTAATGATCTTTAGTTCTATAGTTTTACCATTTCCAAAACTTCATATGAACAGAATCACACAGTTTAATGTGAGTTTGAATTCTTTCATTTAGTATGATACATTTGAAATTCCTGTTATTGCATGTACTAATTAGCTTATCCCTTTTATTGCTGAACAGATTTTATTGTATGGATATACTGAAACTTACTCTTAACAGCTGAACATTTGTACTGTTTCCAATTTTTGGTTACCATTGATAAAACTGCTAAAAACATTTCTGTACAGGTTGTTTTGTGTAAACATGTTTTTTTCATTTTTCTGGATATCCATGCCTAAGACTGCTGATTCACATGGTAGCTTTGAAAGAAACCACCAAGCTGTTCTCCCAAGTGGTTATATTGTTTTGCATTTCTACAAGGAGTGTTATCAGATTTTCAGCTGCTCTACATGGTTCTCAGCACTTGGTATTATCAGATTTTAACTTGCAGTTTTGTAATGTCTAAATCTTCGGTGAAGTGTCTGCTATGCCTGTTTTAAGATTGGGTAGTTTTCTTACTGTTCGGTTTTGAGTTCTGGATTAAAGAAGTGTTTTGGCAAGAGATTTACAAACGTTGTCTCCCAGTTCGTGGCTTTTCTTTTCACTCAACAGTGTCTCTCACAGAGAAAAAGTTTAATTTTAATGAAGTCAAATTCAAGCATTTTTAATGAATTTTCCTTTGAAATATCCTAAGAGCTTTCTGCCTGCCCCAAAGTCTTAAGGATTTGTTTCTACATTTCCTTCTGAAACTTTTATAATTTTATATTTATGTTTATGACCCATTTGAGTTAATTTTTTGTATAAGGTACTAGGTATAGCTCAAGGCTACTCCCTGCCTGCCTGCTTTCTTTCCTTCCTTCCTTCCTTAGGGATGACTGATTTTTCTAGCACCATTTGTTGAAGACTATCCTTTCCATTGAACTGCCTTTGTATCTCTGCTAATAATAATAGCTTTGTTTGTAAGAATTTCTTTCTGGCTCTATTCTGTTTCTTGGATCTATGGGTCTCCTTTTGTCAGTACCACACTGTCTTGATTATTGGAGCTTTAAAGTCTACACTCCTGCACTCTATAGCTCCCAATGTGGTGCTGATTAGGACTTAACCTTGTTACTGATTTTGAGAGAGAAAGCATTCAGATTTTCACCATTAAGTATGATGTCAGCTCTGGGTTTTTGTAACTGCCCTTTACAAAGTTACAGAAGTTCTCTGTTTTTCTGAAATTTTCATCATATGGATGTTGATTGTTTTAACAAATTGATAATACGTTTCTTTTTTAGTCTGTTTATAATGGTGACTTAACATTGATTCTTCAAAATTTAAACCAGCCTTGCATTCCTAGGATAAACCCTATTTGCTTATGATAACATGAAAGTATTATACTTTTTATATGTTGCTGATTTTCTGGCTGATGATTGTGATATCAGTTCCAGCTCGTGGGGTTTTATCCTACACCACCAAGCAGTTCTCAGATGCCAGCTGGGTGTCCTACAATTCAGCTCAGTTCTGACACTATCTACCTGGAGATGGCATCAGATTCTAAGAATTGGGGACTCACTGCCACAAGTCCAGCCTCCACTTAAGATGCCAGTCTTGTGTCCAGGTTGTTACTGGGCTTCTTTCTGACCAACTGGCTAAAAATTAGGTTTCTCGGAGCCCCTCCTTGAGTTTGATTAAATTGCTAGAAAGGCTTAGAGAACTCAGGAAAACAGTTTACTTAAATTACCAGTTAATTACAGAGCATATTAAAGGGTAAGATTCAACAGCCATATGAAAAGGCACAGGTGAGGTCATGAACAAAGGAACTTCTGTCCCCATGGAGTGTGGGGCCTGGCTGGATGGCTTATGGAAACGTTCTGATTCACCAACTGTGAAGCTCTTCAAACCTTATCCTTTTGAGTTTTTATGGAGGCTACTACTTAGGCATGGTTGATTAAATCACTGGCCTTGGTTCTTGATTTAACGTTCACCACCACCCCTCTCCCCTGCCCAGAAATCACTGTGAAACTGAAAGTTTAAACCCTCAACTCAGGGTTGTTTTCCCTAGTAAGTAGCCCCGATCCTTAAGCAATTTCCAGAAGATAACCTCATTTATATAAAATCAATTATCATTGAAAAGGAACAGGACAATTATCCTGTTATGATTAACAGGATACCCATTTCAACTTAATGGCTGGAACATTTTCAGGAATGGAGAGCAAGAGACCAAATCTAACCAACATGTTCCCATTGCTCTTGCTGCTTAGGAAATTCCAAGGGTGGGGAGGTCTGAGCCAGAAACAGAGACAAAGACCAAATATATATATTTTTTATTTTAAATCACAGGAATATTGATGAGAAGCTTCCTTATGTCTTCGGTGGTGTCACAGTAATGACTGGTCTTGTGAGTTTTGAAGTGTACCATCTGCTTGGAAGAGGTTGTGAAGAATTGGCATAATTTTTTCCTTAGATTTTTGATATAATTTGTCCATGAATTCATCTAAGTCTGGAGACTTTTTTGTAAGGTTTTGAATTATGAATTCATTATTTTTGATAAATACATGGCCATTCAGGTTACATATTTCTTGTTAGAAGTGTTTGGACGGGGAGCGCCTGGGTGGCTTAGCCGGTTAAGCCTCTGCCTTTGGCTCAGGCCCTGGTCTCAGAGTCCTGGGATCGAGCCCCGCATCAGGCTCTCTGCCTACTTGTGATCTCTTTCTCTCTGTCAAATAGATAAATAAAATTAAAAAAAAAAGTGGGCAGTTTGTTCCTTTGAAGGCATTTGTCCATTTCATCTGAGTCATCTGATTCGGGTTCATAGAGCTGTTAACTGTTTTTGTTGTTGTTTTTATTCTTGTTTACACCCTACATGGGGCTCAAACATACCACCCCAAGATCGAGAGTTGGACGCCTCACTGACTGAGCCAGCCCAGTGCCCCTTTTTGTTATTCTTAATGTTGGTAAGATCTATAGTGATATCTTATTTTCTTATTCTTCATGGTTTATATTTATCCAGATATTTACCATTTCTGTTTCCTTTCATTCATGAAGTTCCAAGATTTATTCTAGTATCATTTGTCTTAAGAACTTTCTTTGGCATTTCTTTTATAGCAGGTCTGTATGCAACAAATTATCTAAGTCTCTTTTAAGTCTTCACCAGGGTGTGTACTTACTTTACCCTCATTCCTGAAAGAAAATTTGCTGGATATAAAATTCTGATGTTCACACGTTCTTTTTTTCAGCATTTAAAAATTTTGATGCACTATCTTTGGCTTTGGTGATCTCTGAAGAGCAATCCAAGTCACTCAAATCGTTTGTTTCTACAAAATGCATCACTTTTCTGTCAGATCTCAAGACTTTAAAATCTCTGATTTTAAGTAGTTTGATTTTGATGTGCATAGGCCATGTTTTTTGTTTGCTTTTATCCTGTTTGGTGTTTCCTAAGCTTTTTGAATCTAAATTTTTGTCTTTCACCAAACTTGGGACATTTTTAGCAATTATTTCTTCAATTATTTCTTTCTATAGCAACCTCTTCTCCATCTGAGACTTAAGTTACACTTTTGAAATAGTCACACAGGTCCCTGAGGCTGTATTCATTTGTCCTCAATGCTTTTTTCTCAGTATCTCTCATTAGTTTCTCCTGAGTCATCTTCCAGTTTACTGACTTAACCCCATTCTCTTCTTGGGCCCTTAGAGTGAATTTTTTTTTTTTTAATTTCAGATATTTTTCATTTTCAGTTCTAAAATTTCTATTTGGTTCTTTTTCATAATTTCTATTTCTTTGCTGTGATCTTTCTATTCCTTTAGTGTTTGCCTTTACCTCAGGGAGCATATTCATATCATTGCTTTAAGTCTTTGACAATTCTGGGGTACCTGGCTGACTCAGTTAAGCATCCAACTCTTGATTTCAGCTCAAGTCATGATCTCAGGGTCGTGAGATTGAGCCCTGTGTCTAGCTCCATGCTGGGTATGGAGTCTGCTTAAGAGTCTCTCTCTTTCATGTGTGCACTCTCTCTCTCTTAGAAAAAAAAAATCTTTGAAGTCTTTGAGAATTTCCAATATCTGGGTCCTCTTGACTGGAGTCTCTTGACTCTTCTTTCATTTCAGAACTAATCACATTTCCTGGTTCTTTATATGTAATTTTTTTTATTATGTCCTGGACAGTTGGAATATAACACTGTGAGTGAGACCTTGGGTCCTGTTAAAAATACCTGGAAAATGTTTTTGTTACTCTTTTTTTTTTTTTTTTTTTCAGACAATCTACCCAATTAGATTCAGATTGCATGTATCTTGTCACTTTACATAGGTGGTGGTTCCAGTGTCTGTTATCTTCATGGTCTTGACTGCTGTCAGCTTGCCCAAGCCATGCCCCACTCAGGAACTTGGACAGCAGCTTATTATAATTTCATTCTCAACACCTTTGTCATGTTTCTTTAGTCCTGTTGCATGAAGACACAGCTTAGGGGTAAGCCAGAATTAGTGCTTTTTCTTTAGCTCCCTCTTCCCCAAGAGTTGCTTCACATTCTCCAGATAACATGTTTCCCTTTTCCCATTTCCTCTGGTGGCCAGAAAGATGTTTTCTTTAGTTTCTGCCTCCTGTTGTGAGTTTTGAGTGACAAAGAGAGGGGAAAAAAATAATGGGGATTCTCTCCATAATCTTCCAACATCCTATCTTTTTCTCAGTTCTGCTAGTTAAAGAGATGGGATTTCTCTTGTGGTTTTAGTTGCTCCTGTAGCTGCTGCACGCAGATCCATGACTGGTGCTGACCTTAAACAGGGCTGGGAGAGTGGGAAAAACAAACCAGAAACCCCTACCTCACCCTACTCTTCAACTAGGAAGGGCCTCTTTCTCAGTCTTATGCAGCGCTTTCTCTGAGTTCCTGAATTCCATGAATATCAGCCCAGAAAACCAGGAAAAAATTAAACCTCACCCTCTTTATGGGTCCTTCAAGTTTGGCTTCCCACCCATGCCCACCTTCTACTGTCCAGAATCCTCATGTAGTTGCTTTTCATATTTTATCCTCAGTTTTTAGTTGTAATAAGAGAAACAAGCCATACTGTGTTTCATCTTGGCTGATTCTCGAAGTCAAATTTATTTTATGTGGTAAAATGGATTATCTTTATGGTTTATACTTTATGTCTTCTGTTTGTTTTTAATAAACTTTCCTAACCAAAGGTCATAGAACTACACTTCTATATTTTTAATCTGTGTGTGTTAGTTTTTACATTTAAGGATTAATTTTATGTCCACCGTAAGATGGGGATCTAATGTCAGGGAGTCCGTTGCATTGCCAATTATCCTGTGTCTCCTTTTGATCTGGAATGCTATGCAGGCATATCTCCTTTTATTGTGCTTCACAAATACTGCATGTTTTACAAATTAAAAAAGACTCAAGACCTCAGTGGAGGAAGTATCTGCAGATGTGGAAACAGCAAAAGAACTAGTGGAGTTCTGGAGATGTGACTGAATCGCTGCAGTCTCGTGATCTAATCGAACTGACGAGGAGCTGCTCTTTTTTTTTTTTTTTTTATTTGGAGTTAGGAATTTTTTTTATTTAAATTCAATTAATTAACATATAATGTATTACTAGTTCCAGAGGTAGAGGTCAGTAATTCAGTCTTCTATACTGCCCACTGCTCATTATCTCATGTGAGAGTTGCTCCTTTTGATGAGCAGAAAGTGGTTTCTTCAGATGGAATCTGCTCCTGGTGAAGATGCTGTGAAGACTGTTGAAATGACAACAGGATTCAGAATATTACAGGAACTTAGTTGACAAAGCAGCAGCGTTTGAGAGGATGGACTCCATTTTAAAAGGAGTTCTGTGGTATATGCATACACACGCACACACTGGAATGTTAATTAAGCAGCCATCAAAAAAATGAAATCTTGCCATTTGCGATAATGTGGGTGGAACTAGAGGGTATTAAACTAAGTGAAATAAGTCAGTCAGAGAAAGACAATTATCATATGATCTCACTGATATGAGGAAGTTGAGAAACAAGGCAGAGGATTATAGGGGAAGGGGGGGAAATGAAACAAGACAAAACCAGAGGGAGACAAACTGTAAGAGACTCTTAATCTCAGGAAACAAACTGAGAGTTGCTAGAGGGGAGGGAAGTGATGGACATTGGGGAGGGTATGTGTTGTAATGAGTACTGGGTATTATATAAGAATGATGAATCACAGAACTGTACCCCTGAAACAAATAATGTTAATTAATTGAATTTAAATTAAAAAAATAAAAAAAGTTCTGTGGGTAAGATGCTACCAATAGCATCACATACTGCACAGAAATTATTTGCGAAAGAAGAGTCAATCAATTCAACAAACTTCATTGTCGTCTTATTTGATCTTTTTTTTTAAGATTTTATTTATTCATTGTTGTCTTACTTGAAGAAATTGTCACAGCGACCCCAACCTTTAGCAGCCATCCACATTGAGACAAGACTCTCCAAGACCTCCCTTTGAATTAAGGAATTTACTTTTTTTTTTTTTTTTTAAACAAGGCTATTACGTGCCTAACAGACAACAGTACAAGCTAACTTTTATATGCACTGAGAAACCTAAAGTTTCATTTGACACACTTTATTGCAGAATTCACTTTATTGTGGTCTGGAACCAAACATGTAGTACTTCCAAGATATGCCCATAGTTGCTTTCTGAGGATTTCATTGTATTTGGCGGGGTGGGGAGCTCCAATAGACAGCGTCCCTTTTCCCCTCACATGGAGAATGTGGAGATTCCAAATAGCTCCTTTATTACAATGAGGCTAGAGGAACCAGCTTGGTGAGAGAGTTATATCAGACTTGCTAATTCCCTAACCACCATCAGTTCTACCTCCTACCTAAGTCTAGCCTGGACCAGTCCAACCCTAGGAAAGTTTGCATCTGCAAAGGAAACCCACTTATCCAGGTAACCGCTTCCTACTCACCCGTCCAGGGAAAGAGGGAAGGAAAAGAAACCAAACTCCCTTCCCACCATTAAGGTTAGCTAACTACAGCTCCTTGGGGAGGGTGTCGGGGTGGGATAAGAGACCAGGAGCCTTTAGCAGATCTGTTGTCATGCAGTTTGGGTGAGAGAAGAGTAGTTTGTGTCTCCCCCCACCCTATTTCAATTTGTCAGTTTTGTTTGTTAGAAAATTTTTTAAGGTTATTTGTTTATTGAGGAGAGAGCACGAGCAGGGGGAGGGGCAGAAGGCAGGTGAGAAGCAGACTCCTCACTGAGCAGGGAGCTGGATTTGCAGTTGTGGGGCTGGGCTGGATCTCAGGACTCTGAGATCATGACCTAAGCTAAAGTTAGATGCTTAACCAACTGAGCCAACCAGGCATGCCTTGTTAGAAATAATTTCTGAAAATTAGTTGAACTAAACTATTCCAATATTGAGCTGCATTCACAATAGAAAAGAATGTCATTGTCATATTAAACATTTTGACTTTAGTATCTTTAAAGAGCATTTACTTGGCCTTGGATAGAATCATGTTTCTTTGGATTAAAAAAAACAGAGGGAATACTTTAAACTTCTTGTTTTTCTTATATTTAGATCTACCAAGTTCATAGTTTTATAAACCTAGTCATATATTCATTACTTGCTATAAGCAAGAATTACACTAGGTAGAATTAGCACATGATTCTCTCATTGGAAGGCCTCACAGTATAATAGAGAAGACAGACGATTACAATATTAGTGATACTTGCTCACTACCACAAAACCATGGGCAGAATGTTTTAATTATGTAAACAATAAAGAAATTAATGAGTACTAATGATAAATATAAGGAAAGTTATTGTTTCTATGTAATACATGTGTGGAGATTTTGTGA
Organism: Procyon lotor; assembly: GCA_028646535.1. Taxonomy (NCBI): domain Eukaryota; kingdom Metazoa; phylum Chordata; class Mammalia; order Carnivora; family Procyonidae; genus Procyon; species Procyon lotor. Next base: position 29,805,185 of record CM053620.1, read on the forward strand.
AGTTTTGAAATGGTAATCCTATTTAATTACCTATTTTCTACCATTTTCATGGAAGTAACAAATTGATCATTTCAAATAAGCCAAAGTTACTTGGTCAAAATTTATCCCTTTGAGGCATATTTTTTAGTTGTTTGCTCTTAGTTTTATGCCATCACGGTATTTTAGTGAGAAGAGATACCTGATAGTACATTTTTGTTATAAAAAGTCTTTTATTTTTTATTTTTTTAAAAGATTTTATTTATTTGACACAGAGAGAGATAGCAAGAGAGGGAATATAACCCCAGGGAGTAGGAAAGGTAGAAGCAGGCTTCCCACTGAGCAGGGAGCCTGATGTGGAGCTCGATCCCAGCACCCTGGGATCATGACCTGAGCTGAACACAGACGCTGGACAACTGAGCCACCCAGATGCCGAATGAAGTCTTAAATTAAAAGGCAAGAAAGAGGTGCCTGGCTGGCTCGTTAGAACCATGTGACTCTTGATCTTGGGGTTGTGAGTTCAAGCCCATGTTGAGTATAGAGATTACTTAAAATCTTTAAATAGAGAGATGGGGGTGGCATCACACTGCTACCTCAGAAATAGAAACTAGAATGAATACTCATGTCTTTAATGACAAAGGAAATCTTTATTTTCTACTCACTAAAATTTTAATTGTAGAGTCACAGAGGAGCAACTAGAACAAAAAGTGAACTGTCTGTGAGTGCATGCAGAAAAGGCATCACAGAGAGTGGAAAGAACACAAATGGTAGAGTCAGGCCAACCTAGGTCAAATCCTCACCCTGAGGAACCTTGGGCAAATTCTTAACCAACTGAGCCTTAATTTTCTCCCTGCCTGTAAGAATAGCTATTGGGGTGCCTGGGTGGCTCAGTCGTTAAGCATCTGCCTTCGGCTCGGGTCATGATCCTGGGGTCCTGGCATCGAGCCATGCATTGGGCTCCCTGCTTGGCGGGAAGCCTGCTTCTCCTGCTACCATTCCCTCTACTTGTGTCCCCACTCTCGCTGTGTTTCTCTCTGTCAAATAAAT
>CM053620.1:29806307-29867809 GCA_028646535.1 Procyon lotor
TTCATTCAGTTCTTCTAGAGATATGCACAACATGTTTCTTTGTCCACAACCTGACAATAATGTTCACAGTATTTCTAAGCCTACAGTCTAAAGGAACTCTTCACACAAAAGTGGGCCAAGCATATTTTAAGAACTTAGTACCAGGTAGCAAGCTGCCTATAAGATTTCAAGAAAGAGGATGCTAAATAAAATAGATACTAGTAGTGCTTATTTTGATACTGCAGTGGTTATCTTCCTGACTGAAAACGTAGAAATTGTTATTTATGGGCTGAACTCTTAAAACGACTTAAATGTGCAGTATAGAATAGGAGGTAAACAAATGACAGGACATCATGGGAATATTTGAGGTTTTGAAGAGTATAAATAAGATAAAAATGATTTCAATGTGTTACAGGATGTGTATCTTACAATTAAACTTAGGTTTTTAAAATGTGAAGAAAAAAAACTTGGAACAACTTCAAGAGTAATTCTTTCATTTTCCCAATTTGTCAGTACCATGAGGTTGCTTTCATAATAAGAAAACTGTGTAAGAGAGCCAATAAGCCTTAGGAGCAAAAAGTTTCTTTAGAGACAAAACAGAAAATTAGGCTCCTTAATGCTTGGTTCCATTAAGAAGGAGACCGTCAGTCTTGGTTCTTTTAACTCCTTAGGCACTAGCCTTTTAGCTCTTGTGCTCCTGTCAGCTGGCATAATTCAGCCTACCGTGTCGACTGGATAGTTAGAAATACAACACTCAACATAATCTTTTCAAAAGCAGTGTTTTTCTGTTTTAATGTTACAGATTTATTTGAGGTTCCTAGATTATCAAATGGAGCACTCAAATGAATGCAAGAGAAATTTTGTTGCAGTTTATGATGGAAGCAGTTCCATTGAAAATCTGAAGGCCAAGTTTTGCAGCACTGTGGCCAATGATGTGATGCTGAAAACAGGAGTTGGAGTGATCCGAATGTGGGCAGATGAAGGTAGTCGGCTAAGCAGATTCAGAATGCTCTTTACTTCCTTTGTGGAACGTAAGTAAATCCTATAGCATTGAGATCTTTTACGTAATTTTCATTCATTCAGAATTCAATTGTTGAGCATTTCCTTTTGACAAAGACTACAAGTCAAAGAGAATGAAGAAATAACTAAGTCTTGGTCCCTATTCTCAAGGAATTAACTGTCCAGGGTGAAAAACTATGTTAAAACAAAAATTGCAGCACTGCCTTATTATAGAGGTGTAAACGTGATAGGGAATGCAGAAAGTGGAAACTCCTTTCAAGATTTTCAAAATTAAAAATAATTACCAGTGTTTAATTCAGCTTGGTATATAATTATGAATCTACCAAACCATGCTTGTCAAAATTTAGATAGGCTGTGTTTTCTTTTTTTTCTTTTTATTTTTAAATAATTTTAAGCTTATCTAAAGTTATAAAAATAGTACAGAGTGTTCTTTTTAAAGTTTTTTTTATTAAATGTATAATGTATTATTTGTTTCAGGTGTACATGTCTGTGATTCATCAGTCTTACACAATTTACAGCACTCACCATAGCTCATACCCTTCTCCACCCATGTCCATCACCCAGCCACCGCATCCCTCCCACCCCCCTCCCCTACAGCAACCCTCAGTTTGTTTCCTGAGATTAAGAGTCTCAGGTTTGTCTCCATCTCTGGTTTCATCTTGTTTCGTTTTCCCCTCCTTTCCCTTATGATCCTCTGTCTCATTTCTCAAATTCCTCATATCACAGAGATCATATGATAATTCTCTTTCTCTGATTGATTGATTTCACTTAATAATAAGCGAAATAATACCTTCTAGTTCCATCCATGTCATTGCAAATGGCAAGATTTTGTGGGTTTTTTGATGGCTGCATAATATTCCATTGTATATGTATACCACATCTTCTTTATCCATCCATCCATTCGTGGACATCTAGGCTCTTTCCATAGTTTGGCTATTGTGGGCATTGCTGCTATAAACATTTAGGTGCATGTGCCCCTTCGGATCACTTCATTTGTATCTTTAGGGTAAATATCCAGTAGTGAGATTGCTGGGTCATAGGGTAGTGCGATTTTCAACTTTTTGAGGAATCTTCATACTGTTTTCCAGAGTGATTGTACCAGCTTGCATTCCCACCAACAGTGTAGAAGGTTCCCCTTTCTCCGCATCCTCGCCAACATCTGTCGTTTCCTGACTTGCTAATTTTAGCCATTTTGACTGGTGTGAGGTGATATCTCACTGTGGTTTTGATTTGTATTTCCCTGATGACGAATGATGTTAAGCACTTTTTCATGTGTCTGTTGGACATTTGGATGTCCTCTTTGCAGAAATGTCTGTTCATATCTTCTGCCCATTGGTTGATTGGATTATTTGCTCTTTGGGTTATGAGTTTGAGAAGTTCTATATTGATTTTGGATACTAGCCCTTTATCTGATATGTCATTTGCAAATATCTTCTCCCATTCTGTCAGTTGTCTTTTGGTTTTGTTGACTGTTTCCTTTGCTGTGCAAAAGCTTTTGATCTTGATGAAGTCCCAATAGTTCATTTTTGCCCTTGCTTCCCTTGCTTTTGGAACTGTTTCTAGGAAGAAGTTGCTCTGCTATGGTCGAAGAGGTTGCTACCTGGGTTCTCCTCAAGGATTTTGATGGAGTCCTGTCTCACATTGAGGACTTTCATCCATTATGGGTCTATTTTTGTGTGTGGTGTAAGGAAATGGTCCAGTTTCATTCTTCTGCATGTGGCTGTCCAATTTTCCCAACACTATTTGTTGAAGAGACTGTCTTTTTTCTATTGGATATTCTTTCCTGCCTTGTCGAAGATTAGTTGACCACAGAGTTGAGGGTCCATTTCTGGACTCTCTATTCTATTCCATTGATCTATATATCTCTTTTTGTGCCAGTATCATAGTGTCTTGATGATTACAGCTTTATAATAGAGCTTGAAGTCTGGAATTGTGATGCCGTGGACTTTGGTTTTCTTTTTCAACATTCCTCTGGTCTTTTCTGGTTCCATATAAATTTTAGGACTATTTGTTCCATTTCTTTGAAAAAAGTTGATGGTATTTTGATAGGGATTGCATTAAATGTGTAGACTGCTCTAGGTAGCATAGACATTTTCACAATATTTGTTCTTTGAACCCACGAGCATGGAACATTTTTTCATTTCTTTGTGTCTTGCTCAGTTTCTTTCATGAGCACTTTGTAGTTTTCTGAGTACAGATTCTTTGCCTCTTTGGTTAGGTTTATTCCTAGGTACCTTGTAGTTTCCAATTTCCCAATTGGAAATGGGATCGACTCCTTCTCTTTTTTCTATCTCTTTGGTGTATAGAAATGCAACTGATTTCTGTGCATTGATTTTATATCCCAGCACTTTACTGAATTCCTATATGAGTTCATGAGTTCTAGCAGTTTTGGAGTGGTGTCTTTTGGGTTTTCCACGTAAAGTGTCATATCACCTGCAAAGAGTAAGCATTTGACTTCTTTGCCAATTTCGATGCCTTTTATTTCTTTTTGTTGTCTGATTGCTGAGGCTAGGACTTCTAGTACTATGTCAAATAGTAGTGATGATAGTGGACAGCCCTGCCATTTTCCTCACCAGAGGGGAAAAGCTCTCAGTTTTTCCCCATTGAGAAGGCTGTTCGCTGTGCATTTTTCATAGATGGCTTTTATGATATTGAGGTATGTACCCTCTGTCCCTACACTGTGAAGAGTTTTGATCAAGAAAGGTTGCTGTACTTTGTCAAATGCTTTTTAGCATTTATTGAGAGTATCATATGGTTCTTGTTCTTTCTTTTATTAATGTATTGTATCACACTGATTGATTTGCAGATGTTGAACCAACTTGCAGTCCAGGAGTAAATCCCACTTGGTTGTGGTGAATAATCCTTTTAATGTACTGTTGGATCCTACTGGCTGGTATTTTGGTGAGAATTTTTGCATCGATGTTCATCAGGGATATTGGTCTGTAATTCTCCTTTTTTATGAGGTCTTTGTCTGGTTTTGGGATTAAGGTAAAATGAGTTTGGGAGTTTTCCTTCCATTTCTATTTTCTGGAACAATTTCAGGAGGACAGGTATTAATTCTTCTTTAAATGTTTGGTAGAATTCCCCTGGGAAGTTGTCTGGCCCTCGGCTCTTGTTTGTTTGGAGATTTTTGATGACTGCTTCAGTCTCCTTACAGGTTATGGGTCTGTTCAGGTTTTCTGTTTCTTCCTCGTTCAGTTTTGGTAGTTCATATGTCTCTAGGAATGCATCCGTTTCTTCCAAATTGTCAAATTTGCTGGCCTGTTCATAATATGTTCTTATAATTGTTTGTATTTCTTTGGGTTTGGTTGTGATCTCTCCTCTTTCATTCATGATTTTATTAATTTGGATCCTTTCTCTTTTCTTTTTGATAAGTCTGGCCAGGAGTTTATGAATCTTATTAATTGTTTCAAAGAACAAGCTCCTAGTTTCGTTGATCTGTTCTACTGTTCTTTTGGTTTCTATTTCATTGATTTTTGCTCTGATCTTTATTATTTCTCTTCTCCTGCTGGGTTAGGCTTTCTTTGCTGTTCTTTCTCCAGCTTCTTTAGGTGTAGGGTTAGGTTGTATTTGAGACCTTTCTTGTTTCTTGAGAAAGGCTTGTATTGCTATATACTTTCTTCTCAGGACTGCCTTTGCTGCATCCCAAAGATTTTGAACAGTTGTGTTTTCATTTTCATTTGTTTCCATGAATTTTTAAAAATTTTTCTTTAGTTTAATTTAATTTAATTCTTTTTAATTCTTATTTAATTATTCATTCTTTAGTAGGATGCTCTTTAGCCTCCATGTATTTGAGTTCTTTCCGACTTTCCTCTTGTGACTGAGTTCTAGTTTCAAAGCATTCTGGTCTAAAATATGCAGGAAATTATCTCAGTCTTTTGGTACTAGTTGAGACCTGATTTGTGACCCAGGATGTGATCTATTCTGGAGAATGTTCCATGTGCACTAGAGAAGAATGTGTATTCTGTTCCTTTGGGATACAATGTTCTGAATATATCTGTGCTGTTCATCTGGTCCAGCATTTCATTTAAAGCCTTTACTTCCTCACTGATCTTTTGCTTAGATGATCTGTCCATTTCAGTAACAGGTGTGTTAATGTCCCCTCCTATTATTGTATTATTGTCAGTGTATTTCTTTGATTTTGTTATTAATTGGTTTATATAATTGTCTGCTCCTATGTTAGGGACATAGATACTTAAAATTGTTAAATCGTCTTGTTGGATAGACTCTTTAAGTATGATATAGTGTCCTTCCTCATCTCTTATTATAGTCTTTAGCTTGAAATCTAATTTGTCTGATATAAGGATTGCCACCCCAGCTTTTTAATGTCCATTAGCATGGTAAATAGTTTTTTACCCCCTCACTTTAAATCTGGAGGTGTCTTTGGGTCTAAAATGAGTTTCTTGTAGGTAGCATATCAATGTGTTTTGTTTTTTTTTTTTATCCATTCTGATACCCTCAGTCTTTTGATTGGGGCATTTAGCCCATTTACATTCAGGGTAACTATTGAAAGATATAAATTTAGTGCCATTGTATTGCCTGTAAGGTGACTGTTACTGTGTATTATCTCTGTTCCTTTCTGGCCTGTTACTTTTAGGCTCTCACTTTGCTTAATGGAGCTCTTTCAGTATTTCATCTAGGGCTGGTTTGGTGTTTGCAAATTCTTTTAGTTTTTGTTTGTCCTGGAAGATTATTATTTCTCCTATTTTCAGTGACAGCCTAGCTGGTTCTAGTATTCTTGGCTGCATTTTTTTCTCATTTAGTGTTCTGAATATATCATGCCAGTCCTTTCTGGCCTCCCTGGTCTCTGTGGATAGGTCTTCTGCCAATCTAATATTTCTACTATTGTAGGTTACAGACCTCTTGTCCCAAGCTGCTTTCAGGATTTTTCTCTTGTTTCTGAGACTTGTAAATTTTACTATTAGATGACAGGGTGTTAACCTATTTTTATTGATTTTTGAGGGGGGTTTCTCTGTGCCTCCTGCATTTTGATGCCTGTTTCCTTTCCCAAATTAGGGAAGTTCTTTGCTATAATTTGCTCCAGTATACCTTCTGCCCCCTCTCTTTTCTTTTTCTTCTGGGATCCCAATTATTCTAATGTTGTTGTGTATTATGGTATCACTTATCTCTCAGATTCTCCCCTCATGATCCAGTATTTGTTTATCTTTTTTTCTCAGCTTCTTGATTCTCCATCATTTGGTCTTCTATATCACTAATTCTCTCTTCTGCCTCATTTATCCTAGCAGTAAGAGCATCCATTTTTATTGCACCTCATTAATAGCTTCTTTGATTTCAACTTGTTTAGACTTTAGTTCTTTTATTTCTCCAGAAAGTGACTTTATTTCTCCGAAGATTCTCTCCTATCTTCTGTGCTTTTTTCAAGCCCAGCTAGCATCTTAATAATTGTCATTCTGAACTCTAGTTCTGACATCTTACTGATGTCCATATTGATTTGGTCCCTAGCCGTCTGTACTGCCTTTTGTTCTTTTTTTTTTTTTTTTGAAGTGAATTTTTCCACCTTGTCATTTTGTCCAGAGAAGAATAGATAAATGACCAAACAAAATGCCAAAAGGGTAACAATGACCCCAGAAAAATACACACTAACCAAATCAGAAGAAATCTTCCAGAAAGTGATCACTTTTCTGTTCATAGAATTGAATCATCTCCTGTTAATTTGTAGGTGTTCAGAATGGTTTGATAACAGAACGGTTTCTGGAACCAGATGAAATTTAGGTCTCCTACTCCTCTGCCATTTTGCTTCTCTTTCTCTATTGTAGAGTTTTCATATGTCCTTCACTCAGATTCCTCTAATAATGTGGTAAAACTCAAAATTAACACTGATAAAGTATTATTGACCAATATATAGACCTTATTCACATGTCACTAGTTTTCATATTAATGTCCTTTTCTTTTTTTTTATTAATGTCCTTTTCTGATGCAGAATCCCATGCTGCATTTACTCAACATCTGTCCTTTAGTCTCTTCTATCTATGACAGTTCCTTTAATGACCTTAATATATATTTAATGACCTTAATGTATATGAAGAGCACTGGCCATTTATTTAGTAGAATGTCAATTTGAGTTTATCTGATGTTTTCTCATGGATCCTTTTGAGGTTATGTATTTCTGTATCACAGAAATGATACTACACCTTTCTCAGCACATAACTCAAGTGAGGTACTGGGAGTACATAATGTGGATTTGTCTCATGTTAACTTTGGTCACTTCCTTAAGGTGCTCTCTATCAGATTTCTCCTCTTTAAAGTTACTGATATTTTCATTTTTAAGTAATAATTCTCTTTGAGATTATGCAAATATCCCTTTGCTCACTAATTTTAGCATCTGTTAATGGTTTTTGCCTGGGATAGGTATTATTGTAGTGTTTACTTAATGGTAGTTTTCTGCTTACATTATTCCTTCTACATTTATTAGTTGTAATTCTGTAAGGAAGAGTTATTTTTCCCCTCGTTTATCTATTCAATGATTTATATCAGTATGAGTTTATGGATATTTATTTTATGCCATTATTATATGTATAATTAAATATGACATGTAATTATTATAATACTAACATTATTTTGTTACTCAAAGTCCCAGCTTTGGCCCTTGGGAGGCCCTTCAAGCTGTCTCTTTCAACTTTTGATTTGCCCTTCCTTTTTTTTTTTTTTATTACTTTCTTACTTTCTGTCACCACAAGATACCCCAGGCTCAACTGTGTTTTCCTTGGCCCAGTCCTGAAATCAATCATATTTTCAAGAAGCCCTTTTCTTCTCTTACAGAGGGCACTGCTAAAAACACCTTTGGGGTTTTTTATAAGAATCATAATGAATCTGTGGATTGCATTTGAGTAGTATAGTACTGTCATCTTAATAAGTCTCAAGTCTTCCAGCCCATGAACCCAGGGTGTCTTTCCATTTATTTGTTGTATTTCATTTTTTTCAAGAGTGTTTTGTACTGTTTAGTATACAAGTCTATAGTAAGTCTACATTGTTAGTGTGTAGAAATGAGCCTGATTGTTATATGTTGTGTTTGTATCCTGCAACTCTCTGAATTAGTTTATTAGCTGCGTGTGTGTGTGTATGCGTGCACATGTGTGCATGTGTGCATAATCTTAATGTTTTCTACTTATAAGATCATGTTGCCTGCAAACAGGTAATTTTCCAATATTGGATCCTATTATATTTTTTATTTCCTTTTCTCGCCTAATTGCTCTTGCCATGATTTCTAGTACTATGTTGAATAAAAGCTAAAGGAGACACCCTTGTCTTGTTTCTGATCTTAGGAGCAAAGCTTTCAGCTTTTCACCATTGAGGAGCTGTTAGCTGTGCCTAATAGCTAACAGCTAACTTAGATAGATATATATATCTCTATATATATATATATGTTCCAGGAATAAGTCCCACTTGGTCATGGTGTGTGATCCTTTTAATATGTTGCTGAATTCACTGCTAATATTTTATTGAGGATTTTGGCATCAATATGCATAAGGGTTATTAGTCTATAGTTTTATTTTCTTGTAGTATCTTTGTCTGGCTTTGATATCAAGGTTATGCTGGTCCATAGAATCAGAAAGAAGTGACCCTTTCTCCAGCTTTTTGGAAGAGTTTGAGAACTGATGTTCTGTAAACATTTGGTAGAATTCCCCAGTGAAGCCATCTAGTCTAGGGCTTTTCTTTGTTGGGAGATAGTTTGATTACTGTTTCAATCTCCTTGCTAGTTAGAGATCTATTCAAATTTTCTATTTAGTTTCATTCAGTTTTGGTAGAATGTATGTTTCTAGGAATTTGTCTATTTTGTCTAGATTAGCAGTTTGTTGGTGTAGAATTGTTTTTAGGATTCTCTTTTAATCCCTTTTATAGCTGTAACATCTACAATAATGTCTCCACTTGAGTTTCTGATTTTAGTAATTTGAATCTTTTCATCTGTTTCTCTCTTTTTACCTTAGTCATTGTAACTAAAGTTTTGCCAATTTTGTTCTCTTCAGAGAACCTTTTTTGTTGTTTTTTTTCTTTTCTCTGATTTTCACATTGTCTATTTCTCTTCTCTATAATTTCAGCATTTCTGACAAAGGCATAGAACTCCAAGTTTAATTTATCCCTTTTTTCTCATTCTTTAAGGTTAAGTTACTGATTTGAGATCTTTCTCCTTTTTTAATGTAGACATTTATAGCTATAAATTTCCTTCTTTGCACTGCTTTCACTGCTTCTCATAAAGTTTTGCTGTGTTGTGTTTTCATTTTCATTTATCTCAAGGTATTCTCTTAATTTCCCTTCTGATTTCTTCTTTGACCAATTGGTGGGTTAAGAGTGTGTAGTTTAATTTCCATATATTTATGAATTTTCCAGTCTTCATTCTTTTATTGATTTCTAGTTTTATTTTAGTGTCATTGGAAAAGATACTTTGTATGATGTCAGTCTTTTAAGATTTTTGTGTGTATGTGGTGTAACATATGGTCCATCCTGGAGAAAGTTCTATATACACTTGGAAAAAATGTATATTTTGCTGTTGTTGGGTGGAACTTTCTGTATGCATCTATTAGGTCTAGTTGGTTTGTAGTGTTATTCTTTTATTTGCTTATTAATCTGTGTAGTTCTACTCATTATTGGAAGTGGGATAGTGAACTCTCCAACCATTATTGTAGAGTATCTAATTCTGCCTTGAATTCTGATAGTGTTTGTTTCTTATATTTTAGGACTCTAATATTTGTTTTATATTTTTTATAATTGTTGTATTTTCTTGATGAACCCTTTTACCAATATACAGTGTCCTTCTTTGTCACTTGCAACAGTTTTGATTTAAAGTCTATTTTTTGTTAATATTTGTATGACCACCCCAGCTGTCTTTTGGTAACTATTTGCATGGAATATCTTACTTCATTTTTTTCACTTTCAACCAATTAATATCTTTAGATCTAAAGTGAGGCTTTTGTAGAACAGTATGTAGTGGGATCCTTTGGTGCTTTTTTTATTATTCATTCTGCCAATCTCTGCTTTTTGAATGGATGGTTTAACTCATTTACCTTTATAGTAATTACTGAGAAGGAAGGACTTCTGCCTTTTTGCTGTTTGTTCTCTAAATGTCTTAAAGCTTTTTGTCCCTCATTTTCTTCATCACAATCTTCTTTTATAGTTAATTGATTTTTTTTTTGTGGCAACACATTTGAATTTCCTTTTGTGTATATTCTTTAGATATTTTCCTTGTGGTTATAGTGGGGTTTTATCTTTTTATGAGTTGGTTACATCTTTAAAAGTCATTTTTATTATTTTGTGAGCATGTGAGAACCTTTTTATATTAAAGAATGGGGTAACTCATGCATAGATACTGACCCAGCTTAAAAGTGGAAAAAGTCTGAGGACAGATTTTAGGATTCTTTCCTTTAACTCCTGATAATTCACATGAACAAATCCCAGGAAAATTGGTTCTATTGCCTTTCTATCTCCTATAAAAGTCCAAGTGAAGTGTGTACTTTCTAATAATTATTTTGTTGACTTCACTTATCGTAAGTACAAATCATATTAATTACTTTTGATTTTTTTTTTAAAAACTCTCAAAAATACTGTTTTTGGCTTGGTTTTGAGTGGCTTGGTTTAACTTTAATCTATATTTGGATAGTGCTGATTAGTCTCTCTGACTAGTCCCTTTCCTCATGGTCACCTCTGTATGAAGAAAATTACCATTTAAAGATTCATCCACACTACCCCAACATAGTTGACTATGTAGGTTCATATCACATATATTTTAAAAATAAGTGTACATCTTCTGTATTGTCCTCAGAAGAGGAGATATAATTTTAAGATGTTATTATCCCATGGATTCTTTGTTAAGATCATGATCATATGTGACCTACACAAGCCTTATTATAGTTGAACTCTTCCATCTATAATTTTAAAAGACTTGATGAATTGCCAGATGGCTAGTTGGGTTATGAAGCCAATTTACCCAATCAGCCTTCCTACTTGCCTTCTATTCATTTATTTAACATTTACCATACGAGATACTGTGTTTGCTATGAAGATACAAAAGTGGATGAAACAGTCCCTGCTCTAAAGGATGATCTTTCAGGTGAGGTAACGTACATGCAAATGGGGCAGTTGCAGGAATGACTATGACAAAGACTTTGAGACAGAAAACGAAGTGCTTCCTGATTAAATATCCAGGTTTATCGATTATGGAGCAAGAAGTCCTTGAAGGGAGGGCCTTTGAGTTTATTTATCCTTGAGGATAGGTAGATTTTAGAAGGTAGAAATGTTGAATAACTGAGATTGTTGTTCCAAACAGAAGCTACAGAATAAACAAAACACATACAGTCCAGGCTCATTTGGATCAGAAGAAGTAGTAGAAGAAAGAAGAGAGAAAAATACGTCAAGAAAGAGAGATTAAAAGCAAAGTTAGATGGCCTTTAAATTAAAGTCTAAAATTAGAGTTACTGTCACAGGCATTGGGGAGTTTGAAGGGTTTCATAATACAAAATGACATAATCAAAGCCTTGCTTCAGTTGCAGTGTGGAGGCTATGGAGGGGGGAGGCTAACTTCCACAGTCAGGGGGCTAGACAAAGATGGTCTGAACTAGAGCAGAGACGGAGGGAGAGTTGTGGAAGTAGAATCAACAAGATTTGGTGACTGAGCAGACTGAAAAGTAACAGAATGAGTCAAAGATACCTACAGTTTTGGTCTGACTGACTTGGAAATGAAAATTGGAGAGATAAGAGGAATAAGTATTGAGTTATTTTGGATTTAGTGAGTTTCTCAAGTAGCTGGAAATGTCAAGAGCTCAGCAGTGATATTTACTGGGAGTAAACTGTGTTATTGCCTCTTGTTGCCCTGTGGATGCATATAAGCTGTTTCCAAAAAATTTTTATCAACTTTTCACACTGGAAAAAAAAACGTTATGTAAAGGCTGCTTCACTTCTTCAAATAACTACAAAGCAGTACTTGATACAAAGATATATTTTCAGTTAGCAGGAAAGCCTTTCAGCCATTTTCCTTTCTCCTTAGTTTATTTATTCCCAGCATCTTGTACCTGTGCTTTCCTATGGTGTCTGGCAGCTCCAGGTGGCTGTTGAACACTCATAATGTGGCCCATCTAAATTGAAATGTGCTGTAATTATAAAGATATATCCTGGATTTCAAAGACTTGGTATGAAATAATAAAATATCTCGTGAATAATATTTTATGTGTGTTAAATGAGAATGTTTTGGATATTGTTTCAGGGCTCCCCAACACCACCCACATGTTAGGTGATTTGCTAGAAGGACTCACAGGACTCTGCATGTATTTGAATACTTATGTCTGAGATTTCTGAGAGTGAAAGGATACGGGATCAACAAAGGAGAATTACTGTCCGAGTCCTCTCAGAGAAATCCTCTCACAGGCTTCCTTAACACTGGCTCCCTCCCACAAAGGGCACACTGAGCATGTGTATTTCTCCAGCAACAAAAAATGCAGTAACATGAACAGTGTTTCTGTCCAGAGAAGCCCATTTGAGCTCAGAACCCAAGATTTTATTGGGAACTGGTCTCATAGGCACTTTCTGCCTTGCCTCTACCAAAATTGTGGATTCACAGAAGGAAAGAAGATATTCAGCATAAATGACATTGTTCACACAGACGGTAGGCTCTGTGAACTTTATCAGTCAGGGAATGGAAGAAAGTCCAACTTCCCAGTTGCCAAAACTAAGGGCCAACCTTGCACAGACCCTCCTAAAGGTAGTGGAAAATATCCTTTTAATAAGCACATTAGAGAACTTCATACAGCACATTTTTACATGCTCATCATTGATTCACATTGTTAAACTCTTTTGTTTTTCTCTAAGTTATTAATGATGTGTAATTGTTATGAATCCATTCATGAAAACAATCGATATTTTAGTAAAGGTTTATATGGATGGACTAATTCTACCCATTGTAGATTACAGATATGACTAAAATAATATAACTTGGCTAAACGAATGATACAGAACAGCACTTCCCAAGCACTGAATACTAATACATATCTCACTCTTTAAGACAGAATATAGTTTTAGGAAGATAATTTCTAGGACTACCAACTGTGAAAGCAGCAGAAGTTATTTTTGTTAGAATAAATCCATAATGGGATTCTCGGTGACATACTGCCTACGGCACTCCTGCAGGCCTTGTTGAGGGACAGACCATCTCTCAGCATCATTGCCACATCTTGTGAGAAAGGGACAGGAACTGAAAGCCTAACCCTTCTTCTTTCTCATGCCATGACCCAGCAGTGAGTAAAGGGGGAAAGTAGAAAGTCCTCAGGCTATAAGTAGAAAAGCATTTATAACTGGCACTATTTTTGCTATGCTCTTTGTCCCTTACTTATAAATTCCAATAATTCAGCCATTTTTTATAGTTTTTAGTTGAAGCATGTCATTAGCATCCCATGTCAGTAACTGATACTTAGATTCTCTTTATAAATAGCTATGCTTGTCCACTGAAAATCCACAGAGCTTAATACATCTATAATTATAATACATTTCTACAAAACAGTATCTGACAAAGTCAGTGCTGCTTTCTAATTGCTTTAAATAATGTGAGGAGCAGTTATAAAGAGTTCTTTAATAAAAACTGAGGGTATTTTCTACTGACTGTTCAATCAGTGAGAAACACTGACCAGAAAACCTGTCTTTTTCTCCCCTTTTGAGGATTATAAAGAGACATCAGAATGTTCTGTGTCACACAATGTTCTGTGGATAAACTTTAAGAATTAATGATAGTTTGACTCAAAATCAGAATACCTAGAAGCCACAGTGCTGCTTATAACCTCACTCAGCCCATCTTGAAAATAGCTTCTGTTCCCTGTATCCTCATTTGTGAACTGGATAAGACTAGTAAAATTAGAGAGGTCAGTAGGTAATATGATATAGTTTGGGAAAAAAATGATATAGTATGAGAAAGAATTGTGGTATGACATATAAACAAAATGGAAAACTCCAGTTTTTAGAAGTAAATATTCAGTGGGCGCCTGGGTAGCTTAGTTGTTCAAGCGTCTGCCTTTGGCTCAGGTCACGATCCCAGGATCCTGGGATTGAGCCCCTCACCGGGCTCCCTGCTCAGCGGGAAGGCTGCTTCTCCCTCTCCCACGCCCCCTGCTTGTGTTCCCTCTCTTGCTGTGTCTCTCTGTCAAATAAATAAAATCTTTAAAAAAAAGAAGAAGAAGTAAGTATTCAAAAATGCTGTGTGTTCTCTAGGCTATTTGGTATGTTAAAGTGCACACCTGGGTGTAATATAAATTTATGATTTATGTGACACAGCTGAGGTAGGTACACTCGCTAATTTTGTACTGAAATAAAATACCACCATACCTTTTCATTGGCTTTTCTGTCCTCAACGTAATGGCTTATAGCCATCAGGTAGCTAATACCTTTTGTCCTTATGATAAACTTTGAAACCATCAAGCATTTATTAAAGAATCATGAAATACTTAATGGTTAAATGATACCATGTGGTGGATTCAGTCTCTGAATAAATTACTGGTTATATACATGATTCTTCTGATAATAGTAGTATCAACATGATTGAGATTACTAATTTATAGTCTCATTTTATTTTTTGTTTTGTTTTATTTTCAGGATTTTATTATTTGAGAGAGAGAGAGAACACAAATGGTGTGGAGGGGCAGAGAAAGAGAGAGAGAAGCAGACTCCCTGCTGAGCAGGGAGCCCCACATGGGGCTTGATCCCAGGACCCTGAGATCTTGACCTGAGCTGAATGCAGACACATCTGACTGAGCCACCCAGGCGCCCCACTTTCACTGATTTTAGAACCAGAAGTCTGAAATACCTGAGAGTCCAACCCATTCGTTTAAAAAGAGGAAGCAGAGACCCAGGGAGTTAGTTAAAATCTTAAAGTAGACAGGCTAACTAATAACAGAAACAATTTTTATTAATTACTAGTCCATTGTTACTTCTACTCTCTGTTTCATAGCACTATTTCCCAAGTTACTCACAGTTCTTAGCTATTTTATTTTAAGTTCTTGTCATGAGAGACACCTAGGGGTTATTATACTTGAACAGAAGTGGGTAAGTATTCAGCAAAGAAGCAAGCCTAAAAGTTTTGTGCAGAGACTATTTAATTATATGTGGATAAAGCTCATGCTGAAACTCAATTTAGTTTATAGTGGGGAAGGAGAAGGGTTACACAAATCCTGGCTCATAGTGATTAACCATAGATTATTAGCCTGCTGAACTAGAACTTGGGTGACTATTACGTTTTGGAGATTCTGCCTTAAAGAGAGATTATATTTGCTAATAGCAAAGCAATTTTGGATGTTATTTTTTTGTTTTAATTGAAGAATAATTGACATTCATTCAATATGGTATTAGTTGCCGTGGATTGATATTTACATACATTATGAAATGATCACTACAATAAGTCTAGCTAGGTTCCATCTGTCACTATACAAAGTTGTTAAAATATCATCGACTATATTCCCTATGCTGTACATTACATCCCCACAACTTACATTTTATAACTGAAAGACTGTTCCTTTTAGTCCCCTTCCCCTACTTTGTCCTGTTGCCCCACCCCCTTCCCTCTGGCAACCATCACTTTGTTCTCTGTAACTGTGAGTCTTTCTATTTCGTTTGTGCATTTGTTTTGTCTTTTTAGAATCCACATATAAGTGAAATCATATGTATTTGTCTTTTTCTAACTTACTTAGCATAATACCTTTCAGTCTACCCATGTTGTCACAAATGGCAAGATTTCACTCCTTTTTATGGCTCAGTAATACTACATTTTTTGTTTATTTTATAGAAACATTTTTATTTATTTTTATTAACATATATTATTTGTTTCATGGGTACAGGTCTGTGATTCATCAGTCTTACACAATTCACAGCACTCACCGTAGCACATACCCTCCCCAGTGTCCATCCCCCATCCCTCCCATCCCTCCCACCCCACTCCCCTCCAAGCAACCCTCAGTTTGTTTCTTGAGATTAAGAGTCTCTTGTGGTTTGTCTCCCTCTCTGATTTTGTCTTGTTTCATTTTTCCCTCCCTTCCCTCCCCTATGATTTTCTTTCTTGTTTCTCAAATTCCTCGTATCAGTGAGATCATATGATAATTGTCTTTCTCTGATTGACTTATTTCACTTAGCATAATACCCTCTATTTCCATCCAATACTCCATTTTATATATTTTATATATTATCACATCTTTATTCATTCACCCATTTGTGGACAATGACTTGACTATTGTTAATAATGTTGCAGTGAACATAGGGGTGTTCACAAAAAGATATAGGGGTGCCTATATCTTTTTGAATTAGTGTTTTCATTTTCTTTGGATAAATATCCAAGAATGAAATTGCTGGATTATATGATAATTCTATTTTTAATTTTTTGAGGAACCTCCATACTGTTTCTCACAGTAGCTGCACCAGTTTGCATTCCCAAAGCAGTGCACAAGGGGTCCCTTTTTTTCACATCTCCACTGACATTTATTTCTTGTCCTTTTGATAATAGCCATTCTGACAGGTGTAAGGTGTTAACTCATTGTGGCTTTAATTTGTGTTCCCATGATGATCAATGATATTGTAATTGTTGTCTGTTGACCTACATTACAAGTCTAGTAAATATTTGATAAATATCACATTCTGTTTTAGGGTTTCCTGGGATCTCAATAAATACCTATTTTTACAGCCCATCTTCAGAGCCAAATTTAGTAATAGACAAAGGGGGTCAGGCAGGTGGATACCAAACCATCTTGTTTGTTTTTGTTTACCAAACTGTTGGTTTTATTACTGATGTTGCAATTGGATAACATATTTAAGTATTCCAAAACTTCCTGTGTTTGTAACTTAAAGAGAGAACTTTCTCTTTAGAGGGAAAGGAATACTAAACTCATTGTTTGATAAGGTTCATTGTATATTTGTTTTTTAAAAAGATAATATTTAGGGGAGGAAATCCAGTTATTATTAGTCCTGTAAAATTTTACATATTTTCATCTTGAAAATAAACTTTTAAAAAGAAAATATAAAAATATTTGAGGTCTGTCACTATAATAGAGAGTGGTATTCAGTTTTCCTTCCTTGATGAGATACGTGTCTTAAATATAGAAATTTTTAGACAGAAGATACATTTTGCTTGATTATATTCTTAGAAGTCACAATGATTAGTTGATTTTTAGGGGATTCTGTAAATGTGAGAGAAAAGCCATCATGCTTCCTGACTTTTAGATTCTTGTGTATGTGCCTTTGCACTGAAAAACACATTATTACTATGTTGGTACTTTTGTCTCCAATCCAGGACTTTATTTCTTTTTTTTTTTTTTTAAGATTTTTATTTATTTGACAGAGAGAAACACAGCGAGAGAGGGAACACAAGCAGAGGGAGTGGTAGCAGGAGAAGCAGGCTTCCCACCCAGCAGGGAGCCCGATGCGGGGCTGGATCCCAGGACCCTGGGATCAAGACCTGAGCTGAAGGCAGACGCTTAACGACTGAGCCACCCAGGTGCCCCAGGACTTTATTTCTTAACAGAAGTAAACACACTGAGTCATAATCTAGTGTAACAAATGTTTATATATACCAGGAGAAGTGTTAAATAGAAGCACAGCTAGATTATGACAGGAACACAGGAGTCACATCAGGTACCTAGGAGAATTGAGGGAATCTTCACAGAGAAGGCTGCATTTTCAATGATCTTGAAAGATGAGCAGGTAGTCACCAGGAAGGATAGGAGGGACATTTCAGGCTGAAGAAGTTTACACAAAATAGGAAGTTACACAGTATATATTCCATATATCTTTATCATTTAAAAAATTAATTTTTTAATTCCAAGGAGTGATTTTTTTCTGGTAAAATATATATAACATAAAATTTGCCATTTGAACCACTTATAAGTGCATAGTTGAGTGACATTAGGTACATTCATACCTTTGTGCACCCGTTAGCACTATCCATTTCTGGAATTTTTTGATCATCCCCAGCTGAAACTGTCCCATTCCCCTCTCCCACTGGGGCCTGGTAGCTGTTGTTCTCTTTTTCTCTCAATGAATTGACTGTTCCTCATATACCTGGACTCATACTATATTTGTTCTTTTGTGTCTGTCTTCTTTCAACCATATTGTCCTCAAGATTCGTCCATGTTGTAGCATTTGTCAGAATTTTCTTCTGAATTTTAACCCTGAATAATATTCCATTACTTATGTGTATACCACATTGAGGTTATCCATTCACCCATCAACAGACATTTATTTAGGTCGTTTCCACCTTTGGTGGAATAATGCTGCTGTGTGCTTTATGAATAATGCTGCCATGATCACTGGTGTACTCTGTGTTTGAGCCCCTGCTTTCAGTTGTTTTGGGCATGCACCTGTTCGTGGGATTGCTGGAGCAGACAGTCATTGGTGTGAATTTTGGGGGGAACTCCATCTGTTTACCACAGCAGCTGTATCATTTTACATTTCCCCCAGAAGTGCACCAAGAGTTCCAGGGTCTCCACATCCTCACCAACATTTTCTCTCAACATTTTGAAAAAATTTACCAGGCTGTATGCTAGTTCCATAAGCACCATGGCAAATGTATTCGTATTCTCATCACACTAAAAATGACATTTGGCACCCAGCTGAAGTAAAAAGTGTTTACCTGAGACCATATCAGAGAGTACTGGCCCTTGTCTTATTGCGTCTCTAGCACAGAGTGTATTAATGGAACGAGGAAAGGTCAATAAACCAGGATGAGTTCTTAGCAACAAACTTCTTCTTTCCTGCAGCTCCCTGCACAGGTAGCACTTTCTTCTGCCACAGCAACATGTGCATCAATAATTCTTTAGTCTGTAATGGTGTTCAGAACTGTGCATACCCTTGGGATGAAAATCACTGTAAAGGTGAGTGCACTGGCCAAGGCCAACCTTTTTGAGAGAAAAGTGGCCATTGCCCTTCATTAAGAAAGACTTAAAATGTCCTTCTCTATAACTGTGCTTAGCGTAGCTGCTTTGGCCAAAATGGAAACATAAAATATAAATGTTCCTTTAAATAGATCATGCACCTCTGGTATGTGGTAAAAGCAAAGAAAAATACTTATTCTCAATGAAAGCATTCTTTTTTTTTATGAACTATGTTTTTTATCTTAAGTTGTTCAAAAGTCTACCATAATATTTCCTGCATTATCTTAGTCATTTGTATTGTAAAGATACCTTATTCTCAGAATAATTTAGAAAGTAACCCAGAGTAGTAGTATTTTTAAAAATATATAGAAATACTATTTAATAAATACTGATGGATTCATTCTTAAAAAACAGTAAAAGCAGACTAGTAAGAACTACTTTTTTTCATTTTATAAAATTTTCTATGCTGTATTTCTAGTGTATATCTAAGGTAAACATAACTTGTATTAATTGAATATCTACAGATATTATCAAATCACTGTCTCAGTCTTAAAGTTTACCTGCCTTCTATTCTCCAAGAGTTCAGTAAATACCTTACTATGAGAATATAGTGTGATCTGATACGGCTATCTTAAGTACTATAATATATGTATAGTACTATAAAATAAATGAAGTATTTTCGGGTAATCATTCAAACAATAGATCTTGATGATATACCTCGGTGGGTTAGCCTGATCACTTTAGTCCTCTCTTGCTGGTGGCCATCAGTAAAAATACTGTGGATATACTTAAACATGGCAGTTGGCCAAACATACCACAGAGCAGAAAGCTAACCTGATAGAACAAGAGTATTTCTTTGGGCGTTTTCTATATATTCATGTTTTTGTTTTTCTATTTTATTTCTTTAAGAGTTTATTTATTTATTTGAGAGAGCACAAGTGAGGGAAGGGACAGAGGGAGAAGAAGAAACAAACTCCTACTGAGCAGGGAACCTGATGCGGGGCTCGATCCTAGGACCTGAGATCATGACCTGAGCTAAAGTCAGACCGTTTACCGACTGAGCCACCCAGGCGCCTCTAGATTCATGTTTTTAATTTGATTTGCAAATTGTATGCCTTCATGTACCTTCTGAGTAAAGAACCAAGTCCTTTTTCTTTTATTTAATCTGTCTGACTATATTGTCATTGGTTAGCTTAACTGGAAATGATAATGGGGTTGTTTTTATTTGTTTAAAAACCTAATTTTAAATGTTATCATCTGTAGTATATTTGACCCACGTGTTCTGCTTTACCTAAAAATACCATGCCAATTTGTGATAGGACTCAGTGAATTTTGAAAGCCTTGTTGTTTCTCTTTCTGCAGAAAAGAAAAAAGCAGGACTATTTGAACAAGTCACTAAAACCCATGGAACAATTATTGGCATCACATCAGGGATTGTCTTGGTCCTTCTCATTATTTCTATTTTAGTACAAGTGAAACAGCCTCGAAAAAAGGTCATGGCTTGCAAAACCGCATTTAATAAAACTGGATTTCAGGAAGTGTTTGATCCTCCTCATTATGAACTGTTCTCCCTAAGGGACAAAGAGATTTCTGCAGACCTAGCCGACTTGTCAGAAGAACTGGACAACTACCAGAAGATGCGGCGCTCCTCTACTGCCTCCCGGTGCATTCATGACCATCACTGTGGGTCGCAAGCATCCAATGTCAAACAGAGCAGGACCAACCTGAGTTCCATGGAACTGCCTTTCCGAAATGATTTTGCACAACCACAGCCAATGAAAACATTTAACAGCACCTTCAAAAAGAGTAGCTACACTTTCAAACAGGCACATGAGTGCCCTGAACAGGCCCTAGAAGACAGAGTAATGGAGGAGATTCCTTGTGAGATTTATGTCAGGGGGAGAGAAGATTCTGCACAAGCGTCCATATCCATTGATTTTTAATCTTCTACTAGGGAAACATTAGTTATTAAGTGTGTACGTGTGCAGTCTACCAAGCACCCATACTCTTCAGCCGCCAACCCTTTTCTCCTATCAAAACTAGGAAAACCTTCACTCCCACTAACCTACTATAATGGTGAAGCTTTTATTGTCTCAGGCAGCCTATGTGTTAAACCAACCAAGGGACCTACTCCAGTCCATGAACAAAATAACGGTCACTATTGCTTGGTGTCACACACACAAGGTAGCAGTGAAATAGCATTTGAAGAGGGCAGTGGTGGTGCTGAGCCCAGCTCAGGCTGCCTGTCAGGCTCAGCAACAAGAATACTGCTCTGGTTGATACAGCCTGTCAACAGTTTGATCCCACAATAAGTTTAAAAATAAGATTTGTCTCTACATTGCTTTTGTTTTTCTTTTCCCTAGATTTAACTTGTTTTTTCAGTATGATTTTACCATTTTGGTTTCTCACATAAGTATAAATGGTTAATGTACCACACATATTTCAATACAGGCATTTGTTCTAGAATTTGTCAAAATATAACTTGTTACTGTGCTAAGTGCCAATGAAGACCCAGAGTTCTGTTTCACCCATCTGTTTCTTCTTGACTAATTCCTATACTGCTGCCTTTTAATTACTGGATCTTTAGTCCTTATCTTTTGTGAATAGTAGATGATATGATTTATTACCTTTAAGTCATATTTTGTCATATAGTAGAAGATTTCATAATCCTGGGATGTATATACCCTTGCTAGTCATGACTAAAAACTTGAAAAAGAATAAAATGTCTATAAATCCTTTGAAATTTCCCAAATTTGGTCACATGCAGTGGTGGCCCATTCACTTCTGTTTGCAAAGTTGTTTCATTCATTTTGGGGGAGGCCAGTAATTATGTTTCTTTGCAGCGTTTCTCATCACCAGATTTGTGTTTCCTGTTATTTTTATAAGAAGATGATTTTGCTCCCTTCGTACTGGTTTATGTTATGCATATGGTAGTCAAGGTTGTATGAGAGTTAAAGGAAAATTCCTAAGAAACTCTAAGAGCCCTCAGATTGCTTCTTACTTGGGACAATACATTTTTCTAGTTCTTACCAAGAATAACAACTTCCACTTTTTTTTAAACTGCACTTTTGACCTTATTTTTTTTTATGGTATATAAACAATAATTTATAAACATGATATAAAAACTCATTGTGTTTTTTTAGACTTTTGATATTATTTGATACTGTACAAACTTTATTAAATCAAGATTAAAGACCTACATGAGAGATTTCTTTCAGTGTTCACATTAGTGGCTTTGTATACAAATATGCTGTGATGGAACTACATGTTATAACTTATTGTAAAGACCTTGGTAATGTGTACATAAGCTTTTGTTTCCTTTTGTTATTGCATTTAGTTTCTGATAAATTTTTCACTGTTATTTATTGTTCTAAATCACTACACAAATCTTATATTAAAATATACATTGTTACATGATTCTTCAATAATGTTATGCACTGAGATTTTGGATCTTAAGATATATATGGAAAGGAATCCATTTATCAAATTATAACTAATACAGACATGCCATTTAAAAGAGATAAATTCTCATTTTGATATTTTTTGTAGTAAATTCTCAGTGAAATGAGAGATTGAAGTTTCACTCAATTTCATTGATTTTTTAAAACACCACATCTATGGGTTTTCTCAGATTAGTGAAAACTGGGACCTTTAAATATGATACATATAAAATACCCCTTCAAAATGTTTCTTATATCACATTTTTCATGTTTTAAAGTATATAATATCCAGGAGATAGGAAAGCCTATGGATAGTATATCCATGATTTAACATTTTTTGAAGTCAGCATAATTTCCTGTTTTAAAAATACAATTTTGGAAGGTAGGTAGACTAAATGAATGTAGTATTCATTGAACTAATGAGCCAGAGCCAAATTAGATAGAAATTCTTTCAGTAGCTATGTCAAATAGGCATTCTAGTAGTTAGTAGCCAGTCAACAATTGAACAGCATAGTAAATATTTAATATAACTATGATCTCATTCTTCATGCTCATGAAGGAAAACTAGCATATTTTCTATGTAAGATTATATCCATTATAAAAACAGCTGATAAGTCCATCTTTAACATGTACATTGTAATAGAAACTAATACAGTATGCTTAACTACATAGTCACTTGTAACTATATTTTTGAAATTTGTATCCTATTTTCTTTTAAAAGGGCATGACGAGGCCTACAAAATAGAGCCTTTAAAGAAGACATTCAGCATTAAAACAGCACAGAACTATGTAGCTTCAGGCAACTCCACTTAGCAAATAAAGCTTGGACAACAATTTTGGTTCTAAACTTTCTGACTGCTAAAACAAATCAAATAGTTTTTGTTTTTCACAGCAGAAGACCCAAACTTATCTGCAGAGACTAGTTTTCTCTTCAACTAAAGAAAGAGGATCTTTATATAGAACAACATTTCCTCAGAATTTAAAAAAGATGCGAAATGCAGAGAGAAGTCAGAATGGTAAATCTTTATCTAGTGAAGGCACATCTTAATACAGTCTAGGATCATCAGGTTTTGATCAGTCTGTCTGCGGGGGTTAGAACCGAAGAGCCAGATGATCAATACTAGCTAAGCCAGCCTTAAACTGCCATATATTATATGCCTTCATCGAAGTATAGATGAGTATGAGGCCTTGTTTAAACATTTTTTAGCCAAGTATTTATTTGGCAGTACACTATAGGAAGAGAAGAGAATGAAACTATTTTCTTAGGCATTATTATCAGCATAATGCTAATTGCTGTATTATGTAGTCTTTCATCTCTGAGGTCAGTAAGAAAACCTTACAAATTGTTTACTAAAGTAAAAGCCATAGATTTTAGTAATGGAAGATGAACTTTAGCCATCTTGTGGAAGTTATTACACCCTTCACAGAAAATAGAGAAGCCAATCGTTAAACATACAGTTGAAAATGCAAATCTGGAGGGGAGAATATCTTCAGTTGAGGAGTGGCCCTAAGGACATCTCTGTAATCCTGTCGTTACCTTTCACCTGTGATCCTGAGTTTAGCACAAGATTTCAACACTTAAGTGCCCACAAATTGCAGGAAACCTATGAATCCCAACATCTAAAATATGTACAAATAAATACCTTTTGTGGAGGGAAGTCTTCAAAGTAAAATTTTAGCAAAAAGCAAAAGATTCTCCACCTTTCACATCACAAAAGAGATTAAAAAGTCTCCTTTGACTTGTTAACAGCTTTTGTGTCTGTCTTTGTCATGTTTCATGTAATTATGAGGCATTAAAAGAACCTCCTAAATGTCTGCTTCCGAACGTTTTTATAGTTCTGCTGTTGTCTGAGGAGCAGGATGCTTTCTGGTTTCAGGAGTGTGTGGAGTGATGAGAAAGGACAGGAAAAAAGCCTAGTTGTGATTCCAGGACTGATTCTCAAAGGGGGATTGTGCCCTCTTACAAAATGGTGTCTGCTATGTTGTTCATGATTAGAAAGGACCTTGAGTTTGGGGGTTTTTAAGATCCAAGAAAGATGATCTGTTCCAACTTCGTTAATGAGAATTCTGAGGCCCAGAGAAGAGGAGTGAGTACCCACATCTCAGAACTAAGTCCCATGCTCTTGCCTTGCCTTTGCTGTTTTTCCCCTGCTTTAGCTGGCTGGAAGTTTTAAAAGTCAAGCAGTTCTAAACAGCAGCCCAGATGTTCCATATAAGCTTGTCGGTCATTCTGATTTAAAATGTAATTTATCCTATAATAATTTTTTCAAAGCATTTTACTTTTTTTATTTTAAATCTATGTAACACTATTCTATTATTTTGTTGCCATGACTTCTTGGCATCTGCAAACTGCAAGACAATTACTGTAAATTCTTAATAAACAATGTTAACAACTTATAGGTTTGGCACTAGATAAAAAGAGCTTCAGTGTTTTGCTTTTGTCATCTTTCTTAAATCTAAAGGAAACAATGTATACTCTAGAAATTAAAGATTTGTGTGCTGTATCTCTTGAGTTTGGCAAATGATTTGAGTTCTGAGCCACAATGACAGGTTGACCTCAGATATCCTTTTTACATCCCTGCAAAATCAATTTTCCATGTTTTATATACCTCAACAAAATTAAAAATTCTGAATTTCCTTTTTTTAGTCACTTTTCATATATTTCTGTGATTGGTTTAATGACTACAAAAGCCCAAGAAGCTAATGACTCGGGTGCATGTTTAGTATATACTGTCTTGAGTAAATTTTTTTAAGATTATATTTATTTCGGGGGGGAGAGGCTGAGTGAAAGGGAGAGGGAGAATCTCAAGCAAACTCTGTGCTGAGTGTGGGGCCCAACACGGGGCTCGATCTGACAACCCTGAGATCATGACCTATGCCGAAACCTAGAGTTGGACACTTAACTGAAGGAGCACCCAGGTGCCCCTTGAGTAAATGTTTTTTTAAAGCAGTGAATTTGGAGCGCCTGGGTGGCTCAGATGGTTAAGCATCCTTCTTTGGCTCAGGTCATGATCCCAGAGTCCTGGGATCAAGTCCTGCATTAGACTCTCTGCTCAGCAAGGGGCCTGCTTCTGCCTCTGCCTCTCTCTCTCACACTCTGTCTCTCATGAATAAATAAATAAAATCTTTTTTAAAAAATAAATAAAGCAGTGAATTTATAGAGATGGATATCCAGACCATGTAAGAATTCTATGTCTGATCCTGGATTTGATGCTTCACAGTAAAGAATATGACCCTTGAACTGAAAATAGACCTTGTCTTTTGATTTCCTTGCTTGTCTCATTTTCCAGAGTCTCTAGAATTGGCAAAGAATCCTTATTTCCTTGCAAGGGGAAGTTGGCATTTCCTACCCAACAGCTTCCGAAGTAAAATAATCTTAGTTACAATAAAAAGTAAAAGCATCCTCAGGCTCTTACACCATTTAAATTTTCAAATTAATCCTCCAGTGAAGTTAAAAAAAATTTTAAGGTGAATTTAGTGTTAGGTTGCCTACCGATGCAGTGTGCTACACCCAGTCACTAACGTGGCAGTGAGGACTTGCTGAGCGGGTTGTCAGAACACGCTGTCCTTTTGAGGTGCAGAGTGCATCAGTCATGGCCACAGCGTCACAAAGATGGATGAGTAGATTTTACAAAAGGTGCACACTGAGGAGAAAGCAAAGGAAGGCAAAAACTGAGCTTTACAATAATACAGACACAGATCAAGGAGCAAAGAAAGACAAAAGAAAAAGGTAGTTACCGCTGGTCTGTCTCTGCAAATAGCTACAGAGCAATTTTACTTTCTGTGTTATTTAGGATCAAGATACAGCTTTTATCTGAAAGTGCTTTCACTGGCTCAGCTTTGTCATACTCTGTAACATCTGGTGCCAGCAGGCCACTGAGCCAGTACATACTTTATTGAAACATTCTGAGTAACTGCTGATTGCTAGAAGGAATTTTCATCAGAAATCTAGGTATTGAACCATGCTTTTCAAATGTTCTGTTCTTCAACTGATGACTCTGTACTATTGTATTAAGTAGTGTTTCAGAGAAGTATTCACAACTTTTGAACCAAAAAATAGTCACATGAATTGTAAGGAAGTTCTTGCCAGAGCCTCAGAAGACAATTTAGCTCTGAAAATGTGCACAAGTAACAATAGTGAACTTGCTGCAACTTCCTCTGTATTTTACATTCATAGTCTAAAGGCAATCTTACTTCCTTTGTCATTTATTTTTAATAGAAAAAAATGAATAAAGTTTGTGGTAGGAGGCTACTAGTATGACTCCCATGATCCCTGCCTCCTGGTGTTCATAAGGTTGTATCATTCCCTGACCTTGAGTGTGAGCTGGATCCAGGACCTGCTTCCAATGAATGTGCCAAAAGTGCCATGTCACTTCTGAGACTAGGTGACAGGCTGGCTTTCTCACCCACTAGTAGTTTTGTGATTTCCTGCTCAGATGGAAGCCCATTGCTATGTGCTGAGCTGCTCTATGGAGAGGCCCATGTGACAAGATGGGGATTTCAAGCCAACAGTTAACATGGCACAGAGGCCCTCGATCCACCCACTTTTGAATAACCGAATCCTGCTGGCAATATGCCTGGAAGAAGTCCCTCCCTACACTGGAGCCTTGAGATGACCACAGGCAACGCCTTGATTGCATCTTGTGAAAGACCTTGAATACCAAGCAAGATCACTGATGCAGAAATCCAAGATACATACTGTTTCAAGCTGCTGAAGTTTGGGATAATTTGTTACATAGCCATTGATAACTAATACAAAGCTAGAAAAAGACAATGGCATATTGCAACCTGACCCCTGGGGGGAAAGTAGTTGATGAAATTTAACATGATGTTTTAAGTTGACCAAAAAAAAAAAAAAAAAAAAGCCCCCAAAGCAATGGGCATATCATCTTTTTTTTTTAAAGATTTTATTTGTTTGTTTATTTATTTATTTATTTATTTATTTATTTATTTGACAGACAGAGATCACAAGTAGGCAGAGAGGCAGGCAGAGAGAGAGAGGAGGAAGCAGGCTCCCCGCCTAGCAGAGAGCCCAATGTGGGGTTCGATCCCAGGACCCTGAGATCGTGACCTGAGCCGAAGGCAGAGGCTTTAACCCACTGAGCCATCCAGGCGCCCCTGGGCATATCATCTTGAATCTGGCAACATGGAATAAGGACAGTTGGTCTTCCTCCAGCATGAACCTTGCCTCCCTAGCCACAGATAGAAACACTCACCTAGATCCATTCTCTCCCAAATATGGCAAAATACTGGAATTTGATTCTACATTTGAAATGTAAATTATATTAAATCCTAACTCTTGAATAGTGCCCCTTTTAAGTGACTCATCAAGTCTCCTTTGAGTAAAATGAAATTATCTTAAAATGAATAAAGGATAAAATTCTATTCAGATTCTATATGGTATTCCCATAATTCAGTCAACATCTTGCTTATTTCCAATCACATTAACAGTTTATAGACTGCAGAGCTGGTTACAACTCTATCATTACATAAAAAGGTGATTCTTAGGACAACTAATTTAGAAAGTAATGGAAAACCCCCTCCAAAAACAAAAGGTAGAGGGGACTGTCACTAGCCTTTCATGTCCAAATCCTCCCTACTCCCCAAATGAGAAATGTGGCCAAAACATTTCCATACAGAGATTTTCCTATTGTGATAAAAAAAAGGTTTCCTGGAAGAATGATTTTTTTTTCTTTGCTTTATTTTGGTCGAAATGATTGAAAGACCAACCCTGGAGAGTTTTTCTTCCTGAAAGTGTTTTCAATAGCTGGCTGACAGCCACAGCTACCTGCTATAAAGATAAAATTGTATCTTTAATTGTATCTGTGTGTAAATTTTTCCTTTGAATTCGAAGCCAGCTATTACTGACATTGTCTTTGCCCTGTGGGTATAATTGTGTCCTAAATCTTTTTCTAATATGAATCCATGAAACCTTAGCCTCTAGAAATAGGATGGTACCTGTTCCTTGTACTCTGATCTCTGAAAAACAGGCATCAAAAGAATCTTGGTCTTCCCTGTCCTGCCATTTTTAATTGCTAGATGGTAGTCAGAGACTATGCTGCTTGAAGCTTTTCATTTTCTGTGGAATTAGAAGTGCTTGCCTTTCTACTAGGGGCCTCATGGCTCTTCTTTTGTTACGCATAAATACTCACAGATTTTAAGGAAATACTAATACACCAAACAGGTTCTTTAAAGAAACTCCCAAATCTGTCAGTCAAAAGGAAGGAACTTCCCTGAACAGTATGGGTAGTAGTAGGCTAAGATGTATACAGAGCAACTGCCTTTATCAAAAGCCTGTCTAAAGGATGTGTTAAAGAATCCTTCTATTTCAAGCTGGCATTCTCACCTCTTCACCCTGGAAAAATAGCTTGCTTCTCTTCCCCTCATCAGGTAGGCAAAAAAAGTGATTGCACGCTGTTTTTAATTGCAGGTTTATATAAACCCACAATTGAAGCGCATTGATTTGTTGGACTGTAATCTACACTTTAACACATTGAGCTGCATTTGGGCAGCATGCCAGATGTGTAAACTCAGGATTTAATGATGATATTTCAGTAGCAGCCCCAGAATTTAGTACAGTACCACCATTGAATACTAATGTGCCACTAACAAGAAAATCAAGAGAACAAGCAACGTCTTTCTCAGTTACCTTTTTTGTCCCTTTCTTGATGATGGAGAAAATGAAAGCAATGAACTATTTTGCAGAAACTTCATAACTTCCAGTTGCAAGCAACCCATAGTAGTTGTTGGTGTGCTCATGGCACTTTATCAATCTACCATAGGTAAATTAATTTATAACACTGCATATTTATAAAGTTCATGTTTTTCCTGAAGACTTTATCAAGCATTTTTACTTTCTGAAAATAATTATGTACGTGAAATTATTGTGAATGAAGTCACCATCTGATATCATTTCTGCTTCTCATGATTTTCAAAATGGAGTTTCATTTCCTTTAGAATAGAAGGGAGAGTGGTGCCTGGGTGGTTCAGTTGATTTAGCATCTGCCTTCAGCTCAGGTCATGAACCCAGGGTCCTGGGATCAAGCCCTGCATCAGGCTCCCTGCTCAGCAGGAAGCCTGCTTCTCCTTCTCCCACTCCCTTTGCTTGTGTTCCCTTTCTTGCTGTCTCTCTCTCTCTGTCAAATAAATAAATAAAATCTTTAAAAATAAAAGAAAATAGAAGGGAGAGGAAAATAATTTCTTATCCTAAAAGGATGGTATTTCTCAAACTTGGCAACCATTACATTTGGAGCCAAATAGTTCTTTGTTATGAGGGGGAATGTTCTGTGCCCTGTGGGATGTGTCCCAGCATTCTTGGCCTCTACCCACTAGGTCCCAGTATCACTGCCCCCATTTGACAACCAAAAATGTCTCCAGATATGGCCACATGTACCTTGGGGGAGAGAGGTCAAATCAATCAAATCTATCACTGCTGTAGAGAGATTAAACTGTTTAACAAATAATAACCAGAAGCTCTTGAATTCTATTTTTAAAAAATACTTCAGACTTCTGGAAAGTTATAAAGAACAGTGAGTACCCACATATCCAGACTTCTAGTTAACATCACCCAGTTTCATCTCCCTCCTTCTGGTTCCATCCTTCAGAGGTCCCAAATTTGGTTTTTATCATTCCCATATCTATATTAGTTAGAAGTTATAGGGGTTCCTGGGTGGCTCAGTCAGTTAAGCATCTGCCTTCAGCTCAGGTCATGATAACAGGGGCCTGGGACTGAGCCTCACATCAGGCTCTCTGCTAAGTGGGAGCCTGCTTCTCCCTGTCCCTGCTGCTCCCCCTGCTTGTACTTTCTCTCTGGGTCAAATGAATGAGTAAAATCTTTAGAAGAAGGAGGAGGAGGAGGAGAGGAGGAGAAGAAAGAGGAGAGGAGGAGAAGGAGGAGAAGAAGTTGTTATATATCTACCTCTTAACCTTTGTGGCCAACCTTCATATTTTCTCATGTATGCATTAAGTCTAAAATTAATCTATCTACACTCTTCTTGAATAGAACTAGAATCATATAATACCTTATCTTCAGTCACCCTTTCCATCTTACATGTTATTTTAGTTCTAACTTATTGTTTATATATCCACCAAATGGTCAATATTTTTGTTTTTATAGTGAATATTTAGACCTTTCTCTGTTCTTCAGTTCATTTACTCTTCATATGTTCTTGTACCCCAGACCTTACATCTGGCTCACTTTCCTTCTGCCTTCTTTGGGAAGTTACATATGGACACTCTGCCTAGTGATCTGCC
Source organism: Procyon lotor (assembly GCA_028646535.1). Lineage (NCBI taxonomy): Eukaryota > Metazoa > Chordata > Mammalia > Carnivora > Procyonidae > Procyon > Procyon lotor. The sequence continues at coordinate 29,836,843 of CM053620.1, forward strand.
CAGTTCTTGCTTTTCTGAAATTTTCTTTATTTCTTTCTCATTGTTGCATGATAGGTTGCTTTTCTGAAATTTTCTTTATTTCTTTCTCATTGTTGCATGATAGGTTATCTGTTGCATGATAGGTTTCAGAAAATTTTCTGAAATTTTCTTTATTTCTTTCTCATTGTTGCATGATAGGTTATCTGGGTATAAAATTCACATTGCCAGTTATTTTCCCTCAGTGTTTATTCCAGGATGATCTGGCTTCTTTCATAAATCTAAATTCCTTTATTTATAACTTCTTTTCCCTTTTCATGATTATACAATATTCTTTACTATTGTGCCATTTCACTATCATCTGTCTACATATGGATTTATTTTATATTATTCTTGTGGTTCCATATGCTTCTGTTGTAGAAAATTCTATCTTTCATGTCTCTTAATCTCTCAGTAGTATTTCTATCTCTTCATATTTTCCATTTGCTACATATTCTCTTTAGCTGTATCTAACTTCTATTTAACTCCTGGTAGTTGATTTTCTTGAGTTGATTTTCTTTCGGTGAGTACTTATCTTGAACAATTATATTGGCTATTTCAAGAAATTTAGTTCTTTTCCAAATCTATCTGCTCTTCGTTCTACAGTACCTTTTTCCTTTCTTGTGTTTTTATTCTTTTCTCTTTTAAACAATTTTATACATATTTTATATTCTGTATTCATTACCAAAATTCCTTGAGAGTTGTAGTTATTTATTCTTTCTGTTAACCTACACACATGGTAGTTGGTTTTTTGGGTGGCTTATCTGCTAGCTTTCTTTTTATTGTGAATGCATCTGTGAAAAAGTTTTATATCTCTGGGCATCTGATGACACCTGGTGTGAGTATATTCCGTCCTTTATATTTGCTTCTGTGAGATGCCTCCAGGGTACTTTCAACCCAGGATAACTTTAGATGAATTTCTCATATTGAAATTTTCAAAAACACAGATATTGAAGTATAATTGACATTCAATAAAATGCATGTAATTTAAGGGTCTAGTTGTATGAGTTTTTATAATTTTATGCACCTATCTAGACACCATACCAATCAAGATATAAAGCCTTTTCATCACCCCCAAAAGATTCCCTTGAGCACCTAACCCCTTAATCCCTAGCACCACTAATTTGCTGTCACCATAGTATAGATTCATATTTCTAAGAATTTTATATAAGTGGAATTGTACATTATGTACACTTTTGTGTCTGGCTTTTTCATTCAAGATAGTGTTCCCATTAATCTATATTATTATTATATAGATATATAATCTATATATATATCAAGAGTGCATAACTTTTGATTGCTGTGTAGTATTCCATAGTTGGGTATACCCCAACTTATTTATTCTTTTGTTGAACATATGGGTTGTTTTCAATTTTTGGTTATTATGAAGAATGCTTCTATGTACATTCACCTACAATTCTGTGGACATAATATGTTTATATCTCATATCAATATCAAAGAATAGGATTGACAGATCATGTCTAAGTATATGTTGAACATTTTGAACATGATGAATATGAAATTCCCAAATTGTTTTCCCAAAGTTGTACCATTTTGCAACCTCACTAGCAATATATGAGAATTTCAACTGCTCTACTGCACATGGACACTTAGTAGGATTAGTCTTTTTAATTTTAACCATGCTAATGAGCATGATACCACATTGTTTTAATTTGTATTTCCCCAGTGACTAGTGATGTTGTGCTTCTTTATACATGCTTATATATCTCCTTTGGTTAGGCTTTTTTTTTTTTTTTAAAGATTTTATTTATTTATTTGACAGAGAATGAGCACAAGCAGGCAGAGAGGCAGGCAGAGAGAGGAGGAAGCAGGCTCCCTGTCGAGCAGAAAGCCCAATGCAGGGCTTGATCCCAGGACCCTGAGATCATGACACAAGCCGAAGGCAGAGGCTTTAACCCACTGAGCCACCCAGGTGCCCCAGTCAGGCTTTTATTCAAATACTTTGCCAATTTTTTTTAGATTGGGTTATGCTCTTTTTAAGTGCAATAATACTTACATATATACTGAATACAAATCCTATATCAGATATATGCATTGTGAAATTTTCCTGATTTTTATTCTCCTTTTTTCCTTTAACATTTAAATATAATCATATTCTGTGTTCAATGATTCATTATCTAAATTTCCAACTGTTTGTTGCTGATAAATAGAAATGCAGTTGATTTTTATACACTGCCTTGATATACAAGCTTGCTAAACTCACTTATTCTAGTAGCATTTTATAGATTCTATATATACAAACATAACATCTGTGAGTAAAAGCAGTTTTACATTATGTATGCATTTTATCTTTTTCTTGCCTTTTATACTGGCTAGGACTCTCAGTAAGATTTTGAATAGAAATAATGAGAGTGGATATCCTTTTATTGTTCTTGATCTTGGAGGGAAAACATTCAGTCTTTCACCATTTAATATTATTTAGATATACATTTTTCATGATGCTTTTCATCAGGTTGAGGAAGTTCCTTTCTGTTTCTAGTTTACTAAGAAATTTTATTACATAGAGGTGTGGAATTTTATCCAGTGCTCTCTTAGCATCTATTGAGATGATCATGTGGTTTTCCTCTTTTTTATACAGTAGATTACATTGATCTATTTTTCAAATGTTAAACCAACCTTGCATTCCTAGGATAAATTCACTTTTCATAGTTTATTATACTTTGCATATATTGCTGGATTTAATTTCTAATATTTTGTTAAGGGTTTTTTTGATCTATGTTGATGATGAATATTGAATTATAATGTTTCCAGTGATGTCTTTGATTTTGATGTAAGGGCAATGAAATGAGTTGGGAAATACTTTACTTCTTCCTGCACTTTCTGATTTTGCATAGAATTGGTATTATTTCATCCTTAAATGTTTGATAAAATTCACCAGTGAAGCCATGACTAAATCTGTTTAAAGACTTTTAATGTGAAATTCATTTTAAAAATTAATATAGGGCCATTTCATTTTCTATTTCTTCTTGGGTTTGTTGTGGAATTCAAAGAATGTGGGCATTTCATTTAGGTTATTGATTTTATTGACATAAAATTAGTCATAATATCTTCTTTTTATCCTTTAGATTTCTGTAGATCTCTTGTGATGTCTCTTTTTTGTTCTTAGTGTAATATGCTGCCAAAGCAAGCACTCCTCCTTTGTTCTTTTTTTTTTTTTTTAATATCAGTATTGTTAACATATAGTGTTATATGTTTCAGGTGTACAATACAATGATTCAACAATTCCACACATCACCCAGTGCTCATGACAACAAGGGCTCACCTTAATCCCCATCCCCTATTTCACCCATCTCTCCCATCTCCCCTCTGGTAACCATCAGTTTGTTCTCTAGAGTTAAGAGTCTGTTTCTTGGTTTGTCTCTCTCTATTTTCCTTTGTTCATTTGTTTTGTTTCTCAAATGCCATATATGATTCTAATCATATAATGCTTTGCATTATACTCTTTTGCTACACTCATGTCCTTGCAAATGGCAAGGTTCCATTCTTTTTAATGGCTAAATAATATTCTGTTGTGTATATACACCACATCTTCTTTATCCATTCATCTATTGATGGGCACTGTGCTGCTTCCATAATTTGGCTATTGTAAATGTTGCTGCTATAAATATAGAGGTGCATGTATCACTTTGAATTAGTGTTTTTGTATTTTGGGGTAGGTGCAATTACTGGATCATAGGATAGTTCTGTTTTTAATTTTTTGAGGGAACTCCATACTGTTTTCCACAGGGGCTGCACCAGTTTCCATTCCTACCAATAGTGTAAGAGGATTCCTTTTTCTCCATATCCTCATCAACACCTGTTGTTTCTTCTGTTTTTATTTTAGCCATTTAACCTGAGAGGTGTGAGGTGATATCTCATTGTAGTTTTGATATGCATTTCCCTGATGAAGAGGGATGTTGGACATCTTTTCATGTGTGTGCTGGCCATCTGGATGTCTTCCTTGGAAAAATTTCTGTTCATGTCTTCTGCCCATTTCTTGATTGGATTATTTGTTTTTTTGAGTGTTGAGTTATATCAGTTCTTTATATATTTTGGATACTAACCCTTATCAGGCATGTCATTTGCAAATATCTTCTCCTACTCAGTATGTTGCCTTTTAATTTTGTTGATTCCTCCTTTGTTCTTGATATTAACAATTTATATCTTCTCTCCTTTTTTCTTTATCAGTCCAGCTAGATTGTTACTTTATTGATTCTTACCAAGGTCCAAGCTTTGATTTAACTGATTTTTTTCTACTGTTTGTCTATTTTCTATTTATTGATTTCTACAATTTTGCTTTCTTCTTTTTTCTTGACTGCAGTTTAATTTGTTATTGTTCTAGCCTCTTAAGGTGGAAGCTTTGATTGTTGGCTTTAGACTTTTCTGTTATTAGCAAAGCTTCCATTAGTGATTTCTAGTTTAATTCTTGTGTAGTTAAAAAACACACCTTGTATGATCTCTGTTATTTTAACTTGTTAAAATTCATTTTGTGGCCCAATATATGGTGTCTCTTGGTAAACATTTTATTTGAAATTTAAAAGAATGTGTGCTCTATGTAATGTAGGGTGTAGTGTTCTATAAATATCATTTAGTTCAGTTGGTTGATAGTCTCTATTGCATTATTTAAGTCTTCTATATATCTGTTGCTTTTTTAAAAGATTTATTTATTTATTGGAGAGAGAGAGTGGCAGTGGGGTGTGGGGCAGAGGGAAAGAGAGAGAATCTGGAGCAGACTCTCTGCTGAGCATGGAGCCCAATGTTGGGCTCGATCTCATGACTCTGAGATCATGAGCTGAACTGAAATCAAGAGTCAGTTGCTTAACTGACTATGTCACCCAGGAACCCCTATATCTGTTGCTTTTAAATCAATTATTAAGGGAAGTGTTTTGAAATCTTAAACTATAATTGTACATTTGCCTGTTTATTTTCTTTCACTTCTGTCAGTTTCTATTTCGTGTATTTTAAAGTTCTGTTATATGCATAACTCATATAAAATTATCTTCTTGTTGAATTGATTCCTTTATCATTATGAAATTATCCACTTTATCCTTCAAAATGTAATGACTATAGACCTACACATTGAAACCCTGACAATGGAGACCATTTACATTTAATGTAATTATTGATATGGTTAGGTTTTAATTTACCATCTTGCTATGCATTTTCTGTGTGTCCTATCTGTCCCATCTGCTCTTTATTCTTTTTCCATTTCCTGCCTTCTTTTGCATTAGATTTTTTTTTTCCATTTTTCCATTTTATTTTCACTTAGGGGCTTATTAGCTGTTACAGTTTTGCTTCTTTTTTAAGTGGTTGCTCTATGGTTGTCAATACATATTTTTAACTTATACCATCTACCTTCAAATATTTTTTTTAAAAGATTTTATTTATTTATTTGACAGATAGAGAGAGATCACAAGTAGGCAGAGAGGCAGGCGGGGGTCAGGGGGTAGGGAAGCAGGCTCCCTGCTGAGCAGAGAGTCCGATGTGGGGCTCAATCCCAGGACCCTGAGATCATGACCTGAGCTGAAGGCAGAGGCTTAACCACTGAGCCACCCAGGTGCCCCCCTTCAAATAATTTTATTTCCCTTCACATGTAATATATGAACCTTACACCAGTAGCATTCTTTTTCTCCCTTACATCCTTTCCACTATCAGTTGCTGTACATATTACTTCTACTTATGCTAAAAACTCACAATACATTGTTACTACTTTTGTTTTAAGTATTCAATTATCTTTTAAAATATTAATGAAAGGAGATTGCTTACATTTATCCACATATTTACTATTTCCTACACTCTTTGTGAAGATTCAAGTGTCTATTTGGTATCATTTTCTTTCTGCCTAAAGAACTTCCTGTACAATTTGTAGTATAGGTCTCATGGGGTTTGTCTGAAAAAGTATTTTTGGAAAATCTGTTTGCTGGTTATATAATTCTAAGGTGACAGATTTTTCTTGTCTTTCAGCATTTTAAAGATGGATTATTATTGTCTTCTGGCTTGCATCATTTCTGGCAAGAAGTCTGTGGCCATTTGTTGTTTCTATATATAATGAGCCTCTTTTTCTGACTGCTTTTAAGATTTTCTCTTTATCACTTTATCACTGGTGGGGTCTACAACTTCTCCTGACCCCACAGGGCTCTAGAGAGACCCACTAGAGCATTGGTTGGAAGTGTTGATCCTTTTTAATTTAGATATAACTGGTTGACTGGTTTGCAATGAAGTCATCACAGTAGTGTTTATATTTGCAAATGCCAATAAATCAAGCCAAAAAGTCACTTGCACATTTATATGTATCTTTGTGAATATTCAAAAAATTCCTCTTCCTAATGTTAGGGAAAAACAAAGCCTGCCAATGGTTAAAGCAATAAAAACAAATTTTACTCATGAACTATTGCAAACAAGGAAAAGAGACTTCAGTATGGAACTGGGTTCAACTCCAAATACAGCATGGACAAGTGAATATTTATCGCCAAGGAGCAGGGTGGGGGTCAGTGGATAGAAAATTGCTAAAAGGAAACATCTGACATAAGGAGAGATTCTAGTAAACAGACTGGAACAGGAAGGCAGGCCAAAGTGACCAGACATCACCTGGGAATGATGTAGGGGGATGAGGAAGTTAATCAGAGATTGAAGGTGATCAGATGTCTAGTGTGGGGGGATTCTCTCTAAGCTGGCTTCACAAGATTATTGCTACAACTGGGCGAGGCAGTTCCAACGAGGACAATCACTAAGGTAAAGTCTCCTCCACCTTAGAGGAACCCAACTACAGGTTAGTTGAGGAGGGAGACTTTGTCACCAAGAGCAGCAGAACATACCTCTTCTCAACTGCAATGAAGCATTCCCCAGAATAGGCCGCATGCTCGCCATAAAGCAATTCTTAACAAATTTAAGAAGACTGAAATCATACAATCTTTTTCAATCACAATAGAATGAAACTAAAAAGAATAGCAACGGGAAAACCGGAAAATCCACAGAAATGTGGAAATTAAACAACATACAAATAAATGGGTCAAAGAACTCATAAAGGAAATTACAAAATAGCTTGACACAAATGAAAATGAAAACACAACCCACCAAAACTTATGGAATGCAGTGAAGGCAGTGCAAAGAGAAAAGTTTATAGCTATAAATGCTTACATTAAGAAAGAAGATCTCAGATCAAGTACCTAACTTCACTTCTCCTCAAGCAACTAGAAAAAGATCAAACCAAACCCAAAGTTAGCGGAAGAAAGGAAACAATAAAGATTAGAGCAGAGATAAATGAAATAAAGAGTAGGAAAAGCTTTTATTTCTTCTTATGAGTTTTATCAAACTGAAAACCCCAAATTGGTCACAGCTCTCTCAACATTTCAATCCTAGAAAGTACAACACCATAAAGCATATTCCTTCCTGTCCTATATCCTCACCTCCATGATGGAATCTAGACATACCCTAGAACACATTAAACTGGCCTTGAGCCCTATTTCTGGCTTTTTCTATGATGTTCTTAAAGGAAATCTAAGGATACACTGTTCTCGTCCCCCAAGTAATATATCAATGGCTCAAAGAAATAAAAAAGCACATGTAAGAAACAACAAATGCCAGATTTACTGGCGCTGAAAGGAATCAAGCCAGAAGGCTTTCAGAAGTATTCTGAGCAGTTTCCTGGAGGAGGAGAGGGACAACCTGATGAGAAGGTGGACAGACTTCCCAGACAATGGGAAGACAGTCTCAGACTGCAGGGGAATCTTCAAACTGGCAATAAACTGGGAACCTGTTGTGTCCCTGACTACATGTGACCAGCCCTGTTCCTGCAGCTCCACCAGACAGGGAGGACTGCACAAGCCTCCGCGGGATGTCCCATTCACCCAGGCATGCTTAAAAAAAAAAAAAAAAGACTGTGATGATAAAGCAAGTAGGATATGGATGCCACATTATTAATTCTGATTGTTCAGAATATGCCCATACACTTTCATACACATCCAGACTCCAGGATCTCACACCATTACACCTTTTCATAGTGCTGAGCCTGAGATGAAAGGGAATAGAATAAGCTCCGAAGAAACCAGAAGAGATGAAAGGATCACAGTTTCTTCAAATAACTCCGAAGACTTGAGAGACTCAAATTCTGCTTGATGAGGTGAATGCTGCAGAGCATATCAGCAATCAATAAGAGAGAGTGCAACTCCAGAGAGCCTTGAATAAGTAATCAACAAGCCCTAGTCCCAGAAGATTGGGGTTCTCTTGATCTTGGTCAATGTGCTGGAAGTGCTACCCACTTGGGAAGAATGTTCCTTCTCATCAGAGACAAAGTGGACAAAATTACAAATGATTACACACTGCTTTCCCACCTTTACAAACAAAATATTTGTATTAGTCAGGACTCTTTGACTTAGAAATAACAACAGCCTAATACAATTTGGTCGAGGTGCGGGGGGAAGAAAAAGGAAATTTACATGGCTTACATGGCTGGGAAGAATCCTGATTCACATAATTCAGAAGTTCTGCAAGAACCAGTGATTCAGGGACTGGAACCCAGGACTTGACACTTGCAGGTTCATCTGTGTGTATGTCTTCATCTCTTGGTACCAATCTCATTCTCTCTCCCTGCAAACAAGCTTCCTCCACATGGCAAGTACATGTTTACATCCTTCCAGCACCTTGATTCCAAAGACAAAGTCCAAGGAAGAATCTAATGGGCCCAACTGAGATCACTTGCCAATTACTGAACCACGTTCTGAAGGCAGCGGGTTGGAATACTCTCTTTGGAAGAGACTCTCTTTGACTAGACCTGGATTGCTTGCTTACCCTATGGAATAGGAGAGGTAGGAGCAGGAAATGTGTCCCTGCCCCCTTCAAAGCACTTAGAGTGGGAGAAGACTTCTCCAAAAGAAAAGGGAGTAAGAAGGGGAGAGCAGTCATCTCTGAGCTGCTGTGGGCCAACGTAATGCTCAGTTGGCTCTTCCATGTACTTTGCCTTTATCCTCCCCACACTTCTGCCCAGATAGCTCCATGTAATCTGGATGTTAGCTTTGCTTTTAAGGCATGGAGTGAGTTAAAAAAAAAAAAGTTATTCCCAAGACACAGGGATGTACCCCAAGGCCAGGATTGAAATGAGAAGTTGCCTAAGGAATTCAGGGAAATAATTGGGCCAGACAGCATGGCAGCATGGACAGGGCATAAAATGTTAATAAAATTAAAGGTTTGTTGAGCACTTACCAAGATGTGTTAAGTACCTACCGTATAACAAACGTCACTCTGCCTTTTCTCCAGAATAGGTGAAGTTTAGGGAGGCTGATTGACTTTGAAAGGTCACATAGATCTTACCTGGCTATGCTCATCCTACCTCTTCCTGAGCCCATTCTCTCCACCAGTTTGCTGCATTGCCTCCCCAGCTAAACTAGATGTCAAAAGACTTGGGTCTAAAATATAAATGGGTGGGTGTATTGGGGTGGGTACTTTTCACTTTCACATACTTTCTAGATTTTCTTTCATGAACATATGTTACTTCTATAATTAAAAACAAAAATGTATTGTCCAAGAAACAGAGAAGCCTAAGGCTATGGCTGTGAATCTACCTTTAAGTCACTCACCAAAACTGACAACATGTCTTTCCCCCACTAGGCCTCTGACTTCCAGGTCACCTTTATGGTTGTTGACAACTCAGATTTCCTGGGAATTTGTCTGACCAGAGAGGGGATCAGTTTCTGGAACTAAGGATTGGAAGGCTAGACCCATGGATGCTAATGTAAAACAAGGGGGAATCAGGTCAGGGTAGCCCAGGAAGCCAAAAAGTTTCAGGTATATAGTCCAACGCCTGGAGAAAGGACAGCAACCTGATGGGAAGGACGAGTTGACAATAGATCAGTAAGACACCCCAGTCAGTGCCGGGAGAGACACTCCATCAAGTCAGCACAGAGGCTGAGAGTGTGAACAGCTACACCCCTTTCATTTGGGGAACCCCCGACCCACTGCAGGCAAACTTGATAGGACTGTCAAGGAGCCTGTGTTGGGCTGAGTGTTAGAAGGACTGAGGACGGATGAAGCAAATTCTTCCTCATCAGGACCCCTCACTGTTTCTGATACCACATTCCCAGACCTGTGCTTGTTCCCCTCAGTCCCAAAGACAGCTCCTTCTATTTCTCCTCCAGTTAAGTGTTTGTTTAATTTAACCAAAGTCAATTTCTCTTGCTTGCGACCAGAGAACCCTAATAGATACAGTTGTCTCTCTCTATGTGGATAATATAACTTTGCTCTGTCAATTTTAGGGTCAATAATCATTTCCTGAGCCCCGCTAAGTGCCAAGATCTGTGCTGAACACTTCCACATATATCAAGAGAGAATATCTCAAGAGAGAATATAGGTGCAGAATCAGTCCCCTGGGACGCAGTATTGAGCAACTTCTGGGTGTCCGACGGGGTGCCTGACAACAGGGGGGCTGATATCCAATCCAGCTGGAGTCCCTGACAAGCTGGCCAGCTCACCACACGATTTGTCCCTGCTATGGTCAGATCCTAGCATCCTGCCTGGGCCACAGTTTATGGCCCAAACCATAGGTTTCTGGCCCCACCTCCCATCCCATACCTGACTGTGGCTCCCTGTCCCTTGTTTTCTCTCCAGCTTTTATCTCATACCTGTGCTTGAGGACTGCTGCTCTTCCTGGATGGGCTTCTGACTTCCCTCTCCAATTGTGACTTGAATTTTCATTCTGCCATTCATTCAACAAATATTGGGTTACCAACTGCCAGGCATAAAGGACCCCATTGTGAATTATTCTGACATGGTCCCTGTCCTCATGAACATAGAAGCTCTTAGAGAAGGCTTGTGTTAAACAAGCAATTTTTAGAAAAGTGATGAGTGATGCAGAAGAATTAGAAGGACCAGCAGGAGCACAGGACAAGGTCCTAAAGTCTAGAGTTTGGGAAAAACTCCATGAACAGGAGTGAGTTTGAACATATGATAACCTCAAAGCAGAACATTTTGAGTTTGCAGGACCTGAAAGACCCCCAGGTGAATGTTGTGCACTTTGGGTTGAGTGGGCTTCTCCCACCCAGACCCAACCCCATGCCCAGGATCCCAGCAACACAGACCTGAGGGCCCCGTCCTCAGTCAGTTCACCTTGAACATGAAACAGACACATATACGTTTGTCATCTAGGATGTGCCAGGCCAGCTGAAGAGACAAGAGAGCCTTCAGCAGAACACAAGACACTTATTGAAGGTCAGTAATGGCCTGCTATGCTTGGTGGCACCTCACGGGGCACAGTGTCAGAGAAAGGTCAGCTTGGTTGTCCAAGAAGGCTTCATCCAGCACCTTGCAGTTAAGAAAGGAGTGGTAAATATTTGCTGATTGTTTGCTGATTGTTCCCAGGGCTTGGCCACAAAATCAGACGGTGTCTTAACTGAGACAAGCATTACACATAGCTCTGGGCCACAGGGCAGGGTGAGAGGCCGGGAGTGTGGGCAGAAGTGGAGGGGAACCCTGGCACGGGCTTGAATGGCCACCTGCCTCCATTTCTTCCCCAGCCTGGTTTCACTCTTGTGCTGCCAATCTGCTCCTCGTTCTCTCTACTCCTCCTCCCTCAAGGCACAGCCTCTTCTCTTCTTCTGACAATGCTCCCCTCCATCCTCCTGGCTCCCTAAGCCCACCCTGAGTCCTTCACTCGAGGCTGGTGCAGCCTCTAGGCTCACCTGAGCCCACCAGGTGGGCCTTGGGCCACAACCAGGGAGGCTGTAGGAGAGCTATGTCTCTCCCTGGAGCATTTAAATATAATCTCCTCTTTAGACTCATATTGCTGAGAAAACTTGTCTACACTGAAAGCAACATGGTGAGGGGGGGAAAGGTTTATTTTTAAAAGGTTACAAAAATATCAGAACTGATAATGGTGGCGCAGTCAGGTAAGCATCCGACTCGATTTCCGCTCAGGTCACAATCTCAGGAACTTGAGATCAAGCCCTTCACTGAGCCCCAGGGCGGGCTTAAGATTCTCTCCCTCTGCCCCTCTCACCACCTCCCTCACCTCTGAGCTCTCTCTCTCTCTCTCAAAAAAAAAAGAAATCAGAACTGATAGTTGCTCAATGACACTCGAGTGGGGTAAAAAATTCAATTTTAGATGTAACTCAAAGAATACTTATATGTTTTCTCCACAACACAGAACTGGAAAACAAAAATAGCATGTGGCTAGTGGCCCTAGACAGAATTCTGGGCCCTGAAGCAGTGAGCAGCCCCACACCCCCCACCGACGGGCCAGCATCATCTGTCATCGGTAATCTATTTGATGATTTCATTTTCTCAAGCCAGTGCCATGTCAGCCGGAGGCTGGAGGAGCCAGTGGAGGAAGTGATATTACTGGGATTTTAATCTCACTTGTTGGGAGGTAGGGAGTGAAGGAGTGGGCCCCCTTTTCCAGACCACTGCCCTCCTGGGTCACAGGGAGGCCTGCCCTTTCCTCTGCTGTTGGCCTTGATGAATTATTCTACTAATCTTTCATTACCTGTGAATTTCAGAAAATGAGAAAATGCTGGCAAGTGAAATGAAAAGAACACATTTCCAAGCCCTCAGAGATCACTACTGTGTCTTCTTACTGTATGCACTTTCTGATCTCTTCCAAGTATAGTTGTGTATGGGTACTGTTTTTGCCAAAATGGAGTCCTACTACAGCTATTGATATTTTTCCTCTCAACTCCTATTTAGATAGATTTCAATATAATAAGTCATAAGTCTTCAACTGCAATAAGTTGAAGAACTAGTATAATGAGCATATATAAACATTTCACCTAGATTCATGATCTGGTACCATTTTGCCACATTTGTTTTGTCCCTGTCTCTCTCTGTGCCCAGTATATACGGGTTTCTATGTAGATATGTATGTATCTATATCCAGACGTAGAGATCTTTGTGTATATATCAGATATACAGATATCTATAGAGATTTGTGTATATAATATAGCAACATAGATCTATAGATACATATTAACCATTAGAGAGTAAGTTGACCTTCCCCCACTAAATACTTTAACCTGCTTCCTGAGAACAAGGATAGTCACCTACACTACCACCAAACAATTGCCATACTCAACAATGTTAGCACAGAAATAATACTATTTTTTAAAAGATTTATTTATTATTTGAAAGAGAGAGGGAGCATGAGTGGGAGGAGCAGATGGAGAGGGTAAAAGAATCTCAAGCAGATGCCACACTGAGCACAAGGCCACATGGGCCTCAGTCTCATGTCCCTGAGATCATGACCTGAGTGGAAATCAAGAGTCGCATGTTTAACTGACTGTGCCCCACCCCAAGGCCCCCAGAAACAATACTATTAACTAACATACAGCCCTCAGTCGAAATTCCCCAATTGCCCAACAGTATCCTTTATAGTTGGTGTTTCAGGTTGGGTTCTTTGGATGCACACATTGAGATGGAGTTTAGGGTGCAAGACGTTTGTCAGGGACCTTTGGCTGGGCAAAGAAGCAAGAGGAAGCAGGATTGGAGACCAGAGGGAATAAAAGAAATGTGAAGAAAGAGTGTTATTACATGTTATACACAGGACCTGATGATAACTCTCCAGAGTAGAGATGCTCTGGACTGAGAATTGCCTATGGGAAAGTCCTGTGTGCAGCCAGAATGCACAGATCCCTGCTGGATCCGTCCCTCCCTGGGAACACCCTGGGAAGGGTGTGGTCTGGGTCAGAGGAGCTCTCCAAGAGAAGCAGGTCAAAGGAGCTGTCTGCCAGCTACTCTTTCTTCAGTGCACGTCTTGAGGGGAGGTCTGGGAGGCACACCTCCGTATCTTACAGAGCTAGACTTCCTTTCTTTTTTTTTCTCCCCCCTTTAAAATCTGGAACTAATCAAGGGTCATTGGTTGGACTGTTGAGCATCTTCTTTAAATTGTAACATTTCCCCTGTCTTTTTTGTCCTTGATGATGTGAACATTTTGAAGGGCCCAGTCAGTTTTTTTATGGAATGTCATTCAATTTGGATTTGTCTGATCCACTTTCCTAACCTATTTTGCACAGTTAACAGTCTCCCTTCCATTTTGGTAAATGTTCATATCGTGTAATAACACAACCATCAGAGGCTCCCAGTTCATTACAGCCACTTTCTCAAACATGTCCAATCCAGGACCGTAGATCTCATCTGGTAGTCACGTTCCTCGGGTCTCTTGTAATCTAACACAGTATTCCTTTTATGTGATTGAACTTGGTGGAGAGACTGGACCACTTGTTCTGCAGAATACCCCATCCTCTCGCATGTCTGGGTGCTTTTGTGAGGTGTCGTTAACTGGGTCTACCACTGGAGGAATTCGAGTTAAACAAATGGGGCTCTAACATGTCATAGGTGACACTGCATACTTTGCGAGACACACATGATCTGATCAGGTACACAGTGGGCCTTGAAACAGGGGTTTTTACTGGGTTTCAAACGCCCACTGCTCCCCTCTCCTCTGTTCACGAGTTAAACAAACGGAGCTCTAACATGTCATAGGTGACACTGCATACTTTGCGAGACACACATGATCTGATCAGGTACACAGTGGGCCTTGAAACGGGTTTTTACTGGGTTTCAAATGCCCACTGCTCCCCTCTCCTCTGTTCACAGCTCCCTGTCTCCCTCTAGCTGCTTAAGAGAAGGCATGGTGTCCAGGGGTGCCTGGGTGGCTCCGTTGGTCACATGTCTGACTCTTGATTTTTGGCTCAGGTCATGACCTCAGGGTGGTGAGATCGAGTCCCACCAATGTTGGGCTCCATGCTGAGCGTGGAGCCTACTTAAGACTCTTTCTCTCCCTCTCCTTCTGGCCCTCCCCCACCAAAAAAAGAAAGGAATGTGTCCATTCAGACCCCATGCTCCCCAGCAGGGGGCATAAGATGTGGAAAAGAGGAGTAGAGGACAGTGAGGAAAGCTGCTAGAGGCCAATCTGTGCTCTTATCCTGACTCTATCTTCAATTTTCTGTAAGACGTGTAGACACTGGAACACATGGGTGTGAGGGACTCTTCCTACCAGAAGGGCAGGTCAGGGACCAGATAATCCCCAGGAGGTGATCATTAGAGCTGGGTCAGTCACAGTCACAGGGTATCACTGGCTGCCAAAAGCCAGACCAGAGGGAATAGAAGCCACACATACGCCCTGGTACCTGACCTTCACTGTCCGAAGCAGACTGGCATCTTAGTCCACCCCTGGCATATAGGAAGCCAAGTCTCAGAGATGGTCATAAACCAGCCTGTTCTGTCCCACCTGCCCAACTCAACTGCCCTTTAGGAAGAGGTGTGAGCTCAGAAGGCAAGAATAAAGAGGTCTCGGATCCCCAAGGACTGAGCTCCAGAAACCGAGCTGCTACCACTGGCAGAGTGGCCTGGATTTGCAATTGGGCCAGGCTATCTTTGGATAGAAGCCCCCTCCCCCCCACCCTGAGGGTCGGCGGGAGCAAACCTACACATGCCAAGGTTCCCACACAGCCTGGAAGCAACCACCACCCAGCTGCTCTGCCTCCAGGCGAGGAGTCCCAGAAAGCAGCCCAGCCAGAGCCCAGAAGGACAGTGACTCTTCATAGACTGGATGTAAAATGCAGCTCAGGCCTTGGGGCCTGGGGAAGAGTTCCTTCCTCCCTCTACCCAGAGTTTTAGGGGATTGAAAAGCCTGAAATGGGGAGTTACTTGTGTCTTATAACCAGGCCTTCTGTTGGCTAAATATTGTTATTATTATTCTTGCCTGGAATAACCCTTTGAGAGATTGTAAACTAGCAGCCCCCTAATTCGTTTGTTTTTTTAATATTATTTTTTTTCTTATTCATCCCATATCTGGAATCCTGTACCTCCCACTCCCTTTCACTCGTATTTGCGCATTCCCTCTGGATTTATGGGTCTGTTTCTGCTCTTGTGTTTGTGTTGTCAAACCTGTTTCAATAAAGGCCAATAAAGGACTCCTGCTTCCTATGAACTTGAGTACCATTAGGCTTTCTCCAGAGTGCCGTCAGCACCACCACCTACATCTTGCGACCCCGTACCTTCACTACCTGCCCAGGCCCCCGAGGACCTGAGATTGCAACCCCAGAGGCAGGCACTGTCCCTTTGCCCTCTCGCCTCCCAGGCCAGCAGGAGCGATGGTGTGAGCGTGAGAAGTAAGACCCTGGTGCCCACCAGCAGCCTCAGCCGGAGCACCTTCTCACTGTCCTGCTGTCGCCTGGGATCCCACTGCTGGAAATTCACCCTTGAGGGCGAATGCAAACTCCCTTGGGGAAGGAAGAGGTACATTACCTCACTAACAGCCTGGTACAAATTGATTAATCGAATATTAGAAGAGAGAAAGGAAGGAAATTGGCGTCTGCTAAGAGTTGGCCTTATGCTAGGCACTGGATATCCTATCCCAGCTGCCTCCCCAATACTCCATAAGATAGAGGTTATGCCCACTGTACAGACTGGAAAATCAAAGTAAATTAGCTTCCCCTGAACTGGATAGAAAATAAAGCACAAGCTGGTTTTTAAACCCAGATCCAAATGCAAAGCTGTGTTCTTTCCTGTACCCACACCCTGAGTACTTACTCTGTGCTGAGCAGATAACTTGACCCAGCCTCTGTCCTCACTCAGCTCCCAGCCGGGCAAAGAGGGATTTTAGCAGGTGCACGCAGCATGAACTCTTGCCCCTCATCCCTCACCTGGAACTTAAGCGGGGATTTTTGCAAGAGTGGCAGCTACCATTGGCAGGACATGGGATGATTTTAGGTAAATGCAACATGAACTATTTTGTTGCCATAGTTATATATTTAATATAAAAATCCAGCTGGTTCATCAAATACATGGATTTGCAAGAGGAGTAGAGGAGAGTGAGGAAAGCTGCTAGAGGCCGATCTGTGCTCTTATCCTGACTCTATCTTCAATTTTCTGTAAGACGTGTAGACACTGGAACACATAGGTGTGAGGGACTCTTCCTACCTGTTCCTGTTTCACTAACATTGTTTCAGATGAGACCACAATAGTTGGCTATGTGAGGGCTGAGTAAAGGGCAGGAGACTAGAAAGGAAATTGTTCTGTGGAGCCCAGATGAGCCCCTGTAGGCCTTCCGGGCATAAGCCCAGGGATAGATCATCCCCACTCAGTCTTCTCTGGGCACCTGATGAAAACAAGGTCCCTTAGTTCAAGGCCACGTCTGGCTCATTCCTAGCCACACTGGGTGACCCAGGCCTATCTCCCAGCCCATGTCTCAGGTCAGCTGTTGCAGCTCAAAGAGAGCTGCCAGGTCTCTCAGGCACCATGTCAGACATAGCACAGAGGCCAAGGGGAACTGAGAGGAGGCAGGAAGGACCCACTTCTAGCCTGTACACTGCCCAGAAGGCATCCACAGAGGCTCCCCACTCCTGGCTCGGAACCTCCTCCAGTGAACACACACACACCAGCCCATCATCACCTCGGTGGCCCCAACACAATTAGGGCAGCATTCCAGGAATTAGATACTCATTGGAAAGGAAAATAGCCATAAATGACTAAAAGCAATTTTCTTGACCAGAGTGCATTAGGAGGCAGAGATCGCAGTTAATTAAAAGGAGGAAGTAGGGCCTTCTCTGGACTGGGGCATTATTACCCAAATCAACTCCAATGACCCATAAAGTGAGACTCCCAAGCCCTCTGTGGGCACTTCCCTTCTGGAGTGCCACACTTCCTGAGGAATGGGCCGAGGTTAAAGAGGGGGAAGAATGAACTAGAGGACAGCCAGAGGGACAGAGACGCAAAGAGGGATGCCCTTTACCCAGTCAATTCAGAGAGGCTACACCCTCAGAACAAGAGGAGCTGGTCTTTCTTGAGTCCTTGCCTTACAAGGCCACAGGCCGACTTCTCAGCCTGTACGCGGATCTCCTTACTTAACCCCTACAATGACCCTGTGGGGTATGTTCTGGTGTTTTCCATTCCCCTTTTATAGACAAAGGAACCAAGGCTCAGATGGGATAAATGGACTACCCCAGGTCCCACCAGTGAGAGAGTTCTATGTCCTGTTGAGATTTTTGGAGGTTCTAAGAAGTCCTAATCGTGCCCATTTTTGCCTGAAATTGCACTATTAGGAACTCAATTCCTTCACTTTGAGACCAAACACATCAAAAACAGCCTCCTAAAATGCACACAGTAACCCAGTTTTCTGTCCCTAAGACCTCCAGGCTGAGTGTAGATGGAGTTAAGACACAAAAGCAACTGAGGCCCACACTACCCAGATACCATGTGACCCTGGGACTTCATGTCACCTGGGGAGGGCAACCTGAGAAGAGGGATACCAGGGAAGTTGTGGAAGGTGAGCCAAAGGTGGATGCTAGAGCTGTGGTCCCACTAATCTCTTGGGATTTGCAGACATCTTCCCCAACCAGGGCCAGTCATGGCTTCCACTGGCCACCTATCTCCTTGAAAGCAGACAATATGCCTTCAGTGTGCAGGGAGTTGTGGGTAGGGGTTGGAGTGTGTGTGTGTGTGTGTGCGTGCATGTGTGTGTGCTGGAGGGAGTTCCAGAACTGTGAGTGGGGAGCCTCTTTGGATGCCTTTTGGGCAATGTACAGGGTAGAAGTGGGTCCTTCCTGCCCCTGAGGGCCCCCTTGGCCCCTGTACCAGGAAAAGACTCCCAGAAATGTAGTTCATTAGTCATGAGCATGCCCTGTGTTCCCACCCAACTGTAAGGAAGGCAGAGACCATGTGCTATTCATTTCCGTATTCCTCATGGTGAGTAGGGGTGTGATTTGGGTGAAGTAGGGTGCACCCAAAGACTTGAAAACAAGGAGGAGGGGTGCCTGGGTGGCTCAGTCATTAAGCTTCTGCCTTTGGCTCAAGTCATGATCCCAGAGTCCTGGGTTCGAGCCCCGCATTGGGCTCCTGGCTCGGCAGGAGCCTGCTTCTCCCTCTCCTACTCTCCATACTTGTGTTTCCTCTCTAGCTGTGTCTCTGTCAGATAAATTAAATCTTTTTTAAAAAAAAAGAAAGAAAACAAGGAGGAAGGTCACTCTCTGAGAGTTAAACTATGAAATTTGCTCAAAGCAAAGCAGAATCAAAGCATTGTCGCTCTAGAGAGATGGACAGTCATCAAGACCCACCATAACCTGATTACAAGTGCTAGTAACATGTCTAAAGACAGAAAGTCTGTCACAGAGGATTGGCTGGCTCTGAAAGCAACTGAGACAGACCATGCCCTCCTGGGCAGTGTCCAAGGGAATGGGGGCCCAATTTCAGTTAATTAAAAGAAGAAATGCCTGACCTGAGGGGTTCTGGAGGAAGTCAGGGCCACACTGGGCATGGGGGCTGCCTCAGGCAGCCATCTCCCAGTGCTCAAGTAATTGGCATTGCTGTGTGCCAACCACGACCCCTTCTGATAACCAGGCTTGCCACATCACACTGGCTGGCAAGGAAGAAAGGCACTGGCCAGACCACACAGGCTTCTGTCTGCCGATTATAATTCTCATTGATGACTAATCAGTGAATGTATGATTCTGCCTCAGTCTTCTAGGACTCTGGGGTGTGGATTAGCTTCCCTGAGTCCTATGTGCTCAGATGGGCTAACCAGGTACAGACTCTCAGCCCAGGGAACCAGGGTTGGACTAGGGACTAGTGAATCCACCAAGGGAAGAACCACCCCTCAGTGCATGCAGTGCACTAGAAACTTCTACCTGAAATAGCTGCTTGATGTTGGGTGTATGTGTGGACAGATGGACCGACAGGTGAAGAGAAGAATCGCTGCAGGACTGAGCCTAATCTCCTGGCCTCAAGAGCTGAACCTTGTCCACCATACTGGACCATCTCTTTGGCTGCATCTCTGATCTTTCCTCTCTCCACCATGCCTGGTCCAAGTCCTTGCTGACCACTGGGACTGGTGTCTAGCAGGAGGGATAGGTCCTGTGAACTTTGCACAGTACGAGAGGGCTCTGTCTTCCCCACCGGGGGACTCTGACCTCACCCCTGTCCAGCCCTAGAAAATAGGAGGGACTGGGTTGGGGGACACATTCCTCAGGACAGTAACCAACTGAAAGCCACACGCCACAGGCCATCCTCTTCTGGGGCCATCTGTGGCTTCTGACACCAGGAATTGGGAGTTTTTAGAATTTGTTTCTTTGTTGTTTTAGTATAAACATATAGCATAAAGCATAAAGAAGTTTCCATCAAGCTCTGAACATTGGCTGGTCCATTGGGAAGGGCATGTGGGCTACAAGCCACTCCTCACCAGGATAGTTGCTAGTGTGTGCCCTATGACCCTCACCTACAGCAACGGTACCACAGGACCAGACGCAGAGGGTCAAACTTCTCAAACTACATCCACCTCCATGTCTTATCATAGTGTCCCAACCCTTCCCACCACACCTTCACTGTTCCTAGGCTGCTCTGCACAGGGGGGCAGAGTGATAGGAGGAACTGGGCCTTTGGAGTCAGAGACCATGGCTCCAGTCCAGCCAGGGCTGCTGGGCACAGTTGTGTGCCTTGTACCCCAAAACCCCAGGCAGATGCATTTCTGTTCCTAGCTGTATCTCCAGGACAGAGTGCACCCAAAGGTTCTGTACCAGCTATAGAAGACCCAGCCAAGGCCCCGCTCTTCTTCCCCAGCTATGTGAGCTCAGAAAAGTCATAGCAACTTCTCAGAGCCTTGGTTTTCTCGCCGATAAAATGGGGGTAATAGTGACATTTGTTCTGCCCACCTGGCAGGTGTGGGTCAGCAACACATGGGACCAGATAGTGCTTTGTGAACCACAGAGACTTTGGCCCATCTGAGGAGGCGCTTCCCGAAGCTCTCTTGTGGCCACACCCTGACCTCCGGGCAAGCCAGAGCCATGGCCAGCTCCTCTCCCAGGACCTGGCAGGGCCTCAGGAACCCTTCCATCCTTTTATTTCTCCTTCAAGACCTCTCCTCAGGTTGTTGTTAAAATTTTTTTATTGCTTGATTTTTTCTTAAATTATTGTAAAAAGAATCAAAAGAACTGGTTAAAAAAAAATTCAAGCAGCTTTCTGAGGTAGAAGACAAAAAGGAGAGGTCTCCTTTCCCTAAGCCCCTCGGCCTCACCCTCCCACAAGCCAGCTCCTGGCTTGGGTGCCCCCACCCTGTCCTGCTCACAGACATCAGCTTGCACAAACATCACTGAGGGCACACAGCAACCCCCTCAGCACAGGACGATGGACCCTCTTGGTCCCCCCACCTGCTGGGTGTCTAGGGCCTTTACCTGTGTCGTCCCCCCTGGGGATAGGAGTGGCGGGCTGCTGGCTACTGTGTCTCTGAGGGAGGGAGCTGACTGGGGTGGCTTAATTGCTTTTTCTAAAATGTCAATAAATCAAAAATTTCTGCCTGATTCACCAGGATAGATTCGGTCACCTCATGAACTCCAGTCCTAAGAAACATAGCCCCCTACCCAGCATCAGGAAACTCCCACTGAGGCATCTGACCAAGGGGGTGGGTGTGAGGGTGGGAATGAGTGCAGTGTTCTCTGGAGCTTTCTAAGAGCTAACTTGCTGGTGGTGGGGGCTGACTTCTGGTCCCAGCCCTGTTCTGACTGTGACCCAAATGTGACCTTGGAGGAATCACTTTCCCTCTTTTTACCTCAGTTTCCCCATCTTTACTAACCAACATTGGCCGAATTCACTGGGCTCAGCGCTTGACTTGTAATAGGCCTTTGAGTTCTAACACTCATTCTGTAAGGTAGGTACTTACTGTTTTGTCCCTTTCTTCATTATAAATTTAGAAACCGGAAGCATGGAGGGGTTAAAGAATGTCCCTACAGATCCACCTGGCAGCCTTGGCAGGCTAATGGCAGCCTCTGTATGCCAACCGCCTGTGGTACACACCTCAGGCTGCCCCCCTCAGGAGGCCAGACTGGGGGGATTCTGTGGCCCAGGAGGAGCCCGCGGCCAACTTTTTACAAAGGACTTGGGAAATGGGGAGGAGAGAGATCCTGGAGAGCACCTGCTGGATTCCTGACATTCAGGGAGTCCCAGGAGTAGGGGGAGAAGGCAGGGAATCTCTTCATGCTGATTTTCGGAGTGGGAGCCCCAAGGGCATGGCCACAGGTTGGGATCTAAAGCAAAGGCCAGGCCCTTCTTTCCAACTCCAAGATGACCATGGCCTCCTCATTCTCAATAATTCAAAGCCCCAAATGGCCAGCTCGGCCAGCTCTGTCAGCTCTGCCGGCCCTATCCAGAGCACAGGGGCTGCATGATCGAGCCCCACACCACACTAGTGTATTGCTTGGGGGGTGGAGGGGAGTCAGCTAAAGACTCAGCTTCAACTTATTTTCCCTTCCCTATGGTTCCCCTGCAGGGCATGAGACCTACAGACCCTCACTGCCAAGGGACCATTAAAACTAGAGGTCTGGGGGCGCCTGGGTGGCTCAGTGGGTTAAAGCCTCTGCCTTCAGCTCAGGTCATGATCTCAGGGTCCTGGGATCGAGCCCCACATCGGGCTCTCTGCTCAGCAGGGAGTCTGTTTTGCTTCCCCCTCTCCCTCTGCCTGCCTCTCTCTGCCTACTTGTGATCTCTCTCCTCTCAGTCAAATAAATAAATAAAATCTTAAAAAAAAAAAAAAAATTAGAGGTCTGCCCTGCTCTCCCCCATCCTCCCAGACATGGCTGGAAAGGGAAGCCCAGGAGACCCTGGGCATCACGATGAGAAGGGGACAAGCCTGCAGTCTCTGCCACACCACATACTTCCTAGGGAACGCCAGGCAAGGTCCTAGCTTAGGACTCATGGTTTCAAGAGACAGAAACCCATATCTAGCCAGCTCAAAGAAAAGGAGTTCTTTGGGAACTGGGAGGAGCTTCTTACCACCCAGGTACCTCAGGGACAGTTAGAAGGAAGGACTCAAATACCACAGGGTGCTGCCCACCCCTCTCCGCCCCATCACTGCATCTGCCTTCCTGACTTCTTCCATGTGGGAAGAATGGGGCTGCCGTGGTGCCAGCCATCACCAGAGAGGGACTTTTCCCAACCTGACAAGTCCCAGAGAGGGGCTTTGATTGGTTAAGCTCAGGCCAGCTGCCCATTGCTGGCCCAATCAGGTGTGCCAAGGGCCACATGACAAAGGCAGATCCACAGGCCCCCTGTGTATCTGATCATTCCCAGAGGAGATTCACTAGGGACCAGGAAGCCACTCCAGCTGGTGTCTGTCACACCTCTTAGACAATTTCCTCACCAGTGAATGAGGCTGATGTCAGTGCCTAGTGGGTGGCTGTGAGTTACTGTTGAGATAGTATGTATGTAAAGTGGTGCCTGAAGTAAGTCAACAAATGTTAGCTTTATGATTGTGGCTGTTGCTGTTAATGGATTTGCTCTGGCCGAGGGAGAACTCACATTCCCACTGAGGTCCTGCCCAAGTCTGGTTCTCCTGAGACCACACCCTGGCTGTGACTTCTTGCACACGGACACACCTGAGGCAGGCAGGGAGGCCCTCCCCAGCTGCACACACATCTCAGGCCTCAGTTTCACTGTTCATCAAATAGGACAATAATCCGGACTTGCTTTCCTCAGCTACAATTGGTGAGGAACAAGCAGGGTAACATGAGTGGAAGGGAAAATTGCAAAGTCTTCTTAGCAGTTTATTATTGCTGTTATTATCATCTCTAGAAAACCGCTGGGATTATGAGCCTGTGTTTTCTTCACGTTTTCTCTAATGACCATTACAATGGGGAAAGCCAAGCAGACTTAATTTGCTAATGCCAACTACTAAATTATGCAAAACCAGATCTGCTAATGAATTTCTCCCCTCTGGCTGCTGATGCTGATTAGTTTTTTCTGGTGCCTTGTTGGAAGGAGAAGGAGGGAAGGAGCCCTGGTGTTCATCGTCCCTCCTCCACATCCGTCAGCCATCTGCCTGCACACTCCCCCTTGTCAAGGGCCTCAAAAGATGTGACTCCCTATCCTAAGAGGCATCAAGGGGACAGAATAGACTTTTTGGTGACACAAGGTAGTTTTTGTCTTTTTCAGTTTGGATAGAACCAAATAGCTCATCTCTTCAGGAAGAAAAAGGCCACTCTGAATTAATGTAAGCCTGCATATGACTTCTCTCTCTGCTCTATTTCTGATGACTATTTATAGATCCAAGTTCCATAGCTGCAAATGAGGGACACTTTCCTCCTCCCCCATGCTCCATTGTTCCTGCCCCAGCTCCTGGAGGATGACAGTCATTGGGGAAGCTTGGATGAGGCTTTGGGTGTTGGAAATGGCATGCCCACACCCTCTCATCAGCTTCCTCCTTCTTCCCCTCCTGCCTGTGAACTCCTCTAGGGCAGGGGCTGGGTCTGCATATCAGGGCAGGCCTCAAAGCCATCTGTTAGTTGTACTACTTCATGGCAAGCTAAGAAACAGCTTTGCCTTTCCCAGGCCAAAGAAGGTAATTTACCTGAAAGATCAAGGCAGCTTACAGATGAGGAGAAAGGGCTAAAAGAACTTTTTCAGCTTTGGAACAGCCTGGGGACCCAGGTGAGAGAAACTGTATTCTTAGGGCACAAATCTTCCCCAGGGGTTTTTTTAGGCCACGTAGGTCAAATCCCATGGCACTCACTGTCTGACCTTGGACAAGTTTCTTTCTTCAGGGTGGGTACTAGGACCATTTCTGAAGAACTGATGAACGAATTTCAGGTAGACCAGAGAAGGGATCCCTGGGAGGGTCTGAGTGCAAGGCTTGGGCCAAAGGAGGTCTCCCAGAAGCTGGGTATTACGCTGTATGAAGAAACACATGACGGCCCAGTTCAATTTGAATTTCAGTGGTCAAGTGAAAAAATAGATGTGATCATGGGCCAGTGCTTTGTAAATTGTGACGTGTGTACAAAAACGAACTGTTGTCAGTGTCATTGTAACTCTCTTCCCCCTAAGAAATCAGGGGACAGAGTACGTATTGAATGAAAGATTTTTTTTAAAAGATTGTTTTTTATAAGACCATTTGGAGGTAAAAGGTAATACCCTGTTTTGGAAGGTGACAATGAAACAAAGAAATCATCCAATGCTCTATATAAGAAATGCCAGAGGATTTTGGGTGGGGGTGGATTGTGCAGAGAAGAGGAAGGAAGAGTAGTATGCAGTGGGCACTCTGGGACAAAATGATAGGAGGCTGATTTCTTAGTAATAATCAGTAACCCTTACACACACTCTGTTCTGGTCACTGTCCTAAATACTTTAACAATGCACACACATACACACCTTACAAAAATCATTTAATCCATAAATAGTTATTTGTGATTGACAGTTTTTGCCCCACCTCCACTTCAGTAAAGACTGTCTGGTGGTGTCAGCCCTGGAGAGGCTCCTGTTCAGTGGGAGAGAGGGGACACATCCATTTGCAACACGGTAACAAGATGGGAAGTACATCCATTTATACAGATGTGGAAACTGAGGCCCAAGAAAAGTTATAGACTCTCCAAAGTCACACAGCACCATTCTCCCATCACTTCCACTATCTTGCTTTCTTCCTTCTTTTCCCCTTCCACTTCTCCTTCCCAGGTTTCACTGCAGACCAAACCCCAACATTCTGAATATTTGGAAGGAAATGATGCTAAGTGCTTCCCTTCCTAGGGGCCATTCATTCTCTTTTTCAAACAGTATTTCATCAAGAGTCCTTTGTGTGTCAAGCCCTGGGCTAGATACACTTAAATCACCTGCACTTGTGCCCCTGGCCCAGCAATAAAGTCTTCCCCTCCCCCCTTCCTTCCCTTCCCTCCCTCCCTCCCTCCCTCCCTTCCTTCCTTCCTTCCACCCTCCCTCCCTCCCTTCCTTTCTCTTTTCCTCTCTCCTTCCTTTCTTCCTCCCTCTATCTCTTCCTACCTCCTTCCCTTCTTTCTTGTCTACCTCCCTCTTTCCTCTTCCCTTTCTTCTCACATTTCCTGAGCACCCTTGGGGAGGCAGGCCTTGCACTAGATGCTGGGGATTCTCTTCCAACCTGAGGAGGTGCCGTCCTTGCTCCCATGGGGCTTTCAGGAAGACTTTCTACTGTCAAGGAGGAGGGGATGTGCCCTTGGTTTTCTCTCCTCTTTGACATGATTTCAGAGCAAAGAAAAAGGGAAACTCTGCCTGTGAAGCTCAGTCGATTTTCTTCCCCTTGGTGGAGGAAAATCATTTCATAAGCCAGCACGCCCTCTAGTGGCCAGAGTTGGGGACCAACTGCGTTTATTTCTACTCCCGGAATCTTCCAGGAAGAGACTGAGCCCTGTGCTCAGGAGGACCCAGCCCTCACTCTCCCCCATCTCCAGGTGCAGCCCCTCCCTCAAAGTCCCCTCCAACACCACATCCTCCCAGAACCTTCCACCCAGCTCATAATCAAGTCAGTTGTACTTGGTACTTCCCCCTTGTCAAGGTGTTGCAAATGGATGTGTCCCCTCTCTCCGACTGAACAGGAGGCTCTCCAGGGCTGACAGAGGAGCTGACAGCTCATCTCACCCTCAAACTGTCTGGCATGAGGCTCTCTTCAGGGTGGGTGCTCAGGCCATTTCTGAAGAATGGATGAATGAATTTCAGGTAGACCAGAGAAAAGGGCACTGGGAGACTCTGTATTCAAGCCCTGGGCCGCGGGCCTGAGGGTGCTGAGGGTGATCTCCCAGAGGCTGGATGCCAGATGAAAACACTGGACAGCCCAGTTCAATTTGAATGTCAGATAAACAACAAATGAAAATTTCTTTTAGTATAAGTATGTCCCAAATATTGCATGGAACCCAATAAAACTAAAAATCTGTTTGCTGTTTATCTGAAATTTGAATGTAACTGATTCCTGTATTTTTATTTTTATTTATTTATTTTTAAAGATTTTATTTATTTATTTGACAGAGATTACAGGTAGGCAGAGAGGCAGACAGAGAGGGAGGGGGAAGCAGGCTTCCCGCTGAGCAGAGAGCCCGATGCGGGGCTCGATCCCAGGACCCTGAGATCATGATCTGAGCTGAAGACCAGCAACCCTCCTGACCCTCTAGCCAAGGGCCTAAGGAGCCCATCTGGGCAAGGCAGAGCAGCTGGGACAGGCAGAGAGGCTGGTCGAAATCCAGTTTGCAGCCAGAGAGAGAATAGTGATGCAAACTTCACATTTTTACCTGGAATTTCCATTCGCATCATGGGAATATGAGGGGTTGAAAACAAGGAGAATCTTACCAGTTCTCAAGGCTCTGGTCAAATATCCCCAGTCCCCAGTCTTCCCTGGGGCACAAGGGGTGTGTACAAGGGGTCCTCCCTCCATTGTCTTCAAACTGCAGGACAGAGCAGCAGACCCTTAAGGGCTAAAGTTGGATCTCCTTCTGTGTTTCCCCCAAGGCACTTAGAAGGTGTCAAAATCTGTGTGAAATGGATTAAAGAAAGTTGTGACCCAGTGGTGCCTACCCATGCCACTTGCCTGCTATTTCGTCACTGGTAAAACGGGAATAAAAACCATGCCTACCTTGTAAGGTAGTTAATTGATGTAAAGTCCCTAGAATGAAGCCTGTCAACAAAGCCAGTGCTAGAGAAATGGTAGCTCTTACCTTCATGGTCACTGCTGGAACACTGCCTATTGAAAGCTTACCACCACTGACTTTTCTCCTGGAATGGTACCATATTCCAGTTCTTTTCCACACCTGACAGCACCTGTAACAACCACAAAACATTTTGGAGAGCTTTCCTTCACTTCCTGAGCAAAGGCTCAGGCTGGTCCCATGAACGTGGTGTGATGTTGTTCCCTCGGGGAAACAATCTTTTGGCCCCATCTCCCTGTGACCACAACTGTGCATCTATGTTCCTAGCAATATTAGACCCCATTTATAATGATTTATGGTAATTAGACTGGACAAGAGTTTGATGGCTATTAGGCCTCTCTATTTGGCTGAAAACCCTTTGAAGCGTGATGCCGCCGGAGACAATCAGTGCCAGCACCATTACGCAACATCCTTGTATTTGGAACCAATTTAGAGTGTCATTTCTGATATCACAGATTATCCATCTTCAGATTCCAAGTCCTTGGTATCTGTGTTCTCCGGCTCTGCTATCAGGAGGACAGAGAAAGGCAGCCAGTCAGCCAGGCAGACATCAGCCCCCAGGAATCGAGTCCCCACAGTCACCTAATGCTCTCCCCCAGCATCATATCACCTGTCGTTTGCAGCAAGATACCAGGACAGATGCAAATGCCACCTAAAGTCCTGTCTCGATGTCCCCTCTGCCTCCTTTCACTTCCCAAGTGAACAGGACGGCAGGATTGCTATTGGGCCAATACCACTTCTGGCTATTTGGGACTGGTGTTCATGTCGGACCTGATGCTCAAGATTTGAGTATCATCCCAATACAGGCATGAAATGATGATAAACGATAATAAATAAGAGTCTCTTGGGCTGTGTTTATGCCAAAATAGCTAGATTAAAAAGTAAAAAATTAATGAACAGGCTAGATGTTTAATTTTCCACAATAACAAATTGAATATGTTCATCTGCATTTTTGCCACTTTCCATCTAAATGTTCTAACAGATGCACACTCTGGTTCTTTTTCAAATCACTTCTGCTGGCCCTCACTAAACCCTGGGAGGTGGTTTCACATATGCACAGTCTTTGAAGAACAAGAAAAGTAGAAAGACTCTGACCAAGAAGACCAGAGGAGCATGCAAGATTGAGGCCTCAGCCTCTTCTCCAACTCACCCCCTACCCACCAGGGGGGCTTCTGGGTACCTCACCACCCCGTCCACCGGGGCCCCTGGGGAGATTTCTCTCCCTAGAAGGGAGAACACTGGATGCCATGTGATTTGACCTTTGTTTTAATGAGAAAGAATAATAAGGAAGCAATTACTGGGCCCCGGAGCCCAGGGCTGCCTGGGCCTGGCAGGTCCAACTCATTTAT
The DNA here is from genome assembly GCA_028646535.1 of Procyon lotor. Lineage (NCBI taxonomy): Eukaryota > Metazoa > Chordata > Mammalia > Carnivora > Procyonidae > Procyon > Procyon lotor. The sequence continues at coordinate 29,865,608 of CM053620.1, forward strand.
CCTCTTTATTTAGAAACTCAGATTGACTTTAATGGTGAGAAATAAAGTGGCTTCCAGGAGCCTCTCTTGACACAAATGGAGCCTGGGCACCCTTTCTTTAAATAGACACTGAAATATGGAAGAATACCTATGTCATTGGGACGCCCACGCACTAAGTTTTGAGTATGTTAACTGCTCCTGGTAATTAGATTCGGTGAAACTCCAGCCATTGCAATGTCACCATCTGGGGAGAAAAATTGTTTTAATATCCACTGGTAAACTTAGGGTTTTATTTGCACAGAGAAAACCCAGGAAACAGAAACTGGAGATAAGAATGGAGAACGACTTCAGGGTTTGTACAGGTGATTTTAGAACTTCCTTCTCCCCCTCAGGCGGCCCCTGGCCTGGCTTGGGGAGTGTGCACAGGGGAGTAGCAAGAGGTCAGCCTGACATTGATAGTTTTCTATCAATTCTGCTGCTTCTACCATGGCTCGAACAAGAAGCCACTTACAGGAGCCAGGAGAGGGTGGTGGCCCCAGCTGCCCCTTGGAGAGGTGGCACAGGAACAGGAACTGAGGGAGCGGATTTTGGTTTTGTTAACTAAGTGCCCCCAGTGCTGGCCTGTGGCCTGACCTCAGCCTGTGGACTGCAGACACCCGGGATCTCCATAACCCCTTGCATACCCTCCTCAGGCACTTTTGTCCACGCCCAGAGCCAGTAGTGCCCCTGAGCCTAACAGCCAAAACTCCAACTGCCTTCTTAACAGCTTCACGTGAATGAGGCAAGTTCACCACATTCAAACCAAATCCAGTTGTTTCCCTGACCTGCCCCCATCTGCTCCCCTTCTGGTGCTCACTGTCTCCGTGAAGGACCCTCTGACCTTCCAACACATAAGCTGGAAACCTAGAAATCATTTCCTGTCTCTTTGGACACACCCCCTCCACCTCAGCCCTGACAGCAGATTCTGTTGGTGTCCAACTGGTGTCCCTCAGGACTGACCACCTCTGGTCAGTGACCATGACACTCATCTTCTAACTGCCAGGATCTACAGGAAGAAGCCAGGGAAAGCCATCTTTCCTACGCAAAGCAGGCTAGAAGTGCCAGGAAGTTAGACCTCTCCAGCAGCAGCCTTCAAGCAACGACTGATGGCTCCCTCATGTCTCTGAGGTGTATGTTTTATATCATTTCACCAGTTTCCTGCAGGATTAACCCCAAAGGCAAGATGCATTTCATGGGCATGCAAAGTGTATGTTTGCCTAGAGCGCTGGTGCTAAAAGGCCCTGTGCTTGGCTGAATACCCCGCTGCCATTGTTTATAAATTGTTAATTTATGAGCAACAGGCTTTACATTTTCATGTTGCACTGGGTCCTGCAATCCTTATCTCTCTTCCCCACTTCTCTGTCAGTATTCCCTGACCCCCAAATACTCTACTTGAACTCAAATCCTTGTATCAGAGTTTGCTTCTGGGGGAAGCCCATCCATGAGCCCCTCATTCCCATTTCTTCTGAGTCCGTCTGCTGCCCTGTGTTTACCTTGACATAACATTCCCTGTGGCACGGACCACCGCAGTGGCCTCCCAACCGTTATCTCCATGTACACTCTGCTCCCTCCGATTCCTTCTCCACAGTAGCCAGAGGTAGGTGGGTAGGTTAGTTGGTTGGTTGTTTTGATTTGAACATAAAGTTAGCTAATCATGTCACTTTCCTGCTTGAAACATAGAAATGGCTAGTTGTTGAAGCTGCGTGATTCACTAGGGGCCTGCTATTTTTTTCTGCTTCTGTATATATATTTTTAATTTCCATAATAAAAGTTAAATTTAAAAAAAAATCTCAATTGCTTCCCACTGCTTTTATAACAGACAAAATCACCATAATCCACGAGGCCCTGCATAATCTGGTGACTCTTGTTTTCTTGTTATCTACATATCAGCTCTTTTGACCTTTCTTTCCCTCAGATGCACTATGCTTCATTTTGTCCCAAGGCTGTTGTATATGCTGTGCCCTCTGCTAGGAATGCCCTTTCTTGGGGCGCCTGGGTGGCTCAGTCGTTAAGCGTCTGCCTTCGGCCCAGGTCAGATCCCGGGGTCCTGGGATCGAGCCCCGCATCGGGCTCTCTGCTCGGCAGGAAGCCTGCTTCTCCCGCTACCATTCCCTCTGCTTGTGTTCCCTCTCTCGCTGTGTTTCTCTCTGTCAAATAAATAAAATCTTTAAAAAAAAAAAAAAA
>CM053620.1:29868309-29917640 GCA_028646535.1 Procyon lotor
AAAAAAAAAAAAAAAGAAGGCAGACGCTTAACCCATTGAGACACCCAGGTGCCCCTGGAAGGAGTTTTAATTTCTCACTCTCTTTCCTGGATTAAAAATAATTCTTCTGTTATCTGTATTGATCTAATATACGTTAGTGAAGCTTGCTTATAGAGTCTCATGGTTTGTTTTTATAACAAAAGGAGTGTAAACCAGAAAGTCTAAAATAGAAGTTGCCATCTGGTGACCCATCGGCCAAATATCCACACAAATTTGTTTTGGTAGGTCTCATATAACTTAAAAATTTTCTTCACATAAAATCTAGACTTCCATATTTTTCTACAAGACCAGTTCTGGCAACATGGGACTCATATTTCCATCTGGCTACAATTAGCTGGACCTGAAAAGGGGCTTCCTCATCTAGTTGATGTGCAGGTCCTCCAGAATGACACAATCCCAATGGTAAGAAACTCCGTTTACCCATTCATGTTTCTCTATAGTTAATTGAATTTCCAGGTCCTGATCTAGAATATCAATTATTCTCTTGGTCTAAATGATTTTCTTTGAAGTGTCAAAAAGAGAAAGAGAAAATAAAATAACTGTAAAGCAAACTGAATCTTGTGCAAACCTTCTATAAAACCAGCTTAAAGTCATCACTCTACACATGTTTAGAATAAGTAATAAAGAAATTAACACCATTTTATTAAAAGTGTGGTACCTTCAGAATAATACTCTTGAAGCTGCTAGCCAAAATCTGGGGTTCTTGGTACTCATGGCAAGAAGTAAAGCCACTTCCTAACAGGCACCCACCTTTGCAGTTGTCATGGGATGCTATGCGGTCCTAGTGACATCAGATTACCTGCTTAGACTCCCTAAATTGGAAGGGTAATTGTGACTGGAGAGTATCAGTTCTCAGATGATGTAGTGAGTTCAAAGGCATTAGAGGAGAAAAGACAAGAGTGTCTTTTCTGCGTCTTTCACCACAGTGACAGCACAGTTAGAATGTGACACTTTGCTGCTATGAAGACAGAGCCCACCTGGAGCACAGCAACACCAATACAACAGAGATGCATATTCTCATCCTGACTTCCTAGACTATGTCGGACATTGACTTTTTTTCTTTTTCAGAGGGGGAGGGAAAGAGGGGGGCAGGAGCAGAAGGAGAGAGATCTCACAACCCTGAGATCATGACCTGAACCAGAATCAAGAGTTGGACACTTAACCGACTGAGGCACCCAGGCATCCCTGGATATTGACTTTTTAATGTCTATGCCATGATGAACAAAACTGTACATATTTTCACATTTTTCTGAAAGCTTAATCTATGGCAATACTATACAACAACAAAAAAGGAACTGATTATTTTTGGCCTAATAGGATGTATATCCTGCTTTTCTCTATTTATTATAATACAATTCATTTTGTCTGAAGCATTTCTAAAATTACCTGCTACATCTTAGAGCCCTGAATCAAGATGATTTTTTATATCCCTCTGTCTAAAGTCAAAAGGAGTTGGTAGAGATATATCTGGGAAGTAGATTTGAAGGCAGGAAATCACAAAGGCCAACTGTCCAGAAAGCAAAGAGGATCGGTATGACCTGGGGAGATCTAGGGGACACCACCCATACCACCCCCTACACCACCCCAGCCCCAAATTTTTCATATCCTGGTATCAAAGACTTGATCCAGGACACCTTCTGGGCCTTGCAGCTCAGCCTCTTGCCTGGGCCTTCTCAACTATTCTTCTTAGGTTTTCTGTCCTCAGAAGCAGACAAAGAACAGATTATACTGCCCCCTGGATCAGGCTTACACAGTGCTCTGCTCCTTTTAACCCTCCGAAGTGATACAGAGAAAAGAATGCCAAACTTTAGTAAATCAAGCCCTCTGGAGAATAATTCAGACCAAGTGGAGCATTTCTAATGGATTTTTCTTTACATGCTATAACAGGAGGGGGCTGATGTGCTGTGACCAGCTGGGGTCAGATGTAGGTGGAAAGGAAGGCCAGCTGGGCAGTGACAGAAACCTAAAAGCAATGCTAACAGAGCAATAACACTGCGGCAGACTAATGACTCCTTCTACCTCTTTGCTCTTCACCCCCTACCTATCTCCATCTAACCCAGACCAAAAGATTGAGGGCCGATAGACTGGGTGGGGCATGCCGGAAGAGAGGTACAGGGAAGGTGACAAAGGTTTAGACATGAGTGGAATCTGGATAAAGGGGGCCAAATGCTGTCCAGCAGAAAGTGCAAAAAGAAACCCACTAAATCTCAAGAATCTAAGAGCAGATAGGCTTGTGACCTACTTTGTGGGAAAGTTGCAAAACTGCAGAGAGGAAATGGCCACATAGGAGTCTGGTAGGATGTGGCTGTGGAGAGACAGTTACTTCTCAAAAAATGGCATACAACAGAAACAGAGGCAGAATGGCCCTAATAGTGTGGACCACACTATGCCACCAAATGACCAGGCAGATGGGGGGACAGATAGTTCATGGACACTAGTGGGAAACACACATACATTCCTGGTATGACAAAAGGCCCTAAGAACCTAGACACAACATGAAAAGGAGGAATTGCATATTTCCATAACGTCAGTCAAATAGGGGTCTTGGTAGAAATTGAGTTATAAAAAACAGAAAAGGGGTTTTTTTGTTTTAAGATTTATTTATTTGTTTGAAAGAGAGAGAGAGAGGCTACACAAACAGTAGAAGGGGCGGAGGGAAAGAATCTCAAGCAGACTCCCAGCTGAGCACGAAGCCAGACTTGGGGCTCAATATCACAACCCTGAGATCATGACCTGAGCTGAAACCAAGAGTAGGATGCTTAACTGACTGGGCCACACAGGCACCCTGAAAAAGTTATTTTTCTTGCACATCTCAGTTGTATGCCTAGTACAAAATGTAAATTGATTTGGTTTTTGCCAAAGCCTATAGCACTATGAAACTGAAATCATAAAACATTCCTGGCCACGCATAGCTGTGGTCAAGTTGTCTGAAATGAATGATGCATGGTGTTGTGCTGCTTATTGGGAATGAGTGATTTATTTATTTGTTTTATTTGATGATCTAAAATTTAAACCTCCATGCGGGGGGGGGGGGGGGGGTCACCAGATTTGGAAATGTAAGAAGCAAAAGAGAAGAATGAGTAAGAATACAGAAAAAGCAGTAACTGTTTCACTGATTTTTTTCTAACATGAACTTTGCTTTAGCCAAGCAAGGTAAATTAGTAAACCAATCTGTTTCTGGGTACAATTTTTATTAAAATTTGATGAAAATGGGTAACTGTACTCTATGCCCTTATTTGTATATAAAATGGGGACATATGTGCTTATCTGTACATAGGGAATGTCTGAGACGGGCACAAGAGACTGTTATTAACAGAAATTGCCTCCTGGGTGAGAAGGCTAAGGGTCTGGGGAATTCCTTACTCGTGAATGTATTATTTTAATTTTTTTAAAGATTATATTTATTTTACAGAGAGAGTGCATGAGTGGGGAGAGGGGCCGAAGGAGAGAGGGAATCTCAAGGAGACTCCATGCTGAACACAGAGCCTAATGTGGGACTTGATCTCATGACCCTGAGATCATGACCCAAGTCGAAATCAAGAGTCGGATGCTCAACTGATTGAGCCACCTAAGTGCCCCAACTGTATTACTTTACTTTTAAAAGCAATATTAGCAATTAGCCAAAGCCATTAGTAAGTCACAGCCAAAGCCATTAGTAAGTCACAGCTATTTATTAGAGAACAGGTAAAAGAAGATAGTGAGCAAGGAGAGCAGGACAGAGCAGGACACTAGAATTGCGGGCATGCAGCTTCCATAGCTTTATAGTTCCTGGTCCCAGGTTTCTCATGGTGGTTTCTGGTCTGGGATCCCAGGGGTCAAACCTTATAAGTCCTTATAATAAAACTTTATTTGAGAGAGCTCAAGGGGATCTTTGCCACCCGAAGAGTTCCTAACCAAAATCACCAATCCCTTGGGAAGAAAGGCTGATTTGAAAACAAAATATCTAGATCACATACTCCCAGCTCATCTACTTTCCGTTAGCAATGGGAGTCTAACTCACATTTTTTACCCCGTGTTTTTCACCCTTTATGGCTAGGCAACAGAGTTGCCTCTTGTCTGCCATATTTTGGTCATGGTTCTAACAGATGGACTGAATTATGTCATAGGTTAATAGGCTCTATTCTCTCTTTATAGCTATTAATATGATGATGTATTTTATTTACTAATGTATTTCCATTGAAAATGGACTTTGTGATCTTGGTGACCCATTTAAACCTTTCTACAGTTAAAAGAAAATAGAATGCATATGGTAACTAAATGGGAATGACCTGCTGAAATAGCAAATATTTTCTTTCAGTGAGACTGTCAGAAGAAGCTGCTATCTTGAAGGAAAAAATAAAAACTAATCAACCAAGGTCAGTAATACATTCCAGCATTCAGGGCCTTTGCATCCGCTGTTCCCTTTACCTTGAAGATTCTTCCCTAAAATAGTAGCAACGGTGAGTTCCTTCACCTTTCTTCTGGTCTCTGCTCAACTGTCTTCTTTATAGTGAGGTCTTCCCTAGTTACCCTATTTAAGACAGCTTCTCCTGCTCCTAGTCCCATGGCTTCCCAGCCCTCTTTAGCCCCACTCTCTATTTTTTCCTTAGCTTTTAATTTATTTATCTGAGAGAGAGCACGCACAAGCATGGTGGAGAGGCAGAGGGAGAGGGAGAAGCAGACTCCCCACTGAACTGGGAACCCAATGTGGGGCTCAATTCCAGGACCCTGGGATCATGACCTGAGCCAAAAGCAGAAGCTTAACCGACTAAGCCACCCAGGCACCGCTTTTCCTTAGCCTTTGACACTATTAGATATTGTTTTTTGTATTTTCCTCCAAGTCCTAACTGAAATACAAGCTCTGAGAGCAAGGAATTTGCTATTTCACTTATTATCATCTATGCTATATCACTTATTATCATGTGCTTTCACTCATGAAAGCACAAAATGTATCTCTAGTCTCCAGCAGTGCCCTACACAGACTAAGTGCTCAACAAAAATTTGTGGAAAGACTGAATGAAATCACAATGACTGGATATTGAAAGGACAACACACAAATTGGTTGTACAAAATCGCTAGAAAATCTCCATATATGCTCCCTGCTATGCATGAGATAAACCCTTGTGCTACATAGATGATACTTACAAAGGCGAATCAAGTGTGTACATTAAGAGAGATAATATGCTTGGCAGGTGTAGATTTTATCCTTTTTTTTTTTTTTTTAAGATTTTATTTATTTATTTGACAGAGAGAAAGAGATCACAAGTAGGCAGAGAGGCAGGCAGAGGGAGAGGGGGAAGCAGGCTCCCTGCTGAGCAGAGAGCCCGATGTGGGGCTCGATCCCAGGACCCTGAGATTATGACCTGAGCTGAAGGCAGAGGCTTTAACCAACTGAGCCACCCAGGTGCCCCAGATTTTATCCTTATATACACCATGTCTACAGGTCTCACTGAGATGTTAATGCCCCAAGAACTCTGGCCTTAGACCAAAGTTAATCTTCTACATGCTGAGTGATTGGGGGCACATGTCTTATTTAGCTTTTTGGTTGATATTCTTTATAGCATGGCTAATGTTCTAAAGATTAATATAAAATTTTATAAATATGTCTTCTAGTCCTAATATATATTTAAGACATAAAAATATGTCTTAAATACTCCACATATTTCCTGAGGTGACAAATAGTTCAAAAGATTTAGGAATATTTAGGGAGAAAAATGTCTGCTAGGCAGGGTTCAGTACTTTCCATAGGAGAATCTGAATAATAATTGCTGGAGATGGACAGTGAGGGAAAGGTTTCCATTGCCTTTTGATTATCAGCTATTGTAGGAGAGGTAGAAAATGAAAGAGGTCCAGAAAAATTTTATTTTCCTTCAAAATTGTTATCTCTGATAACAAGTCACCAAGTTGGATTTGACAAGTAGGTTAGAAGCCACTTTGTCAGCTGGTTTTAAGAGTTAGGCACTAAATAACACGAGTGGATGGAAATGGAAAAGTGGAGTTGAGGGTGAAATGAGAGAGGTTGTTTCTGATGGGAGCAACTGGAAGGATGAGGGCATTATAGTTATAAAGGTGGAAGTGCTGGGGCAATGGGGAGGTGGAGGTCTGAGTGTGTTCAGGGTCATTTTTGTGCTTTATAAACTTCTTAGAACATGAAAGCTCTTAGTCAAGAGAAATCAAACTTATTACAAAGTAAATCCTCAAATGCACAACTTATAACTGATAGGAACATATTAATAATAAAAGGTCAATAGGAATCTAAAGAAATCTTTATTGGATTATAACATACGCAGAAAAAGCCCAAGAGAGATGCTTCTGAGCAGAACCCCAGTCTCATTTGTAATGTGTATATTTCTTTAACACAAAAACCTTTGTGTTTATATTATAAACAAAAGAGTTAAAAATAAACTCTTATGGGGGCACCTGGGTGGCTCAGTCGGTTAAACGTCCAACTCTTGATTTCAGCTCAGGTCATCTCAGGGTCGAGAGACCACCCCTCTCCTCCCGTTCTTATGTGTGTGCTTGTACGCAATCTCTCAAAACAAAGCAAAACAAAACAAAAACTCTTATGGAAAAGGCTTGGGAACACAATACATTCGGAAAAGCACATTCACTCTGTAACATACATTCAGTGTCTAGGCCAGGTATTTTGTTAGGAAACAGAAAGACAAAAGCCACAAACTCTACTCATTAAGAGCCTAAGGCCTACTGGTTAGACATTCAAGTTGCACATAATTCAGTGTGGTAAATGCTAGCATGCACAAACTCTAAAGTAAAGAAATTGATTGGAGCATGCATTACCTTTCTTCAGGGGGTTTTATATTTTTGCGTTATACACATGTGAACAGTATTTCAGTGCAAACTCAGTCTCCCCTGAACTCTTTTTCAGTGAGGCCTTTTAACTTCTGTATCATCTCTGCTTTGTCCAATTTAAACAAGAATTTTGATAAATCAGTTAATCAGAATCCCCCATCCTCCACATCTGATCACCTTCAATATGTAATCAGGTTCCTCATCCTCTACTATTCCCCAGATGATGTCTGATCATTCTGGTCTGTCTTCAGCAAGAATCCTGTTAGGTCAGTTAAGCCAGAATCTTCCCTCACCTCAGATGTGTCCTCTTAGTAATTTTCATTCCACTAAACCCACCCTGCTCCTTAACTATAAACTCCTACTTATCCATGCTCTATTCAGAGTTGAGCCCAATCTCTCTCATACACTGTAAAATTCTATCCCGGGGTCCCTATACCTATCACATGATAGTCCCCCACCCCCACCTTGATTAAAGTCTTCCTTACCATGCTTTGGCAAGTTAGAGAGATATAGTTCTTGCTCCCATGAAACTTACAGAAAAATGAGAAAGAATCTTTAAATTTCTTCCAGACTCAGAACAATGAAGGATAGTTGGAAGAAAGGCAGACAGGGACAATAGGCCCTGCCTTAAGAGGAAACCACCCTTTAAAAAGGGAGTCCAAGGGCACCTGGGTGGCTCAGTGGGTTAAAGCCTGTGCCTTCGGCTCAGGTCACGATCTCAGGGTCCTGGGATCCAGCCCCTCATCGGACTCTGCTCAGCAGGGAGCCTGCTTCCCCCTCTCTCTCTGCCTGCCTCTCGGCCTACTTGTGATCTCTCTCTCTCTGTCAAATAAATAAATAAAATCTTTAAAAAAAAAGGGGAGGGGGAGGAGTCCTCCACCCTTCCCCACCTGATAGATGACAAAAACCTGATTAGACGACAGGCTCTTACAGGGTTAATGGGATTAAAACAGCCACCAAAAAGTGCATAAAAACCTCTAGACTTAGAAACTGGTGTCAGCCCTCTCAGGTTCCCTCCCTCTTGGGGAGCTTTGTACTATTGCTCAATAAACTTGGCTTTGCTGTCCACCACTCTGTCTTGTCTACCTCTTCATTCTTCGAAGTGGCATGACCAAGAACCACAGGCACTAAAGGAAAAGAAATCTTTTACAAGAACACTTATTGCACAACATAAGAACCCTATCTTTGGTCTGCACACATCTACAGACAGCATTTCCCTTATCCTTATAGAGCATTCTGGAACCTAACAATTATTATCCCCCATCTCCAAAGAGCAATGGAATCCTTCATATCATGGTAAAGCACATTCACTTCTTAATGTCCACCCAATTCAAGAATCCAACTTGTGGAAAACAGGCAGTGTGGGAGCTTCATGGGGCATGATCTTTGAGAAAAGAGGCCAGAGTGAGTATTCAATAAATGTTAGTTATTGTTACTGATGACCACCTCAGCAAAGGAGAGCAGCCATAACTTGTAGGGATTCCCAGAGCAACTTTTAGGGGAATTGTCACAACTAACATTTAGAACTTCATTAATCCTGCTAATAAAAGCAAAAAAAGAACTCTTAAATTTTTTGCAGGAGTTAGGTTGTGGCACTTCACTCCAGGCCACCATTGAAATGATGGCTTTCTAGATAAAATGGGTTATTCATTCAAGGCCATTCTTTGTCTGCTAGCCCATTAATATGGCAGGTAAGAAGCATTTAAATGGCTTATCTTTGGTTTGCTAAAATAAGATTTCAGAACACATTTTTCTTTCTAAGAAGACACAGTATTTTAGTTTTTTTTTTTTTTTTTAAGAGGAAAAGAGGGCTTCCATTGCCAAGACCAAATGCCTCTGGACTTCTATTTTGCTAGTTTGACCTGAGCAGCTTGTTTCTTCAGTAGGGAAAATCGAATAGCCAAGTCCACAGCTAAACCACAGCTCAAGTAGTCTCCATTACGTTGACCTAGAAACTGTAATTCAAAGCAAGTGTTCTTTCAATTTCAAGGTATCCTTCCCTGAATCATAGGAGAAAGCTAATGACTTCGAGCTCAAACGGCAAATGCTGATGCTGATGGCTTTATATAGTCCCCTAGGAACTCTTTAATTCCATGATATTTGAAATTAATGCCTTCTGTCCTAAAGAAAATTTGAAAATTTCTTTTGATCAAAGCAACTTCCTTTAAAAATTAAACTACCAAAAATAAATTCAAAACTTGATTCAGCCTTATAGAAGGCCCCTGAAGAACTGGATCTTATTTTCTAAAGGATGGGAAATAAAGAATAACTTCTAAGGCACTTTCACCTCCAGCACATATACATATCTTAATTACCAGATAAAAAAGTCAAGTATCTATTAATAAAGAATTAAATGGGGGTGCCTGGGTGGCTCAGTGGGTTAAAGCCTCTGCCTTTGGCTCAGGTTGTGATCTCAGCGTCCTGGGATCCAGCCCCACATTGGGCTTTCTGCTCAGCAGGGAGCCTGCTTCCTCCTCTCTCTCTGCCTGCCTCTTTGCCTACTTGTGATCTCTGTCAAATAAATAAATAAAATCTTAAAAAAAAAAGAATTAAATGAATCATGGTACAGCCTTCACAATGTATGTTCCTATAAAAAAATGAGAAAAAAATTAAATAAATCTCTATGTACTGATATAGAAAAATTTTCAGGATTCATTAGGTGATCAAAGTCAATGCAGAGCAGTGCATATAGTATTCTACTTTTCATATTAACAAAAAGTTAAGATAGAATATAAATTTGTATTTGTCTGACTTGTATCAAGACAAAATGGAAGGTTAAGTTAAGAATTATAGGTAATGCAGGGTGAGGGAAATGGGATAGGAAGGACAGGAGTGGAAGCAAGATTTCTCTTCGTATAATTTTTATATAGTTTAGACTTTGGAATTACATAAATGTATTAATAAGAAAATTTTTAAATCTTAATTTCCTTGTCAGCAAGACATCTATATTTATGGATTCATATATCGAAGAAACATTCAAATTGAGATAGATAAAACTGAAAAAATAGTTGATTCTGAAACTCATTTAATGAAATTTTTCTATGGTAGATTAAATCAAGTTCTTTTTTTCCTTTTTCATTTGAGAAACTGGTTAATCCTTCAGATCCAGAAATTCAGAAAGAATTAGGACTCTTGATTAGGCTAGAATTGGAAAAATATCTGATATCTTTTAATGTAATTAAAGTTCTATAATAAATCATCCTAGGGTTTATGAAGTGTATCACAGCAGATCTGAAATTGTTTCAAAGCAATACTGGCTGGTACTATAAGTTTAAATTCCTGTGGATTGGATCCAAAATTACCATAAAATTGAAATTCTTCCTCTGTAATTCACTGTCCATCAAAATTCCTGTAAGCCCACCCCCTTCTCTGAACTTACTTTTGCCTTCCTGTTCAATTAAAAAACTACAGGCCATGCAAACTGTGGCTATTTTTCCTCCTTACTCCTGTGCTTCTTTATGCCCTAGTCCTTAGACTTTGAATGCCACCAGAGGATAACTGCTGCAAAAGTATCCCAGCTCTGACCTCTTCCCTGAGTTCCAAGTGATTCAGTCTGATTCTTTAGCCTACATCTCTAGTTAAATATTAGAATTTCAAATTTAACTCTCCCAAAATAGAATACTTGATTCACATAACCACCAAATCTGCTTCTCCCCTTAGTCTTTTTCATCTCTATAAATGACTCTACCACCAGCTTAGCCTCAAGTCAAAAATCTAGAGGTCGTCTTGTTTCTTTTGTTTTCAGTACCCACATCAAAACCATCAGCAAGTCATATAGGGCCAGGATCCATAATCCATTGATAGTACCACATTCCCACTCAAATCTCACTGTCAAAATTTATCATCTCTCCCCGGCAAAATCTCAAAGTCCTTGTTCCTTTCTCAATAATCTGTCTCCACTTTGCTAAATCCAATTCTGGTGTGGTTGAAAGATTGTTGGAGTCAGAGTATTAGAAGGAATGGAAAGATAATCAGTGAATGGGATTAGGACAGTTTAGCAGTGACAAAGTTATAAAACTATGGGAGTGAGTAGTTCCAAGGGAGTGGAGGACAAGATCATTGGATGTGAGTTCAAATAACTGAGAGGGCAGGGTGTTGGAAGGATTACTTACAGGTATATTTCAAGTCTACAATTAAGACAGTAGTGGAGTTGTAGAGAGTGAGGCAAGAGCTAAAATTTTTGAGGTAAGGGGGAGTGACTCTAGAGGTCAATAAATTAACAATGCAATATGTGGTAGTAGGGGATATGGTCTAATGACTAGACAGTAAAAGCTTTATCTTTTTAAGAATTCAGAAGGGAGAAGTATCTGGAAACAGCTATGAGGATCATCCATCTTACCTCCAGGATTTATATATATATGTAAAAATATATATAAAAATCCATTATTCCTCCCCATTTTTACTGTTACCATCCTAGCCTACGTTGTCTATCTTTCTCTCTCTCTCTCTCTCCTGGGTCCCTGCAATGAAGCTTCCTAATTTGTTTCCAACCAATTTACCAACATTTTATTTACCAACATTTTATTTTCTGTATCTTTGATATAGTGATTTGTTTTACCTTGATGAAATTCAGTAAGAAAGAAGGTGCCTGATAAGGAAAACTGAATCCAAGGTTGTGACTTTCTTGATCACTAAATTAGAATTGAATGAGCATTCTGTATTCTATTTTTTGCTTTTTTTTAAACTAATGATTTTTTTTTCTGATTAAGCAATGTTGAGATCTCTTAGCACTATGTCTAAGAGAAAGATTTGACACTTAAATGTCACTACAGATTTTGGATATTTTTCCTAATCTGTATTATCAATTGTTTAGTAAAAGTTGTTCTAATGCTTAATGTATGGACATTTTATTAAGCACATTCATAACTTCGGACTATTTTAAGAACTGTACTCCAGAACAAAATTATATGTTCTTCATGTGTGAAACTGACAAAATATTAATATTCTAGAAATGTGTCCTACTGGAGCAACTAAAAGTACACACAAAAATTAGACTATAAGGCTATTCATAGAAACACTGTTTACAGTGTTTAAAAAAAGTGTAAACAAACTAAGTTGGGCTCTCTACTTAGCAGGGAGTCTGCTTCCTCCTCTCTCTCTGCCTGCCTCTGCCTACTTGTGATCTGTCAACTAAATAAAATCTTTTTAAAAAAAATGCTCCTTGCATGTCTAACAAGCATCTCTAATTTAATGTGAACTTTTCTTTTTACCGCACTTCCATTCCATCCAACATTTAATTCTATCATCTCCAACTTCAAAATATTTCTAGAATCCAACCAATCCTCATCAACCCCACCTCTTCTCCCAAGTCATCTTTCAGCGTAGTTTTACTGCAATAGCTTTTCAACACAACTATCAGAGTGATACATTTAAAATGCAACTTAGTTTAAGTCTTTCCTCTGCTCACAATCTTTTTTTTTTTCTGCTCACAATCTTTTAATGGCTCTTCATTACATAATAAAAGCCAGTCTTTATAATGGACCTGATTGGGTCTCCCACAACTTCTGTAATTTCATTACCTTCCCTTCCATTGTCTCTGTAACTTGCTGTGCCCAGCCATATTGGTCTTCCTCCTCTAATAAGCCAGGCAAGTTCTGCCTTAGGGCCTTTGCTGGCCCACTGCCTGAAAAGTTTTCTCAAATATCCTCCCTTCTTTTGGATTAAAATTCAAATGTCATCTTATTAAGTCTTCCCCAAATACCCTAAATAAAAATAGTATCTAACCCAATATTCTTTTTTTTTTTAAGATTTTTATTTATTTATTTGACAGAGAGGAGAGAGATCACAAGTAGGCAGAGAGGCGGGCAGAGAGAGAGAGGGGGAAGCAGGCTCCCCGCGGAGCAGAGAGCAAGACCCAGGGCTCAATCCCAGGACCCTGAGATCATGATCCAAGCCGAAGGCAGAGGCTTTAACCCACTGAACCACCCAGGCGCCCCATAACCCAATATTCTTTATATTTTATCCCTTTTCCTTTTCTCCAGAGTATATTACTATCTGATATACTATATACTTGTTTATTGTCTATCTTCCCCACTAGATATAAGAAGTTCTGTGAGAGCAGGGATTTTGTTTTATGACTATATCCCTAACCCTGAATAGTGTCTGATACACACTGGGTCTGTAATACATACCTAATGGTGAACGGTGGGAAAGAGGGAGAAGGAGAGAAGAATCTTAAGCAGGCACCACACCCAGTGGGGAGTGGGGCTTGATCTCCCAACCCTGAGATCATGACCTGAGCCAAAATCAAGAGTTGGACACTTAATTGATTGAGCCACCCAGGTGCCCCTAAATGTCCATTTTTAATTTACAAGCAAATTAGACCTTTGCAGTGTGCTAATTGACATAAAAAGTCTGACATGACAGGGTTTGACAGGTTAGCAGTGGGGCTATTCACCATATACAATTATATACACATATGTTATATATATATATATATGTTTGTATGTGAGCATATGTATATGTGTATACACCATATACAACCAGTTGCCCCATTAGTGAACAATCTAGTTTAGGAACTACAAGGAATTTAGTGATCTAAACCTCACAATTCTTTCTTCCTAGAGTACTGTCATCAATCCTGTAGTCCTAACATCTTCATGACAAGAACCATGAGCACCTTCTTTCATATCCCCTGAAAAATATTTTAATTGGCATCACTTACCCTATACATTCAACACTACTTAGATAAAAGGCTGAAAGGGGCACCTGGGTGGCTCAATCAGTTAAGCATCCAAGTCTTGGTTCAGCTCAGGTCATGACCTCAGGATCCTGAGATCTAGCCCTGCCACAGCCTTCCTGATCAGCACGTGCTTGAAATTCTTTCCCTCTCCCTTCCCTTCTGCTCCCTGCCCAAACACATGTGCACATGCACATGCCTCCTCTCTCTCAAATAAATAAATTTCGCTCTCAAAAAAAAGGCTAAGGGGCACCTGGGTGGCTCAGTCGTTAAGCGTCTCCCTTTGGCCCAGGTCGGATCCCAGGGTCCTGGGATCGAGCCCCGCATCGAGCTCTCTGCGCGGCAGGGAGCCTGCTTCTCCCGCTACCATTCCCTCTGCTTGTGTTCCCTCTCTCGCTGTGTTTCTATCAAATAAATAAAATCTTTAAAAAAAAAAAAAAAGGCTAAAACTGAGGCACCTGGGTCGCTCAGTGGGTTAAATCTCTGCCTTGGGCTCAGGTCATGATCTCAGGGTCCTGGGATTGAGCCCTGAGTTGGGCTCTCTGCTGGGCGGGAAGCCTGCTTCCCCCTCTCCCTCTGCCTGCCTATCTGCCTACTTGTGATCTCTCTCTCTCTCTCTGTCAAATAGATAAATAAAATCTTTAAAAAAAAAAAAAAAAAGGCTAAAACCAAAACTGAACTGATTAAATCATACATACAAGGGCTGTCTATAAAGTAATGGATTGATTACATGGTTTGTATTGTGTTAGTTGTGAACAGCATAAAGGGTCCTAAAACTATCACAGTTCATATACTTCCTTCCTAGTCCTTATCCACCTCCTCCCCACCTCAACCCCTCACAATTACATAAGTATACCAAATTTTTAAGAATTTTTAAAAGGAACTGAACAACAATATAAGCCTGGCAGAAATCTGAAATCACTCCAGCCTCAAACTTTAAACCATTTGCCTAGAGAGAACAGCCCTCAGATGACTGTGACTCAGCATTTTATGGTGCCTGAGATATGAAATGAGATAAAGGTCTTGTTCACTTCATGGCATTAGCTAAATATGGAGCTAAAATGAAAGAGCTACCTTAAAAACACAAACTTGGTGGCTGAAATGTTAGTGCTCACATGTGATGACTGGGAGGAGAGTATATGTCAGTTGAAACACACAGAACTGTTCTGAAATAACTTGTTGACTTATAAAATTAGCAAATAACAATACTGATCACAATTAACATTCAGAAATGGTGTAAATATTATAAATAAATGAAAACAAAATTAAAATGTGAACTATGTTGCTAGTTTAGAGACAGGTAAAAAATAACTTAGAGCTAAGAATACCCAGCTATTCTTCACTAAAGTATCTAAAATTGAACCAAGTGTGGACTTTTTTCCTCTTGTAAAAAACAAAAGAAAGGAAAAAAAAGTTGAGTAAAACTGAAACAAACAGAAAAGTCCAGATCTTTTTGACTCTTTATGAGCAGAAAGAAAGATAAAATAAGGTAAACTACATAAAGGTTGCAATAAAGACAGTTTTCACTTCACATTCTCATGTGGAGCGGGAACTCATGAATGAAGAAGAAAGTATGGTAACTGGCAAGCAGGGAGATCTAGAGAGGTGAGATCATGAAAAAGGACTGAGGGGCATTCCACACAAGCAATGAAGGAAGCTGGGGAATCCCGCTCAGGAAACTGGTATTTAAATGAATAAAAACAATGAATAGACATATGGATACAGCCTATCGGCAAATGGGCAAAAACCAATTGGTAATATTTGGCTTTAGGTCCTGTTCAGGTATGTTATTAACTCTTTTAATTCTCAAAACAAGCCAATGACATAAATACTATTAAACCTAACTTTACATGTGAGGAAATAGCCTCAGAAAAATTAAGTAACTTGCTCAAGGTCACACTGTTAATAAATGGCAGATCCAGGCTACCAACCCACATGATCTAACTCCACCACAACTTTATACTGCTTTTTATGAATGTCTCAAAATGTGAAAAGGAAGTAAGGAAACTGAAATTACTGAAGCCTTTACTGAATTCAAAACCAGACCTTATGGGGTACAGAAGAATGAATTTCCCCTAGGTAATCTACAGCCTATTAATGGAGTTCAGACTCACACCAAAATACTATTCAAATTTCACATCAGCACGACTAGGAGAGGCACAACAAGGGTAGTGGAAACTCAAATGAGAAAAGTGGTGTTCATCAGGCTGTGGAATCAAATAAGACTTCATTGAAAGAAGAGCATTTTGGATAGGATCTGAAGAAAAGGGAAGAGGCAGGTGAAAGGAGTACTATGCCTCCCCATCAATTACTTCCCAAGGTTTTCAGGATAAATTTCAAACTCCTCGGCAGGGTACTCAAGGTCTTCCACAACTATGGCTGGAGGAATGCCAAGGAAGAGAGATTATTCTGAGATGATTATGCTGGAGTCTTCCTACCAGTTCGCATCCCAAAGGATCAAAACATCTTATTTTTGTGTCTCCATAAACCGTTAGGGAGTTGAAGGCAGGCACTATGGCTTCTTCCCTTCTAATTCTCCCCTCCCCCAGTCCAGGTGACTGTACATCACAGCACGTGGTGGGTGCACTGCAAACATTTTCTGAAACGAAGGTAAATCAATGGGCATCAATCACCAAGTAATTGTGTGTCCAGCCAGGCTGACTTACACCCTCTAGAGCTCTGGCGTTGGCTAATTTTAAAGCTATCAAGTTAGAGACTTAAACACGTGATTCAGACGCAACGAGTAGGCCTTAATTTGGACCCGGATGCTACAAACCAATAGTGAAAGGTCATTAAGGCAATTGTGAAAATCCAAATATGTACAAGGAATTAAATGAAAGACTTAATTTCATTAAACGTGATTATGCCTTAAAAAGTCATGTCAGGTATATACACTTAGGAACAAAATGGTTTCCCTTAAAACACTGGAGATGAGGGAAAATGGGCGGGAGGAGATAAATGAAACAAAATCGGTAACATGTAGCTAACTGTTGTAGTCTGCAGTGCAACATACTACTTCTGGTTAATGTCTAAAAATTCCTTAATACAAAACACACATAATAGAGACACAAAGACAGACACACACACACTCGGG
This sequence comes from Procyon lotor, assembly GCA_028646535.1. Taxonomy (NCBI): domain Eukaryota; kingdom Metazoa; phylum Chordata; class Mammalia; order Carnivora; family Procyonidae; genus Procyon; species Procyon lotor. The sequence continues at coordinate 29,884,911 of CM053620.1, forward strand.
TGCTGTTTTTCATCCTAAACCCGGAGGGAACCAGACGCTGAGGGTCCACCTGCGGCATCTCGGATTCGGCAGACGACCTCTGCGGGGCCTCCCGTGCGGGCCAGGCCTGGTTTTCCTGCCCGCCGGACGCGAAGCTGACCGAGGGGGTAGCCTCTTCATCCCCCTCTGCACTCTCCATAAATGCCTTTCGCAGAGAGCTGAAATTCTTGGAAAGCGCGGGTCACAGTTCTTTCGCTGGACCCCGCCGGGTTAACTGGACCCTGAGGAAAAGCCAACCTACCGCCGGGTCCTTCTCCATCACGACCCCCAACGGCCGGGGCCGAGGGCTTGGGGGCGGCCTCCGCGCAGCAACGTCACGGCGCGCCGTGCGCCGGGTCAAAGTTCAGCCCCGCCCCTCTTCCCCTCGCTGTCTTCCTCGGCCTGCGCTGCCGCCGACGCTGCTGTGGGCCTGGCTGCGCTCCGTCCGCTCCGTCGCCTTCTTCCCTAAGCGCTGCCCGGCCGGCCGCCATGGCAAACGTGGCCGACACCAAGCTGTACGACATCCTGGGCGTCCCGCCCGGCGCCAGCGAGAACGAGCTGAAGAAGGTAGTGGGGAACGGGACGGCCGGGCAAGGTGTGAGGGGCGCGGGCCTGCTCGGCTGAGGCGGCCAGGCCGCGCTACGGGGCTGCCCACGAGCCGGCGCCGGACGCGGCGGGCTCAGGCTGGGGGGCGGCAGCGGCAGTGATACCGGCCTCGGCTGACCTTGGGCCGTCGGCCCCGCCCGCCCGCAAATGCAGCAAATAAAACCCACCCCTGCGCAAACACGACGGGAACGCTTCCTTCCTCCCTCCCCCGGTAGACGCCGGAGGCCGGGCGCTCCCGGGAGGCTGCAGCCTGCGCGGCCCTCCCCGCGCGGAGGTCATCACCCTGGAAAAACAGGTTGGACAGAGGCGCACAACGCATCCTGGCCTCGGGGGAGAAGTTGTCCACGCCGCGGTCGTCGGCTTCGGAGCCGAGTCCGGCCTGGGTCTAGGGCCTGGCGGGAGGGTTGAGGCCGCCCCCGCCGGTGCCTCCGGGCAGTTGGGGATGTTTCCTGAGTGCCGCAACCGCAGGAGCACCTCCCTCTTTTCCTCCTTCGCCCACCGACCCGTGGGTCTGTTTGGGTGTATTGTTCTGCGGGCAGGTAACCTAGTTCTGTACCCGCTTCAGGAGTAAGCCGTGGGTCCCAGCCAAACACCTGAGTGTACACTAAAAATAAATATAAGGCCTTACTGCTCTCTGCAGTGCTGCTAATCTTTGATCTCGGGATTTCAGAGCACTTGCGGCCTTGATTGAGCCCTACACAGTCTTCACCGAGTTTAAAGTATCCCGATTTGTAAGCTGAGAAAAAAATGAGACTGCTCCTTAGGTATTGGGACGGGTAGAGTTGAGAGTAAAATGGACTTCCTGTTACCTTACCGGAAATGCTAGTCTGTATTATATAATTCATGTGTCTGTGAATAAAGATTTAAGTGCTGTGTAGCCTAGCCACCTAAATGTATGCAACTTTACAAAGACTGAAGTCACTCCAATTAACTAATACCCTAATTAATTCGCCACATGAAAAAATATGGCTTTTTCCTCATGTTTCAACTAGAGCGAAGGCAGAAGCCATCCTGAGCAGAGGCTCTTACCTTAGCTTAATTTTTAGTTAAATGTTTCTCAGTTTTAACAAACTTAACTATCTTTTCTTTAGCATTCATTGGAGTCTTTTTGGTCTGGTTACTGACCATCAAAGCCATTTGACAGTAGTGAAAATACGGAATTTTCCGATATTTTGTTTTCGATTAGTGAGTACACAGTATTGAGGTGGATAAATTAGTAAACAGTATTGAGATTTTCTCAGCTTATGAATCCAGGTTGTCAATCTCAATGAATAAAAGATGTTTTTGGAAGGTTGTGGTTTTAACACATTGCTTCTCAGAAAATTGATATTTAGTAATCATAAATCTTTAAGTCAGATTTTGTATGCAACCTTTTTAAAAAACTTTCTTTTGTATTGAAGGCATACAGAAAGTTAGCCAAGGAATACCATCCTGATAAGAATCCAAATGCTGGTGACAAAGTAAGTTACTTGAGACTTTTCCCTGTGAGGTTTCAGTTTTAAATTGCCCTGCTTGGAAAAAGGAATGTCGTAAAGAAAAGTCCCATCTGGTTAAAGCCTGTGCCTTCAGCTCAGGTCATGATCTCAGGGTCCTGGGATTGAGCCCCCTCATCGGGCTCTCTGCTCAGCAGGGAGCCTGCTTCCCCCTCTCTCTCTGCCTGCCTCTCTGCCTACTTGTGATCTCTCTGTCAAATAAATAAAATCTTAAAAAAAAAGAAAAGTCCCATCTGTTGCCATAGAGCCAAATTTTTATATGAAGAGTATTTTGGTTTTGTAATGGGGATGCTAACATTCCAGGTAGTAGTAGGTGGGAGATAAGACCAGAATCAAACCAAAGGTAATTTATAGCTTTTGTTAGAATAATTGTGTTCCAGGTTCTTGTAGCCTTTCCCCCACTTCTCTACTTGAAATTCTAATTGTTTTCCTTGCTGCCTTTTTTTTTTTTATAATAGTTCAAAGAAATCAGTTTTGCATATGAAGTACTGTCAAATCCTGAGAAGCGTGAATTATATGACAGATATGGAGAACAAGGTCTTCGGGAAGGTAGCGGTGGAGGTGGTGGCATGGATGATATTTTCTCTCACATTTTTGGTGGGGGATTGTTCGGCTTCATGGGCAATCAGAGTAGAAGTCGAAATGGCAGAAGAAGAGGAGAAGACATGATGCATCCACTTAAGTGAATATCTTTTTCTTTTTAAAAAATATTAAGTACTCATTTTCAAGTAGTTATGTTTAGTAAAGCTAAAGGTATCAAAAATGTTCTATCTTTTGTCAGAAAAAAATCCTCCCATTTCTTTACTGTCCTCATTGGATGACTGAATTTGATAACCTGGGTGTTTGTATTTTGCTACAGATCTTAAAGGGTGGTTGATGTTTCTACTAAGGAGGCAGATGGTTTTGTTATATTGGTCTGAAACCACTTGTTACTATATAATTTAAAATTTCAATTATGAAGATTATTTTCTTTTAAGTATTTAAATCTTCCAAGTTACTTTTTATTTAAAAACTTACAAAGTGAGTGACTCTGACTAGTTTGTTTACATGTTACAGTCACTCATTACTTGATCCTCAGTGTGAACTCTCCTAAATTGGTTTCCATGGAGCTTGCTGGCTTCCAGCCTGATGTTAACCTGCCAACATATGAATGGCGTCTGACCTTGGTCTCAGACTGTGAACCCATGAGCCCTCTACAGTATGAAAATAGCTATTTTACTTTGCAAAGTTTGTGAGGTGTTTCATCCTCTTTTCATGAGCCAATATGGTTTTACTAGCAAATACCAGAGACTTTAACGTGTTTATTTAAAATATTTCATATTACCTAATTTATATATTTGAGTGAATTAGAGGAAGTATAAACTTCTACATTGTTTGAATCTCATTCTTAAATTAATTTGTATTTTAAAAGAATTTATCCTCAGAAATAAATTATCAGTTGGATATTGTTCCAAGTACAGTGTGGTTCTTTTTTTCTTTGATACAGAAGTGATTTAAGAAGTAAATAAGATCAAGAGAGTACTTGCTGTGCCTTAATAAATTCTTAATGTTCACCTTAAAATTTTTTTCAACGTATACAATAGATGCTGTTTTCTTTTAACAGTATTAAAATCTACCTATTGTTACAAGATTTCATTTTGGGTTTTATAATATTCCATTCCATGATTTATTTAAGCATTCACCTTTTCTAGAGGAGGTTGCCAATTTTTTTCTGTAATAAATGACTGCTTTGAGTATCTTTTTTTTTTTTTTTTTTTTTTTTTTTTAAAGTATCTTTATATACAGCTTTGTCTTTTCTTGGCAGAGATTCCCGGGCAGGCATCAGTGTTTTGAGGCTGATAAATACAACTAAATTGCCAGTTTAGCATCATTGGTGGAGAGTGCCAGTGTGGCCAGACCATTACCCACATTTTTCCTTCATTGGCCATGTTTATTGAAGTGCATGTTTTTCTGGCCTCTTAGGTAGTGGTTTTGCATACTACGTGTAATTTAATTTGTAAGGAGGAAAAGATCTACCTATTTGTTTTCTGTAGATGATTGGGTTAAAGATGGTTATGAATATAAAAGATGCAGCCAGTTGCTTTTGTCTGATTAAGCTGTAGCTATCTCATTATTTGGAAGTGTTGGTAATGTTTTGTCTGTAAGTGTTTTATTCTTATACTGCTTAGAACATACAAATTTTAGCATGAGGTAATGATTTTGGGCAAGTTTGAATACCATAAAATAAATAGTATAGGTGCTTTCTTTACTGCCAAAGGAGATTTAAAAACACAATGAGAAGAGTAAAACCACATTAAAAGCATTGCATTCAGATCCTAAATGAATAGTATTTTTGAGACGTGATTGATATACATAGATTCTTTTGAGGTTAGTTTGGAAATGAATGGTCCTGTAATTCAAATATGCTATATATAAAGGGGAACAGGATTTTATCAGATATTTTTAATAGGCTTTTATACTGTCCCTGTTTTTTGATCGTAGGCCCCTTTGGAAATTTGGTAAAAGGTGTTCAAATGTATAATTTTGATTATAAGTCAGTGGCTCCTTAAGACCTCTTAAAAACTTCTAGGCTCTCTGTTGAAAACCTGTTCTTTTCCTCTTTGTCACACTGTTGATAAAGTCACTTTTGTTTTGTTTTTGAGACATAGTCAAGCTAAGTTGCATATAACTCCTATAAGTTGTACTATAACTTTGTCACCTTTCTAAAAATTATTGGAAGGAGCAGAGCCTTTAGTAGAGCATGGACTCTGGAGCCATGCGATCACGTAAGGCAAGTTAACCTCTGCTCAGGTTTGTCTTGTAAAATGAGGATAATAATTGTACCTCATTCAGAGGGTTGTATTAGATGGAGGCTCCTGCATGAGGCCAGAGGAAGGTTGTGATGCTTGAGTTTGTTTAGTTACCATTCTATCAGAAAACACAGCATAGCAAATTGTTGGCCTGATACTGTAGGTTGTGGCTTTGAGCACTGTATATACTGTCCATAATCCCAACATTTTTCTGCTAATTTGAGCCACAAAATAAAACTTCCGTCGGTTGACTTATTGTAAGATGATTTTGAATTCTTTAAAAGGTGGGATTTATTTATAGTGGGATTTGCTGTTTGAGGTGTTGTTTATATCTTGTATTTAGGAGAATTTGGCAAGATTTGATGGGACCTAATTCTTTTCTCTCCAGAGTGTCTTTAGAAGATCTGTATAATGGCAAGACAACCAAACTACAACTTAGCAAGAATGTCCTCTGTAGTGCATGCAGTGGGTGAGTACGTGTTCAGGTTTATGAAATTTCCATCTGTTCTTTCAGTGGCACATTTAGTCTATACCAGGTAAAAATTGTTCATGATTTAAACTACCCACCACAGAACATTTTCTGATACATTTGAAAGTTTAAATACTGGTCATTGGAGGTTGAAGGTGAAAGCATTATTTCCTGTTTGTCATGGCCAATGGAATGGTCTGTGGACAAAAATCTAATTTTTATTTTTGCTTGCTTTAGCCAAGGTGGAAAGTCTGGAGCTGTTCAGAAGTGTAGTGCTTGTCGGGGTCGAGGTGTACGCATCATGATCAGACAGCTGGCTCCAGGAATGGTACAACAGATGCAGTCTGTGTGTTCTGACTGTAATGGAGAGGGTATGCATGCCAGTACTTCTGCTTTTATGTTGAAATGGATTGAAATGGATTGGAAATGCAGGAATTGGAGAGGCTTATAATTTTTCTTTTTTAACATGTGTTTGTATTCATCTTATTAAAGACAGAGTTCTAAAAGACAAGTGTGAAATTAATTATTCTATTATGCATAGGCCAAATGAACACAAACAGTAAATTTGTATTACATTTAGTGAAATGTTAGTCTTCTTTAGTTTCAAAAGAATGGGCAAAGTTTTGTCCCTTTATGTTTTTAAAGGTTATATCTGATAAAGAGGGAGACTGCAAATTGTTTAGTTATCGTTCTGATAAGTGGAGGATTTTACTGTAAGCTTTAGCTAGCTTTTAAGGATAGAAATGGGGATTGAAGCTCTTCTCACAGAACTTCAGGGTTTGAATGGCTTTGAAATACTTAGGCTCAGAGTGATTTCTGAAACTACTACTCACCTCTGTCCTTGTAGTTGTTTTATAGCCATAGGCAATATATAACCAAATGGGCATGACTGACTTCCAGCTAAACATTTCTTAGAAAAACAGGGGCATACCCAGTTTGGCCTGTGGGTTTTAGTTTGCCAGACCCTGTTCTAGCGCAGTGACATCTAATAAAATTTTTCTAAGTGATGGAAGTGTTCTGTATATGCAATGTCAAGTATGGTCACCACTAGCCACCTGAGACTATTCATTATGTGAAATGTAGCTAGTGTGACTGAGCAACTGAATTTTTAATTTTAATAAATTTAAACTTTAAATAGCCACAGAGGGCTGATGGCTACCATTGGGCAGCACAGTTCTAGAGCATCTTTTTCCAAATTGCTCCAGGAAGTGGTGAAATAATGGAGAAACTGCATATTATATCCCCCTACTGGAAAGTCTTGGTGCACTTTACCTTATTAAAGCCTCTAACCATTCCTGCTATCAAGAAACCAAAGTTTACTGAAATCTTTACCCATGTACCATTAAAGGAACTGGTGTTTTGCAGAACATACTTTTTGAAAGTAGTGTTCTAGAAATAGTCCCTGAAGTCATTAATTATACATGTTTCCTAAGCATTAAAGTGTGCCAATAATCAGCCAGTAGAAATCAATGCTATTTTTTCACAATGTACTGTGTAGAGCTTCAGTTTTACTTTATTATACCACTAATTAAATGTTTCAGAAGAACATATAAAAAAGAAGCTGTGTTGTCCTAAATATGGTATGGGGGTACTCAAATGTCAGCTAAAATTTAGCCATTTCTTTATTGATTTTGGACATATCTCAGTGATAGTGTGCCTAAATAAAAGGAAGATCTGTAATAGGACTGAGCTGGGGTTAGTCTAGGAAATAAATGAAATCCCCTACCCACTATACAAAGTAATAATGAGCCATAAAAGATTAAGTTTTTATTTGGGTTGTCTTTGTCAGAGTTAAACTTACATGAAACTAAGACTGAAGACAAAAAATGAACTAGCACTTTTAGAAGCTTCAGTATCTGACTACCCATTTTGTTTCCTTGATCCTTAGGCTTTGTTTTAACTTTAGGAAGTGTAGTCAGGAGTCAAAGTATTGTTTAAGATACATTACATTTCTTATATGTTTCTTTTCTGGAATGAAACCAGGTAGCTGGGTCCTTCAGGTAACCTGTAGTAAGATGTCAGTTTCTGTTATTAAGAATGATAATTTAAACAAAACTTTACATAGTGATTAAATCCAAAACATTTATCTAATGAATAACTACATTAGACGTATCTTAAGAGTGCAGTGTAGTACTCTTGCTGGGAGTTTGAATGTTCTCTCTTTCTAGGAGAGGTAATTAATGAAAAGGACCGCTGTAAAAAATGTGAAGGGAAGAAGGTGATTAAAGAAGTGAAGATTCTTGAAGTCCACGTAGACAAAGGCATGAAACATGGACAGAGAATTACATTCACTGGGGAAGCAGATCAGGCCCCAGGAGTGGAACCAGGAGACATTGTTCTTTTGCTACAAGAAAAGGAACATGAGGTAATTTCCTTTTTGTTTGTTTGATTTTTTGTTTTATTCAGAATTGGGTCTCATGGGTAAGATACAGGTTAGATCTTTTGGGGTTCCCTGGAACAAAATTGAACATAAATGATGTTAAGTGGTTGGGCTTAGTCTATAAGAACTGACTGTTTAGTATACCAACAAGGCAGGTGTAGTCAGAAGCACTGAAAAGGAGTCAGTTTTAGTTCCAGCTCAGCCATTGATAAGCACTATAATCTTAAGTAATCCTGTTGTCTCTATATCCCAGTTTCCTTATTTATGAAAATAAGGGCATTAGACCAGATGATCTAAGGCAGCTTATTTTTCATTGTGAAACTCCTTTGATGGGTGGTGAGTGGTGGATAGGACTTCAGTCTTCAGTGCTGCTCTCTTGATTTGTTTTACATACTAGGTTAACCATGTGAGCTTTTCTTAAAGGGTTCTGCAGTTTAAAAAAAAAATATTTTGTGAGTGTCTGGGTGGCTCAATTGGTTTAGCATCTGCCTTCGGCTCATATCATAATCTTGGGGTCCTGGGATCAAGCTCATATCAGGCTTCCTGCTCAGATGGGAGCCTGCTTCTCCCTCTCCCTCTGCCTCTCCCCCCCTGCTCCTGCTTATGCTCTCATGTGCATGCTCTCTCTCTCAAATAAATAAATAAAATGTTAAAATAAAAATTACTTTGAATACATATTGTATATTATGTACAAGGCATAATTAACTGGTCCAACAATGTGGTCTAGTGTATATTATTTTGATTATACAATTGCACATTTTTTTTTAAAGATTTTGTCTATTTATTTGACAGAGTGAGAGAGCACAAGCAAGGGGAACAGCAAAGGGAGAGGGAGAAGCAGGTTCCCCGCCAAGCAGGTAGCCCAATGCAAATACTGTAGACCTTTATTCTTGAAGACAGTATCTGAAGCTATTCAGGAAACCTCTTTAGTAATCACTCATATTCTTGACTATAGAAGCTTTTCACAGGGCTTTAGCATCATACTTGATCACATTGACTTGAGTTTGTCTAAAGGTCCTTACAAGTTAACCACGTTTTTAGTTTGTACTAAAAGTTTTTCTCATTTCATGGTAATTTCTACAAATAAAGTAAATTTATTTTTATTAAAGATTTTATTTATTTATTTGACAGAGAGAGAGAGATCACAAGTAGGCACACAGGCAGAGAGAGAAGGGAGAAGCAGTTTCCCTGCTGAGCAGAGAGCCTGATAACAGGGCTTGATCCCAGGACCCTAAGATCATGACCTGAGCTGAAGGTCGAAGCTTTAATACACTGAGCCACCCAGGTGCCCCAAATAAAGTGAATTTTAAAAATCACTTAAGAGTCCAATAGAGAGTAAAGCCATATTGAAATGTAGATTCTGGGAATTTGGTTAGATTAATCCCCTAACTAGATTGTGGCTTGCTCTCCTATGCTAGCCTTTCTCAGGATAAATTTCTTACCTCAGCAAAGCTATAAATTAGTATATATATCTAGGCCCTTTGTGGGTATTGCCAAACTACAAATAGTAAGGACTTCTTGCTTGGTAAAAAAAAAAAAAAAATAGTAATTCCTAGAATTCTGCCTTAGGGTCTTATAGGTTGAAATATTTGTAAACCCCCCCACCACTATTTATTTATTTGTTTGTTTGTTTATGTATGTATGTATATATGTATTTATTTAAGAAAAATGGGTGGGGGAGGGGCAGAGGGAGAGAGAATCTCAGGCAGACTCCATGGTCAGTGCAGAGCCCAACATGGGACTCAATCTCATGTTGATCAGGACCTGAGCCAAAAGAAAGCAAGAGTCTGATGCTCGACTTGACTGAGCCATCCAGGTGCTCTGAACATGTTAACCTTCTAAGAAAATTTGACTAGTCTCAACTCAATAATAAAACTTGTAAAAACAAACAAAAAAACTGGTAGTTACTTTGGGGCTTTCCCCCCCGCCCCCCCCACTCCCAACAGTTTTGCTGAAGGAGTTGTCAGGCCATGAGATTAGTGTGGGTGCTATAGTTGAAACATAAATCTTCCAATCAAAAAACATTTCAGATTTGAGAGTGCTTTATGTCATGTGTATTCATCTTTCAGTACAGGTATATGTCTGTTTTGGTGATAATGGGTACACTTGTACAGCAAAGAACCACGGTATCTTGTGATGTTAGTCTCTTCTTTTATACTTTGTTTTCCAGAAATTATTATCGCTTTAAGTCTTTCACTGTCTTTTGCTGTAGTTCCTCCTTATTAATCTGGTTTTTCAAAAATTCCATTTATTCTGTGTTCAAATTTTAGCATCAAATTTTCTAGCCTACTCACCCCTGCACCAGTTCCCTGCCCGCCAAAACAACCCTGATATCATCTCAATTGGAATCACTTTAAGTTGAGCTCCCTTCTGAGAACATGGTGCCTCTTGTTCCCTACTTCTGATGTAGCTTTAACCAAAGGGTATTTATTTGGCTATAGATGGTTCTTGGAACAATAATGTTACAAGATTTTCAGAAACACTAGCATTTTACAGTTATAAAAACATTAAAACATCCTGTCTTGGGGTGCCTGGGTGGCTCAATCATTAAGCGTCTGCCTTCGGTTCATCGGGTCCTGGGATTGAGCCCTACATTGGGCTCCCTGCTTGGCCGAGAGTCTGCTTCTCCCTCTCCCACTCCTTCTGCTCTTTGTTCCTTCTCTCTATGTGTCTCTCTGTCAAATAAATAAAATCTTTTTTTAAAAAATCATGTGTTAGAGAATCCTTACTGAATTTAATTTTTCCACCCACTATGAGAAACACTTGTCTAAATGCACATAGATAATATACATTCCATGTTTCCCAACTTCAGCATACATTAGAATCACCTGGTATTAAAACTACAGATTGAAAAAAAAAAAACTACAGATTGAGGAGAGGGGGATGGAGGGGATGGGATGGCTGGGTGATGGACATTGGAAAGGGTATGTGCTATATGGTGAGTGCTGTGAATTGTGTAAGACTGATGAATCACAGACCTGAAACAAATAATACATTATATGTTAATTAAAAAAAACGCTACAAATTTCTGCGCCCCACCTCCATGGTTTCTGATGGGTATGGGGTGTTGCCCAAGAATGTGCATTCCTAACAAGTTTCCTCTTGCTGCTGAGGCTGCTGGTCTAGGATCACTGATGAAGATAATGGTTTGATATTAACTTTCCTTCAGGGGTAAATTTAGGAGGATAATTTAGGGAAAGAGGGTATCTTTCAGATTTTCGCTTTTCCCTAACTGAACTGGCCAGGATTTTTCTTTTTTTTAAAAAAAATTGTTTTATTTAAATTGAATTTAGTTAACATATACTGCATTATTCAAGGGTAGAATTCAGTGATTCATCAGTTGCATATAACAACCAGTGCTCATTATATCAAGTGCCCTCCTTAATGCCCATCACCCAATTATCCCATCTCCCCTCCAGCAGTCTTCAGTTTGTTACCTATTGTTGAGTCTCTGATGGTTTGCCTCCCTCTCTATTTTCATCTTATTTTTTCTTCCCTTCCCCTATGTTCATGTTTTGTTCTTTGGAGGGGAGACTATTTTGTATTGAAAAAAATCTAGGTGAGACCTTTCATTACAATTTTGTTTCATCTTAAATTTCAAAAACTAAGTACAGATATTTGTAAATTCTAATAAGGAAAAATTATAAGTCAGGTATGTGTGAAATGGGATATATTTTTCCTATACATTGAAAGCTCAGAAACATACTTGATATTTATTGCATTATCTTTGCATTACTTAGGCGATAGGCTAATAGTATAATTAGTCACTGTTAGCACTGCTGTTTGATTTATATTCATCTAAGCAAATTTTGGATTTTAGGTGAGGTAAACTTGTATAAAGCATGATATTGAGCCCATTTAGTGGCCAAGCATTACTGATCAACCTTTTTATATTGAACTTGGGTGCTCCCCTTCCCCTGTTATGATCATGTCTGGGGAGCACTCCCAAAGTGAATCTTTTCTACAGAATCCTCCTGGACTGTCTATACCTTTTTTTGCTTAGAGGCAGGGTCAGGAAATAAGCCACAATTGCAGAATATCCCTCATTCTGATTTTTGGAGCCTCTGCTATGCTTTATGAGCCAGTTTTCTCAATTCCAATGCTTTTCTTTTTTCTTTTTTAAGATTTTATTTATTTGAGAGAGAAGGGAGCCCAGTGGAGGGTGGGGGGAGGTGTGGGCAGAGGAGAAGAAACAGGCTCTTTCCCAAGCCAGGAGCCCAACTTGGGGTTTGATCTCAGGACCCTGGGATTAGGATCTGTGCCGAAGGCAGATGCTTAACTGACTGAGCCACCTAGGTGCCCCACCAGTGCTTTTCTGATAGATGTTTCTAGCATATTACGTGAGAATAACTAGGTTTCCTTATATAAATTTATGAAATTAGGGATGATGACAGTTTGGCTTTTACAATGGTAGAATGAAGGTTTTGAAATTGTTTCAAGGAACACAGCACAACAGGTATGGCTCCATAATTTTTTTTTAATCTGTTTTTTGTGCTTTATTTATAGGTGTTCCAGAGAGATGGGAATGATTTGCACATGACATATAAGATAGGACTTGTTGAAGCTCTATGTGGATTTCAGTTCACATTTAAGCACCTTGATGGACGTCAGATTGTGGTGAAATACCCCCCTGGAAAAGTAATTGAACCAGGTAAGTCTTGATTTTTATCTGATCCAGGATTCCATGTGGGGTTTTTTTTTGCAGTTTGTAATTTTTTATAGTAGATGACTTTGAAAAAAAAAATTATTGAGCAGCTTTCTTCTTGGGTAAAAGTCTAATAGTTTTCTTTTTACTTAAATAATAGGTTGTGTCCGTGTAGTTCGAGGAGAAGGAATGCCACAGTATCGTAATCCCTTTGAGAAAGGTGATCTTTACATAAAGTTTGATGTGCAGTTTCCTGAAAACAACTGGATCAACCCAGACAAGCTTTCTGTAAGTATTCCTCTCTATATAAGCAACAAATTACTTAAAGTTTAATAATGAGGTATTCCTTTGTCACCTTTGATTTGTTTTTGGTGCTAAGATTAGAACACGTAATTTATAAAATTCTGCTTTTTTAACATTTGAGTGATTGTTGGGCAGACCTGGCTTGGGGCGCCTGGGTGGCTCAGTCAGTTAAGCATCCAGCTCTGTTTTAGCCCAGGTCATGATCTCTGGGTGGTGAGATCAAGCCCCATGTCAGGCCCACCTTAAAATTCTCTCTCCCTCTCACCCCACCCACACTCTTTCTCTCTCTCTTAAAAGAGAGGGAGCTGACTTTGGAGCTGACTGGGAACAATGGGGGAAAAGTATTGCTAGTGTAAATGTTGATGGTGCCAAGCAGGAAATAGTAAAGAATTAAAGCAGACTGGAAGTAAGTTTGTGGGAGGATTGGGACACCCTGGATACCAGATTCCTCACCTAAAGAGGCAGCCTCTCCACTTAGCATTAGTTGTTCCATGCAAGAAAGTATGTCTTAGGGGGTGCCTGGGTGGCTCAGTGGGTTAGGGCCTCTGTCTTCAGCTCCGGTCATGGTCTTGGGGTCCTGGGAGCAAGCCCTGCATCAGGCTCTCTGCTCAGCAGGGAGCTTACTTCCCCCTCTCTCTGCCTGCCTCTGCCTACTTGTGATCTCTCTCCCTCTGTCAAATAAATAAATAAAACATTAAAAAAAAAAGAAAGCATGACTTAGGTAAAATTTTCTAGTGTTTAAATGTTGGCAACTAATTCTGGTTTTTTGTTTTCTAAGCAGTAGTTGGGATGTACAAAAGATGTCTGCAGATTTGACCTGTGGGTCATCAGTTGGTCCTCTCTGGCTTAAAATACACTAGATTTATTTATTTTAACTCTCAAAGAAGCATATATTTTGGATTGTATCCAGACGGAAGGTCAAGATAGCTCACAAACTAACCTTTTTGTTTTGATTTTTGTGAAGGAACTAGAAGATCTTCTGCCATCCAGACCAGAAGTTCCAAACATAATTGGAGAGACAGAGGAGGTAGAGCTTCAAGAATTTGATAGCACTCGGGGCTCAGGAGGTGGTCAGAGGCGTGAAGCCTATAATGATAGCTCTGATGAAGAAAGCAGCAGCCATCATGGACCAGGAGTGCAATGTGCCCATCAGTAAACTCTGCAAATAAATTGCACAGGTGGATTTTCTTTCCACATTTGCCCGGTTTGCTTTCAGCGATCCAGCTGGAGTGTCTGGTCAGCCCAGATGAACTGATGGACATCTGTTGGTCTATGTGTAACTTTTAAAATTGGTATAGTATCTACAGAGTGTATAATTTAAACTAACCACAAAGCTTTACATCTTCATTTTGACTGTTCTGTAGCAGAATAAAGCACTTGAAAGGAAACAAGACTCCCTTTCACACATGGGTTATAAGTTTCAGTCCTGGTATCTGTGCTTGATTTTTATCAGTTCTGTGTAGATTTTATGTTTCATATTTTAAATCCAAATCCCACATTGTAAAGTTTGTGTACAATTTGTCCTGAAGCTTTGTGTTTGGCTGCACCTGCGTAAGCTGCTACAAATAGAATAAAGAATTTCATAGCCTGTATCTATCATTTAGATGCATGGAAAAATGGGCTTTGCACACAATGGGTTTGGAGCTGACTGGGAACAATGGAAAAAAAATAACATTAGCTGTGGTTGTAAAGTCCTCCCCCCCTTTTTTTTTTTTACCATCTTGTGAAAGGTTTCTGAAACTCGATAATAAAAAGCAGTTGGTATAAATTATTCTTTGTGTCACATTTTTAGAAGGAAGAACATACTTAGAACTGTAAAATGTATCCTTAAACTGGAGAATGTATCCTTCATTCTGGTTCTTAAGCAGCCCTTAAAAACCCATTGGCCTGAAGCTTATGCCTCAGGTACATGCCCATTTTATAGTTTTAAAAGGCAAAAAGAAAGTTTGGTATGTTGGTAGAAACAGGCTTTATTGGCTTCAATTGATGCTTTGTACAGTCAAGGACATCTGAGTTATGTAACTCATAAGTTATGATCCTGAGAGTTGGGGCCAGGTTGACCTAGCCTCTGTATCTCCCCACTACCACCCCCTTTTAAAAATAAGGTAACAGCAAATCAATATTAGAACCATGTCTGCATAGAACCTTGTTAAAATGCTCTGTTTTCATTAAATGTTAAGTTAAAGATTCTCTGTCTCCATTAAGTTGAATATTTGAAATCGGGGGAAGCATTTATTACTAAAGTTTTATAGAAAAGTAAGACTCTTAGGCTGGTATGAGAAAAATCAGGTAAAACTACTATGAGGAGGATGTTGTGTTGCTCTTTCCATCTTCTATTACCTTCTTTTCATTCCCAGAGTAGATATTTTTAGAACACACTTTAATTTTAGGGAAAAGAGATATTAGTTGTACATTTTACATTTGTAAAAGAATAGGGAAAAGTGAAAACTAAAATTTAAAAATGTATTATGTCATCTCTGAGCCTCAAGCCTCATAGTACTTGTAGTTTATTTCTAGGTCTATCAGAACCTGAATGGAGGGCCGATGGTGGGGGTGGGAAGGGTCCTGGCATTAATCGAGGCCTGTGAGGTTTAAATTATTGCCCTATCCTCTCTACCTCCTTTGTACAAAAAAAATATCTTACAACCAGCCTGGGCAAGATTCAACAGCATAGTAGTTTTGTATCCAAGGTTACTTCCCCACAATCACTTTAAGGGTAAGAAATGCAGTGGCAATATAAAGTTTGTAGCCTTTCCAATAAAGGTTTATAAAACATTAGAGTTGTTCAGTGTAGTCTTTGTTTTAACCTTCTACCCAGGTTTTTTTGGCCATAAGGAAAACCATGTGGAAGGAGAGTCCAACCTTGTAAAGATCTGTTATGCATTCGGTCGTGCTCTGCTTTGTAGAGCACCTGTATACGGAATAAGCATGTATTGTGTCAACATTACAAAGAATCTTTTTAACTTTATTGAAATAACTCCTATGCCATTAAATCTACCTTTTAAAAAATGGTGTACAATTCAGTGGTTTCCAGTGTATTTACAGAGTTTGCAACCATCACCACTACCTAATTCGAGAACATTTTCATCATGTCAGAAGAAAAAACCCAAATCCATTAGCATTTACTCCCCATTCCATTCCCCAGCCCCTAATACAATCATTAACCTAGTTTCATTTTGTATAAAATGGACTCCTAACATGTCACCTTTTGTAAGCTGGTTCATTTAGTATGTTTTCAAGGTTTATCCCTGTCATAGTGTGGATAAGTACTTTGTTTTTATTGACAAGTAATCTATTGTGTAGCTAGTAACCGTACGTTTGTTGACCCATCCATCAGTTGATGGACATTTGAGGCTTTTTCCATTTGAATAATGCTAGTATGAACATTCATGTATAAATTTTTGTGCAGACATATTTAAAATTCTTTTAGATCTGTACCAGGAGTGAAATTGCTGGGTCACATGGTAAGTGTTTAATCTTTTGAAAAACTGCCAAACTTTTTCAAAAAGTCTGCACCATTATCATTCCTACCAGCAATGTATGAGAGATTTCAATTTTTCCACTTTTAACTGCCAACATTTGTTAATACCTGTCATCGTAGTGGGTAATGAAGTGGTTTTTATTTTCATTTGCCCAGTGTCTCATGATGTTAGCCATCTTTTCATGTGCTTACTGGCTATTTGTATATCGTTGG
This sequence comes from Procyon lotor, assembly GCA_028646535.1. NCBI lineage: Eukaryota > Metazoa > Chordata > Mammalia > Carnivora > Procyonidae > Procyon > Procyon lotor. The sequence goes on from CM053620.1 coordinate 29,901,308, forward strand.
AGAAATGTATTCAAATCCTTTGCCACTTCATACTTTATTCAGATTTTCCTAGTTTTTATCTTTTTCTGTTCCAGAATATCCTATTATATTTAGTCATACCTGCAAAGGCTCCTCTGCTATGACAGTCCTCAGACTTGCTTTGTTTTTGATGACCTACACAATTTTGAGGAATACTGGTCAGCTATTTTGCAGAATGTCTCTTGATTATATGTGTAAAATTTCTCACAGCACTAGTTGCAGGAATGAATCAGTATAGTGTTGAAAAGCCTGTTTGCTCATAACACTTCTGACACTACCTGGAGTTAGCACAGACCCCACAGGTTAAGGGTTCAGTCCCACAAGACCGCCCAACTTCAGGTGTCATTCACAAGTCCCAGGTTGTCACCTACACTTTGGACCAACTGCTCATCGGTGGTACCCACAACCCCCTCTTCAGGTTTGACAGTTTGACAGAATGGCCCACAGAACTCAGGAAAACACTACTTACTAGATTGCCAGTTTATCATAAAGGATACAACGCAGGAACACCCAAAGGGAGAAGATGCCCAGGGGAAGATGTGGAGTTTCCATGCTGCTGGGCACATGTCTTTCCCAGCACCTTGATGTTTTTTCCAATCCGAAGCTCTCTGGACCCTGTCCTTCAGGGTTTCTATGAAGGTTCCATTCACAGGCACAACTTATTAAATTCATCGGCCATTTGTGGGTTTTTTGTTTTTGTTTTTGTTTTTTGTCCCATTAACCTTTCATTTTAATGGGTCTCAAAATTCAGTGACAGATTTTGGTCGAGTTGTTTCCATTAAAAAGTATTGATTTAAAAAAATATACTGATTTTAAAAACTAATAACCTAAAACTGCCACACACAGGCACACACACAAAATGGTTCACAAAATATTGTCCTTCTGGTTTTACAATGCATTGTCATTAACCAGACTTTTACTATTAAACTTAAATGGTGTCATCAAAGCAGTGGACAAGAAGGCAACTGGAGCTGGCAAGGTTGCCAACTATGCCCAGAAAGCTCAGAAGCCTAAATGAATATTATCCACAATACCTACCACCCCAGTCTTAACCAGTGGTGGAAGAAAGGTCTTAGAACTGTTCATGTCCTTGACCATTTGTGACAACTTCATTTCAGCCTCTCTCACTTGCTGGAGGTCTGGACAGTGAGGTGGAAATTCCAACCCTAATCACATGGTTGGTTCCTCTCGTAACCAGCTTCCATCCTTCAAGACTCATCTTATTAGCATAAAATCAGGTCTGGTTGAAAAGGTCTTGTTATGAATTAAAAAGACACTCCTCCACTCCTATCAGGAAATTCTAAGGGTTTTAAGAGCTCTTTGCTGGGAACCAGGAATAAAGACCAAATGTGTATTTCTTACTCTATCACAATATCATAGTGTTATCTCAGTGAAACACTGCAGAACATACTACTGCATGTTAAAACTCTGGTCAAGGCACATGCATAGAACTTTTGTCTAATTGGCCGATTTGCACAAATCAGTCTGTTGTTATTTCAGTGAAACATTGAGAAAAAGCTTGCTCCCACCATTTGCCTACCATTTGCTTAGTTGTTGAATTCCACAATGATACATGGATGGTGATAGCAGAATTGTAAACCCATGCCCATGTGGGAAACAAGTTATCAACTAGTGTACAATGCTAGGAATAGTTTCTTTCAATTTTACAGATTTCATTTCCAAAGTGACCTAGGTTAGTAACCTCACCCCCTTCAGGGAGATTGTTAATATGTTGTAATATAGTTAGACTATGTTGCTTATTCTGCATTTCATCCTAGGAACCACCCCCACCACCTCTAAACAATGTTTTTAAATCTGCATACATTGAGGGTCACTGTGCCATAAAGTTCACTGTTTTGACAAATGCATAGTGTCACGTATCTACTATTACAGCGTCATATGGAATAGTTTCACCACCCTAAAAAAGCCCTATGCTTCACCGATTCAACCCCCTTCTCCCATGGTGACCTCTTTTTACTGTTTCTCACTCTTCTAGAATTTCATATAATTAGAGTGATATAGTTAACATGTAGCCCTTTCAGACTGGCTTTCCTTTAGCAATATGTATTTAAGATTCATCTATATCTTTTTGTGGCTTGGTAACTCAAGTAAGATTCTATTGTTTGGATGTATCACAGTTCATCTTTTTTTTTTTTTTTAAGATTTTATTTATTTGAGAGAGAACAAGTGGAGGGGAGTGGCAGAGGGAGAGGGAGAAGCAGGCTTCCTGCAGAGCTGGGAACCTGACACGGGTTTGATCCCAGGACCTTGAAATTGACCTGAGCCAAAGGCAGGCACTTAACCAACTTAGCCACTCAGGTACCCCTACAATTTATCTTCTATCAAGATTTTCAATTTGCAGAATTTTTTTGCCATTTCATGGATTGTCTTCACTTTTTTGATAGTGTCCTTTGAAGCACCAAGATTCTTAATTTTTAAGTCCAGTTTATTTTTTTTATTTTGTTACTTGTGCTTTTGGTGTCATATAAAGAATTTTAACTAAAATTATAACATTGTTGGGGTGCCTGGGTGGCTCTGTCGGTTAAAGCTTCTGCTTTTGGCTCAAGTTATGATCTCAGGGTCATGGGATCAAGCCCCACTTCGGGCTCTCTCCTCAGCGGGGAGACTGCTTCCCCCTCTCTGCCTGCCTCTCTGCCTATTTGTGATCTCTCTCTCTATAAAATAAATAAATAAAATCTTTTAAAAAATAAAAATAATAAAATTATAATACTGGGGATGAAACCTTCAGTGTTTATTTTGGTACAGTAGCTGCTTTTTTGTATACAATAATCATCTGGTTCTGGGGAGTAGGAAGGACATTGTGGATCCTACCTGGTACCTGATATCTTACTTGGGAAGCCAACATGAAGTTAACTGTTAACAATTCTATCAATTAGGTCTTAGGTATTTTGCTGGAAGTACTAATTATACAGACTCATTTTCTTGCCTCTCCTTGCTAACCCATTTACTTATGCCATGCAGAGTAAGTTAGATCCATAAACCCAGACTTCCTTTTTTGGCTTGCTACTTTGCAAGTCTTACGTTCTTTTGGTTTCAAGTAAACACGTTTTATATTAATATAAATAGCTGGAGTTTGATTACAAAGAGATACATGTAATTTAATAATTACTCCAAAGTCTTGTGATTAATTCATGCCCAGTTGCAAGGGATTTGATAAAATTCTGAAGCCATATCGTCTGGTGCAGACTTCTAGAGAATGTTAGTATAGTTCCTGTTTGTTTTTAGTTTCTGAAAGTTCAGTTAAATCTCTGGTCAGAGTGAACCAATTGCCAGTACCACATACGTCAGGCTAAAGAAAAGGACCTGAGGAAGCTCTTTAACAGTGGTAGGTTGAGGAACTTCATTAGTGATGTATTTTACCCATCTATGTGTAAACAGCTAATCCCCTCTTGTGATCTACAAATTCTTTTCTTTTTTATTTTAAGATTTTATTTATTTGTTTGTTTGTATGTTTGACAGGGAGAGAGAGAGAGATATCACACATAGAGCGGCAGGCAGAGAGAGGGGGAAGCAGGCTCCCTGCTGAGCAGAGAGCCTGATGCGGGGCTCGATCCCAGGACCCTGGGATCATGACCTGAGCCAAAGGCAGAGGCTTTAACCCACTGAGCCACCCAGGCGCCCCTACAAATTATTTTCTGTTAGGCAGCACATGATCATTAAAAAATGAGATTTGAAAAAAAATGAATAATCCCCTTTTCAAATCCCATACTAATGAGACTATCAATACAAACAGATTGGTTTTTATTCTTTAAGATTTTTCCCCCACTGAGTATAGTGTTAACTGTGGGTTTTTCATATATAGCTTTTATATTTTTTATTTATTTTTTTAACTTAATTTTTTCATTGTTCCAAGATTCATCATTCCTGCGCCACACCCAGTGCTCCATGCAATACCTACCCTCCTCAATAACCACCACCAGACTCACCCAAACCCCCACGCCCCTCCCCTCCAAAACGCTGTTTGTTTCTCAGAGTCCACAGTCTCTCATGATTCATCTCCCCCTCTGATTTCTCCCAATTCACCTTCCTTTCCTTCTCCCAATGTCCGCCATGTTTTTCCTTATGCTCCACACATAACTGAAACCATATGATAATTGACTCTTTCTGCTTGACTTATTTCACTCCGCATAGTCTCTTCCAGTCCCATCCATGTTGATGCAAAAGTTGGGTAGTCATCCTTTCTGATGGAGGCATAATATTCCATTGTATATATGGTTCATATCTTCTTTATCCATTCATCTGTTGAAGGGCACCTTGACTCTTTCCACAGTTTGGCAATTGTGGCCATTGCTGCTATGAACCTTGGGGTACATATGGCCCTTCTTTTCACTGCATCGGTATCTTTTGGATAAGTACCCAGTAGTGCAATTGCAGGATCATAGGGTAGCTCTATTTTTAATTTATTCTTTAAGATTTTTTTTAATGCATATAGAACCAAACCTCCCATCTTTAGTCCTCTTCCCAGATGAACTTTTACCATTTTCTCATGACTGTATGTGAAAATGGGATACAATTTATTTAACAACTTTTTTTTGGTCTTTTTATTCATTTGCCATATTTGCATACTGATACATAATGATCTATGTCTTCTTTTCAATGACCTCACAGTTCTGATGTTTGGATGAACCATCATCTAATCTTCTATTGGTAATGTTGACCTTAAAAATAAAATAGCCAGTTATTTTACCAACAAATTAAGTTTATTTGGGAAATAGCAGAAGACTTGCAATTCATGATATACAAACAATGGCAAACCATAGGCAAGTCTGGACAATGAAGGAGAGAAATATTACTTTATAGAGAAAAATGAGGAAGCTAAGAGGGGTTGCTTTGAAAGAAAGTCTATTGGAGGGAAAGCAAGAGTTCAGCATAGTGATGATTCCTCATTTTTTTTTTTTAAAGATTTTATTTATTTGACAGAGAGAAACATAGCAAGAGAGGGAACAGAAGCAGAGGGAATGGCAGCGGGAGAAGCAGAGGGAATGGCAGCGGGAGAAGCAGGCTTCCTGCCGAGCAAGGAGCCCGATGTGGGGCTCAATCCCAGAACTCTGGGACCATGATCTGAGCCAAAGGCAGGCGCTTAACGACTGAGCCACCCAGGCACCCAGTGATGCAAAAGTTGGGTAGTCAGTCATTGGCTGAGTTGTGACAGTTTCTCACTAGTTGGGCTGTTTCTGGGCAAGGAGATAATCTTCCACCCTCTTGCTGGGGAGGTAAGGGGAACTTCTTGCTCAGGAATGTGAAGTAAACTGTGACAGAAGTTAGTTTGTGAGAGCTCCCCCCTTTAAGGTTTCCCAGATCCGTTCTATTTTTTTAAGTTTATTTATTTATTTTTAAGTTATCTCTACACCCAATGTGGGGCTTGAACTCAATACCTCGAGATCAAGAATTGTTCGCTCTTTCGACTGAGCTATCCTTCCCAGACTCCTTTCTAAATGAGGTTTTCCCTTCATTAATTTTCACAATAGATGAAATTGGAAGCATTGCTTCCAATTATTTCTTATTACAATCATATGGATAATAACTTCATAAATATGTCTTTGTACATTTGTACATAAAGCACAGATTACAAAGTTAAGTTTCTAATGCATAGAACACTGGTACATAGTAGAACCTAAATAAATATTTATTGAATGAAAGGAGTGCCTCTTGACCTTTGAACCTAATCTAAAATCTGGAAGATATGAAATAATGACCTAAATCTGAAAAAGGACTCTAGAAAAATAATATATCCCTGTTAGAATTGGAGGATAGAGCCAAAATGAGTTTCTCAACTTTTTCAGTACCAAAGATCTCATGCTGAAATATTTTGCTTGCCAAATAAGTTATGATTACTTACTTTTTACTTTATTAAGACACAATTTTCAGTCCTAAAAGCTTTGATGTAACTCCCTGTAGAACCAAAATCCATAAAATAAGGATCTATATTTAAAGTATACTTAACTTTAGGGGCACCTGGGTGGCTCAGTGGGTTAAAGCCTCTGCCTTCGGCTCAGGTCATGATCTCAGGGTCCTGGGATCAAGCCCCGCATCGGGCTCTCTGCTCAGCAGGGAGCCTGCTTCCTCCTCTCTCTCTGCCTGCCTCTCTGCCTACTTGTGATCTCTCTCTGTCAAATAAATAAATAAAATCTTTAAAAAAAATAAAGTATACTTAACTTTAGAAGACACAAGTGTCAGTCAGGAGAATGCCTGGGAATGCCACTTCCTGAGACACAATAGGTACTCTTTTAGGGAAACACTTGCTCACCAACCCTTATGTATTAATCCTGATATCACTGGGAATTGGGCTTCCCTCGTGGACAACTGATTTAAGCTAGACTCAAGCCTTCAAGGTTTTGGCCTTGCTTAGGCATCTAAAGGCAGATTGAGGGTTGAGCTATTTCTTTGAAGGCATAGTTGAGACCTTGCCCCCAGCACTCCCAGTGACCAAGCTCTTCAAATAAGCCTGTCAGTATGGGTCTCAGTGGCATGACAAACATGATGACACTTCATCCCATTCTCTTTCTCCTCACATTGTTCCTGGCATGTCTTTATTTTATAAACTTAAAAAAAAATTATTTATTTGAGAGAGCACGAGAGAGCATAAGCACGGGGAGCAGCAGGAGAGGAAGAAGCAGACTCCCCGCTGAGCAGGGAGCCTGATGCAAGGCTTGATCCCAGGACCCTGAGATTGTGAGCTGAGCTGAAGGCAGATGGTTAACTGACTGAGCCACCCAGGCATCCTAGTCTAGGGATGTCTTGTAGCTAAAGCTCTGTAGATTCTAGGTCTTCTCTGGCTTGATCCTAGACAGTGGGTAGCTGGGTACCCAGAAAGACAGACAGCATTTGATCTTCCCTAAATATCCCAACAATCTAGAGATGTCCACTGTAGTGGTCTCATTACAGGAATTTATGCTTGGGATGCTTCCTTTCTTGCTATCAAAGAGAAGAGATTCAACTGTAGGTTAGGCTCTTGTCACAGCTTATGTTTCAGACATGAGAAAGATCCAAGACTTCAAGGATGGAGAAGCATCCATTGACCAGCTCTGCCATCTCCTTTAGAAACCTTCTGACTCCTTGTTATTAGAATAACTTTGGTCTCAAAGAGTTTGTCCACCGAGTTTCCTTGTCCTTCCTCATATTTACTCACAGAGGACTAATGACTACACTTGTTCAACACAAGATTCCTCAAACTATTTAATACATGGTCCATATAAAATCCTTTGAATGCCTTTGCCGACAGTGTACATGTTTATCTCACCAAAACATGAGTGTATAATGGCTGATTAATGTTCTGCTAACACTGATCAGTACATACTTACATCTAAAACATTTTCTGATTGCAGTTAACAAAGACACACGAGTCATAAGAAGCAGTGAGGCTCCTCTGGAGGGGGGATAGTCCATAATAATCATATAATTGAAAATCCAAGAGTCTTGATCCATGGACAATCATGGTTCTAGTGATCTGCCTAAGAAATTAGAGCTGGCACAAAAGAAATCAGCTTAGTAAGAAGTGAAACCTCAGCACCTAGGCTCCCCAGCTTGCAGTCTACCCTTTAAGGTCCCGAGCCTGAACTCCTGATATAGTAGACCCAAGAGAGAAAGAACCTCTCTTTGTTCTATCCACGTAGACTGGATCCCTAGCCCAGCTAGTCAACATCGTTTTCCTGTGTTTGCTTGAAGAGGACAGAAAATGAAGTCTATGTCAGGAGCAATTAAAGGCTTATAATGGGCATTTCTATAATGGGCATTTTCTATATTTTGGCTACTTTCTTTCTATCTCCTCTGGGTACTTATACTCTGGTTTTCCCCTAAAACCAGTGGTCAGCAAACTACAGCCCATGGGTCATATCTAATATACCACCTGTTTTTGTAAATGAAGTTTTATTGGAATGCAGCCATACTCATTCTTTTACATATTTTATATGGTGCTTTTCTGCTACAAAAGCAGGGTTGAGCAATCACAACAGAAACCATATAGTCTATAAACCCCAAAATATTTACCATCTGACCCGATGCAGGAAAAATTAGCTTACTTCTGGTCCAATAGACCACTACCTTCCTCAGTCTCAGTTCTTGTGATTAGAGCCAGTTTGAGTTGGGTTTTCTGTCATTTGGCAACCAGCTGAGTCCTACCTGACATAAGGGTGGCCCAGCACAAATCTATCTCCTAACAGGGTGGAAACACATGATCAGAGCAGCAATGGTCCTTTCATATTGTAGATGGATGGGAACTATGCTCCTTTGACCAGAAGCTGCCACTTGTTTTCCAGCAACAGGATCAAACATTTGAAACTGGTTTCCTCCAAAATCCCAGGTGTATGGTCACCATCTGGTGATGCCTCATTGACATATACATGTATGTCAATGTATGTATATGTATATATATGTGTACGTGTGTGTATCTATACACACAGTATAAAAGGATACACACAAATACATATATATTTGGTGAGAGAGCAATAATGCTGTGGAGGAACAGGTTTAACAAGACAGAAGCTTGCTGCCTCCATATCCCTGGGTGTGGATGGTGTCATAACAGCTGACCAACATCATGGAATAATTGGTACATGCCAGTGTTTTCGTATGTTACATCATATGAAACCCACACCAACCCTGTAAGGTAGAAATTATTATTGCTCCACTTGATGGATAACAAAACCAAATCTCAGAGATATTAAGGAATTTCATAAAGGTTACATAGCCAAAAAGTAATAAAGACAGGATTCTAATTCAAGTCCAAACTCCAAAGACTTGCTCTTCAACCTGATGCTATACACCCAAGTCAGCAACCCCATCAAAACAGCAACTCTTTCTCCACATTGCCAGCAAAAGTCCCTAGTGAGACACTCATTGTCTTATGTGGGTCATATGCCATCCTTGAGCCCATCTCTAGGGGCAGGGTTGCTCGGCCTCGGTTCCATGCCCAACCATGAGCCTGAGCTGTGGCCATGCTCACCTAAATTACATGACCCAGACAATGCCAGTGCTAGCATTTCCACATAGAAAGGAATGGAAGCTGATAGCATTTTATTTTATTTTATTTTATGGGTTTGGGAAGCATCAGTTGTTCATATTTGTTGGGGGTGGGTAGGGAGTCAGTGTTGCTTCTGCTCCTGGCCTTAGTGCTTCTGTCCTTTTCCACTGTCATCTTTGACCAGCTGAGATGTTGAGAGGTCATCCCTGGAGCACATTTTCTGACAGAGAAATGTGTATCTATCAGGGATGAGACTTGTAGGCAGAACCTGGGTCTGAGGCACTCTGAATTAGGATCTCAACAATCTCTGAGCAAAGTCAGTTGTTAAACATCTGTTCCCTTTTTTTTTTCTAATGTTATTTTTAAGCAATCTCTACACCCAATGTGGGGCTCAAACCCACAAGCCCAAGATCAAGAGTCACATGCTCCAGCAACTAAGCCAGCCAGGCATCTCTCAGTTTCCTTCTGATCGAGTCTGATGGAGTCCAAAGCCAGTCAAAATGTCAAAATAACCACAAGACTTATGAGAATGTACAGGAATGTACCAGAAAGAATCATCTGTAGGGGGGCGCCTGGGTGGCTCAGTGGGTTAAAGCCTCTGCCTTCGGCTTGGGTCATGATCTCAGGGTCCTGGGATCAAGCCCCGCATCAGGCTCTCTGCTCGGCAGAGAGCCTGCTTCCCCCTCTCTCTCTGCCTGCCTCTCTTCGTACTTGTGATCTCTCTCTCTCTGTCAAATAAATAAATAACATCTTTAAAAAAATCATCTGTAGGCTAAAATCAATTAAATGATAAGGAAGGAAACAAGTTCACCTTTCACTAGATTCTGGTATTTATGTCCACCCCACCCAGCACCCATCTCACCCCCTCAATACACAGGATCTCCAAATCAATATAGTTATATAATTAGCATATGTCCAGGCCCTCTGTTAAGAGTTACTGGGTACCAGGCATCGTTCAGGTACCTTGACACTTTTCTTTTTTTAAATGATTTTATTTATTTATTTGACACAGAGAGAGAGAGCACAAGCAGGGGAAGCGGGAGAGGGGGAAGCAGGCTTCTGGCTCTGCAAGGAGCCTGATGCGGGTGTCCCAGGACCCAGGGCTCATGACCTGAGCTGAAGGCAGAGGCTTAACGACTGAGCCATCCTGGTGATCCCCAACCCTCCTTGACCCTTTGATCTCACAAAGCTGAACTAGGAAGTTGGAGATGGGCTCAGCTGCTTAGTTTGAGGGTGAGGGTTTGCTTTTAAAAAAAACAACAACAAAATAAAACAAAACAAAAACTACTGCCTGTGGGGATTCTGTAGGTGACCAGCTCCCCCTGGTGCTTAAACATTTTCTCCAACTGGAAATCCCTGTTGAGACCTTTATCTTAGGGAAATGATGGCTGTGCAACAAGATTCAATACAAGAATGTTCCCTGAAAGATCATTTATGATTGCGAGAAATTAGAAATTACCTGAAAATGCCCCATTAAATTTTGTTACATCCATTCCATGCATCATATTTACTTGTTAAAACAAAATGTTTTAAAGAATGTTTTACATGATGGTAATTATATAATAGAAAATGCCTTCAATATAGTACTGTTTTAAAAATACATGCCTACACAAGTGTTCTGATAGGAGGTACGCAAGGTTGAAAATGATGGTTTTCTTTGTGTTTCACATTTATGTATGTTTAAAAACGTTTTTATTATGAAAATATACACCCAAATAGAATTACATAATGAACCTCTCTGCATCCACTGTCCCAGTTCATTCATTATCAACACTTGGCTGACCTTGCTTCAACTATTCTTTTTTTAAAAACTGACCTCTCTCCTGAAGTATTTTAAAGCAAGTATCAAATATCTTGGGATTTTATCCCTACATACTTCAACATGAATCTTTAAAAAGGGCATTTTGGGGCACCTGGGTGGCTCAGTTGGTTAAGCATCTGACTTTGGTTCAGGTCATGATCTTGGGGTCCTGCGATCAAGCCCCACATTGAATCCACATCAGGATCCCCACTCAGCTGGAAGTCTGCTTGTCCCTCTCCCTCTGCCTCTCCCCCCACTCTCTCTCAAATAAATCAAATCTTTAAGAAAAAATAAAAATAAACTTAAAAAAATAAAAAGGACATTTCTCATGCGTTTACAATACCATTATCACACCTGACAAAATAAACAGCAAACCCTTTGTATGCTGAACTACCCAGATTATATTCACATTTTCACGAGTGATTTTTTTTCTTCTCTTCCTTTTTCTAAACTATGTCTTCTAATTTTTTATGATAAACATAACATCTATTATTTAAAAGCAACAATTTTAAAAACTGAAAAATTCTTTGATTTATGCATTCCTCCCCCCACTCCAGGAACACACTGATAGCATTAAGCAATTAAATACTAAATCTGATGGATGCACAATGCTCTAATGACAAATAAGGGCTTGCAACTTTTTAGCAATTTAATGATTCTTAAGAATTCTTCTCAAGGATTTGCCACCTTAAGTATTCAGGACAGAACAACATCATGGGGGAAAATTTGTCTTTAAGAGAGATGCAGAGACTGAGAGACAGAGACCAAGAGAGACAGTGAGAGAGAAAGTGAGAGAGACTGATTTCTATAACAGATGCAATGAGTACAGTGCTATCTCAAGGTTATCCCACAGGTTCCTGCTCCCTGCTCAAAACATAATCCAGTAATTCCACTTCTGGGTGTTTACCCAATGAAAACAGGAACACTAATTGGAAAAGATATCTGCACCCCTGTATTTATTGCAACATTATTTACAATAGCCAAAACATGGAAGCAACCTAAGTGTCCATCCATAGATGAATGGATAAAGAAGATGTGATATATATACAATGGAATATCACTCAGTCACAGTAAAGGATAAGGTCCTGCTATTTGCAACAACATGGATGGACCTAGAGGGTATTGTACTAAGTGAAATAAGGCAGACAGAGAAAGACAAATACCATATGATTTCACTTATATGTGGAATCTCAAAAACATAACAGATGAACAAACAAGCAAAAAACAGAAACAGACTCATAAATACAGAGAACAAACTGGTGTTGACAAAGGGAAGAGGATAAGGGATAAATGAAATAGAAGAAGAGATTAAGAAAAACAAACATCCAGTTTTAAAATAAGTAAATCACAAGGATGAAAAGTACAGCATTGGGAATATAGTCAATAATATTGTAATAACTTTATATGTTACAGATGTTAACTGGTAAGTACACTGATTGGGGTGAGCATTGAGTAGTATATAGAATTGTTGACTCACTGCTGCACACCTAAAAATGATACAATATGGTACATCAACTATACTTCAGTAATAATAATAAAAAAATTCCACATGACCTACCTTTAAACAGCTGATACCAGCTCCAGCTTCAGTTCCTGCTCTAACAAAACTGGCTACAGCTGTGGACAGCTATGATCACACCCTTTCCTCCTGTGAGTTCTCTTTGCTAAAAATCAAGCTGAGTAGTTTAAGCATCTACAGTCCAGATCTACGTAACTCCTTTTCCCCTCTGCATGTACAAAGATGTGGTTTGTCTGCAAGCAATAGAAACTGAACTCCAGCTGACTTGGGCAAAAGGGAAGATTTGTTGGCTCTCGAAGTACAAGAAATCAGAAGTGCATAGAGATGAGTCTTTGGGCCATGGACTCTCATCTCCAATTCTCTGTGAACATCAGTTCTGATGAAGACCATTTTTCTTCCATGAAACAAGATCCATGTTGTCTTTGGGGCTCGAGTTTCATGGTTTTGTTTTTGTTTTAATAATTATAGTTTTTGGAGAATTAGACTCTGTTTCATGTTAGAGAATGGACTTCCTGACCTAGCCAAAGACCAGGGGTTTTACTTGGGGGAGGGAAGAATATTCCCAGGGAAGAATATAGACAAGGTGAGACTGATCAGACGACACTGTCCATCACCATACTACATAAGGCAATTGCAATTGCTACTTCCAGTTAATAGAGTATCTTGAATGACTTTTCATGTCAGTAGATATAGACATATTCATCTGGATTAACAGTTACATAGTATTCCTACACTCCTTTGAAGAGAAACACCAATTCCTTATTCATGGATATTTGGGTCTTCCCACCCCCTTTTCTATGGCCAACAGTGCTACCTAGAACATCCCTATACATATTATCTTTCACTTGTGAGAAAATGTTCTAGGATAAATTCCTGCAGGTAGAATTTTTAGATCAAGGGACATATGTATTCCCCCTGCCCCCATTAAGTCTGTTGAGTTATAATTTACATACAGTGAAATACACACAAATCATAAGTGGACAGTTCTGTATATTTTAGACACATGAATACACCAGTGTAACTCATGGGCCTATGAAGACATGGAATAGAACTTTGTTCCAGGCCATGATGGAGTAACAGGGACTGGATTTACTCGACTACCTTAAACAACTAAAAAACCTGGAGAAAAAACCTACATGAAATAATAGTTTGCAGACATTAAACAATAGGCAAGACAGTGTTCCCTGAGAGATGGGAAACAAATGAAGTGGGCTATAGGGTGCCCCAGCTTTCTGCCTACCAAGAGGTTTTAGGTCACAGTACAGGGAGGAGAATCCTAAATGAAGCCTTCTTATACAAGGCTTTCATGAACAAGTGTTTTTTGTTTCTCTTGGGTAAATTCCTAGCTAGGAGTGGAATTGCTGGGTCATAGAGTAGATGTATGTTTAACCTTGGAGGAAGCCACCAGTTTTCCAAAGTGATGGGATTATTTTTCATTCCCACCATCAAGATTGTGGTTGTTCCTCTTCCTCAACATTTGGTAGTGTATTCTTCACTTTAGTCATTCCAGTGGTATTTTAGTAGTTTTAATTTGCATTCCTTTCAAGTACCAATAATGTTGAGCATTTTTCCATGTGCTCATTGGCCATTTGTATATCTCCTTTTGTGGAGTGTCTGTTCAAGTCTTTCTTCTGCTTTTTAATTGGGTCATTTGTCTTGTTGCTGACATTTTGAAGTTCTTTATATATTCTTGATACAAGTCCTTTATGAGATTTATGTTCTGAGAATGTCTTCATTCTCTCTGTGGCTTGTCTTTTCATTTCTTAATGGTGTTCTTTTAAAAGCAGGAGTTCTTAATTTTGATGTGGTTTAACTTATCAACTTTTTCTTTTTATGATCTATGCTCTTTTGTCCTAAGAAATATCTACCTACCTTAAAGCAGCAAAGATATTCTCTTATATTTTCTTCTAGATGATTTATAGTTTTAGCTCACATCTTAGGTCTGTGATCCATCTCAAGTTTTGCTGTGGCACCATCTATTGAAGAGACTTTTCTTTCCATCAGGCTCTCTGCCCAGCAGGAAGCCTGCTTTCCCCCCTCTTTGCCTGTCCCTCTCTGCCTACTTGTGATCTCTCTCTCTCTCTGTGTCAAATAAATAAATAAAATCTTATAAAAAATAAAAGAGACTTTTCTTTCCACTTGATACTTTGTACCAAGAAGTATGTTGTCAATACAAATGTATCAAAAATGTGTGTGTGTGTGTGTGTGTGTGTGTGGTCTTTTTTTATGCTATAGTGATAAATGCATAAGTCTATTTCTGGATTTCATCTGTCCTTTCAGTAATTTTAAAGTTGGCATGTACATAGTTAATGTTGACAGTATCAAATTGTCCTTCCAAAAGGTTGTACAAATTCATACCCCTACCAATAGTATATCCCCACTCTTACCAGCATCGGTCATTGTTAATCTTATAAATCATGGGTCTATGTCTTATTCACTACTGTTTCTCCATCACTGAGCACTGTACCCAGCATGAATGATGAGAAGCTTTAACCTATCTATGAATGTTGCCAACACTTATTAAGCTTACCTAGTAAGTAACATGATGATAAGACAATCAAACAATCTAGGTAAATGTTTCTGAAAGCCCAAAAGATCATGTCCTCAGATTAGGGTGGAGTAAAACAACAGCAACAATAATAGCTAAGTCTCACACAGCACATATAACACACAGACATGTTGTCCTTATTGTCACGGCTTAGATGCCACCCATTACAGCTACACTCCAAGTAGCTGTAGGAGAGGACAAGAAGTAAAGGGACAAGGGGAGGTAGCCTTCTGCAAGGGAAGTTTCAGGCAGCTGCCAGGTGACACTACTTATGTCCTATAAGTTTATGGCTACTTTTTATGGCATTTATGCCCATATAGGAGGGAGGGAGGCTGAGAAATGTAGGTTTGATTTACCCCATTCTTAAATTCTCTTAGGTTTGTTCTTCTGTCACATAGAACCTAACTTAGGTACTCCACCTCCTTGAGTGGGGTTTTGGTACCCAATGTGCATCTCATGGTGCTGTCCCAAAAGATTGGAGGCATCTTGCTTTAAAGTTTAAAGTCAGCGATGGCAAAAAGCAGCTTACCTTAACCATAAAGGGATAGAGGCCCACAGAAGTCCTGTGGGGGAGGGCACAGCCCCATCTAAATATCAAGGAGTCCAGTAACCCCAGTTCCTAACTGGTGCCAGCCAGTGGAGATGGACCCGCACCAAAAACAAGTTACTCTAGATTTGTCAAAGGTGATTTTTAAATTGGACCTTATCTCATAAAGACTCTGGTGTAACTGGACTCAAGTCATTTTTATTTCAGAAACTGTGACTAAAAAAACAACAAAAACTTACCACTGACAAAAAAAATAACCAGTGTACTCTGCCTAGCAGAATGTTCAGAAGTTTTGGCAAATGGTCCTCACTGCTTCTAAATGTCATTTTTATATTGCATCTGGCATATCGAGGGCATATTTTCCCATTCAATTTCAACATTATCAAACATGTATCCTATCAGCACTGCTCTAAAATGTAGATAATCATGGGAAGTGCTCAACAAGAGGCTACTTGCCAGGAACTATGCTAAGTCTCTCTCTCTCTCTCACACACACACACACACACACACACACACACAATTTTTTTCCCCTCAGTGACCCCACAACTGGTAAGGTGTACACCATGGTCTGTCCCATTCTGGACTCTGCTTGGGGGTGAGGCCCTTGAAACTTATGGCACCCAGTCCTAAGAATGTTCCCCAATAAGCCTAAATACAAGGGTGAGGAAGGTGTGATACCCAACGCTAGTTATACAGCCTTGTTTTTAAAAACCAAGAATTGTGTGCAACCTAAATGCTTAAGAATGCAGATAACTGAATGATGGGATCATCCATAGATTAGATTGAAGTACCAATGGAAACTGCTCTTCAGGCACTTTTATTAACATGTTGTGATGTTGAAGGGGGACAAAATTAGGATCCAAACCAGACACGCATACATGTCTCAACCACATTAAAAATATTCTCAAGAAAAGGACAGC
>CM053620.1:29918140-29955241 GCA_028646535.1 Procyon lotor
GGAGTTTGGGGGGTTGGGGGAGAGAAATGAAACAGGAAGGGATGGGGAGGGAGACAAACCATAAGAGACTACTAGACTCAAGAAACGAACTAAGGGTGGCCGGGGGAGTGGTGTGTGGGTGGGTAGGGATAGGGTGGCTGGGTTGTGGACACTGGGGAGGGTATGTGCTGTTAAGTTCTGTGAAATGTGTAAGCCTGACGATTCACAGACATGTACCCTGGGGCAAATAATACATTATATGTTAATAAAATTAAAAAAAAACAAAAACAAACTGAACAGGAGAACCTAAGCCAGCTTCCCTCCAGGACTTCAGGGTTCCATTTCTTCCAACTGAAAGAATCCTGTTTTGTTTTGTTTTTTTTCCTTCTCCATGTCCCATTTCATAGAAATTTTAATTTAGGGTGAAAAGTAATGTTTTGAATTTCAAAACCATACATCAAAACTGATGCGGATCTGGAAGAGGTTGAGGAAAAGGAATGAAATCCCCCGTATGGATGAGTACCCCTTCCCCCACTGGCCTCATGGCACATGGTTCTTTCACCAGATAGCCAAAGTCTGTATTCATTTTAACACCATCCCATTTAAAGAATCCACATTTTCCCACCTCAAACGACGGACACCCAAGGTACAGGGGGTTGACACCTACAAGGAAATGGAGACCGAGAAGTCGTGACTGAAGTCTAAGGACCTGGGGGAGAACGTTCATTCCAGTGCTAGAAACGTAAGTTACAGAGTGAAGAAGTACAACTGGTGACATCTGCTTGAGTTTAGATTGGTTTCTGCTAAGTAGATGTAAACTACAAGGAAAATTGAACACGGTCACCATTTTGGACATGTATTTTATTGTATAGAAATTTCCAGCAGAGCTAGCATTAAGTACCTTTGTCAGGAGATGCCTATTGGAATCTAAATCGGAAAACAGGGACAGGCAGGCCTGTCAGCTCTTCCTGCAAAACCACACACCAGGACAACCGCCAGCCTGGGCCTTGGAGTATGAGGTGATGGGCCACCCAAGGTACAGTCCAGCATCCCCCAGGTGTGGATCTAGGTGAGCAACAAAACTTTGCAGGTGTAGATTTAAAGCTCAACCCCAAATGACAAATGACTTTCTTTGGCGGTACCCAAACGAGATACCAGAATAGTCTGTAAAAAATCAAATCTATCATAATCAGCATTCCTCCCCTGGATGAAGTTAACCTCCTAAGCCAGCTGCCCTTATGTTTGTTTGTTTGTTTGTTTGTATGTATGTATGTATGTATTTATTTATTTATTTATTTAATTTATTTTAAAAGCAAACCAAGTGCCTACAGCATCTTAAAAAGTCTTGTAAACGTTGCAAAGTTTTTAGGTGTTATTTATAATCTGAAGAGATTCATAAAAAAACTACTGGACTTGTTAAGACTACAAATACTAGTCCCCTTGGCCCCCCCCATGAAAAAAGCAATTGTTACAAAAATATAAAAAATAGACTAGCTTCTACTATGTAACCTCTCCACCAGAAACCTCACGACTCTGGGGCACGTTCTGCTTTTATGTACCATCCAACAAGCACAAGTGCAATTTTCTCAGTTTTTAAGGAAGGAAATTTCTAAAAACATTCCCTTTGTTACTTGAGATTGTGGCTACTTTCTTCACAGGGACTATAATGCTAGCAAGTAGGGACAGTTTGCAGTTTCCTATTGCCTTCCCCAGCATGGGCCAAGCACAGAAATTTCAGTGTAGGAGGCTGCCTTCAAAGCTCACACCTCTTCATATTTGTGTTTCTAGCTCTTTTGATTCCAGTTTGGGACTTGCTGGGTCCCCAGGCTCCTGAGCTGGCCTTGGCTTCCCTCACTGCCTACTGGGGAAGGCCACTGGTAGGAGGCAGGTCTCATGGAAGGGGCTCTCAGAGAAGTGTGCTGTTCCCTGAACACCCACTTTTGGGGAGTGCAGGTCAGGCCCCCACCCAGGTTGCTAAGGCCAGGGAAGCAGCAGGCTCGGTGGAGGATACTCCCCTGGCTGGAGAAAGGATTGATGCCTCAGGACAGTCTGCAGAGTCTGGGAGGGGAGCCAGCAGCAAACATGGAGGCAAAACACGTGGCATTAAATTAAAATAGTTTGATAAACTTCCAATCCAATGACACGTATTCGTCCACAACAGCCAAGCTACTAGGCACTTTGGCCAATTGTGAGCTAGGAAATGGGCTGAATTCAGTTTGAAACACCAGACACTACAGAAGGGGGCTGGTGGTGAAGGCCTGACTGTGGTCAAGTCCTTTAGGATGCCCCTCCCTCATCTGGACAGCTTCAGTTTTTCTTTGTCCCTGCTGTCACCAATGGGGAGGGGGGGGGGGGATGTGTGTAAAGGCTCAATGGAGCCA
Organism: Procyon lotor; assembly: GCA_028646535.1. Taxonomy (NCBI): domain Eukaryota; kingdom Metazoa; phylum Chordata; class Mammalia; order Carnivora; family Procyonidae; genus Procyon; species Procyon lotor. The sequence continues at coordinate 29,920,501 of CM053620.1, forward strand.
ATGGTTGTGGGCTAACAGCGGGATACATCCACACAACAGCAGACAGAATCTGTCCACATGACGGGGATATTGCTGGGCTGTATCCTGCATTCCCAAATCCAGAGAGTCCTCTCAGACAGGGGTCCCAGCCTAAGCATGCTTGGGAGAAGCCTTCACCCCCAAAGCCCTCACTACCTGCTGCTCTCTGTACAGAGTCCTCACTACCTGCTTTGTGCTCTCAGGTGGAGACCTGGCTCGACTGGGAGTGTGGCTCGCACCCACTCTTCCCCTAAAGGGCCCATCAACCTTGGTTGAAGCCCCCAGTACCTGTCACTGCCTAGCCTGGCACCCAGTCCAACCAGCCTGCTCCTACCTTCACCATTCTTGTCAGAAAGAGACCATCTGCCTGCCGGTCGGAATGCTAGGCCCTTTCTGAGCCTCCAGTGGACTTCCAGGCTCTCCTGTTTGAAAAACTAGATTTTCACACCACTAAGGGTTTTATTTCACAGATCATGGTGGTGAGTTCAGGATTTCCAGTCCTCACCACGATGGTCAGACATTCCCAACACCTTGTTTCTTAAGATCTGAAACACCTCTCTCGCCCAATATACCCTGGTTGTTTTAAACCCCAAATGACCTTTCCAAAGCAACAACAAGGGATTCAGAGAATGCCACCCACATGGCTGAGCAAGTCCTCTCTACTTTGGTTGCTTCAAAAAAAAAAAAAAAAAAAAAAACAGGACTTCTGAGATATCTCCAATCACACTGCTTAGAAGAGAAGTGCTCCCAACATCAAGGCACAAAGAAAGAAGTCTCTTGGGGCAGAATGACAACGAAAGCGACCAGTGACCTTTGTGAGGCCTGAGGCAGAGTCGCCGGGGAAGGCAAGTTCAGTCTGGCGTGGGTGGGCATCAGGCGGGGGGGAAGGCCTGACAAGTGGGTCTCCCTTTGGGCCTGAGCAGTCCTCATGCGTACTTCTCCAGGAACTTTATGTGAAAGTCTTTCACCTTCTGTAGAACCGTCTTCAGCTTCTCCACTGGAGGGAGGATGGTCATTCTGTCCAGAAAGAGGACAGTAGTCAGCCTGGACACAAGTCGCTCTGGAAAAGGGGAGAGGAAGGAACCCAGCAGCTCTTTCCCTCACCAGTGCTATGGAGAGGAGGAGGTGTGGACAAGCAGTGGGAGGGGGAGGCTGATCTTGTCTGCTGTGAAAGCACCAGCCCTGGGACAGAACCTAGAACTTGTTGAACTACCCTCCACCCCAAATCATACATTTACTTTTTACCCAAGTAACACATAGGACCAAAAGCCGTAAGATGACGGCAGCATTAGGTTCCCTGACACATCGACCTGTGCTGGAAGGCCGGCACAACATTCTGACCAGTGCATACAACTTTCTCTAAAGCATGACTTAGTTTTCCTACAGACACAGAGTGAATTGTTCCTCCTGCTATGTGGGCCCTTTTAAAATCTCTTAGAGGGAGAACCTCCGGTCACAACTCTCCCTCCAAAGGAACTCCCAAGTTGCCATGGTAACTCAACCCTTCCTCTAATACTGCCAGTATGCTCCCCGCCCCTGAAAGGCAGCCCTCTTGACTTAACTTTTTCTTGAATGAGCCACGACTTGCCAAGGTAAACCTAACTAGGGGGGAGAGGGGAGGAGAGGCCAACCACACACACACATCTGTCCATCCGGGGTACACAGCCCACGACCTGAGTCAGAACTTGGCTCCAAGTGCTAACTAAACTTATGACATTTCTTTTTTTAACATCTACTGCAAGGAGACATCTGAGAGCACTCTGCGTGGAGAAGGTGCTGTTCTGAACAGAACTGGCCTCGGTAGGGAAACCCCCGCTCCCCAGGCTGCAGGGTCTGCACACGCTGTGCAGTGTGTCTCAGTAAGTGAAACTCATCCCACTGTTTCGGATGCAACATCTCTGCAGACTTCTGGATGAGCTCCTGAGCAGCTGTATGCTGTATGCTACTGTGTGCAATTGAGAAAGAACAGGGAAATAAAAGAAAACACCCCACCAGGAACATTTCAGATGGTACATTACAGATGGGAGGTGGGCCAGGAACGACAAGAAGACCTTGGGATCTACCCATAGTGTTCCTGATCCCTGGACCCAGGTCTCAGCCTGGCTCTGCAGCAGGGCAGAATGGGGGTGGGGTGGGGGTAGGATCTGCTCTAGGAGGGATGGGGCTGCACACATCGCAGTCTCTGGAGCCAGCCTGTGCTCTGCAGTAAGAGGCCCAAGTTTTCCAAGACCAGCCTGAGACCAGCCCCATGGTGCAGAGACAGAGGTACCTGAAGTGGTAGGTGCCCTCTCTCTGCCCGAAGCCGCTGCCAGGTACGACGCAGATGCCGGTCTCCTCCAGGAGCTTCATGCAGTAGAACATGTCGGGGGCCATTTTATGGGCCTGTGGGAGCAGGGCAGAACTTAGGGTTCCTTTATGGCTTTGTACAACACACCACTGAAAACTTGAAGGCAAGTAACCCCTGGAGCGGCAGATTCTTTCCCACAGCGAGGTCCTTCTCCCCTCCCCTCAAGGACGGAGGCAGGACAGTGGACATGGCCGGAAGCAGGTGCAGGGAACAAGGAAGCTGAAGGCTACTTTAGGGCGGCCACCAGCTGTGGTACCTCTGCTCCTCACCCAAGGACTGACAGTCTCTTTCCTTTGTGACCCACACCCAGGCAGCAGTCTCCTATATGCCAAGCACATAACTGTCTGACGATGAAGCCCAGAGGGCTGTGCCCGGCTTGGCTTTCAGAGATCAGCTCCGCAGGGGCTCTGTTCACAGAGCTCCTCACATCTTGGTTTGGACAACCTGCGGTACCTGCTGAATGGGTTCCTGGGCTCCAGCACCGGGGATTCTGACTCAGTAGGGCTGAGTGGGGGAGGGCCCAGATTCTGAATGTCAACAGGTACTGAGGAAGTTTGGGGGTATGAGGACAACGCTTGCAGAAATACTGCTCTGCAAACCATGAGAAGACTGTGGACTCAGAAACAAACTGAGGGTTTTGGAGGGGAGAAGAGTGGTAGGTTGAGTGAGCCTGGTGGTGGGTATTGAGGAGGGCACAGATTGCATGGAGCACATTTCTAAAAGAAGAAATAACTGCTCTGGCCCTTGATCTCAAAGTAGAGTCTGTGGCATGTGCAAACACTGCACATACAGAAATCCTGGGCCCTCTGCAGACTTCCTGCACCAGCACTGGCACTTTAACAAGCCCCCCAGGTGATTTCGTGTTCACATTCCAGTTTGGACAAGTGCTGCCCTAGGGCAGTCACTGCGAGAGCAGATACTGTCATGGATTCTTCATTGTTAAATGCATCACGTCACACATGGGGCACCTGCCTTCTCAACACTGGAGTTCACAGAGCCCAGACTGGCTCTGCTCACCCGAGGCTGACCTCACCTCTGCCCCTCACCACAGCATGCTGCAGGGTTGGGCTTCCAAGAGTCTTTGTACGCAGTACCTGCCAAAGGGTCTGTGACATTCCAAGCCCCCAGAGCCAGCACTTTTGCTCCCCAAGGCAAGAACAGCCCCCAACCCAGCAATTCCAAGCAAACCCAGTGCACCCCAGCCCAGCACCCCAGACCTGAGCTGCCTCCACAGCTTTGCTCGGGATGAAGATCCGAGGAAAGGCGTACATAGCACCCTGCAAGGGGTTGCAATGAATTCCGGGGACTTGGTTAAACAGGTCTTCCGTCAGCTTAGCCTTTTTGGCCAGATTACCCAGGACAGACTCTTTCTCCTGAGGGGCACAGAAAACACAGGAGTCAGCGTGTCTCTGGGCATCATGGAATGGCTCTGGGCACTAGAAATGGTCCCTTCAATGTGGAGGCAATGGAGCAGCCTGGTGAAAAGTGAGCTCGTGTGTGCATGAACACAGCAAACCAGGGAGGTGGGCGAAACATCCCTCTCCAGGAACTTCTTCCTCTGCCCACAGCTCCGGGGCCCACAAGGCATGCAAATAAAGGGATCTGGGCAACAGGTAGGTCCTGCATAGGTTGTATCATAGCTTTTATTCTTGTATAGGAGATCCTTCCTAAAAACGAGAAAACCCCATCCCAGCCCAGAAGTCTGAATGGACTTGGCCCTGGATGGAATGCTCTAGAACATGCTTCTAGGAGATGGCCCAAACTCTTCATTTTGGGGGCCACTCTCAATCCGTGTGGTGTGCACTGGGCATGTGACCCAGGCAAAGCAAATCAGTGACTGGCTCTGAGGTGAACATTTCCAGGACTTCTGCTGCCATGGGACATGAAGCTGTGGCCTGTAGGTGAAACGTGGTCCACGCATACAAGGAAGTATCATTCACCCTTTAAAGGGAAGCAAATTCTACCACATGCTACAACACAGATGTACCTTGAGGACATTATGCTGAGTGACATAAACAGGTCACAAAAAGACAAATATTGTATGGTTCCACTGAGATGAAATACCTAGAAGAGTCCTAGTCATAGAGACAGAAAGCAGAACTGAGGTTAGCAGAGGCTGGGGGGACATGGAAATGGGGAGTTGGTGTTTAATGGGGACAGAGTTTCAGTTTGGGACGAGGAAAAGGTTCTGGAGATCGACGGCAGTGACGGCTGCACAGCAGTGTGAATGGATTTTATGTATGAAACTGTTCAGTTAAAAATGGTTAAAATGGTAAATTTTACATTCTGTGTATTTTTCCACAATTTAAAACAATGTGAGCCTGGAAGAGGTAGGAACTGACTTTTGGTTACGTGATCCACACATTTTGTTTAAACTAGCTACAGTTGGGTTTTTGTCCCCTGCAGTTGAAAGGGTCTGAATGGATCACTTCGAGCTGCAAGGACAGTGGTTAAGCCAAAGGCAGGCCTTGGCCTGGAAGCAATGCCACGCCCACCCTTTTCTCCTTTTTGGTTAGTAAAAGAAGCCCCCCAGGTATTCTCAGGATGCAAGGCCCTTCCCTCAGGGTGTCCACCCACCCATGGTGCTCACAGGTGATGAAGAGGAAGGCGAGGGGGCTACGAGCACCCCCAGGAGACCATCTGGAGAGAAGGTGGCCATGGTGACCCAGAGTCCAATGTGAATGCTAGGGACCCTAGCTGTGGCAGTGATGCAGAGGGGCCATAGGACATGGTGACTCACCCTGTGGAACTGCTCAAAAGATTCCTCTCCAGGTACTGGGGGGTTCACGACGATGTCCATGGCAGCCTGCCCGGACACTGGCGGGCACAGTCGCACAGAAAGCAGCTTCACCAGCTGACCTTTGATCTCAGGGTGCAGGTTGATCACCTCCATGTAGCCCCCTCTGTAGCCACACCTGCAGGGGTGAAGAAGGGAGAAGGACCCACTGGTCACAGAGAGGTCTCAAGTAGGGGTAGTCTGGTCAGCCAGAATGTTCTGTAAGCATCTCCATGCCTAACACTGAGTGGCCAAGTATAGCCGAGTTCTTCCCAATGGAAGGTGAACAGCAGTGGGTAAAGTCTATATCACTTCCTTACAAGGAAAGAGAATGCTCTCTCCTTTCTTTTTTCCCATTTCCTGAGAGACGATGGAGGAGCAGCCTCAGTGCTGGAGATGATGTTACATGTTAACAAGGCAGAGCCCTCATCCGTGAATGACCTCAAGGTCAGCCTGTCCTGACCTCCCCTGCCTCTGGGCCATTTCATCACAGACAGATACACTTTCACCTTGTTTTAGCCACTGTACTTAGGGGCTAAAGTTGCTTTTTGTTAAAGCAGCTTCGCCCGAGGCCTAGCTAATACACCGGCCCCTGTTCCAAAGGGGCACAGGATTCAGGCCCACACAGGCTCCAGGGGTGGATTCGGATTCACTGGGGCCATGAGCATAGCCTGGGGACTTCTGCTGGAACTTCCTGCTGCCTGAAAACAAAGTCAACCCAAAGGACAACAGAACTGAGAAAGAGAAGGAGACCAAGCACCATCGACATCTTCAAGACTCCTGGACTTCTCACTGACATTATTTTTAAACAAAAAAAGCCTCTTTGGTGCAGGTCAGTTCAAGTCGACTTTCAATTAGTTATCACCACAAGGATCCTGAATGATACAGAGTTAAGTCATGTGAATGTGAGCAGAGATATGCAATGAGTTAAAACAAAACAAAACAACTTTCAGAAGTGGCTCAGCTCCAGCAGTCACACTTTCTGGAGCTGTGCCTCCTCCTCTGGGCTGTGATCAGTAACGTTCAGATGAATGACTGCAGAAATGCAGACTCTCTGAGGCAAGGATCTAGTCTTACCTTCCTCTGTATGCCCCACACCCTCAACCTCAGAGCACCTAAAGCAACAAGACACTCAGTAAAATGCCACTGGAATCAGCCTGCAGAAATGACCCAGCCTGCAGAAATGACCCAAAAAAAAAGCCAAGTTCTCATCTCAGCTCTCAGCTGCATCTTCCGAGGCAAGAAGATAAATTCTGGAATCTCAGAGAGGTTTCCCCTAACAGGCTGAAAGAAAGAACTTTCTGCTTAATCCTCTGCTGATGAGCAGAAAATCCAATTGAGAGGAGCAGTCTAATCTCAGGTGATGAGGATCTGAGGACTGCAGGGCATAACTCAGGATGCCAACATCCAGGAGACTGTTAAAAGAGTAATCAATAACACAGATGGACAGATGGTTAGGTATGTGATAGAAACACTTGAGCTTGAAAAATGAGTTCACAGAGAGTGGACTTATTTAGGAAAAGAGCTATATAGCACATGAGCCTAGCAAAGATAAAGCATTGCTAGGACTGTAGACCAGGAAGACCAGCATAAATTAACCCCTGCCCACAGCAAATAAAGCCAGCCAGTCATCCCAAAGCACGGCTCCCGCCATCTGGCCAAAATATTTCTCCAAGCTTCACAGTTTCATTGGCCTCCAGTTTAACAAGGGAGACCCCTCTCCCATCCTTACACCTGGTGCATGAAAGAACCGCCCCAAGTTTTGGGGGAATGAATGCCCTAGTCTTTCCTTCTCAGCCTCTTTTGCAGTTTTCCCTCATCTTCCCCAGCTTCTGAGCAGTGAGGGCCTAGACCAGTCCTTAGAACTCTTGCCGTATCTATCTACACTCACTCTCTGTGGGACATCCAGGCTCAGAGATCTAACAACCCATTTGCTGCATCTCCCAAACTTAAATCAGCCGGCTATCACACATCCATCTCTATCTGGACATCCAATGGGCATCTGCAAATTTAACATACCAAAAAAACAACTCTCAATCTTTCCCCCAAACCTGCTTCACCCACAGCCTTCCTCATCTACTGATGGCAACTCCATCCTTCCTGTTGTTTGAATAAAAAACTTGGGAATGAAACTTGCCTCTTTTCTCTCACAATCACCTTTTCCATCAAGTAACTCCTGTTCACTCTGCCTTCAAACACATCAGGCCCCAGTTTCTCCCCTACATCTCTGTCCTGGCCCAAAGTACCTCACCTGGCTGTAACAGCCTCTTGTCTTGTCTCTGTTCCCGTCCCTACTACACAGCAAACAGACAGCATTTAGTAAAACGTAAGTCAGGTGAGTTCACATCCCTGCTCTAATCCTCCAATGACTCCCATCCTGCCCAGGTGATCTGGCCTCCTAGGACTTCTTTGGTCTCAACATCTGCCACTTTCCCCCTCACATACCCCTTTCCAGCCCCATTTCCCTGAACATTCCAGGCATGCCTCAGGGCTTTTGCACATGCTATCCCCTCTCTTCGAATGCTCCTCCCTCAGATACCTGCACAGCTCCCTCCTTCCTCCTCAGTGACCCTGACCCCACCATCTGGCATCCCCACTTCTCTGGTTTTGTCCACCTGACACATGATTTCACTCATCTGTCTACTGCCTCTCTCTTCACTAGGCCCTAGCTGTTGGGGCAGGGACTGCCGTGGTTTGCTGGCTGCTGTGCCCTCAGTTCCAAGATCAGTAGAGGACTCACAGCAGCTCATCCATAAGCATTAGTTGGACAAACCAACGCAGGACTGAAGTAGACTCTGGCCCCAGTGCCAGGGTGAGGTGCACACACAGCTTGCTCACCTGGCCTGACGGCATTCGTGCACTCAACCTGCCTTCCCTGGCCACTCAGATTCCAGTGTTGGAGCCACAGTGACAGGGCTGGCAGAAAACACTAGCGTTGGACACTGTTGTAGGCCCTGCTTTCATCTGCATTTTTTACTGTGCTCAGGTTTCTTTCAGGCTCATATAAAATAAGGCCCTGCCTTACTTTATATGAGCCTCTGCACAAGGGCTGTCCTCACACCACAGGGCTCCCCCAGAGAGAGATGTGGCCTGTCTCCTTTCTGTTTCTTGGCTCAGCAGAGGCCGTAGGTAAGGAAGTATGCTGGCTGTGGGGCAGGACAGAGGAGGCCTGGTATGGGGCAGGCCTGGAGACAATGGGAGGGAGGTGGAGGCCGACGTACTCGCCCATGTAGCCCTTGGAGGTAGAGTGGAAGGATGCAAGCTCCACGTTGCTGGAGTACTCCGGCCCCATCTCATAAAGGACCTTCTTAAAGGAGTGGAATCTGCAGTCTGGAGAGTACACGTTGTCCTGGTACACCTGGGGGAGAGGACAGGACAAGAACAGTCACCCAAACTCCCCAAGAGGCCTGAGCCCATGCAGGCTGTCGCTGAGGGAGGGCACAGGTGCTCAGGCTCAGCCTGGTGTGCAATGAAGCCCAAGCTCTGATGCTACTTCCAGGAATGAGCCACACCAAAGGAACCTTCCAGAACATGTAAGGAGGAAAGGCTTTGGGCTGTATGCCCACTCGACTTCTCCCATTCACCCACACTCATCTCCACCCAATCTCCAGACTTTTTTCCCTCGTCTGACCTGTGATGACGTCAAGGACTCCTACTGGCCCAACCAAGTTTTCTCCCTGAATGTTTACTTCCTTCCACAAGACTAATAATGAAAGCAGTTCATGTAGCTGTCCTCTGACCCTGTCCCCACTTGAAGAGCTAAATGTGTTGCTCTCTTGCCCCTGACACCACCTACCTCATTTGGAACCATTGTTTTTCCGTTCATCTCACCACCAGTCTTCCCACAGACTGTACACAGGAGCAGCACCCACACATACTGTCCTGTCCCATCCATATAGTCTACCTTCAGCAGGCAAGCACCCTGCTCCGCCCTTGGAGATGAACCTCCCACACGTACGCATGCACATCGGAGCTCAGGGAACTGAGGCTCTCAGGGACAGTGTGGGCCAGCAGGGGGTGTCAGCCTAGATCCACCTTCAACAAGCTGCACACAGCCCTCCTCTTCATCCCCCGCCCTCTCCTCTCTTCCCACACCTGAAGGGGAGGAGGTTTGTGCACCAAGGTCACTCTGCTGCCTTCTCTCCTTCAGAAATGAAGATTTTTAACACCTGATACTAATATAACCCCGTACGTTAACTATACTGGAATAAAAAAAAAAATGTTAGACCCATCTGCTAATCATGGCAACAATTTGGTGGGTAAGCTTTCTGTGTGTGTGTGTGTGTGTGTGTGTGTGTGTGCATGTGTGTACGCGCGCACATGTGCAAGTGTGGGGGTTGGGGGGTGAAGGAGTGCTAGTGAGCAAAGAAATGAAACCAATGTGCTAGAAGCTACTATTGACCAGAAATCATGCAGAAATGAGGAAGTGAAAATTGAATTTGACAAGCCTGAGTTTCTTCCTTACAAATCAGGAAAAGAATGGTCAGCCTCAGCTCCACAACTGGGGCTTCAAGGAGCGGCAATCGTGAAATTAATTAAGATTTCCCTTCCCCCCTCACAGGCTGCTATAAATAGGATGGTAGACAGAGAAGCACAAGGAGGCACAGGAAAGCAGCAGTAAGCCCACCCAGAGCCCACTCTCCCTTCTGGAGAAAGAGCCCCTCAACTTGCCCTCAGGGAACACTGCTCCCCTGCTCTTAGGGGAGAGAGCTCACCCCCTTGCCTGGGGCCTGGTCAATTTGCATATTGCAACCACTAGGCCACAAGTGGTTGGTTCAGCAATGGGTGTGTGATCCAAACTGCATCAAATGAGGCTCAATTCTGAGACTTTTGTAGGAATCACTAGGAAGAAATGTTCTTTCTAGGCTGGGAAGAAAGCAGGGCTATGTGTGAGGCCAACATGGAAGGAGAGAGAATCTGAGAGATAGGGTTTGAGCCCCTGGACTTGGTCCCACACCTGTTACCCCTACTATCCTTTAATTTTTTTTTTCTTTTTAAATTTAAAGTGGTTTGGGTTAACTTTCTGAAATTTATAACCAAGGATCCAAAGCAATATAGGGATGATTTAGGTCACAGTTTCAAAGGCTGGAACATCCTCATCCTTGGTTAGAATCACTCCTCTAACACCTAGAAAGTTCTCTCTGGCTACAGAAGAGTCAAGTCTGGCTCCCTCCCCCTAGAAGAGAAAGCTCAGCCTCACTCCCCATGGAGGAGAGAGCTGAGCAACTCTTACCTCATCAGCCAGGAGAAAGAGCTTCTCTTCCCAGGCAAAGTGAATCACATCTTCTATGCACTTTCTGCTTTGTACCTGACCTAAAAAAATCCCCAACAAAACCAGAATGCAGCTTGTAATGCTGTTTAAATTGTCTCTAGGAAAGAACCCCACCCAGATCACCACTCAGGTGTGCCATGTTCCCACATGACCCTTAAGGGATCACCCTCCCTAGATGCTGCTCCTGAGAGGGTGTAGTCAACCTCTAGGGACCCCCGAGTGTGATGGAGAGTTCCCACAACACCTCAGAGAGGCGCACACAAACTCAGTGAGTCAGGATAAGGTCTGTATGGCTCATCGGCTATCCTTAAAGCCAGTACTCAGCAGGTGCTCAGCAAGTATTTGCGGAGCGTGTGCTGAATGAACAAGCCTGGACACCAGCTCTGGTGTCCTGTCAGCCACATGGGAGCTATGCATCGCTCATGAGGACAGGGAGCATGCGCAGTCCTCCCTTTCAAGGTCTCCCCTGGAGGGCTTGACTCAACATGAACAGTGGAAACCACCCCCCACCCTCCCCCACCCCGCCATGTTACAGAAATGAGTACAAAAAGCAAAATGGTCCTCTCCCAGTTCACAGGAAATGCCACGGGTTGAGGTGGGAAAGGAACAAATGCTATAAGGTGGAAATGGAAACTCTTCCATCTCCTGACACGTACTATCAGTGTGGCTAGGAGTGTGAGAGATGCTCCCATACCCTCCAGGAAACACCACCACAGTCAGGTTTGCTGACTGCTTAAAGAAGGCTGCTTCCAGGCACCTGGGTGGTTCAGTGGTTAAGCCTCTGCCTTAGGCTCAGGTCATGATCTCAGGTCCTGGGATCAAGCCCCACATCGGGCTCTCTGCTCAGCAGGGAGCCTGCTTCCCTATCTCTGCCTGCCTCTCTGCCTACTTGTGATCCCTCTCTGTCAAATAAATAAAATCTTTAAAAAAAAAAAAAAGGCGGCTGCTTCCTTACTATGCATGTGTCTTGATATTGCCTGTAACTATGTGCATGCCTGTGTGTGTATATGTACATTATATATGTACCTTGATGCAGAGGAATAAGTAGAGTATGTTACCTTTTTGTTAAAAATAAAAATACCTACTTTCTTCCCTGTATGAGAATATCAAGAACATGTCTGGAAAAAAATTAGTTATATCTTACAAAAGCATGGTATGATTCAACCAGATCTCAGCTCTGAACTATCTAAGTAATGAACCAATTCTTTTACTAAAGGTTCAACTCTCCTCTTGCCAAGTAAGCACCAAACCAGGCTTCCTATGAAGCTCAGGGTTCTGGGATTCCGGAAGGGCGGCAGCCCTGGATTCTACAAGGAACCAGCCACTGTTCCCACAGACTCAGAGGTGGTGGCTACCGAGGGGGCTGGGCCTGCCTACAAACTCTACTGGGCTTGTCTCTGATCCCACAAACTATGCTGTTAGAATGCAAGCAAAGATCTAAGCAGCAAGAATATTAAAACCATGTGCACATAATGCCAAGGAGAGTGCAAAGAGGAACTAAGTAAGGACCAGGGCCTCAGAAAGCCTGCCGATCAGTAAAAGGAGTGGCCCACTATACGCGAGTAATTCCACTGAGGTGTGCAGCGCAAACCTGAGGACAAGGACAGAGCTTGTTTCTCTCCAGTGCCTGAGAGTTGCTCAGAACATGCCTCAGAGCCAGTGGATGGATAGAAATGTGTGGTGGTGTCCAAGGGACCAGAACACAGCTGTGTCCAGCAGGGGGAGACACGAGACCACCTCACAGAAGGGATGGCTTGGACAGAAAGCTAGAGAGGGGCCTTCCAGGTGCCCCTCACCATAGGCTGAGCCAAACCAAAGCAAATCTCCCACAACCTAATGAGAAAATCTGTTGTATGAGCCTGCCCAGGGTCCTTCCCTTCTTTAAGTAACAGAGCTCAGCTGTTCTACAGGGAATTGCCTCTCTCTGCACTCTAGCAGGGGGCATGGGACACACACCTGGCCAGAATCTTGGTGATTTAACTGGTTCAGGGATGGGCAGGTAATCCAACTTGGGCCAAAGAGTCTGGCCTGGAATTTTTGTTTTAAAACTATGGGCGAGGCTCTCTGGGGAGGTCGCTCAGCAGGCAGGCCAGGGCTGGAGCTGCTGAAGGTCACGCCAAGAACAGAGCCTTCCTGGGAAGGACTCCAACCAAGACCTGGGATCAAGGTTCTTAGGACAAGGATGCTGATTCCGGTGTGCCGCTTTACCCCTGGACTTTACAGTTCCAGGACCCAACCCCTTCAGTCTTGAGCTGAATTTCTGTCTTAAAACTCAAGGAGTCCTGGCTTATTATCCCACTCCATCTTGACACCTTTCAGCCCAAGTGGTCACAGTGTATGGTCCAGACAAGATAGATGGCCATCACAGGTAGGTTTCTATTTTCCACCCCCCTTCTTCCAAGAGCTGACTGGTATTTCACACATTCAGACCCCAGAGAGCAAAACCAGCCTCTGCCCACTCATGAAGTTACTCTTTAAAAACTACTCCTATTAATATACACTCACACAATACCTTTACCTAAAATAGTAAAAGTCTTTAATGCAAATATTTCTTCCCAACCAGCTGAAAAGATATATGTAAATGCCTGGCTACGAAGTTACCAAGTTTCTAACAGAAATTAGAAACTAGTTATCTAGTTTCTAATAGAAACTAGGCATATTTCCCAAAATATAGGTCCTGCTACTCCAAGTTTGGACCAGGAGCATCAGCATCACCTGGGAGCTCATTAGAAAAACAAATTCTCAAGCCACACCCCAGTCTAATTGCATCAGAGTACCTTGGAGCAGGGTCCAGCAGTTTGTTTTTTAACAAGTTCCAGTCTGAGAACCACTGTCCCAGGGTGGTGGTTTTCATGCTCAGCACGGGGAATATTGATGCCTGGGCCTGATCCCCAGAGATTCTGGCAGGCAGCCCTGCCTTTGGCATTTTTAAAAAGCTCCCTTTGTGATTCCAATGTGCAACCTCGATTGAGAACCCAGCTGTAGTCACTTTCCTTCCTCCTGAATTCTGGTTAGACACTGCATCCCTACCCCCAGGGAGCTGATGTACATAAATGAGTATTACAGCCAGCCGCACCCATTTTCCGCACTCAGGAATTCAAGTGCTGCTTTCAGCTGATTGAAGCATCATTTGATGTTCCAAAGAAGCAGACTCCACAATCAACTCCAACGCGATTTGGCCCTGACCCAATTTATCTCAACAAAGGAGGAGAGAGGAGCCCTTGTTCTCAGCATCCAAATAGCATTGCGGGCAAACGAAGCCAGCGGCCCAGAAAGATCAAAACAGGGAGGGCTGGGCGTTTTTTGTTTTGTTTTGTTTTTTTTTAAGAAAAATATGTAAAAATAGGAGTGCTTTTCAACTTCTGGAAACAGGGTTTTTCAGTTTGTTTGCTGTTGTTTTTAACAAGGCATTTCCTCCTCAGGTCTCAAAGTACACAAGTAACGCTGTGTCAAAGAAAAACAAAAACGCACACACCAGCATTCTGACAACTGGTTCAGCAAAACAACTAGGAGTAAAGGTAAAATGAGGCCTATGATTAACGGGGACAGGCTGTGTGTAAATAACCTCAAGGAGATTCTTTGCAAATGCAAGAAAACTGGGAGCAAAGAGAACATTACGTTAACTCTTTAGTGTCCAGGTGTGCAGTACACCAGCTGCCCTGCCCCTACCACCCAAGAAACTGGCAAAGAAGTGAAGCACAGACCTGTGGGGTTCCCAGGGTTGATGATGCACAGCACCTTGGGGTCACAGTGGTCTTTGGCCTCTTGCACGGCCCGCCGGAGCTCATTCACATTTAAGGCCCAGCAGTTCTCCTCATCCAAGTAATAGTTCACCTGGATGGCATCGAGCTCAGAGATGACGGCCGAGTAGAGGGGGTACTGCGGGATGGGGATCATCACACCGGTCCGGGACTTGCCACCCCCGGACACCAGGATCTTCAGGATTGTCTGCAACAGAGAAGTCACGGCTTCCAGGAACACTGCCAATCTCCACCCTTTGGGGGCCTTCCAGGCAGACTCCCCCAGAGGCCCCAACCCTAGCCTTTTACCAGCCACCCCGCTGCCTGTCTTGGGCGCAGCCCCATGTGAGCTGCTTGACTTCCCTGAGTCTCACGGTCCCCATCTTTAAAATAGATCTGCTGTGAGGAGTAAGCAAAATGAAATGCTTTAAAGTTCTTAGCATGATAGTTAAAAGACCCAATGCCAGGGCGCCTGGGTGGCTCAGTCGTTCGGTGTCTGCCTTTGGCTCAGGTCATGAACCCAGGATCCTGGGATCGAGCTCCGCATCAGGCTCCCTGCTTGGCGGGAAGCCTGCTTCCCCCTCTCCCACTCCCCCTGCTTGTGCTCCCTCTCTCGCTATGTCTCTGTCAAATAAATAAATAAAATCTTTAAAAATAAAAGACTCAATGCTTATAATTTTTTTAAGAGGCCTTTTAAAGCAGCAGTCCACAAACTGGCCCTGTCCTGGCCAGGAAGAGGGACAGGAATCTGTCTTGTTAGTAATTACCGGCGCCCAAGGCTGGGCAGACCCTGGAACAAGGAGGGGACTGTTGCATCAGGATGAAATACCTACATACTACCGCCAGGTGGTGCTTCAACCTGGTTATTTCCAGGGCTTTGCAGGATTCCTGAGAAACCAGGCCACCCGAACCCCCTGTAGGGATATGGGTGGAGGTGGCAATAATTGACTGTAAACCTTGTTCTGGAAGAGTTCCCACCTCACACACAGGCTCAGTTCCTCGCCGCAAGAATGCCAACGGACTCGGAAGCTCAACAACTTGATTCTTTTCACTAAATCTTGAGGACACCTCCCTCGGCTGCTCTAGGACCTCCATCTGTATGTGGGCTTCTCTGGGAATTAAGAGAGGCCTTGACAGCAGAACACAGTGGAAGATGCGATGATTGGAGACCTGAGCCTCAACACTGGAATCCCAACTGTCCCAAGAGGCTGACTTAAATAAAGAAGGCAAAGCATTTAAGGTTCTGGGCTTGTTTCCTCTGAGGCTCTAGTAAGAGCTGAATGCATCTGAAAGAATTAAAGCACTCAGCAAACATGAGAAACAAGAGCCTTGGAGGTCAAAAGATAAAGATAACCCCATTAAAGGAAGGGTCAGCACACACTCCCTGAGGAGGGAAAATAAAGGAACTGAACATACCAGCACTGATGAGGCACAGGAAGGAGCATGCTCCATGGGAATGCAAGACCACGGGTCCCTCAGACCCAGGAGTTCAGAGCTCTTCTGCTAAGCACACTTTGATACCAGCCCCTCTTCACCCCATCCACAGCAGACCCCTGGCCCAAGCCACCTGTTCCCTCATCTCCTCAATGCTCCCTCACATCCATCATCCCCTTCCCTGCCAAAGTTAAAACTTAAATCTAATTATGCCCTATCCGTCTGTCGCTCTCCCCACTTTCAAATGCTTCAACGGACATTGTTCTTAGGACGATGACCTAAATCTTCAGCATGGCCCCTAAGGCCCTATAGGACTCAGGCCCCAGTTGCCTCCCTAGCCCACTTTTGGAAACTCCGGCCCTTACTACATGTGCTCTTCACTCTGACTCTCCTTTTGCAAATGCACAGCCTCTTTCCAGCTCACAACCTCCGCACATGTTGACCTTCTGTTCAGAACACAATCTGACCCCTACCTCCCTGTTCATGCCCACATATCCCCCAGATCTCTGCTCAGTCATCCTTTGAGAAGAAACTTTTCTGCTTCCCACAACCACCCCGCCCCCTGCTGCTCCTCCTGGGGCACTTTGTCCTCTTCACTCAGAAGAGAAACTGAAAGCTTGTGATAGGACATTTATTTATGTGGTATTAATGCTGGTCTGATCTAGCATTAGGGTGTAAGCAGAGGCTGAGTGTGTTCGATGCCCTCGGTCTCCCCAGCACCCAGTACAGCACCTGGTAGAGGAGGAACACCAGTGGGAACTAAGCAAGAGAAAGGCCAGTGCTACCAGAAAGACAGGCACCCTTGAGTGCCCATGGCTCCTCTCCAGCTGGACCTGCCAGTGTGCACTCTGGAGGGAAACCAAGGCTGCAGGAGACAGCGAGGACCAGTGGAGAGCCAACCTCTCCTCCCAGGCCTATCTCCCTACTGGCAGACTCACATCCTCGGCCCTAACATGCAAGGCTATTCTTCATGGGGTAAACACTGGAGAGGGAGCCACCCTCACACGTACAGAAATGCCATCACTGGCTCCTGTGGTCAGGTAAATGTTGTCCGGGTCTGCAGGCACACCGCCATCTCTCCTGGTGATGTAGGCAGCCACGTCTTCACGGATGCAATTGACACCCTGGCTAGCACTGTAAGACCCTATAAGACAGCAAGCAAGACAGTGACTAGAGGCAGGATGACTGGCTCTATGGAGTTGGTGACATCCATATAATTACCTGGGGTGGGGGTGGGGGGCTGGGGAGGTCTTAGACAGGACCCAATTCCCACTATTCTAGGTTGTGGAATCGTGCAAACTGCTTAACCACCTATCCAGGCTTCATTTACCCACCCACTCATCCATCCATCTCATCTGCTATCTATGCATTCGTCCACCTGCCCATCCACCGGTCTACCCACCCACCCATTCATGCACTCAGTATTCACAGAGAAGCTGTTAGACGTCAAGCATTATTCCAGGTCCTTCCTTCCAATCAGTCAAATGTGCTCGTACCTGTTTTATCCACCCTCCTAGGGTTCACACGCACTCTACTACTGCTGGATTTGCTGTGTCTTTAGCAAGGCTGCCTACACACAGTCCCACAGACCTGGAAGAATGGCAAGAGCCTTCTGCAGCACTGTAAATGTTCCATGTCTTGGTCTGGTGAGGGTTACACGGGTGTGTACATGTGCAAAAACTATTCAAGCCATACATTAATATTTGTTCATTTTATTATAGGTTTGTTAATATCTCAATAAAGAGCTTTTTTTTTTTTTTTTTTTTAATGTCAGGCTATTTTCAGAAAGGTTTTGAGAATAGATACTCGGCGCATGCACAAAATCTGGTAGGAGTCCCAAAGTGGTAAGCTGAACTCTCTGAAGTAGTGAAGGGGAGGCTGCGGGTCAGAGGTGGGAGGCAGACTTTTCACTGTATATCCTTTGACACTGTTTGAATTTTATACCACACTTAAGGAGAACCAGCCTATTCCTTCTAAGACTACTGCAAACCCACCACCAGGAGGCTTAGGGCTTATCTGGGCTTCAGTATCCATCCAGGCCCTGCACCCTGGAGGCACTCATTTGCCTCAACGTCTGTGCATCACTGGGCTCAGCCTACCCCTCTGACCAGCTGTAAGATGAAGAGGGAAGGGAGGGGAGGGTAGGCCAATTCTCTAAGGTCTCAGGGGCAAACATGAACATGTATCAAGTCTGGGCAGTGGGCTCAAGGTCTTTTGTTACATTATTTGGGGTATTCTAATGCATATGAAATATTTTCGTAAGTTAAAATAGTGGAGAGGTACAAATGCTGATATTAAGAGAATCTTTCCTCTACGGAGTGACTTGATTATATCTGAGTTCCCATCCTCAGAAACCTTTCCCTCTGCCTTCTCTCAATGCCCTCCATTCTACTCCATGGGGCCTGTCCATTCCCACACCAGCCAAGCCTCCCCTTTTTCTTGCCTCTAGCTTATCCACCTTGAGTTCCCAGGCCTTCACCCAGTGCAGGCCACTGCCCTTCCACCCTTTCCTTCAACTTTTCTGTTATGCTCCAAACCACACTGGTCCTTCAAAGCTCAAATCTAGTCTCTTCTCTAGGGGACCTGTCATAAAGATACTGCCCCACCTAGCTTCTCTCCTGACCTGCAATTTCTCCAGTTATTTCCCGTAGACACATGAAGCCTGCCTCCCCATGATGACTGTAAGTTCCTTGAGGGCAGAGGCCATTACCTATTTCTTTGTGTATCTCTGCTAGAGCACTTATCCCCCTGCCCGTCCCACCCCACTACACCCCTGCTTAGGACCCACTGCCCTCATACTGATGGCAACGTGCCTCCCATGGCCAACAAATGGCATCATCACCGCTGCCAAACTTCCCAACCCCATCACATACTGCCCCATCCAGACCTCTTCACTTGATCACACTCAGTTCTCAAACCTCAGGGCCTTTGCACACATCATTTCTTCTGTCTGGCATGGATCTGGAGGTTCTCTATTACTCAGCATCCATATGAATTTGAATCATATTTGCTCCTTAAACCCTCCCTCTACATTAGAATCCCTGGTTATAGCCCCATAGCTCTCTGCTTTTTCTCCAAGAACTCATGAAAACTAGAGATTATTTTTTGTGTGAATTCTTTTTAATGTTTGTTTCCCCCAAATCTGACCATGAACTTCTGTGAGCATAGAAATTCCATCCACCTGGTTCACCAGTGTCCCTCAGTCCCTAGAGCAGTGCTCTGGGAGGTCTAGATAAGGAGCCGCACCTCCCTGGATGTCTAGATTCCACCTTAATCCTATTAAGATCCAAGATACAACCTGAGAACTGAATTACTCATCAAACAGAACATAAGGAAACTCTAGTAAGAAGTAATTTTAGGGGCGCCTGGGTGGCTCAGTTGATTTTGGCTCAGGTCATAATCTCAGGGTTGTGAAACTGAGGCCCACCTCCAGCTCCGCACTCAGCACCAAGTCTGCATCAGATTCTCTCTCCCTCTTCCTTTGCCCTTCCCCCTATTCATGCATGCTCTTTCTCATATAAATAAATAAATCTTTAAATTAAAAAAAAAAAGTCATTTTAAAAGCATGATTAAAACATATCCAGATGAGCTCTAAGACCTTGTGTACGTATTTAATAATCCCAACCTGGGTCAGGGTCGCCCTGGGCACACTGACATTTTCCATTTCCCTTATTTCTATGGGCCAGTAGGCTAGCTGACAGAGCACCTCCCCCAGGATGACACTGCCCTACCTCCTGCAATGAGCAGGGACTGGTATTAACACCCAGGGACAGGGCTTCTCCCCACCTGACAAGGGGCTTTGGCACATACCATACGTCAACCTCCTTCAAAAGCCCAGGAGCTGAGTAGAGAACTTCCTGGTTCAAGGAGGAAGAGAGAGGCTCAGGGAGTACCCACCCCACCTATCCTCACAGGGTCCTCAGACAGAACTCAGTGCAGGTTCCCAAAACCCCACACATAGGCCAACTTTCCTCCTGCTACAACACCCCAAGTGGGGACTCACACGAACGTGGCTTCCCCAACTCCTTCCCACAGCCCTGGCTGACAGAGTTGCAAAAACTTGATGAAGCTTCCTACCGGAAAGAAAGAACCCTTCCCCCTTCCCCCTTCCCCAGACATTCCCGTCAGGCATGCAGAGGGCAAACGCTCCCTCCCCCTGCCTCTCCTCACAGCTTCCATAAATCTTAGGCCGATGGCCACGGGGTCTTAGAGAAGCACCTTTGTTCTGTGGGTTGGGCAGAGGGCACAGGAGGAGAGGAGCCTGCAGGCCGGGCCTTCAGGCTGTCGGGTTGTTCTCTGACAGCTTGTGGTTTCAGCCTTGCCACACAAGGTGCTGGCTCACACCCTCCCCAATCCAGTGAGCAGGAAAGCAAGGGGGAGCTGGCCCCTTCCTGAGAGGGACACCCTGAAGGACAGCGACCAGACTCGGACAGAGCAGGGTAACCACAGCAAGGAAGGTAAGCACAGGGCTCTCATTAAAGGGAAAGAGCAGAAAAGGGGAAGGGGAGGGGCAGGGGGATGGCAGAGAGGTGAAAGGTAGCTGACCCTCTGCTGAGCAAGCTGCAAGAATCCCTTTCCCACATTCCAGAACATTCAGGCATGTGTCCTAAAAAAGCTCTAAGAACAACTATTTTTCCTGGGGCGAGGAAAGTTGGATCCCCTGTGAAGGCGTGGGGCAAAGGAATGGGGCAAAAGCAAACAGAACAAAGAACAGGAGATGAGAACAAAGAGCCAGAGGCCCAGAGACTGGGGAGAGAGCAAAGGGAGAGAGAATATCATTTTCACATCTATGGGGGCCAAAAGTCCAGGGCCTCCCTCCATGGAGTGCTCCCTCCTTAAGGAGGCAGATGGCAAAGAGGATGAAAGGCCGGGGAGGTGAGAACACAAGGAATGGGAGGGTGGACAGCACGGTCACAAGGAAGGAAGCCACCAAACAGGGTTCCCAGGCATCTCACAGCACTCTCCTTCCCCAATAACTGACCACCACCTCCTACTGTGGGGGTGACAGACAAGGCTGGACAAAGCCACACATTGCACTTCATCCAGCCTGTCAAGGGTACCTGGGTGACTCAGGTTAAGCATCTGATTTTTTTTTAAGATGTTATTTATTTATTAGAGAGAGAGAGATCACAAGTAGGCAGAGAGGCAGGCAGAGAGAGGGGGAAGCAGGCTCCCTGCCGAGCAGAGAGCCCGATGCGGGGCTCGATCCCAGGACCTTGGGATCATGACCTGAGCCGAAGGCAGAGGCTTTAACCCACTGAGCCACCCAGGTGCCCTAAGCATCTGATTCTTGATTTCAGCTCAGGTCGTGATCTCGGGGACCCGGGATGGAGCCCCACAACAGACTCCACACTTAGCAGGGAGTCGGCTTAAGGATTCTCTCCCCCTCCCCCTGCTCGAACTCTCAATCTCTCTCAAATAAATAAATCTTTAAAACAAACAAACCAACGCTCTGCTGACAGTTACTCAAGCTGGCTCCCAGGTGTAAAACCAAACTCCAGGCCAATGTAGGCTCCTGCAACTCAAGTGCCCTGATCCTCCAAAAGATGGCATTTACCTCACTGCTCAGCTAATAGGAGGTTAACAGAGCAGACAAGGGGAGGAAGACTGTTTTTCATTTTCTCTGCATGTCACCATCCCCATACACACTCACACACTCACTCACATAAATAATTCCATTTGGGGCCAGGGCCCAAGCCCACGCTCAGTAAACACATGATCATCTCACACCCTTGGGACCTGGCTAGTGGGGTGTGGGCTCACCCAGGCTGTTCCCGCCACAAGCCTGTAGGATCCGCCGGGCTCGCTTCTTAGCATCTTCTGGGAAGCTGGGGCTGTCCAATAAGTTTGGGTAGGTGCAGAGTGCCATCACCTAGGGGAACAGAGGCGCAGGCTGGGCTCCCAACACCCCCCAACCCAGAGCCCCAGGAGGGGCACGAGGACCCTGAGCATTGACACTGTGATGAAGACAACTCCAGGACATGCCGTAGCATGCCTCTCCATGAGGGCTCCAGCCTAGGGAGAGCTTAGGGTAGATGGGGAGGAGCACACTAGGCTCTTTGCAGCAGGAGAGATGCTGAAGGGTAGGGCATATCATGACCTGGGCTTGGGACCCAAGGTGGGGCTGCCAGAAGAGGAGCTGGGGAACAGAAGAGCCTGCTGCTCAGTCCCCTGCCCCAACTTTTCGAAAGAGTTCACACACCCAAGGCCACAAGATCCAGGAGCTCCTGAGCAGGGGCCAGGGCTGAGCAGGTAGGTGAACCCCAACTGAAAGGAGCACGGACCCCTTCCTAACTCACAGACTGAGTGTCCTCCCCCACACCCTTAACCCCTGCCCCCTTTCTCACCATCATCCCCTTTCCTGGCCAGAACTGAAAGCTGGCTCAGCTTTCCCATCCCTGTAACAGAGAAAATCACCCTAACTTCACAAATTAAGAGGATTAAGCAAGGAAATGTTTTCAAAAGTGCCAGTAAACCCCAGCTCACTGGGCAAGTCTAAGCTGGCAGCTCAGGAGCCATGCCAAGAGCCCTCAGGGGATGTGAGGGCTCTGACACCAGCTGGGTGACTTCAGGTGGGAGCTGGCTTCTTGGAGCCTCACTTCTCTTCATTAGTACAATGGGCAGTGACCCGGCGTGCCCTCTTCCCACAGGCACTTGTGAAGAGGAGAGATGTATGAAGGCTGCAGGATGCCAGCACCAGGTAGGAGAGGCTGGGTTTGCCATGGCCAGAGACAGAACTGGATTTGGGAACAAGTCAGCCAGCCAGAGAAGGCTGAGGCAACAGGAGCCTCTTTGTGCCCAAGAGCCCCAGGCATGCATAGAGAAGAGCTTTTGCTCTCTCCTCCAGAGGTGCGTGACTCTAGGACAGTCAGGGTCCTCCAGCCTCCACTTCCCTGGCAGAGCTGCTGTTTGGTCTGATCCATCTCCCCTTCCTGGGCCCAGTTTGGGGACTCATCTATTCACAAGCTGCTGGTACCCTTCTGAGCTCAGCAGCCACAGGAGGGGAGCCCCAGTGACCTGCCTCAGGCCAGTGCCAGCCTCAGTTCTTTTCCCCAGACCCTGTGTGAACTCCCTGAGCTAAATAAGGTCCCCACACCCCTGCACCAGAGAGTAGGGCTGGGTCGCCCCCTCGCCATGCCAGCCCCTGCAGCAGGAGACACAGGCCGGGAAAAGGGCCGGGGCCTCCCATGCTCAGCAACCCTGCTTGCCCCAGCCTGGAAACCTTAACTGCATAAGGACCGTATTTTGCTCCAATTCTTCTCTGGGAAACAGCTTTCACCACAGCTGGTCTCTAGCCTGTGTTCAGGAGGCCCTTGGCATTTTCCCACCCTGTTTTTTTCCCTCCAGACCACCAATCCCACAATTTTAGCCCATGCAGCATCCTTGTAGTTTGAGCCCAAACTGAAACATTAAAACCTGCCTCCTGGAGACGTCAAGAGCAAGATGGGTCACATCAGCAAGGCAAGCAGAAAAGCAGCAGCTGACAGTGGTCACCAATTCCATACTCTCCTGCTGGGCCAGAGGTCAGCACTTCATACTCAATGTTGCATTGGGGCCCCCAGCTGCCCTCTAAGGCAGTGCTCCGGCGATCTGCCCTTGCTCAAAGCCACTCGGGTGGTAAGTGGCAGAGTCAATACTCAAACTCAGGGTATCTCACTTGGGATGAAAGTATCTGGACCCCCACATACCACCCTCCCAGCCCACTGGGCCTCTACCTCTCCAAGCTGCCTCTCTGATGCGATTAACCAAGCTCTGAATTCAGTATCTGAGACCATGGACTATGGAAGGGCCTCCCTGGGAGCCTTGTACACAAGAGTAACCCCAAAATGAGTCTGGACATTCTAGACAACTTTGGAAGGGGAAGAGACTGAGGGAGAGGACATTAAGCACCAGAGGGGGCTGCTACTTCCACAGCACCTCCCTGTGGGATTCTGGTGCCTACTGTGTCCTGAGGGGGCTGGACAGGGGAGGAAGTAGGGATGAGAGGAGCTGGCCCAACCAGGCTCCAGTTCCGGGCTCTCTCAGCAGCCTCTACTCCAGAGGGCCAGCTTACCTGTCGGAGGAAGGTTATTGGCTGTTGGCCCATGGCCTGGGCATCCCCAATGTTGGCACGGATGACTTCAGTGAACGGTTTTTTGATACCCTGAGCAGAGAGAAAGCAACAGGTGGTTACTTGGAGACTCACAGATCCTGGATTCCAGAGGCCAACCAATGGCCCCACAGGATATTAATAAACACTCCTATTTTGAGCCTTACCAGGTGTCAGGCATAGTGCCAAGCCCTTGACATGGTTTGCCCCATTTAACCTTAACCACCACCCCATGAAGAAGTGAAGAACTAATATTAATCTTATTTTACAAATGAGGAAAATGAGGCTTCAAAAGGCTAAGCAACTAGCCTGAGATCACATAACCGATAAATACAAGCAGTGGGATTTGAAGCCAGACTCCCAAGATCACTCTTCTCAACCACTATGCTCACCACCCCCAACTTTCTAAGAAGGCTGCAAGAGCTCTCCTGGGCTACCAAGTACCCTGAGGCAGCTGCCGGTCCAGGGCCCCCCAGCCAACTGGGGCCTGGGAGGCATGCCTAAAAAGGCCTTGGAGCAAAAGTGGTAGGAGGCAGGGGTCAATACCAGAGGCCCCCAAACGTCAGGGAGAGGCCCCCATAACTCACCCCCAAGCACTGCTCTACCTCAACAGCCTAAATAAATGGCAGGGGCACCACGGCCACCCTCCCCTCCAGAAGACCCCCTGATCAGCAGGGACCTCTAGGCTTGTTCCCTTGCAACCTGGCTTTGGAGAATAAAGAATGTGGGCTGATTTTCACTTAAAAAAAAAAAAAAAAGGTATCAGAGATGGAAAGAGTAGTTACAGAACTAACTCGCAGTCACTGCCTGAGCAATGTGTTCAGCACAGAAAGGAGGTCCCAGAGAGGAGGATATCAGAGACCTGCCAACCTCAACGTCACAGGGGACGGTGGGGGGGGGGGGCGGGGAGGGGTGACTAAAGGACTCCCGGCTGCTGAGGAGAAAATGCACTCTGGACAGAGGTTTTTGGGGATCTGGATATGTGGGGATTCCACAGAGCTCCCAAGTCCAAAATTTGCCACTAGAAGAGTAAGAATCAGCAGCAGGTTCAACGACCCCCCAGTGTGGCTGAAGGGTTACTGGAGACAAACAGTACAAAAGCACTTGGCAGAGTACAAACATCATCATCTTACAAAGCCGGACCAAGGACGAGGTCAGGAGGGTCGTGGTAGAGGAAGAAGGCTGTGGGGCAAGGAGGTGGCGGGACCAAGGGGTGACCTGGGTAGAAGGCCTGGCCACCTTCCCATCTCCAGCTGCCCTTTCCTCAAGGGCATGTTAAATTCAAATTTTAAAAATACAATTCTATGTGGTTTTTAAATGTTTTATTTAAATTCAATTTAGTTAACATAGAGGGTATTATAGTTTCAGGAGTAGAATTTAGTGATTCATCAGTTGCATATAACACCCAGTGCTCATTCCATCAAATGCTCTGCTTCATGCCCATCTCTCAGTTACCTCATCCCCCTCCACCAACCCTCAGTTTGTTTTCTAGAGTTAAGGGTCTCTGAGGGTTTGCCTCCCTGTTTTCTAAGGTTTTGACCCTGTCTTTTCTCCATTTCCCACAGTGTGTGAATAAAAGCACCTTTAGAAAACTTTTTCAAAATCAGTAATGTTCACCTTAAGTAAAAAAAAAAGTGACCTTAAGGGACAAAAGTACCTGGCAAACAAGTTTTCCTGACCCTCATCTGCCATCTCTAAGACCCTCCCATACATTTATTTGGCTGCTCTGGAGCGAGAAGGCATGGGGTCGGGGACAGAGCAGGCTGGGGAGGGTGTCTCAGAAATGGCTGTGGACCTTCATAAACAGGGCTTGGTAAGTCTCTAAAAGCCTATGGGGGGAAGAGGCCTTTTAATTCCCTGTGTCCCTTCTGCAGAGCTCTTCAGGGCTGGTCAACATGAAAAGAGGTCCTTCGATGCATGGGAGAAGCAGCTTAAGTGTCCTGAGGGCCAAGGCCCGTGGGTGGCACCACCCTCTGCTCCAAGGCTAGGAGAGGGGTGAGAACAGGACCCTGGAGACAGACTGGGAGGCATGTGGCCTCAGAGCTCACCCCACAGGCAGGAGGCAGGAGGCTGGGGGTGGGGGAGGGGCCAGGCCACGGTGAACAAAGGGGTAGGACTGACTCACCCCCGCTTGGCACTGGCCTGAGTTCCTGGCACAGGTCCCTCTGTCAGCCTGTGAATTGCCACAGCCCCCTAGACCTAGCCAGTTGAGCACAGGTAATTTCTATGGAATGGGCACAGTTCATTCTTTGGTAGGGATAAAATCCGTCACAGCTGAGGGCCAGGAACCAACACACAGCTGCGGGCCCTCAGCCAGCCCAATGCAGGGAGAGAATATGCCTGGAACACAGCCCTGGATGTTCCTTTCCCATGCCCACCCCCTGCACTGCTCAACCAATTCAGGGCCTGCTGACAAGAAGCCTGGGAACACCGAGCATCTCTTTTCTTGGGTCTAGGTGCCCACAGACCCCAGACATTTTGCTGTGATGGATGAGCTGGCTCCCTTGAATGGGCAGCAGACCAGCCTGCCCAGCCAAGGGCCCCCATACAGAGGAAGACTGTTCTGGGAAGATTCCTATCTCTAGGCACTCAAGGTCCACACAGGATGGGAAATACCAAGGAGCCCCGGACTGATTCCTGCCCACAAGTGACTCATCCAGGCCTGGTCGGCACACCCAATAGTGACCTTGCCTCAGGAGCCTGTCAGGTCAGCAGGTAGCATCCTCTCACAGTAGTTTCCTCTCACAGTATCCAGGAGCACATCTAGGTAATCCACCTGCATACATCCCACCCAGAGCTGCCTCCCCCTGGGGCAGTGAGATAAGGTCCTACCCAAGGGAACTCCTTCCCCACCATTCAGCTTAAGTAGGGATAAGGGAAATAGGCCCTCAGTCTCAAGGGATGGCATATTTCAGAGGGTATTAACAAGGAGAAGAGGGAAAAAAAAAACAAGGAGAAGAAAAAAGACTCACTGTCCTTCCCAATTCGCAGGCTCAACATCACTATGAGAGTTTAGGGGACGAAAGTTGATTCTAACAGGCACAAAGCAGTTTTCTTAAGCAAGGGATGGCTTCTGTCATTTCATGTGACATGTGGGGGAAAGGCTTGGTAGGACAATTATTCCCTGGGACAGAGCCTTCCATGTTCCTTTCCCATGTCCACCCCCTGCACTGCTCAACCAATTCAGGGCCTGCTGACAAGAAGCCTGGGAACTCTGAGCATCTCTTTTCTTGGGTCTGGGTACCCTAGGTCCCACCGAGGTCCACATGGGATGGAAAATACCCTGAACTCTAGTGTTCTGTGGGAGGGTCACCCATAGAAACTGAGACTCCCAGGGAAGAAGCAGGAATGATAGCTGATGAGCTCCAAATAGAATATTTCATGACAGCAAGGCTAAGGCCCAGGCAAGACAAAGCAAACACTGAAGAATGCATTCCCAGACCCAGAGAGGCTCAGCATGAAGGGCAAGGAAAGGGCATTCCTTGGTGCTTCTCTTCAAGCAACTCTCATTAATATGAGAAAAAGGCTCTTAAGAGTTCTAACTGAAAAAAAAAAAAAAAGAGTTCTAACTGGCTTCTAGCTGTTTTCATCTCAAACTAGTCTTTAGAAGAAATAAATTGGCCCCATTTTGCAGAGGCATAAACTGAGGCCAAGGTGCTCTGAAAGACTTCTCTGAGCCCCACAGCCCATAAAGCAACGCCCAGGATGTAGGTCCATGGTGACCTGGACAGGGTGGGTGGGAGAGGGTTTGTTCTATTAGAAGCCCACATTACCCATTTGTTTTAAAGTTGCATCGAAGCGCTAAAGAAAATGACCAGTGAGATTTCACCACCTGTGCTCTACACAACCAGGGTTTCCAATCTTAGTTCTCAGATAAATATAACCATGTGCTATCTAGCACCTTCAACTTTTACCAGCATAGATGCAGCACACACTGATCAGTTTTTCCCCAACCGTGTGTACTTTACAAACAGAAGTAGAGCTATTCCTGTCTCTACTTGTGCCAACTTCCTCCCCTCCTGCAATAAAGGAAAACAGTAGGTTGAGGAAGAACTGACAGATCTTTTCAAAACTCCTACTAATTGCAGCTTATTTTTAAGTGCTGCTCCCAGTGAACACTAGAATCTGAAAAGCTAATAGTTTCTCCCCCTTTGGAGCTTGGAGTTGCTGTCAGGGAGAAACAGGGCCTCCCTGAGAGCACACAGACAGGACTGGAGTTGAATGGCCCCTTTCACACCCACTTAACCAACTTCCCCTCCCTCCTTCAGGCTTTCCTGAGCATTCTCCACTCCTATCACAGATGGAAGAAGGATGGGACTTGCAGGGCAAGCCACCTCAAAGTCAAACACCAGAACCATGTGTCCAGCCCAACAGTGAGTACTGTTTGCAGAGCACCTGGTGAAATAATTCCCAAAAGGCAGCATAAAGGCCAGGACACCTTCAGATGGACAAAATGATACAAAAGTCAGTGCAGGGGATGTGGGGGCAGAGGGAGGGTATCTCTGGACCCACCAAGCCACCTCTCTCCTTTTATAGACTAGGGAAACCAAAGCCCAGAGAGGATATGAGATTCACCCCAAGTCACCCTACAAATCCTCATCCATCCCATTTTTACCCAATCAAACCCTTTATAATATCAGTCCAGTTTTGTTCACTGCAGTTCAAAACAGAGGTAGAGGAAAATGAAGCTGTGCAGAGCCAAACCAAAAAAAGAAAAAAAAAAAAGGGAAAATATGGCTCTCTCAGAAGGGGCACTGTGTAAGCTAGCAAAGTAGAGAGAGGCTGTCTCCCGAAATGAAAGGTTTAAGTGAGGCTATGCTGGCTTGGCTGAGCTATGTCTCCAGAACCAACACTGAGACAAAGAACAAAATGAGAAGGGATGAGCTTAAATGAAAGCACCAGAAAGCAGGTGGGCAGAAAACTCAACTTAGGAATAGGTCACGGGATTGTGGGGCGTTTTTCCCAGAAATCACAGGGTGTTTCCAGCTTAAATGACCAAGAAATTTGTCCACCTCAATCATGGAACCATACCCTGCTGGAAACCCTTCATGGTTCCCCACTCCACACCAAACCCTCACTTTGCACCAGAAAGTCCTGAGCCCAGCACCCAAGACTCCAGCCCACCTTTTCTATCTCATCTCATTCATCTCCTATATCCCCTGCCACAGCACTCTTCAAACAGCACTGACCCTTGACCCAAATGCCAGAACTTCCCAACCTTCCGTCTTTGCTCACAGTTCCCACCTGGAATGCGCTCACATTTTTTTCTGCCTGCTAAAAAAAATCCCACCAATCCTTAAAGTGGTGGGGGAGAGGCTCAGGTCCAGAGAACAGTTCGGCAGTCAGTCAGCCTCCTGACAACAACTGACGACAAAGACAGGACACTTTTCTGTCCTAATCATCCTCGTACTTCATGGAGCCCACACCCAAACTATTATTTAGCAAAATGTAGACAGACAGAATCCCTGGAGCCCTTACCAGCTTTGAAACCAGAGGAATTAGCTGTAAGTGATAAGCCCGGAACAATTTAATCTCAGCTTTAACAGGGAGACTGTTGTCTCAAGAACAGGCCACTCCAGTAGGCCAGACATTCACAAAGAGCAGAGTGGCTAAACTCATGTTTTCTGTACCTGGCCCACCTCAGGCCAGGAAAGCACAGAAACCGAGCCAGACTACTATGGGCCAAACCTTAAACTTAGCCGTGAAAGGAGTCAGAGAGACACTGGACTCTGACTTGTTCAGCTCACTACTTTCAGTCAGGAGAACTGGGCATCCCACCACTGCTTCCTCCCATGCATTCATGGGACACTAAGTGATCAACTCACCCCAGAGTCACCAAGTTCTAGAGCCTCTGAGGGCAAGATCAGGGAACCCTCCCCCACCTGCATTCTAGGTTAGAACTATCTTAAGCAAGCAGCTGTTTCATCAGATCTTACAAATCTTAGGAGTGTTTGCTTTTTTTTACATTGTCACTCGACTCGGCCTCCTAAATTCCACTCCGCTTAGAACTGGTATCTTACAGAGGTATCTCTTACACACACCCAGTCACCCTGGCTGTAGGAAGAGAGAAATCACTCCTGGGGATGCAGTCACTTTTACATGCAACTACAAACAAAAGCCAAAATCCCAGCCAGCCAGTCACCAAGACAAAGAGAGACCAGGGCCATCCTACCAAGGCCCCAAATGTTCAAGACTTTGACTACCCACTGGGGATGAGTGTATCCCCAGAGAACAAAATGTGGTGGCCAGACAAGGTTTCAGTGAGGGGCCTAACGACAGGAATCCTTCAGGACCCTCCTCCACACCTCCACTTTTGTCACGGAATCATTACTGGCAGAATGACCCAAAAGGTCTCAGAAAGAAAAAAGCTTTGGGAACAAACCTAAGTCTTAGAGCCTTCCTCCCTCTCTTCCTACCTAACATGATAGCCTTCCCAACACTCCCATCGCACCCCCTTACACCATTCCTCCATTTTACTTTCTTCAAAGCACTTATTCACTATCTGAAATTCTATTTCTTTACTGCTTGTTATTGCCCTCCCCCCTCCCCACGGATCTTGGTTCCACCACGGGCAGGACAGTCACATAACGTGCAGTGCCTGGCACTACCGGTCGCTCAATTATAATCGATGAATTCAATTCAACAAGTGAACCGTATGAGGGCCTTACTTTGTGCCAGGTGCCGGGCACCAGTGGGTGAAGGGATAGGAGGAGGACATTCTTGTTTTAGCCAACCTTGGCTGAAAGAAGGAGCTGGCCACCAGGGTGAGAGGAAGCCCCAGCGGGTGGACCCCAGCCGCGGACAGCTACTGTTCTCCCTCCCCCCGAACTCTGCCCATTTCGGCGACCTTAGCCTATCTGGGCCCTGCCGCCCCGTGGGCCCCGGCGCCCGCGCTCACCCGCTGCAGCTCGAGCTCAATCTCGCCGGCCTTGAGCACGATAGGTCCCCGCACCGCATACTCCACAGCCTTCACCTGCGGGTTCATGGACTCAAGCGTAAGGATGCGCTCGCGCCGGCTCCGCTCGGGCCGCACCTTGAGCATTGCCGAGGCCTCGGCGGCCGCGCTGCTCTGACTACGGCTCCACGGGCCCGGGGTCCGGGGACAGCAGCCCCGCCGGACCAGCGCCGCTGCCCGCTGCATCGCGCGCTCGCCCAGGAAAACCTTGACACTAAAAGAAAAAACACGTCACGCACAGTCCAAGGCCGGCACCAGTACCCCCACCCCCAAGCCCAGCCAAGGGCTTTTTCAGCGAGCGGAGCCACTCTGGCTCCGGGACCGAGTGCCCATCCCCCGGCGACTCAGACCCTCCACCGCGCTACTGCAGAGCCAAAGCAGTTTTGCAACTGCTGCAAAAGCTGCACCCAATGCACGCCTGCAACGTGCCTGTCGCCGCCGCCGCCTGGCCACCCCTCGCTGCCCCCAGCTACCGCGCGCGCCTGAAACTGGCCCCGGGCTTCAGCGCCCGCAGCCGCATTTCAGCGCCCAGAGCCCGCACCGCCCGGCCCCCTGCGCTCGCACACCCACAGCCGGCGGGTCCGCCCTGGGCCTGCCCACTGGCTCCTGGGCCTTGTAGTTCCCCAGTCTGTTTCCAGAGCCTATGTGGGGACCAGGCTGAACTACAAGTCCCATAGTGCTCCGCGCTGGCCTGATAGGGGGCCGGGCCAGAGGCGGGAACAGTCTTTAGATTCTGCCGGGGGGCTGGGCGGGCTCTTTGTGCGGGCTGAGGGGCTGGGGAGCTGGGCTGGGACAGGGCCAGGGGCTCTTCATTCAGCCTTCTCCGAATTTAGAGCTATTTGCAGTGTCTCATTGGAATCCCTCCCTCCCACAACCCCTCTCCCCCCTCCACCCAACACCTGCAAGGAGACAGGCTGAGAGATGGTGCAGTCCTCGCCCGGGGTTTCATCATCCAGGACCCGAAGGTGGCAGTGGCCTCTCAAAGGGAGCTGGTAGGAAGTGGAGCTTAGGAGTTTGGACTTGACTTGCCAATCTTTACCCCTCTGAACGTCGGCTTCCTTGTCAGCAAAGCGGAGGTCTGACCCTAGCCTCTAAGGGTGGTTGTGAGAATTAAAGGATCAGCACCAGGCAGGTACCAGGTGGTCAGGCTTTTCCTGACTCCATCTGTAACACTTCCCTATCTTCATTACCTCTTTATTTCCTTGCAAGCATCTGGAATTACCTTGTTTAGATACCTCTTACCGGCTTATGGTCTACCTCCTGCATTCACCACGTAAGCTCCAGAAGGGCAGTGTTTCTTCTTCATCCTGTTCATAGCACTTCTAAGGGTTCCCAGCAGATAGGTAGGCACTAGTAATTATTTGTTGAAGAATGAATGCTCAGCATAGAGTAGCTATTTTTTTTGGCAAAGGTATTACCAGGCAAAGGCACCTTGGCTCCCCCAGAGTGAGTGTAGGACAAGGGTCCGTAAGGAAAACACCAGGTCTAAAAAAAAAAAAAGGAAAACACCAGGTCTGAGACAAAATCCAGAGAACATGTGGGAGAAATCACTTTCCCTCTCTGGGCCTCAGGTGTCTATCTGCAAAGTAAATTGAATTAAATGACCCCCTAAGATCCCTTCCCTTCTTGGAAATTCTGTGTCTAGGTGTTTCCCTGCAGACAAGCAGGCCAAAGCTCCCTCACCCCAACAAACACACACACTCAATATTAGATTTGTGAAAGTAGGGGGCCAGGGCCCCTAAAAAACAGCAGTGTAGGGGAAAAGGTACTAGAAAATCTGGGTTTGAAAGTAGATACATATATTCACTTACCTCTTGGCTGACTTTGAGCATATTACTTAGCATTTCTAAGACTAGATTCCTCATCTGTAAAGTGGGGTAACCACATAGCTCTTGGGACTGTGAGGATTGTACAGTGAGGTAACTCTGAAAAAGCCAAGATTTTGGAACCTAGTGCTGTGGGTCTCTCTTACTCATCCTCATCAAGAGAATGCCATGTACTTGGATTATAGAAATTGATTACCAATAAAGAGGAAAAGGGGGTGGAGGGAGCAGCAGAAACGAAAAATCTCTCTGAATATTCCTGTGTTAGCAAACTGGCTTGCCCACCAAGGACAGTTATTTGGACTTCTTATTAATGGTTCCACCCCCACCACTTATGTTGATACTGTCTCCTTCCTGGCCTCTGTCCCAGTGGCCAGGTATTCAGTCTCCGGGTAAAGATTACCTGGCAGGGAGCTTGGCTTCTCCTTAGGGAAGTCCTTAGACTCCACTGCCTTCAATGTCATATTCTCACGAGCTCTGCCCAGTTGTGGAGAAACACACCCACACACCCTTCTATCTCTAAAACACATTTAACCTTGACCTGCATATGATGTAAATATAGTCCCTCACTGTTCACCCAAGGGTTGGTGCACTTCCTGTTGTTTCCACCCCAGATCAGAAGGAATAGGGGAGCTGGGAGGGTGGGTGGGCATAGAGAGGTGAAGACAAATCCATTTGCAAAACTGGGAAAAACAATCCCTAGCACACAGTCCATCTATGTGGGCTCACACGTCATCATTGTAGAAAACAAGTTAATGTCCCAATTATGTCCTTAGCCAACCTGTGATGACTGCATGAGAAGAAAGCTCCCTTTCTTTCTTGTGAACCACACTTTACAATTTACAAAGCACTTTCATACTTAATCACTGCATTTGAACCTGATAGACATCAATGAAGTGAAAAAGGCAGGCATTATCCCCATCTTGCAGATGAAGCTCAGAGAGATTAAGTTATTTATTCAAGTGGCACAGTCACATGCAGAGCATGAACTGTGATTTCTTTTTTTTCTTTTTAAGATTTTATTTATTTATTTGATAAAGAGGTCACAAGTAGGCAGAGAGGCAGGCAGAGAGAGAGGGGGAAGCAGGCTCCCTGTTGAGCAGAGAGCCCAATGCTGGGCCCGATCCCAGGACCCTGAGATCACGACCTGAGCAGAAGGCAGAGGCTTTAATCCACTGACCCACCCAGGCACCCCTGAACTGTGATTCCTAACCCAGTGTTTCAGTCCATACATGCAGGGACCAGGCTTGTGTAGCTCTGTGGGTTTGGAAATTTGCACTGCCACTGTAATGCACTAAGCCCTAGAAAGGCTTTTGGGTGGTAGTTGTGATGATGGTGGTGGTAATAGATTGAACTTTGCCTTAATTTTGCCTCTACAGGAGTGTCTGGGTGGCTCAGTTACTTACGCAACTGCCTTCAGCTCTGGTCATGATCCCAGGGTCCTGGGATCAAGCCCTGCATTGTGCTCCCTGCTTGGTGGGAAGCCTGCTTCTCTCTCTCCCACTCCCTCTGCTTGTGTTCCCTCTCTTGCTGTGTCTCTCCATGTCAAATAAATAGATAAAATCTTAAAAAAAATTTTTTTTTTTACCCTCTACACTAGATTGGGGGGGGAGAGTAGGAGCAGTCTTCTAAATATTAAAGATAATGATTGGAATAGTCATGAAAATGACTATTTGAATCACCTAATTGAAATAGTCATGAAAATCCTCCCTGTGTGCCGGATGAGAGCTCCAAATACACAGCAAATCCTTAACGATCCACAATTGGGAGAGTCATTTGTTTGCAAGACATGGTATCAGTTGTCATTCCTTAACAATTTTTTGCTAAGCACCTCCCATGTGCCAGGTGCTGACTTGAGCTCTGGGACTATAGTGAGTCACACGGATGGTCCTTGACTATACAGACATACAATTTCTTAGGAAAGGCAGACATCCATTAGATAAGCACGCACATAAGCATGTGATTGCAAACTGTGATAATGGCTGCAGAGAAAAAAGACAGTTTTATGAATACTTATAGTCCAGAAGTCTGAGCAAAGGCTTCCCAGAGGAAGTAGCCTAAGACCTGCCCAGAGAAGCCTGTTAGGATGATAAAGGGTAGCAGTACTGATGGGTGTGGCCGACATGGAGATGTGCCCTCACCCATCAAGGGAAAACTTGCCGGGGGGGGGGGGGGGGGGGGGGGGGGGGGGGGGGGGGGGGGGGGGGGGGGGGGGGGGGGGGGGGGGGGGGGGGGGGGGGGGGGGGGGGGGGGGGGGGGGGGGGGGGGGGGGGGGGGGGGGGGGGGG
>CM053620.1:29955741-29970885 GCA_028646535.1 Procyon lotor
GGGGGGGGGGGGGGGGGGGGGGGGGGGGGGGGGGGGGGGGGGGGGGGGGGGGGGGGGGGGGGGGGGGGGGGGGGGGGGGGGGGGGGGGGGGGGGGGGGGGGGGGGGGGGGGGGGGGGGGGGGGGGGAGGCAGGAGTGAATTTGCCTTCAGCCAAGGGGTGTGATCCATAGCCAGCCTCCACCTGCCAATGCCATCAGAGTCTGCCTCACTTGCACAGAACTGCCTGGCCCGAGGTTGCCATCACACCCTAACAGGAGAAGCCTAGGCTCAGCGACTGAGCAAGACTCAACAAGTGCTGGAGCGGTATTTGCTGCAAGGCTTCCCAGGAGGTTGGCTGAGGCTGTGGCAGGCCTGCTTCACAGTTTTTCTTTCTCTGCCCAATCCCACTGCCTCCCACTTCCTCTTACAGAAGTAGATCCCTATTATCCATATTGCACCTCACACTCCATCTCAGTGTTAGTGATGAGGCACAACATGTCCCAGGCCAGGGACCACCAAAGAGCTCCAAGAAGGCTAGGGTGACTGCAGGGCAGACTGTGAGGTAGAGGGGCAGGGCTGGAAGACAAGGGTCAGAGGTGAGTGGTTTAGGACAGGCAGCCTAGGTCCTAAATGTAAGAATTTCAGTTTTCATCCTAAGAATAATTGGAAGCCTCTGGAAGGCTTAAAGTAGGGGAATCACATGATCATATTCATGTTTAAAATTCTGCTGCATGAGGATGGATTGGAGAGGGGCAGTTGAGGGTGCAGGAGGATGGACAGTGGCACCAACAATGTCCAGTGTTGGCCTGGACTAGGGAATAGTGAGAAACAGACGGGTTCTTCGGCATCCCCAGAATCTAGTACATTACCTGTCACACAAAAGTTCTCAGTAAATTTTTGCTGAATGAATGAATGAATGAATGAATGAAGTAGACTCTATAGGGTCTGTGCTCTCAAGGTGGTTGCAGTCCAGCAGAAGGGTGTTGCATAGTAAGTGTGGTAAGGGTAGCGCCCAAGAGTTACAGAGCAGCCAGTCCTTGGAGTCAGTGAGGGCTATTACACTCAGTGGAACAGAAAGTGAGAGGGTCTTCCAAGAACAGATGGGCATTGTGGGGCTACCGGAAGGGATGGATGACCTTCCAGAATGTCAAATCATGCTCAAGCTGGGTGCTTGGGTGACTTAAAGGTAGCTCTTGATCTCTTTCTCCCAAGGACATTTGGGGAGCTGGGTGGAAGTTAGTGCCCTCAATAAACAAATGTCTTGGCCCAGGACTATGATTCTAAAGTATTGTCCCAGGAGCCCCTGAGTGCCTAAAATGCACATTCCCAACTTTTTGGTTTTGAAACTCTAGGGGTGGGTTTGCCCAAGGATTTTCCTATAATTGGGATTTTTAATAATAAAAAAATTTTTTTGGAGACAGCATGAACAGGGGGAGGGGCAGAGGGAGAGACTCTTAGGCTCCATAGTCAGCCCAAAGCCAGACATGGGGTACCATCTCATGGCCCTGAGATCATGACCTGAGCCGAAATCAAGAGTCCAATGCTTAACTGACTGAGCCAGCCAGGCACCCCTCCTATAATCAGGATTTTTATGCACCAAAGTTTGAGAACCATGGGTGCAATGCAAGGCTAGGCAGTATCATAGTGGGAAAAGCATAGATCAGAGAATTTTGAATTCTTTCCAAATCAGTCACTAATCTATTGTGTGACCTTGAGCCAGCACTGTCCTCTTCTTTGGCCTTAGCCTCCTCATCTGCAGAACTACCTGCATTTCTGCCTGATTTCTGGGTTACTGCCTCTAGCTTGAAGACAGTCCAGCCTCCCCTTCCAGCCCAACTGATTCCCCCAGTCACAGCTACAAACTGCAGCTCACTGAGCTTCAGTTTCCTTATCTGTCAGTGAGGTGATGACAGTGTCTTCCTCAGAGTATTGCTGAGAGAATTAAAATTATATATTTAAATATATATATACACATATATATACACTTATAAATTTTAATTTTAAATATGTATTTATATACTTAACAATTTTAAAACAAGCTCTGGCCGGTTTTATTAAAGAGAAATTTTGTACAATTTAGTTTTTACCAGTCTGTTCTGACATGCTTCTAGTGATATTAGAATCACCTGGATCAATAATAGCCAGAGTGCATACTCTGTAGTATTTCCCACATGTTGTGCCCAATTCAATATTATTGCCACTGTAGTGATGGACACCAGTTTTGGCCAACATGGTGCAGTACGCTATTTCAGATTTCTTCAAAACCAGAGAGTTGTTGGCGAGGATGACCAGTTTTGCTTTACCATGTCTGATCATCACAGTCTGTTTATACCCCAGTATGTACTTTTAACTTTTCTTAACCAGTTGGAGCCTAAAGTTGATAGACTCCTGCAACTTTTTCATTTCCTTTGTGCCCACCACCTTCCTGCCATAGGTGTTGGATGGCCCCAAATGAGAGCAGCCCAAGGTGGCCTGGGGCTAGAAGGACTAAAATGATCCCTCTTTCTTCCTTCTTCCCTCCCCTTA
Organism: Procyon lotor; assembly: GCA_028646535.1. Lineage (NCBI taxonomy): Eukaryota > Metazoa > Chordata > Mammalia > Carnivora > Procyonidae > Procyon > Procyon lotor. The sequence continues at coordinate 29,958,247 of CM053620.1, forward strand.
CCTCCCCTTTCCTCCCTCCCTCCTTCCCTCCCACCATCCCCCCTTCCCTCCCTTTCTCCCTTTCTCCCTTCCTTCCTTCCTTCCTTCCTTCCTTCCTTCCTTCCTTCCTTCCTTCCCTTCAGGCTCTATGCCCAATGTGGGACTTGAATTCGCAACCCCAAGATCAAGAATTGCATGCTCTACAGACTGAGCCAGCCCGGTGCCCCTAAAATGATATTTTTAAAGTTTCTTTTCCTTATGGATATTAGAGTAGATTAGAAAGTCTGAAAGAATAAACACTCAATTGTTAATGGTGGTTATCTTTGAGTGGTGGGCTTATTGGTGACTAATCTTTGTTTTTGCTTAATGTATTATCAATGTTTTAAAAGATAATGATAAAAAATAAAAATAAGTTTTTAAAAAAAAACAGAATTACCACATTCTGGGTAAACTGTATACACAAAGGAATTGAAGGCAGGGACTTGGACAGATAGTGTACACCTATGTTCATAGAAGCATTATTCACAATTGCCAAAAGGTGAAAACAACCCAACTGTCCCTTGACAGATGATTGGGTAAACAAAATGTAATGGAATGTTATTCGATCTTTAAAAGGAAAGAAATTCTGACACATGCTGCAGCATAAATGAAACGTAAAGACATTATGCTAAGTACAAAGGACAAAGGCGTATTATGTAGGCACAAAAGAACAAATATTGTGATTCCATTTCTATAAAGGGCACCTAGAATAGGCAAATTTATAGAAACAGAAATTAGATTATTAAGGGCTGGGGGAAAGGTGGAATGGGAAGTTGTTGTTTAATGGGTATAGAGTTTCAGTTTGAGATGATGAAAATGTTCTGGAAATGGGTGGTGGTGATGGTTGCAGAAGAACATAAATGTGCTCAATGCTACTGAACTATACACTTAAAAAGGCTCAAAATAGCAAATTGTATATTATGAAAGGGAAACAATGGAAATCTTAGAATGCTCATGGCCTTGTTTCAGAGATGGCTACTGAGCTTTTCTGGGAGGCATTTGCTTAGGCTTCTCCATCTCTCTCTCTGCCACATACCAGACAGTGCCCATCCTTGCCCTTCACGATTCCCTTTCTAAATAAAGGCCTCATTAAAAAAAAAAAAATCAGGCTTGAGATTTTAGGATAAAATTAGGGGGGATTTTTTTGAGATCACATCTGCTCTGAATCAATTTGAGGCAAATTATTGCCTCCCTAACAAGCAAATATCAGTTGAGTTGAGCTAATAGAACACATGTATCAGTAAAGCTTTCAAAATGACGTGCAAAGTGGATTAAAGATAAACTTGTAAAGATACAAAGCAAAGCTAGACAAGGCAACTAGCATGTTCAAAGTAAGTGTAATTTACAGAGCTCGAGAGAGAATAAAGACACTTCACAAAAGCAGTATTTAGAGTTCAGCATTGCATTGATAACATTTCAAAACAGAGGCAACGTTGTGGTCTTAGCAACTGACTCAACAAAATCCAGGAGGTATTGGAGCATGAGGAGAGGAAAGGGTAGAGGACTGAAGGAGAAAGAGCAATTGTATAAGCTTCAGTAGCAAATACAACCTCTTTCATTCAGAGTGTGTTTGTTGTTCCACATTCCTTGATTGCTTGCTTCCTGATCCTGCAGGGATGTGAACTCTTCGACTTTACTTCTTCAGTCAAAGACATTTGGGAAATATTTCGGAAACAGTCCAAGCAACCAACATAAAGAATCCTTAGCAGCAAATTTAGTGACTTTAGTCATTCAGTGCCTTAAAGCACAGACAAAACATTAAGCAATGGCTCGAATCAATATTTCTGGCTGGTTCCTTCTCCAACTTTTCCCAGATATTTTCTTTATGAAGCTACAGAATCTTTCACCTAGTGAGGCTTGCAAAATAGTCTCGGAACCTAGGAACTTAAGAGAAAAAAATATTTATGCAAGGCCTTATGATGAGGGAACAGAAGGCAAGCTGAGGACAAAGCAGAAGCTGACACCCCGCACCCACGCCCCATGGGATATATGTGACATTCCTCAGGCATTCCTGGCTGCCCTAACTTCCAGAGACCCAAAACTCAGTTCCTGAAGCCCTAACATCATCCTCCCTTCCATAAAACTGAGGGAGGGTGAGGCAGAAGGAAATGTAAATAAAATTGAACTTCTTCTAAACCGAAAGCTCATTGTAAGGAAGTGTGATAGTAGGAATGTAACATTCCTCCAGGAAGCTCCCAACTATCTTACTATTAATACCTTACTAAAAGGAAAAACAACCTTAACTAGACAAATAGCAAAAGCCTCCAGCATCCTGTGTTTCTTCTTTAATACATGAAAGTTCTTTCAAAACCTCCCTTTTTCCTTACCTCCCCAACCCCATAGTATATAACCAGCCACCCCTCACAAGCCCCTGGCAGCAGCTCTTTCTGTCCACAGGTCCTGTCCTGTGCTTTAATAAACCACCATTTTGCACTTAAGACATCTCAAGAATTCTTTCTTGGTCTTTGGTTCCGGACTCCACCCCACTAAACTTCACCTGTATTCCAAAACTACATCATTCATGCTTTGTAGTTCTCATTTACTCTTTTAGCTTTTAAACTCTAGTTCTTGTTCATTCTTCAGATCCCTCTGTGTTTTAAGAAAGGAAATGCATTTCTTATTTTATGTCTGGAGTAACAGACACAGATATTTACCTACAACATTATCTGTGATTTAGGTTTAGCACTTTAGAACAAAGCTTTCTTTCTTTTTTTTTTTTAAGATTTTATTTATTTATTTGACACAGAGAGAGAGATCACAAGTAGGCAGAGAGGCAGGCAGAGAGAGGGGGGAAGCAGGCTCCCTGCCGAGCAGAGAGCCCGATGCGGGGCTCGATCCCAAGACCCTGAGATCATGACCTGAGCTGAAGGCAGAGGCTTTAACCAACTGAGCCACCCAGGCACCCCAACAAAGCTTTCTTTATTACTAAAAATATTTTTTAAATTATAGCTAATATTTACTAAGCATTTTTAATGTGTCGGGCACTGTGCTAAGCAACTTACTGTATTGTCCCATACTTACTGTATTGTCCCATACAGTGACATACTTATCACTGTGCTCTTTACGTGGCTAGGATTACTGATGTTCAGAGAGATTGGGCTACTTGTTAAGATCACACAGCTAATAAGTGGCAGAGCTGAATTTGAACTTGGACCTAAAAGGTTAAAAGTGCAGTCCCACAAAAGCGCCCCCACTTTGACACTAGTCACAGGTAGTGTCCCCAAGCTACCTGCACTTCTGCTGAGACAACTACAAACTCAAGGGTCCCATGACACCTCTCTCAGGCTCAGTAAGTCCCTAGAATGACTCACAGAACTCAGGAAAGCACTATCCTTATGATTACAATTTCATTATAAAAAATACAACTCAGAAGCGCCTGGGTGGCTCAGTCCGTTAAGCATCTGCCTTCAGCTCAGGTTGTGATCCCAGGGTCCTAGGATGGAGCCCTGCATCTGGCTCCCTGCTCAGTGGAGAGTCTGCTTCTCCCTCTCTTGCTCCCCCTGCTTGTGTTCTCTCTCTGTCAAATAAATAAAATCTTAAAGAAAAAAAAAGAATACAACTCAGGAGCAGCTAAATGGAAGAGATGCAAAGGGCAAGCTATGGGGGATGGGAGGCAATGGCACGAAGTTTCCACGCCTTCTCCAGGCGAGCCATCTTCCCAGCAAATTGGTATGTTCACCCACCCATATGCTCTCCAAGCCTCCTTGTTTTTATCAGGCTTCATTAGGTAGGCATAATTGCTTACATCCTTGACCATTGAACTCGGTCTCTACACTCATTCAGTTCCCTGGAGTTTGCCAGGTGGGGCTGAAAGTTCCAACCCTCTAGGCAAGTGCGTGGCCAGCCCTCCCCTTGAAATGATAAAGGACTCACTTTGAGCCACCTTGTTAGCATAAACTCAGATAAAGTTAAAAAAGGGGCTCATTATGAATAACTAGAGACACTCCTAATACTCAGGCTAGTCCAGGGGTTTTGAAGCTCTGTGTAGGGAACTTTGAGAATAAAGTCCAAATATATTTTGTTTTATCCTTTTATTTCACTTTTTTTTCATCATGATAAGTATCTGTTTAATCCCCATAACCTGTTTCAGCCATATCCCCTCCCCTTTGGTAACCATCAGTTTGTTCTCTATACTTGTTTCTTGGTTTGTCTCTGCTTTTTTGTTTCTTTGCTCATTTGTTTTGTTTCTTAAATTTCACACATAAGTGAAATCATATGGTATTTGTCTTTCTCTGACTGGCTTATTTCATTTAGCATTATACTTTCTAGCTCTATCCATGTCACTGCAAATGACAAGATTCCATTTTTTATGGCTGAATAATATTCCGTAAGATATATACACATTTTTTTTATCCATTCATCTATCAGTGGACACTTGGGCTGCTTCCATAGTTTGGCTATTGTAAATAATGCTGCAATAAACATAGGGGTATTCCTTTTTTTTTTTTTTAATATTTTATTTATTTATTTATTTGACAGAAAGAGAGATCACAAGTAGGCAGAGAGGCAGGCAGAGAGAGAGGGGGAAGCAGGCTCCCTGCTGAACGGATGCGGGTCTCCATCTCAGTACCCTGAGATCATGACCTGAGCCAAAGGCAGAGGCTTTAACCCACTGAGCCACCCAGGTGCCCTGTATGTATCCCTTTGAATTAGTATTTTTGTATTTTTGGGGTAAATATCTAGCTCCTTTTGCTAGAGTATAGGGTAGTTCTTCTTCTTCTTTTTTTTAAGATTTTATTTATTTATGACAGAGAGAGCAAGAGAGGGAATACAGCATGGGAGGGTTGGGGAGGGAGAAACAGTCTCCCCGCTGAGCAGGGAGCCCGATATAGGGCTCAATCCCAGGACGGTGAGATCATGACCTGAGTGGAAGGCAGATGCTTAATGACTGAGCAATGCAGGCACCCCTTGTATAGGGTAGTTCTATTTTTAACTTTTTGAGGAGATTTCATACTGTTTTCCAACAAGAGGGTTCCTTTCTTTCTCCACATTTTCACCAACATGTTGTTTCTTGTGTTTTTGTTTTTGTTTTTTTTTTTAAAGATTTTATTTATTTGACAGCGAGAAACACAGTGAGAGAGGGAACACAAGCAGAGGGAATGGTAGCGGGAGAAGCAGGCTTCCCGCGGAGCAGGGAGCCTGATGCGGGGCTCGATCCCAGGACCCTGGGATCTGACCTGGGCTGAAGGCAGACGCTTAACGACTGAGCCACCCAGGCGCCCCTCTTGTGTTTTTTATTTTAGCCATTCTGACAAGTGTAAGGTGACATGTCATTGTAGCTATGGTTTGCATTTCGCTGATAATATGTGATGTTGAGCATCTTTCATGTGTCTATTGCCTATCTATATGTCCTTTTTGGAGAAATGTCTGTTTATGTCTTCTGCTCATTTTTAAATTGGATTATTTGGGGGGGTTATTGAGTTATATCAGTTCGTTATATATTTTGGATATAACCCTTTATTAGGTATGTTATTTGCAAATTTGTTCTCCCATTTTGTAGGTTGCCTTTTGATTTTGTTGACTGTTTCCTTTGCTGTGCAGAAACTTTTTATTTTGATGTAGTCCCACTGGTTTGTTTTTGCTTTTATTTCCCATGCCTCAGGAGACATATATAGAAAAATGTTGCTATGGCCAATGTCAGCAAAATTACTGCCTGTACTCTCTCCTAGGATTTTTATGGTTTCAGGTCTCACATTTAGGCCTTTAATGTATTTTGAGTTTATTTTTGTGTATGAGAGAAAGCATATGGCTGTCCAGTTTTCTTAACACCTGGGTTTTCTGTTCTATTCCATTGATTTATGTGTCTATTTTATGCCAGTACCATACTGCTTTAATTACTATCAGTTTGTAATATAACTTGAAATCTGGAATTATGATATCTCCAGTTTTGTTTTCCTTTTTCAAGATTGCTTTGGCTATTTGATCTCTTTTGTTGTTCTATACATATTTTAGGATTGTTTGTTCTAGTTCTGTGAAAAATGCTATTGGCATTTTGATAGGGATTGCATCAAATGTGTAGATTTGTTTGGGTAGTATAGACACTTTAACAATATTTGTTCTTCCAACCTATGAGCATGGAATATCTTTCCATTTCTTGACATCATCTTGAATTTCTTTCATCAGTATTTCATAATTTTCAGAATACAGGTCTTTCACTTTTTGGTTAAGTTTATTTCTAGATACTTTCACTTTTTGGTTAAGTTTATTCCTAGATACTTTATTGTTTTTGGTGCAGTTGTAAATGGGATTGGTTTCTTAATTTCACTTTCTGTTCCTTCATTAGTAGTGCATAGGAATGCAACAGATTTCTGTACATTAATTTTTGTAGCCTTCAACTCTACTGAATTCACTTATTAGTTCTAGTAGTTCTTTGGTGGAGTCTTTTGGATTTTCTATGTAGAGTATCATGTCATCTGTAAATAGTGAGGATTTTACTTATTCCTTATCAATTTGGATGTCTTTTTTTTCTTTATGTTTCCTAATTGCTGCTGCTAGGAGTTCTGGTATTATGTTGAATAAAAGTGGTGATAAGAGTGGACATCTTTGTTTTGTTTCTGACCTTAGGGGAAAAGCTCTCAGTTTTTCACCATTGAGTAAGATGCTGGCTGTGGGTTTTTCAGATAAGGTCTTTAGTATGTTGAGGTATGTTCCCTCTAGACGTATTTTGTAGATGGTTTTTGTCATGAATGGATGTTGCACTCAATATGTTTTTATTATATCAAAACAGCATATAGTTGAATCCTGTTTTTTTAAGCCATTCTGCCAATCTATGTGTTTTTTTAAATTCTAGTATAATTAACATACAGTGTTATATTAGTCTCACATCAGTCTATGATTTTTGATTAAGAATTTAGCCCATTTACCACATGCACCCAAATATTTATAGCAGCAATGTCCACAATAGCCAAACCATGGAAAGAACCTAGATATCCATCAACAGATGAATGGATAAAGAAGATGTGGTATATATGTACAATGGAATACCATGCAGCCATCAAGAGAAATGAAATCTTGCCATTTGCAAAGACGTGGATAGAAATAAAGGGTATTATGCTAAGCAAAATAACTCAATCAGAGAAAGACAATTATCATATGATCTCTTTGATATGAGGAATTTGAGAGGAAGTGCAGGGGGTCGTGGGGAGTAGGGCAGGAAAAAAATGAAACAAGATGTGATAGGGAGGGAGACAAACCATAAGAGACTCTTAATCTCAGGAAACAAACTGAGGGTTGCTGGGGGGTAACAGGGTGGCTGGCTGATGGACATTGGGGAGGGTATGTGCTATTGTGAGTGCTGTGAAATGTGTAAGCCTGATGATTCACAGACTTGTACCCCTGGGGCAAATAATACATTATATATTAATAAAAAAGGGGGAAAAAAGAAGATTAAAAAATAATTTAGCCCATTTACAACAATAGTAATTATTGATTAGAAAGGACTTAATATTGGCATTTTGTTATTTGTTTTGTTTGTCATATAGATTATTTTTGTCCCGCACTTCCACTATTACTGCCTTCCTTTGTGTTAACATCAATTCTTGTAGTGACATGGTTTGAATGCCTCCTTATTTACTTTTTTTTTTAGGTTCACTAAATTTATTTTAAAAATCATAAAACGTTTCTTACAAAAGAGCATTACATTCTGCACACTGCTCTGAATAGATGCCAGGGACATATGGACCATTGTTACTTTTCCTCCCTGTCCCACCCCCCCAAAATGTTACAGTGACCACAAAGCAAAGTGTTCACAATAATTACGTGGGGGGAATTTTTCTTTTAAACCACCAACAATGAACAAAAATTAAAATTCACTCAATCTGCTGCTGTTTCAAAATTTCAATGTTAGTTTTTGCACGCCCTTCCCCCCCCACCCTGTTTGTAAGGAACTAAAACATTACATCTGGTGAACAGCAAAGATTTCACTACACCTCAAATGCAGAACACCTATGAAGCAGAGGAATGTTGGCTTTTTAAACAGAAGCAGATAAAAAAAAAAAAGATGCAGGACTCCTTCAGTTCTTCACTAGTATTAGGAAAACTTTCCAGAATACTGCTTCACACTGTTCTGCAGCAAATACTGTGCATTCTGTATCTGGTCCTGTGTTCCTGTAATGGTAATGATCCGATCTTCAGACCCTTCTAGAGGCTCATCAATTTTGGTCGAAGCTCCTGACTCATGACGGATTTGTTTAATCCACTGACCACCTTTGCCAATAATAGATCCAGCCAAATCTTTGGGAATAGTTACTTGTGTAGTAATAATAGGTCCATCAAGATCACCATATGAGCCACGACCCCCTGCATAGGAATAATCATATCCAGAGCCACCCTGTGGTTCATAAGCCATCTGCCACTCTGATGGGCTCCATGGATCTATTGCAGAGTCCCAAGTTTCATCAGCACTGAAACCAACCATGCCATCGTAGCGGTCTCCGGGTCTTCCTCTTCTGTCATAGGCCATTAGATCTCCTCCTCTAGGTGGTGGTGGTGGAGGAAGAGGGAGATTCCGAGCTCTGCTACCACCCTGGCCACCTCATCCAGGAGGAGGTAGAGGAGGTCCCCGACGAGGGTTCATATCGTCATAATCTCTTCTAGATGGAGGCATAGGACACCCACACCGACCAGGAGGCATTCTGTCAAAACCACCTCTTCCCCGCATGGGAAATCCCACAGGACATCCACGGCGGTCATCAAACATCATTGTAAAATCACTGTAATCGTAGGTTTCATCATAAAAATTGGGATCATAAGGCTGTGCACGTCCTTTGATAGGAGACTCTGATATAAGATCTAGGATGATCTTGATGCACTCTACAACCCTATCAGGTTTTCCTCCAATAAGTAGGACTCTGTCAGTGGAATGAGGACAGCATTCCTAGAAAAGCTTGATTGTTGTCTGTGTGTTCTCTTGAAGTTCTTTGATTTTAGCACCCTTGACCCCAATAATTCCTCCTGCCAGACTCTGATGAATCAACAGTCTCAACTCACAGTCAAAGTCACTTCCTTTATAGTGTTGGTAATTTAAGCATTCCACAGCATCAGATTCGAGCGGGAGCTGGCTGTTTGCAGTGGGTGATGGCAACTGCAGGCCCTCTTCCAAGGTAGGGATGATTTTCTTCAGAATTTCTCCAATTGTTTCAATATCAGCACTGATACTCAATATGTGCTCGGGGCCACTGCTGTCTGGGACTGAAACACTGGCATTGTAGTCTGTACGGAGAGCCTTAATATTCTTGCCTCCTTTTCCAATCACTGCCCCAGCATTCTTGCTCTGAAGCAAAATGCGTAATTCAACCATCTCATCAGTGTTTCTAGATCTTTTAAAAGCTTGTTCCTCTTCCATATCTTCTGCAGGGTGTTTACCAAATTCACCATTGGTTTCGGTGTTGGGCAAGGTTTCCTCTGGCTGTTCAGTTTCCATTTTCTTCTATTAAATGGACACACCAATCAGGTATTATATATCCTTGCAGAGCAGAACTGAAGTTCTGGGCAGGACCAACCGACACCCTAGTGCTGCAGTAGCCTATAGGCCACAAGAAAGCGGGACGTAGGCAAGAGGTCGAGGTTGCAGTAGCAGAGAATCGGAGGATAATGGCGTCTGCAGCGCTTTCGCCTGGAGTGTCCTCCTCCTTTCTTGTTCGTGCACTCAGAGGCGGCAGAGGGGAGGGACCTCCTTATTTACTTTTATGTATGTTCTAGAGATAGTTTCTTTGTGATTTCATGGGGATTACATATAACAACGTAATGTTAAAGCAGTCTATTTTAAATAATCTCTATGTTATGCCCAGATTTTGAAATTCCTGAAGACCACCAGGGAGCTGAGTCCGATGCAAAAGCAAAAGAGCCTTTATTCAAGCTAGCTCAAACTCAGTCTCCCACACTCACCGATGCAGCGGCGTGATGTAGAGAAAGAGAGTGAGTTTCAAAAAGCGCCACAGTTTTATAGGGGCCAGTGGCCAATGAGATTGTAACACACACAGAAAGTTGCATAGTCATGTTAGGCCACACGCAGGTGGCCAATTGAATTGCAATTTGTCCTGTAGTAGCTGTTTGAACTAGCCTCTCACTCTGGTCAGAATTGGCGTGCAAGAGGCGGGGTTTACATCCTGTGGCGGTTAGGGGTTCAGCATTCCTATCGGCTAACTCAAACTAGCTCAAGGGCCGGCTAGGCAATGTTCTGACATTCTGTGACCTTTCTCAGGAGCAGGTCACGTAGGGGTTATACACAAGATGGCGGGTGTAGCACAAAATGGAGTTAGCCTCGCTCTGCTCTTTCACTCTACAGCCAAAGTGGGGCTTGAACTCACAACCTTGAGATCAAGACTTGAACACTAATGACTGAGCCACCCAGGCACTGCATAACAGTCTACTTTAAACAGATACCAACTAAACTTCAATCACATACAAAAACTCTACTTCTTTATAACTCCATCTCCCCATACTTTGTCTTTAATGTCAAAGTTACATCTTTAAGGGGCGCCTGGGTGGCTCAATGATTAAGCCTCTGCCTTTAGCTCAGGTCATGATCTCAGGGTCCTGGGATCGAGCCCCACATCAGGCTCTCTGCTCAGCAGGAAGCCTGCTTCCCTCTCTCTCTCTCTGCCTGCCTCTCTACCTACTTGTGCTCTCTCTCTGTGAAATAAATAAATAAAATCTTAAAAAAAAAAGTTACATCTTTATATATTCTGTACCCATTAACATAGATTTATTTACAAGGAGGAACTGGAAGTAAGTGATACTTAGAGAACTAGCATCTTGGACTTCCAGCTCCCAGGTGCTCATTCTGGGCCCCAGCTTTTCTTTCTTGCCTCAGATTCAGGCACTCAGCTTGCTGGATTTGATACTTGATTAGACACTGTCATCACAAGCGCAGAGTTCCTCATTCTCACTGCATCAGGACACAGGAAAGAAGCTCTTAGCTTTTGAAAAGTTTGGGGAAATAGAGTATAGAAAAATAATATATCTGAGAAAAAGGCAAATCCTACAAAGATTTGATGATCTTGTACTAGTCTAGAGGACCCAGCTCTCTACTATGGTCAGGGTCTCACAGAGGTCAAGAAAGACTCCAACCAATTCCATTATTCAATGGTCACTTGAATTAAAGAGAAGAAAAGACCAAAGCAGAGTACAACAATTGTGGCATGTATTTATTTATTCATGTATTTAGTAAAAATTTTTATATTTTTATATAAAAATGTTCAAACTCATAGAAAAGTAAGACACCCATATACCTACCAACTAAATTCAATAACTATTAAATTTTTGCCATATTTACTTCATTTATATAAATACTTCATCAAATCAAAGATGCCATTGATTGTAAGACACTCCATTATTTTATTTAACAATAAAAAAGAGAAAACACTGTCGTTAATTGTTTAAACACCAATTTCTTTCTTTGTTGTTGTTGTTTTTTAAGATTTTCTTTTACTTGAGAGAGACAGAGAGCACAAGCAGGGGGAGCAGCAGAGGGAGAGGGAGAAGTAGGCTCCCCACTAAGCAGGAAGCCCAATGCTGAGCTTGATGCCAGGAACCCAGATCATGACCTGAGCTAAAGGCAGTTGCTTAACTAACTGAGCCACCGAGGCACCCCGAACACCACCAATTTCTAAGATGCATTCCAATTTCAGGGATATTAAGATTTTAAAAAGTGTATCTAAAGATTATGTGTTACATAACTCCATTATATGAAATCCTGTATCAAGTAAAACTAATGTGAGGAAGAGAGCATCAGAACAGTGGTTCCCTCAGTGAAGGACCAGAGAGGAGATTGATTTGGAAGAGACAGGAGGAAATTTTCTGGGGAAAATATTCTGTATTTTGATAGAATAGTGGCATTTGTCAAAACTCATTTCACTGTAAGACTTAACATCTGTATGTAATATATAATATTGTACATATTATACATCAGTTAGAAATTAATGGGGCACCTGGGTGGCTCAGTCAGTTAAGCATCTGACTCTTGATTTCACTCAGGTCATGATCTCAGGGTTGTGAGAGCAAGCCCTGTATTGGGCTCCAATCTGAGCATGGAGCCTGCTTAAGATTCTCTCCCCACCTCTCCTTCTGCCCCTCCCCACCCCACCTTCTAAAAAACAAAATTGAAAAAAAGAAGAAATTAAAATAACAAAATGTGACTTGAAATTTGTTTTTTTTTTTGATAGAGTATTTTATTTATTTATTTGTCTGTCTATTTATTTTAAAGATTTTTTTATTTATTTGTTTGGCAGAGAGAGACACAGCAAGAGAGGAAACACAAGCAGGGGGAGTGGGAAAGGGAGAAGTAGGCCCCCACCAAGCAGAGAGCCCGATTCGGGGCTTGATCCCAGGACCACTGGGATCATGACCTGAGCCAAAGGCAGACGCTTAACCACTGAGCCACCCAGGCACCCCTGATAGAGCATTTTAAAAGTAAATTACAGGGGCACCTGGGTGGCTCAGTCGTTAAGCGTCTGCCTTCAGCCCAGGTCAGATCCCAGGGGCCTGGGATCGAGCCCCACATCGGGCTCCCTGCTCTGCGGGAAGCCTGCTTCTCCCGCTACCATTCCCTCTGCTTGTGTTCCCTCTCTCGCTGTGTTTCTCGCTGTCAAATAAATAAATAAAAAAATAAATAAATAAAAA
>CM053620.1:29971385-30000323 GCA_028646535.1 Procyon lotor
CTCAGTCGTTAAGCGTCTGCCTTCAGCCCAGGTCAGATCCCAGGGGCCTGGGATCGAGCCCCACATCGGGCTCCCTGCTCTGCGGGAAGCCTGCTTCTCCCGCTACCATTCCCTCTGCTTGTGTTCCCTCTCTCGCTGTGTTTCTCGCTGTCAAATAAATAAATAAAAAAATAAATAAATAAAAATAAAAAAATAAAAAAAAATAAAAGTAAATTACAGTAAATTCTTTAGCATGCATCTCCAAAAAATAAGAATATTCTGCTATATAACTCCGATGCCATTATATCATACCTAAATTTAATAATAGTTTCATAATACCATCTTTGGTTCATATTCGAATTTCTTTAAGTGTAATTGTCTAATATATTGTCTGCTGTTTTTAAACTTTTTCTTAGAAAATAAAACGCATATACAGAAAACTGTACCAAACATACATAGCAACCACTTATGACAAGAGATAGAACTTTGCTGGCTACCTCAGAAGCACTCCTTATGTTTCATCTCAATCATAACAAACCCTTTTTCAAAGTGACCACAATTCTGAGCAAGATTCCCTGAGTTTCAGCATGTGGAGAACAGGTTGTTTGTTTCCATGCCCTTTATACTCAGCTGGATACAAAATCTTTGGTTCACATTTTCTTTCCTAGATATCTTAAATCTGTGACTTTATTTTCTTCCAGCATAAAGAAATGCTGTTGGAAGTCTAATAAAAATCTAATTTTCTTTCCATTATAATTCACTTGGATTTTTGGCCTAGTTACAAAAAGGGCCAATTTTATCTTTTTCTTTAAAGTTTAGAATATAAGTATTTGTCTTTTCAGTTTTAAGGTGTGCCTTTTCAAAATGTAGTTTCAAATCTTTATTTTTTATTTTTTTAGGGGGGTTGAAGGGGCAGAGGGAGAAGGAGAGAGAGAATCTCAGTCAGACACCATGCCCACCACGGAGCCGGAGATGGGCTGGATCTCATGACCCTGAGATCATAACCTGAGCAGAAATCAGGACTTGGATGGACGCTGAACCAATGGAGCCACCCAGCCTCCTTGTTTCAAATCTTTATTTTGGAAAGTTTTCTTGAATTATAATTTTTAGTATTTGTCATGTTGTTCCACTGGTTTTATTTTCATTTGTAATTACTCTTAATATAACATATTATATCTTATTTACATGGCTTCAATATGTATCACTTTCTTTCAAATTCTTTTTCTTTCTTTATTCTGAATTTAAAAGCCTTTCTTTTTTCACCTTCTATTTCTTTTTTTTTTTTTTTTAAGATTTTATTTATTTGACAGAGAGAAACACAGCGAGAGAGGGAACACAAGCAGAGGGAATGGTAGCGGGAGAAGCAGGCTCCCCGGCGAGCAGGGAGCCCGATGCGGGGCTTGATCCCAGGACTCTGGGATCATGACCTGAGCTGAAGGCAGACGCTTAAAAACTGAGCCACCCAGGGACCCCTCACCTTCTATTTCTCAAAAGGCAATATCTATAGTATGTATTCGCTCCTTTTTTTTTCTGGTTTAGCTTTATTTCTGAAATAAATTATTTATTCTTAATTTTCCCTAAGTTTTGTCACTTAATTGCAATATTTTTCCAGTTCTTTTTTTTTTTTAAGATTTTATTTATTTGACAGAGAGAAACACAGCGAGAGAGGGAACACAAGCAGAGGGAATGGTAGCAGAAGAAGCAGGCTTCCTGCCAAGCAGGGAACCCGATGTGGGGCTCAATCCCAGGACCCTGGGATCATGACCTGAGCTGAAGGCAGACGCTTAATGATTGAGCCACCCAGGCGCCCCAATATTTTTCCAGTTCTAATTCATGTTAATGTTCGGTATCTTGTATCTTTTGAGATATCTTTTAGCTAGTTTTGAAATACTGGTTTATACTTTTCATCAGTTTTGTGGAAGGCAACTTCGTCAATTAGCTTTATGAATCCATGTTGCTTTCACTTCTCCAGCCTCTTCAGATCTTATCAGAGATCCCTTGTACTCATCTAATATTGAAGCAGGCAAACCATCTGTCACTTCACTGGCTTTGCTTGAATCAGCCCACTCTGCCTTCCATGAGTATAATTTTGCTGGCCCATCAGTTTGCCTTGTTTCTTCCCTCTGCTTTCTCCTGTATAAATGTGAATATAATGCGGATTTCATAGTGGTGGTGCTGGTTGTCCTCACTCTCTTGTATTTTTTAATTTTGTGGGGACCCCCTATCATCTGACCTTGTTGTTGATGCTGTCCAGTTGTTTTTGGTTTTACCATCTAGTTAGTCTGTCCACTTTTTTTTTTTTTTTTAAGATGGGGAAAGGATTCAGGAAGATTAAAAAACTATGCTGCTGCTGTCTCTTTTCAGAATTGTCATGGAGGAAAAAAAGAGTCAGGAGAGCTCAGGAATCAATTAATTATATTTTCATCAAGACCATGTGAGTGAACCAAAGTTGAGTGTGAATAGAGGAAGGTGGTTCCTAGGAAGCAAGCTATCGTGGTTTTAAATTCTATACCAAAAAAGGGAAACACAATAGATATTCACTACAGTGTCTTATAAAACAGTTCATTTGAGGGGTTCCACTATTTAAAAAAATGTATGATAGCTCTTCCTTGGTACTGCCTGTGGAGGTGGCAGCCACCTCCTACTTGGCATCATGGCCATCCTCAGACCTCTGGTGAAGCCCAAGATCATTCAAAAGAGGACCAAGAAATTCATCCAGCACCAGGCAGACCCATATATCAAAATTAAGCACAACTGGAAGAAGCTCAGAGGCATTGACAATATGGTACACAGAAGACTCAAGGGCCAGATCTTGATGCCCAGTTGGTTACGGGAGCAACAAGAAAACAAAGCACATGCTGCCCAGTGGCTTCTGGAAGTTCCCAGCACACATCAAGGAGCTTGAAGTGCAACAAATCTTACTGTGTAGAGATTGCTCACAATGTCTCCTCCAAGAACCACAAACCCAGTGTGGAAAGAGCAGCCCACTTGGCCATAAGAGTCACCAAGCCCAATGCCAGGCTGCACAGCGAGGGAAGTGAATACACAGAGAGCATATGTGTGTGTCATATTTGTGTTAATAAAACCATAAAACTACCAAAAAAAAGTATGATAATGCAATTACATGACTTGTCCTTTAACCCTATTTTAAAGTTAACTTTTAATTATATGAATGATTTACAGATACATTCCTTTATAGGAGATTAACACATACATAAGGCTAAAGTCCTCTTTGACCACCTCACCAACCCAAATCCCCTGGCTATTTTTTGATGCCTGACTGACTTGGCCCCATCTTCAACAGACATCTGGTCCACAACTTTCTGCCCTGCTGGGAGCATTTAAAGTCCTTTTAACATTAACTAAACTTAAATGTAATTTTGGAAGTGATTCATTAATAGCCATTTGGGGAGAATTATCTGTCTTGTTGTCCATTTGTACAAAAACGTAAATCTGAGAATGGTTGAGAATTTAAGAAATTTGGCTCTTTCTCTGTTTTTTTTTTTTTTTTCTTTTTTCCTTTTCTTTCTCTGTTCTTTAACATGGTGAGGGCTTTGAGTCATGGTTTCACCTTTGATGAGTAATCTTACAGTTCACCACAGTAACTAGTGGGCTTTTTGGCTCTGCTATCACAAGTGTTTTTTTTTTTTGTTGTTGTTGTTGTTTTACAAGGTTTGTTTGTTTTGTTTCGTTTTTCAAAGGTTTTATTTATTTGACAGAGAGGAGAGAGATCACAAGTAGGCAGAGAGGCAGGCAGAGAGGCAGGCAGAGAGAGAGGGGGAAGCAGGCTCCCCGCCGAGCAGAGAGCCTGATACGGGCCTCAATCCCAGGACCCCAAGGTCATGACCTGAGCCGATCATGACCTGAGCTGAAGGCAGAGGCTTTAACCCACGGAGCCACCCAGATGCCTCACAAAGTTTGTTGAAATCACTTTGATTATAGTGCATTATGGTTCAAGTTGCAACAAACTCTACTCATATTGGCTTCTAAAAAGGGATACAGTGGGGGCACCTGGGTGGCTCAGTCGTTAAGCATCTGCCTTTGGCTCAGGTCATGATCCCAGCGTCCTGGCACTGAGCTCAGCATCAGGCTCCCTGCCAGGCGGGAAGCCTGCTCCTCCCTCTCCCACTCCTCCTGTTTGTATTCCCTCTCTTACTGTCTCTCTCTGCAAATAAATAAATAAAATCTTTAATAAAAAAAGAGAAAAAAGTATTTCCTTTAAAAAAAAGCGGGGGAGTGATACACTAGTTCATGGAACCAAACTGTGGAGGTATTTGGCACTTCAAGAGTTGCTGGATTCAGGGCTCCAATCAGGTCACGGCAATATGCCTTCCCCAACTTCAGGGGCCCTCATTATATTGCATGGCATGAGCCAACACTATGTACTCTTGGCAATGCCCTAGTAGTCTGGTGCTGGGTGGGGGGGGGTCTTCTTTTTGTTCTGTATCCTGTGGTTGTTGACTCCCTCTTGGGGGCCTCCCTTCATAGTGAAAGTGCTGTAGTAGCTCCTCTCCCCACATCCCCCCCCTTACTAGTACCAGGAGAGAACAGAGGACTACCTTTTCCCAGAAGCCCCAGGAAAATTCCCATCATGATACACTGGCTCTGACTGAATCATGGGCCCAGCTCTGGACCAATAACTAAGGTCAGGGAACACTGATGTTCTGATTGGCTCATGCCTGGTCAAGGTTGGCAGGTTCTTCAGAACTTCGTGAGTAGCAGTGGGGGTGGGGAGTACTACCTGGGACCAGTCATGGTTAACAGAGTGGGGCTGTGATAAGGGATAGCTCCATCTGGCTTAGATGGCACCCTCTCTTAACAAGGCAGTATATCATAGTAGTTGAGAGTGTCAACTATGGAGCCTAATGACCTTGGTTCCAATATTGGTATAACCATTTAAGAGCCATGTGACCTTAGGCAAGTCACCAAACCTCTTCGAGCCAAAGCTTCCTCATCTGAAAAGTGGGGGATGATAGCAAGATCCCCCCTCAGTCTGTTGTGACATAAATTTGATTATATGTACATAAAACACTTAGAACAGAGACCAGCATGGGATAAGATCTAAAGTTTTTGCCATTATTGAGAGAGATTTAATGATCCTGAGGACAAAGTAGAGGAAATGTTCTGCACAGCAAGTATTGAGTAAAGGATGGGGTTCCTTTGACCAAAGGCTATGAGATAAAGTGATGGGAAGTGATCCCTTTCATTAGCTCATCCATCTTAGTATGGAAAGAAGAGCTTCCAGGTTCCATGCATGTGTGTGACGGGATATGGTTTGCACGGGAGATCTGGGATGAGGGCATAGCTGTAGAATGCCATTAAGGACAACCCATTGTGAGATTTGATTCACAAACATTGTTCTAGAACTTTAGGCTCTGATTCATGATTTTGCTGCCAGCCTTGGGAGCAACAACTGCTTTGGTTTGTGATGCAACACGCTGATTTATAAACCACTTATAGCTCTCCTCCACACTTAACAGGGCCATTCCACAGATGACTCAGGTTGCAACCAGAGGGGAAACTGGGGACTGTGACTGAGCTTTCTCTATAATGGAGTGTAAATTGTCCTTTTGAATAGTGCTTTCTTCATAAATCCCAGGTCTCAAACATGGTAATTAAGAGAAGCCTGAAAAACAAAAGAGGTTTGTGTTCCAAGCCCTCTTTTCAAACCCCAAATGTTGAATTTTCTGTGGCTGTGTCTTGGCCTGGCATCTGATTCCCCTCAACAGCCTCCTCCCACCCTTTTCTTAGTAACAATCTCAGATCCTGGCAGCAAATGGCATGTGAAGCTGGGCACAGTTTTATTCTACACACACAGCATTATATAAATCTTCCTGCTTTAAAGTAATTTCTTTTGCCTTTTATCCCTTTTGTGTGCCTTTAGGAGTCTGCTTGGATTCTTAATGGGCCATATCCTTGGCTGACTGCTCTTGCTTTTAAGCAACATGTATTGATTCCAATGGCTTTCATCCAGGCATTCACACATTTATTGAGGGCCTACTATGTGACAGTTGCCTTGCCAGTTGCTGATGTAATCAGAGAACTTCTTCCTATCCTTTTTTTTTTTTTTAAAGATTTTATTTATTTGACAGAGAGAGACACAGCGAGAGAGGAAACACAAGCAGGGGAAGTGGGAAAGGGAGAAGCAGGCTTCCTGTCAAGCAGGGAGCCCCATGTGGGGCTGATCCCAGGACCCTGGGATCATGACCTGAGCCAAAGGCAGACAATGACTCAGCCACCCAGGTGCTCCTCTTCCTATCCTTTTATTTTATTTATTTATTTATTAAAGATTTTATTCATTTATTTGACAGAGAGGAGAGAGATCACAAGTCGGCAGAGAGGCAGGCAGAGAGAGAGAGGGGGAAGCAGGCTTCCTGCCAAGCAGAGAGCCCGATGAGATGCGGGGCTCGATCCCAGGACCCCAAGATCATGACCTGAACCGAAGGCAGAGGCTTCAACCCACTGAGCCACCCAGGCACCCTCTTCCTATCTTTTTAAACTAGTTTTTTTTTTTTTTAAATCCAAAAAACGGAACTTTATTTTTTTCCCCAAAAAATTCTACTTTAGACACTGCCCCCTTTTTCTTTTATTTACTTATTTATTTGAGAGAGACAGAGAGAGAGAATGAGAGAGAGTGAGCATGAGAAGGGGAAGGTTAGAGGGAGAAGCAGACAGCACCATCCCCTGCCAAGCAGGGGCCTGATGCAGGACTCAGTCCCGGGACTCCGGGATCATGACCTGAGCTGAAGGCAATTGCTCAAGCAACTCAGCCACCTAGGTGCCCTCCCTTTACTTTTCTTTTATTCTTTTATTTTTTTTTTCTTAAAGGCATAGTTTTAGCTAAAGGCCTAATTCTTATATAGCTATCTATATATCTATATCTATATAGCTATATCTATATAGCTATCTATATATATATTCTTATATAGCTATCTATATATATCTATATATATTATATAGCTGTCTATATATCTATATATAACTAACTATAGTTATATAGTTATCCCTATTCTAGGCAGTTAATGAAATGAGGCCATCAATTTTTTCAGGAAAATTTCAGGCTATGTTACATTTTCATGTTTCCTAACATGATTATGAGGGCATCCTCCTCCTCTCATTCATCTTGCTTATTTTTCTCATTTTTCTAAAGTTAGGTCAACATCATGACTCTTCAGGAAAACTTTCCTGGATCCTTCTAATTTATACGTTCCTCCCCTTGGCTCCCTTGAGTCCACCATTCTTGGAGAGAGTGTTGCAGTTGGATAGTGAGCACCGATTTACTTGTTTGTCTCCCTCACTAGTGTAGAAGCCAGGCAGAGACCCTGTCTGAGTGGACTTACTATCCCCACTGTCTTATAGATAAGTATCAAGTGAATGAATGAACATATATTTACTGAGTACCTACTGTACCAGTCACTGTACTGTACTAGGTTTTTGGGACACCAAAATCTTGTTTCTTTAAAGAGTATAATCAAGTGGAAAGATACACACTAGGTTAATAATTGCATGTCACTATACAATCTCGAACTGATCAGAGCTTTGAAGGAAAACAACAGGATGTTAGGAGACTGTGTGGTAGGAGGACACAAAGGTTGGATAAACAGGACTTTTGCCTGGGTAGGAGTGTAGAGGGAAAGGTGAAAGGGCTTTCTGGCAGGAGACTTTGAGGTGTACTGAATGAGTCAGTAGATATGTGAGTGAGTGGGGGAGAGGGAAAAGGGAACTAGCCTGCTTGATCATCATGGGCATCTGTTGATGTGGCTTGTCCTGTGTCCTTCTCCAGGTAATAATGCCCTGAGTTTTCTTCTTGGGAATCCAAGCCTTCCTCATTTCCATCCTGACCTATGCCTTCTTCTAGTAATGGGTATTTGACTAGTGATCTTGTGATTAGTCAAGGGATGAATTTGGACCTAAGTCAAGTCTGGGAGTCTCAGCAAAACTATGAAGAAAGAAAAGCATTTCTTTTACCACTTAGGAGATTGTGTTCAAAAGAAAAGGGAAAAGATAGATGGAGACAAATAGATTCCTGATTATTTATTTATTTATTTTTTGGCACCTGGATCCATGTCATGTCTAAAATCCATGTGGGTATAGTCGTGTCTAAATTCACATATGTATAGGGGTACCTGGGTGGCTCAGTCAGT
This sequence comes from Procyon lotor, assembly GCA_028646535.1. Classification (NCBI taxonomy): domain Eukaryota; kingdom Metazoa; phylum Chordata; class Mammalia; order Carnivora; family Procyonidae; genus Procyon; species Procyon lotor. The sequence continues at coordinate 29,979,509 of CM053620.1, forward strand.
TGAGTGCCCGACTCTTGATTTCGGCTCAGGTCATGATCTCAGGGTCATGAGATAGAGCCCTGTGTTAAGTAGGCATTCTGCTTGAGATTACCTCGTCCTCTGCCTCTCCCCCTCTCACACTCTCTTTCTCTCTCTCTCACTCAAATAAATAACTTATGAATTCACACATGTATGGCTCTCAAAGTTACTGTCTAAACAATTCTCCCATCTCTTAAATAAGGAGGGTTATAGTCAAATGGGCTTAAGCTCATTTTCACAGGGCTTTGGTCACTTGTAACTAAAAGTGTCTTCATTAACATAATGATTTTAACTGATATCACTTATTTGCTAAAGCCAAAGGAGTGGGGAACCTGGGTGGCTCAGTTGGTTGTACAACTGACTCGCTTTCAGCTCAGGTCATGATCTCAGGGTTGTGGGATCAAGCCCTACATCAGGCTCTGTGCTCAGTGTGGAGTCTGCTTGAGATTCTCATCCTCCCCCTCTGTCCCCCACCCCCCAGAAGGTGTTCTCACACTCTCTTGCTTTAAAATAAATAAATAAATCTTAAAAAAATAATAAAGCCAAAGTGGGTGGAGGAGGCTAGCCGAAGCAATTGTGGAGGTCAGCTAGCCAGGAAAGACAGCCTAAACACACTCATATTTCATATACTGGGAGGGATTTTCCCAAGCCTTTATATTCTACAGATTCTTCCCCAGAGATCCAGACCCATGGGTCTGCATCAGGGTTTGAATGTCTAGTAACAAACGAACTGAGGGAGGGCTGGTATAGGGAGATCCAAATAGAAACCTTGCCCTGGGGGCACCTGGGTAGCTCAGTGGGTTAAAGCCTCTGCCTTCGGCTTGGGTCATGATCTCGGGATCCTGGGATCAAGCCCTGCATTGGACTCTCTGCTCAACAGGGAGCCTGCTCTCCCCCCTTCTGCCTGCCTCTCTGCCTACTTGTGATCTCTCTCTGTCAAATAAATAAATAAAATCTTAAAAAAAAAAAAAAGAAAGAAAACTTGCCCAGGTACCCGAGATGCCTGAAAAGCACAAATTGCCTCTGAGTTGGAGGAATGAGTAACAACCCTGATTGAAGAGTGGAGTGCCAGCAGGCAAACTTGTTTTTGCTAGACCTGCAGAGCGGGGCAAGCTGGGACTGTCCATGGCTTCGGTGGTGGGTCACGGCTGCCATCTAGTGCTCGAGGTCACCTTTTGCAAGTTGTTTACTGGTTATTTCCAGCTGGACGGCTTTTGAGGGCCAATTGGGAGGAGGAGGTCATTACTTCTGTCTTCATGTCAGGAAGAACTTCAAAATCAGATTTTCAATATTATCTCTAATTTAGCTTATTATAGTTGCACTCTCAGAGCCTAAGTGATTGGCTAGGGGAAAAGCGAAATCATTCCACAATGTTAAACTTCTGTCTCATTTCAAACCTCTAGGGTACTATGAATTTTATAGATAGACTAGATAATTAAAAAAATAAATCCTGGGGGCGCCTGGGTGGCTCAGTCGTTAGGCGGCTGCCTTCGGCCCAGGTCAGATCCCAGGGGCCTGGGATCGAGCCCCACATCGGGCTCTCCGCTCAGCAGGAAGCCTGCTTCTCCCGCTACCATTCCTTCTGCTTGTGTTCCCTCTCTCGCTATGTTTCTCTCTGTCAAATAAATAAAATCTTTAAAAAAAAAAAAAATAAATAAATCCTGTAATGGTCATATTTATGATTCAGCGTTCTGGCAAGAAACAGGTAGCACACTCCAAAGCAGTAACTGAGGAGAGTTTAATGAAAGGGCTACTTACAAAGGAGTGGGAAGGAACCCAGGGAAACAATCAAGGCCTGGGGAAGCATGCTAAAGTTGGTGGCAGTAGGAAGCAGCTACAATTCCTAGGCCTGATGGAGCAAAAACAGGAAGAGGATCCAGTAGGAGCTGTTCTGCGGAAGAGGCCATGTGACAGGTGCCATGGTCCCAGCTGTTGGTCCTTGGGTGGATTCTTTTTTTTTTTTTTTTAATTTGTCAGAGAGAGAGTAAGAGAGTGAGCACGCACAAGCAGGGAGAGCAGTAGGTGGAGTGAGAGGGAGAAGCAGGCTCCCCACTAAGAAGGGGGCCCGACGTGGGACTTGATCCTTGGACCCTGGGATCTTGATCTGAGCCAAAAACAGACACTTAACTGACTGAGCCACCCAGGCACCCCTCTTGGTTGGATTCCTGAGAAGTATGCTAAGGAGAGGATTCATGTGTGGGTAATTCATTAAGGAAGTACTCTCAGGGCAGATGGGAAGTGAAGTGAGAGAAGCAGGTTAGTGTAGGCGAGTAAGTCAGGCAAGGTGTGATCCCAGACAAAGTCCTATAGAGGGTAGCTTCGGCCTGAGGCTGCAGAGGAGCTCTGGAGGGTAGGTTATGTTTCAGAAGGTCTGCCTAGGGCACCTGGGTGGCTCAGTCAGTGAAGTGTCTGCCTTCAGCCCAGTCACCATTCCAGAGTCACATTGGGCTCCTCACTCAGCAGGGAGTCTGCTTATCCCTCTGACCCTCCCCTCTCATGCTCTCACTCTCTCTCTCAAATAAATAAATAATATCTTAAAAAGAAGAAGAAGAAGAAGAAGGAGAAGGAGAAGGAGAAGGTGGTCTGCCTAGAAGCAGAGAGCCTTAGCACTGAAACTCTCAATCTGCCAGTCACCAGTCAGGTGGGGGGCAAGGAGAGGAAGCATGGGAGTAACCTAGGCCCTGGACTTTCTGAATGTTCAGGTAGGGTGAAGGGCTAACTCTGAGGCTCTGAGAACACTGCCTGAGCACAGCTGCAGCTGCTGGATGTTAGAAGAGCACACTGAAAATTCAAAGGGATCCAAGGGGATCTTGGTGAAGCAAGGACATCTGCCTCATGTGGGGATGGGAGCCAGGGAGATGAGAGATGTCAGTTGACTCCTGAAGGAGGAAGACGATGAGATGGTTTTGAAGTAATTTGTTTAGGGCAGAAGGTAATACATGTGAAAGATAAATGGAGAGCCTCAGGGCACAATCAGACCTGACATTCTCCGCTAATCCAAAGGGAGCTTTGGAGCGAACACTGACCATGAGAGGAGTCCTGCACTGGACAGAAGTGACCAGGCCCTAGGACTCCATACCATGCCCAGCTGTTGGCTAGTAGTTGATGAGGAAGGGCATGGATCCTGGAGGTGGTACAACTGGAGGCTGTCAGCTAATGATGCTCCTTGCAGCTGAATAGCAACTTCTTTTAGAAGGGTGATCCAAATAGAGCACCTCCACAGCGGCCACACTTAATGAAATGTAGCATATTTGGTTGCCTGAGCCATCTCTCTAACACCAAGAAGGAAGAGCCTGCTTGCAAAGAGTACAGGAACAAGGGTCAGAGAGAGAAATGTGGCGCTGGTGGTTCACAGGAGCACATAGATCCAGCTGTGCCTGATGCCCATCATATGCTTGGCTTTTTTTGGTTGCATGAACTAATAAATATGCTTTGCGTAAGCCATTTTGAGTTTGAGCTTTCCGTTTCAGCAAAAGAAAGATTCCTGATTAATACAATCCCTGAGCTTCACTTTACTTAACTGTAAAATGAGTTCATGATACTACCTTGTACGATTTGAGAAAGAAGAGGGATAACTAATATAAAACACAGGCACAGAGTAGATGCCCAATAAATAGAATCTAATATTATGAGAAAAAGCGAAGGAGGCAAAGTGAGCAATGGACATCTCTGGAGGCCCCTCTGTGTCCAGGGCAGGCCAGTGGGCTGAGTTCAGTGCTCAGCAAAGATGGGTTCCTGGCTTGTACTGTCTAGAGGTATCCAACTGTAAAGGAGGACCGGCTTCTTGAGTCACTGTCAGCCTGAGGCTTTTTTGCAGTGAGTGCTCCCTGACCCAGTGCATTACCCTCCATGTAGGAGGAAAAAAAGTCTTCTTTCTGGCCAAAGATGAGGATTCTCATCCTCTTTTTCTTTGCGTGGACAGTTCTTTGAATTTATATTTGTTATTGTTGTTTGAAAACTATTCCTTTGTAGAAGTATGCAAAATTTATAACAAAATAAAAAGAATAAACACGACCACATTGGCAGCCTCATGATAATTCCAAGGCTTTTGGGGCGGGGGCGGGGAGACAAAGCAAAACAAGAAAGAACAAAGGCTTCTAATTTATAACTCAAGAGTTATTTTCAGTTTTCTGAGAGAAATGGGAAATTTTGTATTTTAAAAATCTGCTGAGCTTCCCACTGCTCTTCTTCTATTCTCCCACCAAAAATATAAAAGCTTTAAAAGACTCGTTGGTAGAGACTCTGTGTTCTGAATGTTAAAGCAATGACAGGAATAGAGGTGGGGGCTGCTGCATCTCAATTCTCCTTATCTCCCTGAGGAAGCTCCTGTCCTAATTATTCCAGAGAACAAAAAGTGGCTTTGAATAGCCATTTTGGTTCATCAAGTACTTAATAGCTGTTATTAAAGAAGCTCCTGCCTGGTCTAATTGCTTCTTGTGAGACTAAAGCACCTACAGCCACTTTCGTAGCATGCATAAAAGATCTTGAGCAGAACTGGAGATAGAAACAAAAGCCAGTGGAGAGTGGATTCCTCTGACACCTGTCTTTCTGTCTTCAAGTCAAGGACAGACTAGATGATCTCTACTGATTTCTTTCATTTTTCTTAGGGTTAGCAGGACCCAAAAAGCCCATCTTTATGTCACTTCCCTTGTGACATAAAAAGAATGGCCCCGGCAGAATTAATTATTGCTTCCTTTGGGTACCTGTGGTAGCCAGCATCCAGGATGGCCTCCAATAATCCCTACTTCCTGGGATACATGCCCTTTTTTAGTACCATCCTACACTGAAAAAGGCTGACCTGTGTAACCAAAAGGATATTGCAGAAATGACAGAGTATAACTTCTGAAATTAGGCCATAAAGACATTGTGGATTTCTTCATGTTCTCTCTTGGATCACCTGCTCTGTGGAAGTCCAGTTGCCATGTCAAAAGGACATTCAAGTAGTCCTATTTAGAGGCTCCCATCAGCCAGTATGATAGTTTTAAAAGATGTCCACAGATTTTTTTGATACACCTCCCTTCTTTTTAAAAAAAGATTATTTATTTATTTATTTGTCAGAAAGAGAAAGCACAAGCAGGGGGAGCAGTAGGCAGAGGGAGAAGCAGGTTTCCCACTGAGCAAGGAGCCCAATATGGGACTTGATCCCAGGACCCTGGGATCATGACCTGAGCCAAAGGCAGACACTTAACCGACTGAGCCACCCAGGCATCCCTGTTGACTCACTTCTAATGAATAAAATACAGCAGACATGATGGTTTGTGATTTATGAGACTTAGTCACAAAAGGAAACACAACTTTACCCTTGCTGTCCCTCTTAGATCACTTGATCTGGAGGGAATTCCCTGACATGTTATGAGGACACTCAGACATCCCTGTGGATAGATCCATGGAGCAGGAGACTAGGACTTCCTGTCAACAGCTATGTGTATGAATCATCCCGGAAGCATATCCTCTCGCTCTAGTCAAGGCTTCAGATGGCTGAGCTCTAGCTCACAGCTTGACTGAAACCTCCTTGTGAGAATTTCTGTGCCAGAACTACCTAGTTAAGCTGATCCTAAATTGATAATCATTTAAGTTTTTAACTGAGTTTTAAACAATATATGCAGTTTAATATCATCAGCTAAATTAGAAGAGGAAAATTTATTATTTTTTACCCTAATATGACAAAAGAAACTTTACTGGTTTTGGTTTTGTTTAGTTAAGAAAAGCCAAAATTAACAATCAAGAGCTAGGGCTGTAGTGTATTGTTTGTGGAGGTAAACTGACTAATGAAGCAATAAAACTGTTAAAGCATTGGGGCACCTGGGTGGCTGCCCTCAGCTCAGGTCATGATCCCAGGGTCCTGGGATTGAACCCCGCATCAGGCTCTCTGCTCGGTGGGGAGCCTGCTTGCTCCTCTCTCTCCACCTGCCTCTCTGCCTACTTGTGGTCTCTCTCTGTCAAATAAATAAATAAAAATCTTAAAAAAAAAACAACCTGTTAAAGCATAAATGATATTTACATACAGAACACAAAGAAGGGACATCTGGCTGGCTCAGTCAGTAGAGCATGCGACTCTTGACCTTGGGGTTGTGAGTTCTAGGGGGTAGAGAACTCTGGGGGTAGAGATTACTAAAATAAAGAAAGAAATGAACATTAAATGAACATTAAAACAACCCGCAAAGAAATAAATTCAAAATCAAAATAATCTTTTTAAAAATCAACAAGTCATAATTAACATGTAACATTGTATTAGTTTCAGGTTTAGTGTACAACATAATGATTTGTATATGTATATATTGCTAAATGATCACCACAATAAGTCTAGTTAACATCTGTCACCATATAGTTGCAAAATCTTTTTTCTTTTCAAAACAATATTTTTAAAGAAAGATTATTAGATTAAAGAGACAACAGAAAAATAGTACAACTACTTCAGAAAGCAGTTTGACAATTTTTTAAAATGTTAAACATAAGGAGAGATTTTAAGGTAGCAGCTAGCAAGATTCTGACCTAACTTCCTCCCATGGATACAACAAATCCACATTCAGAATAACTGTCTCTAAAGAGAATCTAGAACCTGGTTGAACATAACCTCCACAAAAAAGGATGGCACTTAGATGGAGAGAAGAGACAGAGATGTGGTCATGCTAAGGAACAAAAACTGCATTTCAGATGCAGTGCTCCACTGTCAGAGGGGAACTGAAACTTATAAAACTTTTCCCTGAGAAGTGAGCGATTCGAGCTCCAAATCAGGCACCCCAAACAAATCCTACACAGTAGACATGAGCTGTCAAAAACCCGTCTTTGTAAACTAACAAGGAATACTTCAATGAAAACTATAGAACTGTAGGGAAATCCACTCCTGAAGGACTTGTGATCTAGGAACTAGCACAAAAACATTAGGTGGAAAAGTGCATAGATCATAGGTGAAGGAGACCCATTTATGAATCAGAGAACCTGCTGGAAAGGCAGGAGTCAGCTGGGCTTCTCTCCAGGGACTGAAACTGGCAGCAGCCTTTTTTGCAGCTCATTCTGCTGTGCTTATCCCAGCAGTAGTGGGTGCCATTTTGGAATCTCCCTCTGGATTGCTAATGCCAAGGGGCATGACCTGCTGAAAGCCTCATATAACCTTGCTGGGGTTGGCTGGCCCTCACAGCTGACATAATGATAACTCTGCCCACCAGTGGTCCTGCAGCAGTCAAAGCTGGTCTTCATAGCTAGCTGAGACAGGGGCCATACCCCAACACTAGTGTGCCCACAACAACTGTGGCTCTGCCATATGAGGAGGGTGCATGCAGCCCACAAAGGGAACATAGCGGGAGCACCTGGCTTTCGTGGCCAGGGATGGCACTTCTGGGCTCTACAGATCATCTCTAATATAAGGCCAGTCCTTCAAGACTGGGATACATATCTCTACTACCTAATACACAGAAACAAACACACAAGGTTAGGCAAAATGAGGAAATAGAGGAAAATGTTCTAAATGAAAGACCAAGACAAAACCTTAGAACAAAACTAAATGAAATGAAGATAAGCAATCTACCTGATAAAGAGTTTAAAGTAATGGTCATAAAAATGCTTATCAAACTCAGAACAAGAACAAACACAGTGAAAACTTCAGTAAAGATAGAAAATATAAGAAAGTACCAATCAGAGCTGAAGACTATAACAACAGAAATGAAAATTACACTAGAGGGATGACAGCAGATTAAATGATGCAAAAGAACAAATCAGTGATCTGGAAGACAAGCTAGTGCAATTCTCCCTAACTGAACAGCAGAAAGAAAAAAGAATGTTTTATTTTTTTTAAAGGTTTTATTTATTTATTTGATAGAGAGGTCACAAGTAGGCAGAGAGGCAGGCAGAGAGAGAGGGGGAAGCAGGCTCCCTGCTGAGCAGAGATCCTGATGCGGGGTTGGATCCCAAGACCCTGAGATCGTGACCTGAGCCGAAGGCAGAGGCTCTAACCCACTGAGCCACCCAGGTGCCCCAGGAGAAAGAATTTTAAAAAATGGGGATATTTGGGATGCCTGCGTGGCTTTGTCAGTCAAGCATCTGTCTGGCTCAGGTCATGATCTCAGGGTCCTGGGATTGAGCCCTGCATCAGGCTCCCTGCTCAGCAGGGAGTCTGCTTCTCCCTCTCTTTCTGCCTCTCCCTCTGCTTGTGCTTGCTTTCTCTCTCTCTCTGTCAAAAACAAAACAAAACAAAACAAAAAACAAAGTCTGTAATAAGAGACAAGGAATGGTATTATATAATGATTAAGGAATCAAACCAATACGAAGAGATAATATTTATAAATATTTATGCACCCAAAATAGGAGCACCTGAATTTATAAAGCATATATAAATTAACAGACATAGAGAAATTGACAGTAATACAATAACAATAGGGAATTTTAAAACCCCACTTACATCAATGGATGGATCATCCAGACAGAAGATTAATGAAGAAACATTAACCTTGAACAACACATTAGAACAGATAGACTTAATATCTATATATCTACATCTACCTATTTATATAGAGAGATAGAGACAGAGAGATAAAGAGAAAGAGAGAACATTCCACCTAGGAACAATATAATACACATTCTTCTCAAGTGCATGTAGGACATTCTCCAAGATAAATCACATATTAGGCTACAAAACAAGTGTCAATAAATTTAAGAAGATTAAAGTCATATCAAGTATCCTTTTCAACTACAATGTATGAAACTAGAAATCAACCACAGGAAGGAAAGTGGAAAAAAACACAAACATGGAGACTAAAAAACATGCTTCCAAACAACCAATGAGTCAATGAAGAAATCAACAAGGAAATAAAAAATACTGTGAGGCAAATGAGAAAAAGAAAACAACACTCTAAAATCTATAGGATACAACAAAAAGAGTTGTAAGAAGGAATTATGTAGCAATAAAGGCCCTACCTCAAGAAACAAGAAAAATCTCAAACAATCTAATCTTACATCTAAAGGAGCTAGAAAAAGAAGAAAAAATAAAGCCCAAAGTTAGTAGAAATAAAGATCAGTGCAGAAATATATGAAATGGGATCCTCAAAAAATAATAGAAAAGGTTAATGAAACCAAGAGCTGGTTCTTTGAAAAGATAAACAAAATTGATATACCTTTCACAAGACTCATCAAAAAGAAAAGAGAAAGGGTGCCTGGGTGGCTCTTGATCTGACTCTTTTTTTTTTTTTTTTTAAGATTTTATTTATTTATTTGACAGAGAGAGAGAGATCACAAAGCAGGCAGAGAGGCAGGCAGAGAGAGAGAGGGAAGCAGGCTCCCTGCTGAGCAGAGAGCCCGACGCGGGGCTCAATCCCAGGACCCTGAGATCATGACCCAAGCCAAAGGCAGAGGCTTCAACCCACTGAGCCACCCAGGCACCCCTTGATCTGACTCATGATCTCAGCTCAGGTCACGATCTCAGGGTCCTGGGATTGAGTCTTGTGTCAGGCTCTGCACTCAGCTGGGAGTCTGCTTGACGATTCTCTCCCTCCCTCTCCTGACTCTCTCCCCACTCACCCCCTCTCTCTCTAAAATAAATAAATCTCTCCCTCCTCCCTCTGCCCCTCTCCCCTCTCCCCACTCATCCTCTCTCTCTCTAAAATAAATAAATATTTTAAAAGTAAGAAGAGAAAAAAAAAGACCACTATGAACAATTATATGCTAACAAATTGGACAACCTAGAAGAAATGGATAAATTCCTAGAAACATACAAGACTGAATCAGGAAGATAGAAAATTCAAGGATGCTTGGGTGGCTTAGTCAGTTGGGCATCTGCCTTTGACTCAGGTCATGATCCCAGGGTCTTGGATGGAGTCCTGTATCAGGCTCCTTGCTCAGTGGGGAGCCTGCTTCTCTCTCTGCCTGCAGCTCCCCCTGCTTGTGCTCTCTCTCTCTCTGACAAATAAATAAATAAATAAATAAATAAATAAATATTTTTTTTAAAAGATAGAAAATTCAGATATAATGATTACTAATAATGAAAATGAATCAGTAATCAAAAAACTCCCCAAACCAACTGTCCAGGACCAGACTTCTTAACAAGGGAATTTTAGCAAACATTTAAAGAACAATTTATACCTTCTCAAATTATTCCAAAAAATTGAAGAGGGAAGAATGCTTCCAATCTCATTCTGTGAGGCCAGCATTACCCTGACACCTAAACCAGACAAAGACATCAATCAATCAATCAATAAAATTATAGGCCAATACTCCTGATGAACATAGATGCAAAAATTCTCAACAAAATATTATCAAATAAAATGCAATAATACATGAAAAGGATTACATGCCACGATCAAGTGGGTTTTGTTGCAGGAATGCAAGGATGGTTCAACATCCAAAACTCAATCAAGGAGATATGCAACAAAACAAAGGATAAAAGTCATATGATCATCTCAACAGATGCAGAACAAACATTTGGCAAAATTCAACATCTATTTACGATAAAAACTCTCAACAAAGTGAGTATAGAAGAAATGTACCTCAACATAATAAAGTCCATGTATGACAAATCCACAGCTGACATCATACTCAAAAGTGAAAAGTTGAAAACTTTTCTTCTACAATCAGGAACAAGATTAGGATGCTCATTCTTGCCACTTTTATTCAATGTAGTATTGGAAGCCCTAGCTACAATAATTAGATAAAAAGAAAGAATAAAAGGCATCTGGAAGACCAGCAGGAAACCTTGCCCACACCATGACGCCTGACCAGAGTTCTTCAGAGCCTCAGTTCTAGTGGAAGTAGTATGTGGTCTCATTTAATAAGTAGACCAGAGCACACCTAGTTAAAACTCTCCACATTCGGGGTGCCTGGATGGCTCAGTTGGTTAAGCAACTGCCTTCGGCTCAGGTCATGATCCTGGAGTCCCTGGATCGAGTCCCACATTGGGCTCCCTGCTCGGCCAGGAGTCTGCTTCTCCCTCTGATCTCTTCCCCCTCATGCTCTCTCTTTCTCTCTCTCAAATGAATAAATAAAATCTTAAAAAAAAAAAAAACAACCTCACCACATTCTAGCCAAGGACCAAATGCTGCCCACTGTAGGCAAGAAGAGTCTCGGCAGACAACTGCCCTGAAGGACAGAGCATCGAAATCACAACAGTAGAGTGCATGTAGCACATACCAGAGGCACTCCCCAAAGCACCAGGGCCTGAACACTATAGGACCTCTTCTTCATAAAGCTGTTACTTTCAAAAGCAGGTAATATAAAATGCTTTCTAACATAGAGAAGAAGGCAAAGACTTAGACACAATGCCAAGACAAAGGAATTCATCTCAAATGGAAGAACAAGATAAGGCCACAGCCAGATATCTAAATGAAACAGTAACAAGCCTGATGGAGAATTTAAAGCAACAATCATAAGGATACTCACTGGGCTTAAAAAAAGAATGGAAGACATCAGGGAGACCCTTACCACAGAGATAAAAGAGTTAAAAAGAATCAGCCAGAAATGAAGAAGGCAATATTGGAAACAGATTGGAAACAGGCTTGATGCAATGAACAAAAGGCTGGAAGAAGCAGAGGAATAAATAAGTGATATAGAAGACAAAATAATGGGAAACAATGAAGCTGAACAAAAGAGAAAAAGAATTATGGAACACAAGAATAGACTTAGGGAACTCAGTGACTCCATCAAATGTTATAACATTCATGTCCCAGAAGGAGAGAGAAAAGGCAGCAGATAATTTATTTGAATTATTAGCTGAAAACTTCCCTAATTTGAGGAAGGAAACAGACATCCAGATCAAGAAAGAACAGAGAACTTCCATCAAAATCAACGAAAGCAAACCAACACCAAGGAATGTTATAATTAAATATGCAAAATATAGTGATAAAGAGAAAAAAATCTCAAAAGCAGCAAGACAAAAGAGTTTTGTCTTTACCTTACAAGAGAAAACTGATTAGGCTAGTTGGAAATTTCTCAACAGAAACTTGGCAAGCCAGAAGAAGAAGTGGCATGATATGAATGAGAAAACTCTGGAGCCAAGAATACTCTAACCTGAGCCGCCGCCTGGCGGCTCAGTCGTTAAGCGTCTGCCTTCGGCCCAGGACAGATCCCAGGGGCCTGGGATCGAGCCCCGCATCAGGCTCTCTGCTCTGCGGGAAGCCTGCTTCTCCCGCTACCATTCCCTCCACTTGTGTTCCCTCTCTCTCGCTGTGTTTCTCTCTGTCAAATAATTTTAGATTTTAGATAAAATCTTTTTTTTAAAAAAGATTTTTATTTATTTATTTGACAGAGAGAGAGAGCACAAGTAGGCAGAGAGGCAGGCAGAGAAAGAGAGAGAGGGGGAAGCAGGCTCCCCTTCAAGCAGAGAGCCCGATATGGGGCTCAATCCCAGGACTCTGAGATCATGACCTAAGCAGAAGGCAGAGGCTTTAACCCACTGAGCCACCCAGGCACCCCTCAAATAAATAAAATCTTAAAAAAAAACAACCCTTATGTCCATACGAAAACCTGCACGTGGATGTCTATATCACCTTAATTCATAATTGTTAAAACTTGGAAGCAGGTAAGATGTCCTTCAATGGGTGAATGGTGAATAAACTGTGGTGCATCCAGATGATGGAGTATTGTCTAATACTAAAAAGAAATGAGCTTTCGAGCCCTGAAAAGACATGGAGAAAACTCTAATGCAGATTACTCAGTGAAAAGCCAGTCTTAGAAATCTACATACTGCATGATTCCAACTACACGGCCTTCTGGAAAAGGCAAAGCTAAGGAGACCGTAAAAACATCAGTGGGTGCTGAGGATTAAGGGGGAGGAGGGATGAAGGGAACATGAACGATTTTTAGGCCAGTGAAACTATTCTGTGTGATACTATAATGGTGGATATAAATCATCACATGTTATTCAAATCCATAGCATGTACAATACTAAGAAGGAACGATAATGTAAGCTAGGAACTTTGGGTGACAACGATGTGGCAATGTGGGTTCATTGATTATAATAAATATATTATTCTGTTGCCAGATTTTGACAGTGGGGAAGGCTTTCTGTATGTGGGGGCAGAGTGTGTGTGGGAAATCTGTGTACCTTCTGCTTAATTTTTCTGTGAACCTAAAATTGCTCAATTTAAAAAAAGAAATCGTACTCTATATATCCTGTAACTAAAAAATCATGTTAGCTATAACAGAGAGTAACTCTTCCTTTTTTTCTTTCCATTCTTCTTACCTTCCCTTCTTCCTTCTATCCTTCAATCCTTCCTGCCTTCCTTTTGTCCTTTCTTCCTTTCTTTCTTCCTGAATAGTTCATTCCAAAACCATTAGGTGAGTCCAAGCGAGTTAAGTCCATGTCAGTTGTAAAACAGCCTGGTGAGAGGTTGTATGAGTAAGGGTAGGAAGACATCTTTGCAGAATGGGGGTGGAATGTCAGAGTCTGCAAATGAGGGTGGGAACAGTTGCGCTGAAGGCCCAGTGCAAGATGTTGGTTCTAAGAAGAATAAAGAATGTATCCACACATGGGGATGGGGCAATAATAGGAAGGTTCATGGGCTATTGGGTCTCAAGGTGAATGAAGAGGGCAACTACTGTAACCCAATGTGGAGTGTTGGAGATCCACTTGGGTAAAGAAGGCATCCATAAAGTGGAGTGGCAGCAGCCAGCACGGGGTTCAGGTTTAAGAAGGGTGAGGAGAGCAACTCTGTGTTTGGGGTGTTAGCAGCAGCAGCAGCAGGTGGTATGTGGTGTTAGAGCCTGAGCAGTAGGAGAAGCACACATGCAATGGAGATGAAGGAAGTATGAGTCAGGGTGAGATGTCAAAGCCCAAGTAGGGTGAGAAGGTCATATGGACAGAGAAAAACATACTGTATGATCTCACCTATATGTGGGACCTTAAACAAACAAAAAATAAACCTATAAAAGCAGAGAATTGACTGGTGATTACCAATGGTGAGGAAAGAAATGAGTGAAGATTGAAAGATACAAACTTTAAGTTGTAAGATAAAGAAGTTCTGAAGATGTGATGTTGACTATGTGCATGTTGACTATGGTTAACAACATTGTATCATATATTTGAAAGTTGCTAAGAGAGTAGATTTTAAAAATTTTCATCACAAGAAAAAAATGTAAGTATGTGGGGTGATAGATATTAATTAAACTTATGATAATCATTTCACAGTGTATACATATGGCAAATCATTATGTTATATACCTTAAACTTATACAATGTTATATGCCAAATACATTTTAATAAGACTGGGAAAAATCCACAAAAAATTTTCCCTTTTCCCTCCCCTGAGACCATGGCAATTACTTTTTTGCTTTCTGTGTCTATAAATTTGACTAATTTAGGTAACTTATATAAATGGTATTATACAATATTTGTCCTTTTTTTGTCTGTCTTACTTCACTAAGCATGTTTTTAAGATCTATCTTGCTGTAGTATATATCAAAATTTCATTCCTCTTATGGCTGAGTAATATTCTATTATATGTATATATCACATTTTGCTTATCCACTCACAAATGTACATTTGGATCGTTTCCACCTTTTAACTATCATGATGAATGGTGCTATGGAAATTGGTATAAAAATACCAATTTACAGTATGAAGTTTCCTTAAAAAGTTAAAAATAGAACTACCCTATGATCTAGCAATTACACTACTAGGTATTTACCCAAAGGATAAAAATATACAGATTTAAAGGAGTACATGCACCCCAATGTTCATAGCAGCATTATCAACAATACCAAAGTATGGAAAGAGCCAAGATTTCTGTGACCAATGAATGGATAAAGAAGATGAGGTAAATATGCACACAATGGAATATTACTCAGCCATCAAAAAGAATGAAGTCTTGTCATTTACAAGGACATACATAGAGCTAGAGTGTATTATGCTAAGCAAACTAAGTTAGTCAGGAAAGACAAATATCATGATTTCACTCGTATGTGGAATTTAAGAAACAATACAGATGAGCATAAGGGAAGAGGGAAAAAAGAGAGGGGGGAAACATCATAAAAGACTCTTAAAGATAGAGAACAGAGTTGATGGAGGGAGGTGGGTGGGGGTGGGCTAGATGGGCGATGGGCATTAAGGAGGGCACTTGTCATGTTAGGCACTGAGTGTTTTATCCAAGTGTTGAATCACTGAATTCTAATCCTGAGAAGACTATTGCAACGTATGTTAACCAACTAGAATTTACATAAAAATTTGAAGAAAAAAAAGTAAAGTCACTTAGTATGAAAGTTGGAAGAAAAAGAATAAAAATCCCCGTGTAAAAAAAATATCTGTCTGTTCTTCAAATTCCTTTGTGTCCATACCCAGATATGAAATTGTTGTATCAAATGGTAATGCTATATTGAAATTTTTAAGGAAGCTCCATACTGCTTTCCACAGCAGCTGCACCATTTTACATTTCCCGCGGCAATGCACAAGAGTTCCAATTTCTCCCATCCAGAGCAAGGGTGTTGATTTTTGTCAACATGCTTTTTCTGCCTCAGTCAAAATGGTCATGTGGTTTCCCCCTTCTTTTTATTAATCTGGTACATTCCATATTCCCAGCTTTATTAAGATATAATTGACAACTCAAATTATATATATTTACCATGTATAATGTGGTGCTTTGATATACATATACTTTGTGAAATGATTACCACACTCAGATTAATTAACATATCCATCATGTTGCATAGTTATGTTACTTTAGAGATGAGAATGCTTAAGGCTTATTCTCTTAGTAAATTTCAAATATACAAGACGGTATTATTAACTATAACCATCATGATGCATGCACAACAGATCCACAAAACTTATTCATCCTACAGCTATAAGCTTGTACCCTTTGACCAGCATCTTTCTACTTTCCCTATCCCTCAGACCCTCCTAATCGCCATTTTACCGTTTCCATGAGTTAGATCTTTTTATGGTTCTTTTTTTTTTTAGGTTCCACATATAAGTGAGATCATACAGTATTTGTGTTTACCTGTCTGGCTTATTTCACGAAGCATTATGCTTTCTAGGCTCATGCATATCGTTGCACATAGCAGTATTTCTTTTTTTTCTCATGACTGAATAATATTCACATGAGGCTTACATAAAACATCTTGTAGTTATAACAGCATATTCTAATTTTGATTGCATACAAAATCTACCTTTTTTCTCCCTCTATTTTGTTTTTGATGTCACAACATCCATCTTTTTATATCGTGTATCCATTGACAAACTATTGTAGCAATAGTTATCTGATGCATTGTTCTTTAACCTTTGCATTAGAGTTAAGTGATTTCTAAAATGTCAAATTATAGGATGAGTATTCTGTAATTTACTGTATTCTTACCTTTACCAATATGTTTTATTTTTTCATATGTTTTCATGTCAGTAGTTAGTATCCTTTCATTTCAGCTTGAGGAACTCCTTTATGGCGGATCTAGTGATGATTAACTCCCTCAGACTTAAGTAGTCAGGGAAATTCTTTATCTCTCCTTCACTTCTG
This sequence comes from Procyon lotor, assembly GCA_028646535.1. Classification (NCBI taxonomy): domain Eukaryota; kingdom Metazoa; phylum Chordata; class Mammalia; order Carnivora; family Procyonidae; genus Procyon; species Procyon lotor. The sequence continues at coordinate 29,995,954 of CM053620.1, forward strand.
AATGACAGTCTTGCCAGGTAAAGTATTCTTGGTTTTTTTCTTTCAGCACTTTGATTTTTCACCCTACTCTGTCCTGGCCTGCAAGGTTTGTGCTGAGAATGACACTGATAGCTTTATGGATTTTACTTTGTATGTGAGGAGATTTTTTTTTGCTTTTGCTTTTATATTTTCTCTTTGATTTGAGACTGTTTTATTATAATGTATTTGTAGATGATATCTTTGGGTCAAATCTGTCTGGGGACCTACAAGCTTCATAAATTTGGCTGCCTATATCTCTTTCCAGATACAGGAAGTTCCCAGTCTTCATTCCTCCCTCCCTCCCTCCCTCCCTCCCTTCCTTCCTTCCTTCCTTCCTTCCTTCCTTCCTTCCTTCCTTCCTCCCTTTCTTTTCGTTTTTAAGATTTTTATTTATTTATTTGTCAGAGAGAGAGAGCGCGAGAGAGAAAGCACAAGTGGGGGAGTGGCAGTCAGAGGGAGAAGCAGGCTCTCCACTGAACAAGTAGCCTGATGCAGGACTTGATCCCAGCACCCTGGGATCATGACCAGAGCTGAAGGCAGCTGCTTAAACTACTGAGCCTCCCAGGCGTCCCCTCAGTCATTATTTCTTTAAATAAGTTTCCTGCCCCTTTCTCCCTCTTTTCCTTCTGGTATTCCCAAAATATAGAAATTGTTTCAGTTGATAGTATTTCATAATCCCTGTAGTCTTTCTTCACTCCTTTTTATTCTTTTAGTTGTTGCTGATCTCGGAATAGATAATTTTAAGTGACTTGTTTTCAAGTTGGATTCTTTCTTTTCATCAAGTCAGTTGTTGATGTTCACTATTGTAATTTTCATTTCATTCATTGTGTTCTCCAGTTCCAGAATTTGTTCTTTTTCTGTGATTTCTGTCTCTCGTTAAACTTCTCATTTTGTTTACATGTTGTTTATCTGATTTTATTGTTTTTCTTCGTTTCTTTGTAGGTCTCTGAGCTTCCTTAAAGCAACTATTTTGAATTTCATCTTAGTCAAATCATAGATCTCCATTTCTTTTTGGTTGGTTACTGAAAAATTATTGTTTTCCTTTGGTGGTTTCATATTTCCTTGATTTTTCATGTGTTGGATTACTGTCTTGGCATTTGAAAAAGTAGTTACCTCCTCCAGTCTTTACTGTCTGGCTTTGGGATAGAAATAATTTCTGTCAGCCTGTCTAGGGATTCTGAGATTTCCTCAGACCTTTTCTATGTGTGTGCCTGTTCCACACTTTTTGTTCCCTTTCTGTGTGTGTGTGTGTGTGTGTGTGTGTGTGTGTGTGTGGCATTCTTAAGATTATATGCTTTCTTTTTGCAAAGCTAAACCTCCTGCTAACTGACATATTCAGCTTTACTTTCCCTAAGATAATGGTGAATGTTCCAGTTTGTTTGCTTTTTCACAATCTTGCAGAGTTGGGCCAGTTTTCTGTGTTCATGAGCTCTCTGCCAATGCTTTCACTTACCACTCTAATGGGCACACACAGGGAACTGACCACAAGGTGTGTGTGTGGGGGTGCAGGTTATGTGGGTGAGGTGTAGAGAGCATTAGGGATGCCTGTAGGCCAGTTGGGGGAATCTGCAGGCAAGACCTTGCCAATGGTTTGTGGTGGCCCTTGTAATGTAGTCCATAAAACAGTTAATATGTTCCATGTCTCTGTAATGCACTCTAAACCCTGCCTGTTATGTTCCTATTCTCTCCTCACGCTCAAGTTTACAGCTTACCTCAGTATTTCAGATGGGGTAAGAAAAAGGTGGGCCTCTTTGGCAGTGTCTCACATAGCTGGGGAGGATGGGCACTCACCCACATGTTCTCACTTTCTGCTGTGGGAGAAACTGCAGGCCAAGGTGCTCCTCTTGGTACTAAGCTGTGCCACCCTATGGGAATGGAGACACAGATAAAGTAAAACTATTTCTCATACTTTCTTCAGTGCAATGGATTTCTTCAGATCCAATTTTGGATTTTTTTTTTCTTTTTCCAAGGATGTGCTAGAACTTCTCCACTGGATTGTTGGACTTCTAAAATGGATACTCTCATTCACCAGTGTTTTCAAAATCAGGGTTCTTTCAGGGGAAGATGTTAGAAAACTACTACTCCTATCGTTTTTGTATGTAGGACCATCCCTGCACTCTGAGAATAAATCCCACTTAGTCATGATGTAAAAACTTCTTCTTCTTCTTCTTTTTTTTTTTAATATGTTACCATATTAGAACAGTGTGGTTTTTTTCCCGGATCTATAAATCTTTTCATACATGCTGAATTTAGTTTGCTAGTATTTTGTGGGTAATATTTGGATATTACTATTTTAATGGAAGGAAGGAATGCAACATATGGCAGTTAAGACAGAAGAACAATAATTTAACTTAGAAGAATCGGAGGAACAGAGATTTTATATATCATTATTTTCATATTTTAAAAACATTATCAATAAGACCTGACATTGCACACCTATGAAAGTATGTGAAATATTTGTGTGAAAGTGTGTGAAATATAATGAAGTGTGTGTGAAATATAATGAAGTATGTGAAATATAATGAAGTGTGTGTGAAGGTGTGTGAAATATAATGAAATATTTTACAAATATGATAGAACAGTTTGAATTATACTTTCCCTTAGAAGAAGATAGCTGCATAGCAAAATCATAGATCTGGAACCCATTTCTTTTATTAAAAGACATTTAAAATTTTAATTATTACTGTATGGGATAAAATGTTGGACCTAGCCACTTATTGAGAATTGAATATGAATTTTGAAAATACATCATTGGTTCATTTTGGGTAAAGATTAAGAATGAACCATGATTTTACTGAAGTTGCTTTAAAATCTATTCTTCCATTTCCATTAACATACCTCCATGAGATTATTTTCCTACGATGAGAACTTAGAACTAGTTTAGACATAAATTTTCCTCTGCAAGTAACGCTTTTCTCAATCCAACCAACGCTTTTCTCAATCCAACCTAGTTTAGATAAATGACCAAACAAGAAACAATAACATTTGTCACACTGAAAGTTTTAAATATTTATTCTCAATGTATTCATTCAAAGTGTGCTTATAGGCATTTAATAAGTGAATAGAATTTCACTCATATCTTGGCTTTAGTTACAATTGAAGAACAAAAACTTAGTGTAAGAGCCATTCACAGTAATACATGCTAATTGACAAATTTTCCCTAAACAAAGCATACAAGTTCTCAAATTATTTTCCGTTTTGATTGTTGAAATGTAATTTTGTCTGTTGAATTTCACATTTAAAAAATGAAAATGCGTTTTGTATAGTTTTTCCACTTTAATCTATGAGTAATTTATTTTTTAAATTCATTTATATGACAGAGAGAGAGATAAAGAGAGAAAGCACAGCAGGGGAGGAGCAGGAGAGGGAGAAGCAGGCCCTCCCAGTGAGCAGGGCTTCATCCCAGGACCGTGGGATCAGAACCTGAGCAGAAGGCAGACGCTTAACCAACTGAGCCACCCAGGCGCCCCTATGTGTAATTTATTTTTAATCCTAACTTAGTTAACTATCAGTGACCGATGGATTAAAAAAAAATGGTCTTTCATCTTGGACAGTAAGTACCGGTTCTAAATACTTAAAGTGTGCTCTTCGAGAGCAGACTGCATTTAATTCAAATTTGCCTGACGGTGGGCCTTAATTAAATAAATGAATTTTCAATAGTCAACCCTAGGTCCACACCGTTAATCATATGTCTCTCAAAGATTACAGTTGCTGACATCTTTTAAGTGTATTAAATGCCAGGACCCCTGTAAGCGCTTTCCTTTCCACCTCTTGCACTCACGTTCTCCTTCCTCCCGGGAAGAGGCTGTGCCCACCACCAGACCCGCCCTATCTGTGCATTCGTTGGTCAAACCTGACGCCCGTTACGGCCGAGTCCCGCCCAAACCACGCCCCCACGCAGTCCGCGGGTCCGTGAGGAGGCGTGGCTATTGTGCCGCCGGTCGATTCAGACGGTCTCCTCTCGTGAGAATCCGCACGCGCTCGAGGACCTGCGCAGTGCCGGTGGGAGCGCGCTTCGCGGTCCCGCGGAGCTGGCGCGAGAGGCACGTGGCCGCGGGGGGCGCACGCCCTGCCCCGCCCCCGCTGCCCGCAGGCTCCGCCCGGGCTCGCGCACGCGCGCGCGCTCCCGTTCAACCCGCGGCCTGGCCAGCGAGGACCCAGCGGGTGGAGGCTGGGCCGCTGAGGTACGAGGGGAGGAGCCGGAGCTGCACCCGCTGCCGCTGCCGCCGCCGCCGCCGCTGCTACTGCTGGAGGGGAGCGTGTCTGCAACTAGAGCCAAAAAAGTGAAGATGGCCACCAAATCGTGCCCCGAGTGCGACCAACAGGTGGGCGCCAGGGGCCCGGCCCGGGGG
>CM053620.1:30000823-30029809 GCA_028646535.1 Procyon lotor
ATTCCCCATTCAATAAAATATCAATTGCCAATTTACTAAAAGTAAATGAATTGTATATATGCAATCTGTTAGTGCTGAAAATCTGAAATATAATATTTTTAAAAGTCACTCTTTCTCAAAGTACTTAAAATATTGCATCTCTGGTGGCAAATCTGAAAACTATCAAGCATTTTACTTCCCTAGTTTTCATTCTTTCACTTCCACCTCTACCCCTTTATCCTTTAACAGCCATTCATTGTTTTTTATTTTTTTGTTTTTGGTAAATATACTTACTTATCTCTCAAACACAAAACACTGACAATACTCCTTGGTAAACAAGGAAATCCCAGAACAGTCCAAGCCTACAGCTTTGCTCCCAAAGTGTGGCACAGGCTAAATGACAGGGAAAAAAAAACAATCAATGGCCCTTATTGATGCAGTCAGAATGCTCCTGAGAGTCCACAGCTGTGTGAGAATTTGCTGATGTAATCCTGAAGACGGTTTCAACATATTTTGCAGATAAATATCAGAGAATAAGTCTTTGATTGATAATTTTTCTATTTATTTCTGCCAAGGCGACTGAAAACACGAAAGCCTTTTCATCAGAGAGGTTAGCATAGATGTCAATTTCCTTTTCCTGTTTCTCTGTTAAAAGAAAAAGAGAAAGCTTAATGTAAATATGGTAATTAAAAAATACTTGAGGCTTTCAAGTATTTCTTCAGATGACAATAAATATACATAATACTAACAACATATATTAGATGCTATACAGTATCATGCTACCAAACTGAAATTTTTTAAAAATTAGAAAAAGGAGTTACTGAAATGCCATGAACTAAATGGAAACTGTGTGTATATATATCTGTATATATATATATATATATACACACACACAACACAGACTATCTATAATATCTACATTTCTGCAAAAATCTCAAATATTTCTTTCACTTCACTAGGATAAGCTCAGTGTCCCAATCAAAATGAATTTTCTCACCCTAAAGATAGTCCTTTCTGAAAATCCAATAGTGCCTTTATGAATATATTAACTTCTTTACCTTAGCCCTGCTATAAAAAGTAATAACCAACACTTAATTCTATTTTTCCCCCTCCTGATTACAAATGCAATCCAAGTTCATGGTAGAAAATTGAAAAGTACAGAAAAACAAAAAAGAAAATAAAAACCACCTACATTACCTCAGAGCCAGTTAAAATTACAATAAACAACTTTGTGTACATTCTGCCAACTTCTTTTTTCAGGCTGTTTTATGATTGTACTTTGGTCTGTTTTTTATTTTGTTTTGACTTTTTTTTTTAAATATTTTATTTATTTATTTGACAGAGAGAGAGAGAAATCACAAGTAGGCAGAGAGGCAGACAGAGAGGGGAAAAAGGAGGCTCCCCGCCGAGCAGAGAGCCCAATGAGGGGCTCAATCCCAGAACCCCAAGATCACGACCTGAGCAGAAGGCAGAGAACCACTGAGCCACCCGGGCACCCCCTGTTTTGACTTTTTAATCAAAGTTAAATATATAGAGTCAAATCGTTTTTATTCAACTTGCTACAAAATACAGAAGTCCTCCTCCCCCCATGCACATTTCCCAAACTCCAAGTGCAACTACTCAACTACTTTTATTCAGTTGTTTCTTTTTGTTTTTACCTCTCTAAGCAACATTTTTATGTGATGCTACTTCTTGGTTTTAGGCATTATTATTGACCTTCCACGATGAAAAGTTAGGATCTTACTGTTTTCTATATCTAAAGCCCCATTCTCTTCCTATCCCATCTTCCCATTACAGTTATATCACAATTTTGGTGAGATCAATATTCAATGTTTACATTATTCTTTCATGTAAGTGATTTCACTTTTCCTGCACATTGTTTTTTTCCTGAAGAGATTCTTTTTCCATCTGCTTAGTTTTCATTAGTAATGAGTTGTACAGATCTTTCAGAATGTTTACACATACTAGGTATTACATCAATTTTATCTTCTTGAATAAGTCTCTCCAAGTCTTCTGCTCCAATCTGAAATGGTTAATTTCTAGACCTGCTACACAATTAATTATCATCAAGATCTCTCTTCAACATCATGCTGGATATAAACATCTTTCTCTTGAGTTGGACCCTGTGTCCTGGATCCCGGGACACTTTCTTGGTTTACTTCTTCTTCCTTTTGATGTATCTTGTAGTAGCTTTCTGAGAAAGGGAGTAGATGTAGCAAATTTTTTGAGATGCTGAATGTTAGAAAGTGTCATTAGTCTACCTTCATGCTAATTCATAGTGTGATTAACTGAAGACTCATAGATTTCCTGAGTAGTATGAAGGCAGAAAATTGTCTTCTAACTTATGTGCCACTGTTTTAGAAAGAGCCAATACTTTTTAACAGCTATTTAAAACATTATCGCTAAATTTACACACAGTGAAATACACAAATCTTAATGTACAATTGGATGAGTTCTGACAGAATATACATCTACGTAACCCACACCACAATCAAGATACAGGAAATTCCTCATGCTCCTTTCCAGTCAATTCCTCCTCACCTCACCAGCAACTACTGTTCTGATTCTACCACAGATTCATTTGCCTCTTCTTGGACTTCATATAAATGGCATCATCTAGCATGAACTATTTTGTGTCTAGCTCCTTTTATTCAACATGTTTTTAAAATTCATTGATGCTGTTTGTTCATATATGAGTTTGTCCCTTGCTGCATAGTACTCCACTGTATTAACTCCAAATACCACTTCCTTTTCTTGCTCTTTTTTCCCTGAGCACTTGAAGGAGTTTCCCTTTAACTGAAGAGATGGGATTTATTATGATATGCTTTGGCATAATCTCTACTTTTAACCATCCACGCATCTGGAAATTTGGTTGGCCATTTCAATGTGGAAATTTAATGTCTTTTAGGTTTGGGAAAATTTCTTTATTTCAGCGATGACTTCCCTCTCCTCCATCTTCTATGTTCTTAAGTTATTTATAGATGTTGACCTCAAACTGGTCCTCTAAATCGCTTATCTTTCTCATTCTATTTTTTCATCTCTCCTTCCTTCCTTTCTTCTTTCTTTTTGCCCTCCCTCCCTCTCTTTCTTTATTTTTAGGGAGAGGGAGCGAGAGAATCCTAAGCAGGCTTCCCACGCTCAGTGCAGAGCCTGACATGGCACTCAATCTCACAACCCTGAGATCATGACCTGAGCCGAAATCAAGAGTTGGACGCTTAACCAACTAAGCCATCCAGGCACCCCTTTCATCTCTTTTTCTATTTCTCTACATTCTGCTATAATTCTTTAATTCTGTCAATAAACCTGTTAAAGGTTTTCATTTCTGCAGTCTTAATACACACACATATTTTTTAGATTTGTATTTTTTTTTAATTTTATTTATTTGACAGAGAGAGACAACAAAAGAGGGAATACGAGCAGGGGGACTGGGAGAGGGAGAAGCAGGCTTCCTGCTGAAGAAGGAGCCTGGGTGGCTGAGTTGTTAAGCGTCTGCCTTTGGCTCAGGTCATGATCCCAGGGTCCTGGGACTGAGCCCCACATCGGGTTCCCTGCCCTGCCCTATTAACAACAGGGACAGCTGGGTGGCTCAGTCAGTTAAGCATCTGCCTCCAGCTCAGGTCATGATCCCAGGGTCCTAGAATGGAGTCCCAGGTCAGGCTCTTTGCTCAGGGGGGAGCCTGCTTCTCCCTGCTTGTGCTTATTCTCTTGCATGCCTCTTGCACGCATGCTCTCTCTCTTGCAAATAAATAAATAAAATCTTTTAAAAAAAATTAACAATAGTTTTAATTTTTTCTCTTTCCTGCAAAAACCTGTTTTATCCAAGTTATTGTTTTTTTCCTGTTGTTTGGTCTTAGCCTTTCATGAAGATGTTTTCTCCTGTATATCTGAGTAATTCTTGATAATATGCACGTATTTAAGAACAGTATCTAAAAAGCTGATGAGCTCATACATATCTGTGAAGCCTGACTGATCACCAATTTAGGATGATCTGAATGGGCGATTTGTGAAAATCTCTAATGTAAGTATCCTTATTTTAGGCCCTTTCTCTTGGGTTTTTCACATTTCCTAGAGAAGGTACTGCTAATCTCCTACCTTGAAGATTCAAGCCTGACCACAGAACACAGTACTTATCATCTCCAATTTTCATGTAATCTTCTTGATCTCAATATAGTATCCCCGCCCTCAATACCTGGTGTTACCTAAATCAGAGACACTGTTTTGTCTTATCTTTTTGAAAGGATAAATTTGGAAGGAGGGGGAAATGAAGTAAATAGCCCTAGCAGGCCATTAAAAAACAGACTTCCAAATAATCTTGTTTTTAGCCTCACCTTTACTTCTACACTTCCAGACATAACTGATGCACAAATTTCTGACCTTAGGGCAGTCGTGTTAATAAAAATCAGGTTTTTTAGTTTTTCCTAAAGGGGCAAACAATTTAGGTTTCATGGGTCTACTAAAGTAGTTATCACTTTCTAGGATTCTGTTGCTTTTCCCATTCCTTGTCCTTATGGAATTTGGTCCTTTAAAAAAGAAAATCCCTTTACTATAATAATTACATAGGATCTGAGGATGATGGAGAGCTTGGTGTAATTATTCAATCTATCAACTTTAACTTAAACTCTACATAAATCTTGTATGTTCATTAATAAGATATTCAGAATTGCCCATTATATTGTAATCTAAATGTCACTCCTACCTTACTAATATTCAAAACAATCATACTTCCCTCATATAAAATGAAAAACTTATCTTAAACCAACCAAAATTTTTAAGTTTACTGGTTTGTTTTATGATTGTATAAAGATATTTTGCTATCTAGATATCTAACAAGCTTTCCTTTTCCATTCTTTCTTCTTCCTATTCTTTTTTGAAATACAGAAAACAAAGTCAATTAAAAATGTGGTTTTTATACACAAACTGTCCTTATTAAAAGTAGGGCTTGCTTCAAAGTTTTCAAGCACCCTATGAGCAAGAAATCAATAAAAACTGAATTACAGTAAATAGTTACTTAATACTAAGGAGCATATGGAAGAAGTCTATTCTAAAATACATAGAGATTTCAAAAGTTCATAGTTCTTATCCTTATTATATTTAGAGAACTTAGTCTGCCTCAAGGGTTGGTAAAATACAGCCCAAGGTCAAATCTGGCCTGCCACCTGTTTTTATAAAGTCTTACTGGAACACGGCCATGCCCATTCATTTACATATTCTCTGTGGCAGCTCTCCAGCTACAATGACAGGGCAGAGCAGCAGCAACATAAGTCTGTATGGCCACAAAGCCTAAAGTATTTATTATGTGGCTCTTTACAGAAAAAATTTGCTGACCTCTTCCCCACCCCACCCCATGGCCTACATGAAAAGATGCCAGTTAATTCTACAAAAATTGTTTTGAGGACCTTCCTGTTTGTATTAAAAATAAATCGAAAGTTGCATCTTACTCTAGAGATAGCTTAAAACTTTTCTATTAATAAGCTCAAAATATCTGGAAAAAAATTGATAGCTAACTGAATTCTTTTCTCAAGTTAATATGAATAAAAGTTCAGACTTGCACATACAGATTTCTAGCAAACTATCTAGATTTCATTTCCCCAACTAAAAGACTGTCATTATCTGTTCTCTCATCTCCCCTCACTCACCACCAGAAGCATTCCTTCTCCATTCTTTGGGTTATATTCCCTTTACTTCAACAGAAAAGAATGTTCTGTTTTCTGCGCCAAGCAGTATTTCTCTGTTTTGTTTTGGGTTTGTTTTGTTTTGTTTTTTCTGTTGATTTTTCTTTGCCTAGTTTCCCTTCTGAAGCAGTTTTTAGCATAGATTTTCTGATCATCCCATGTTAAAAAACACATTTAAATTTAGAAAATAACTCAAACTCTCTGGAAGAGCAGAAGAGAAGGAAAAAGAAAATGGAGTAAAACTACCCAAGGAATTAAGGAGTATCTAAGTATTCTTCAAAGAATACAGTCAAATATGATACAAGCCTTATTCCTTTAGCCATACAATACTAAGAAACCATTAACTCTGAAAAAACTACAGACAGCTATACCAGTGAAGTTATTTTCTCTAACAGTCATAACTTTATTGATAAAGTTATGTATAAAAGCATACAAAGCAGAAAGAAATGGTAAACAGGTTAAAAAGAATTCTCAATATCTAAAATTAGAGAACTTTACACTTACGCTTGAATATCTAAAACTGAATGCCTGAAAAAGCAAAGCATAACTCACCAACAAGATAAGAAATTATAAATGCATTTCACTGAAGATGAAATTATTTTGATAGAGGTTTTTAAGTAATTATAAACAGTAACCATCCCTTTTTTCCATTAATTACAGGCTTGAAAGTCTCAATTGCAAAAGATATTCATTCAAGGCCATACAGGGGTTCATCATCCTAGTCTAGTCTCTCTACTGTCATCTTTGAAATTTTCCATGACAAAAGGTTTTTTAGAAGATATATAAAAAGAGGGGCGCCTGGGTGGCTCAGTCGTTAAGCGTCTGCCTTCAGTCCAGGTCAGATCCCAGGGGCCTGGGATCGAGCCCCGCATCGGGCTCTCCGCTCTGCGGGAAACCTGCTTCTCCCGCTACCATTCCCTCTGCTTGTGTTCCCTCTCTCGCTGTGTTTCTCGCTGTCAAATAAATAAAAATCTTTGAAAAAAAAAAAAAAAAAAAAGATATATAAAAAGAGAAGCTGAAGTTTTAGTTAATGCTTAAAAACAAGTTATTGGCAGACATACTACTTATCAGAAGAAAGGAGAAAATCTGTAAGGAAAAATATGAATATCTTTTGGACCAAGAAGAATTTACCTAACTACCCAAATGCTGCCTCAAAGTAGGGAGGACACAATGAGCAATTTAAAAATTAATACTGAAGAATATTTCAATAGTAAACTTTAAAGCTCGTAGTGTAACTGTTTGAAATAAGTCTAACAGAACTCAGATTTATCTTTAAAAGCAAACCAAAAAAACAACCATTTTAATAGGCTTCTATAAGTTGTCATATACAAATTATTATCTCTGAACTCTACTATCATCAGTTTATAGCAAGGTGAATTTTACCTAATTTGATACTTTAGCTTTTCAGTAAGAATTAAATTCTGTGATTTAAAAAAAAAACCCACAAAACAGCAACAACAACAACAAAAAACAAGCATCTACCCTGGAGGAAATGTTTTCAAACTAAAATAGGAGTTGTAATTTTAAGCCCAGGAGCTCAATGCCTACCAAACACTTTCTTTACCACTATCTAATTAAGATCTAGAAAAATTTAATACTTGAAAAACAAAACTGCTTGGATTTATTCATACCTCTTTCTTCCTCATGTTTTTTGGCAGATGCAGTTTTAGGTCTTCCTCTTCCTCGTCTGATATGATCTGAATGGCTGTTACTTCGAGACCTCTTTCTGTTTTCTAAATCCTTATTTACTGTAGAATTTATCTTCTCTCGCCTAACTCTCTCTGTTCGCCTCCTCTTGGCCTCATGCTTGTTTTCTGTATGGATGAATAAAAGTGATATATTTTAGGGCTTAGCAAGAACTGTTTGCCCAAGTTCTCATTGTCTTCTTTTTCTTTCTAAATAGCACTACAGTTTGCTGCCTGTCATATTTTATAAAACTACAACCATAACATCTATGTTCCTCACACCCACACAGGAAAAAAAGCAATTCAACAGAATTCAGATCCACATTAACTCATGAGGTAGGAGGAACTGTAACAGAAGACCCGTTTCTTTATTTGGCACTTTTAATTTCAACCCCTACATCTTCACAATTTCACAGCGATCTTTCTGCCTTTTTCCTTCTCTTTGCTTTCAAGCTAAAAATGGTAAAGTATTAGAAAAGGAAAAAAAAAATTCCATTCCTTCTTGCTCCTACTCAAATTAGAGACTGAAATATGTCAAATATTACAGAAGCAAAACTGACCTAGCCATAATACATTAAGATTACCAATTAAAAGCAAACAGAAAACATCCACAGAAAATATATAAACACTAGGGAAGTAATAAGTAGTTTTCACTTTAGCCACAGATGGATCATTTCTGACGTTCTCAGGGCACGCAGATCCCTAAATGGAAAAGTAAAAGAGGAACTTTACTCAATATGGTGATTTAATTAATGCTGAGAAGCCATCCTTCTCACTCCAAACAATTCAAAATGTTGGGTAAAACAAACAACAAAGTAAAAAACAAAAAACAAAAAACTTGCTTTAATACATACCTAAACTCAAAAACAACAAAGAGAATTCCCCAAAAACCTAAAACCACATGGTAAAGGGCCAAATAGACAAAATTCATATCCCAAGAAGGGAGCAACTTAAAAGACTATAAGTATAGCTATTAATAAGCTAGTATAAAATTTTTAAAAAAGGCTTTTTAAAAAAAAAGATTTTATTTATTTATTTGACAAAGATAGAGATCACAAGCAGGCATAGAGGCAGGCAGAGGGAGGAGCAGGCTCCCCCCCATGAGCAGAGAGCCAGATGTGGGGCTTGATCCCAGGACCCTGAGACTGTGACCTGAGCTGAAGGCAGAGGCTTTAACCCACTGAGCCACCCAGGCGCCCCAAAAAAAGACTTTTTAAGTAAAATGGTAATGGTTATTTACCCTTAGAGATGTCTAAGGGTAAATGTCCCCTTAGAGAATTAGTTAATTCTAATCTCAGACATATACCAGATGATGCAACAACACTTAATTATTCTAGATTGCAAGGAAGTTGTCAAAGACAAATAAGGTCTTGTTAAAGGACTCAAGGGAACTTGAAAAGTCTCCCACTAACCACTTTAGGACAATTTGAGCATCAATACAAACAGCAACTGTAATAATAAATTGGAACATCAAATATACTTAAAATTACATGACACTGAATTAAAAAAACACAAGCAAAAACTACCTGGCTACCATAAGAAGATGCTAAAGAACCAACTCCTTATTTTGAAAACTTAAATAGAATAGAAAGAATAAAAGATTTTATCCTGCTTTTTCTATTCAAACTGTACCATTCACTGGGTAACCAAATGGCAGATAAAGAGAAGTTTCTAATTTAAGAATTGATGTGGCTAAAAAATGAAGAATGACGAAATTAGAGTATCACCATTTTTTAAAAAGATTTTATTTATTTGAGAGAGAGAGAGAGAGCGCGAGCGAGCACAAGTGGGGAAGAGGAGCAGAAGGAGAGGGAGCAGGGAGCCTGACCTGGGGCTGATTCCAGGACCCTGGGATCATGACCTGAGCTAAAGGCAGATGCTTAACTGCCTGAGCCACAGAGGCAGCCCAAGTATCACCATTTTCAACCAGAAATGAACTAAACGATATGCTAAACATAAATAGCTGCTAAAATTACAAAAATAAAGATAAGCAGACTTTATGTGTCACCTGACAGAATACCTAACTAAGGTAATCTTGTCAAGAAAATCAAATCCCATCAAGCCTTTGAATCCAAATTACAATTTACAGGAAAAATAAAAGTTACTGGAGGAACGTGTTATCCTACATTCCTACACCATGAAAACCCAAATAGCACATCCAGATGTACGTGTGATAGCTTCTTTAACATACAATTTGCAAGGAAAAAAAAGAAAACAATAGATAAAAGAGAGCTAAAAAAGACATTGCCCATACATAATGTGTGAATCTTACATAATCTGTTTTTTAAAACTTTAAAAAAGTTTTTATGAGAAACCTGAAAAACGTCAACACCAGTTGGGTATTTAATATCAAGGAATTATTGTTAATTTTAATTGTGCTTATATTTTTAAAGGCTATCTTTTAGAAATATATAATGAAACATTTATAACAAATTATATGAGATTTGCTTAAAAATAATATGCAAGGGAAGGAGTAAACATGGGTATGAATGGGGCTAGGTTGGCCATTTTTTCCTACTCTTGTGTATGCTTAGAATTTCTCAAAAAAGAAAGAAAGAAAGAAAAGTAAAGAAAAAGAAATAGTGATAGGTAAAGCTTTTTATAGTATGCCTTTTAAAGTTCAACAATGAATTTAGGTTTGTTCCTCCAGCTACCCATCCACCTTTGCAAACTCCTCAAAAAAGAGCTATCTCTACTTTCTGCCTTCAGTTTCTTACCTCCTATTCACTAATCAATACACTCCAATATAGATGCCCACTCAATGAAACTGATCATCAAGAAGGACAAAAAAATCTCTGTTATCAAATCTAACAGTACCTCTCTAACCATCTTAATACTATCTCTCAAAAATTCAACAAAGACGACTATTCTTTTCTGTAAATTATTCTTCACTTGATTTTTAGGTTTCCAGGTTTCATCTCACCAGTCATTCCTCTTTATCTCCTTTTGCTGTCTTCTTCCCCAGGTTCTTTCTCATCTTTAATATTACAGCCCTAGGGCTCTGACCTGAGCCCTCTTCTCTCACTTACATTGTGTTAAGATAATCCATAGATCCAAACATTACACTCTATTATTTATGATGGTTCCAAAATTTATACTTTCAATTCTGACCTCTTCCCAAGTTCCAGACTGCCTACTTGACAGCTTTACTCTAATATCTTACAAGTATTTCAAATGTATCAAAAAATCACTCTTGATTTTCCCTTCTCCAAAGCTTCATTATATTAGTAAGTAGCACCACCCAGTTGCAAAAGCCAAATAACTGTGATTATCTGTGACTCAGCCTGCTGCTTCTTATATCATCACAAATGCCCACAGGTACTCCTTGCAAAATACGTCCACAATTTCTTCATCTTTCTACCTCTATGGGCAACATCCAAACTAAATACATTTCCTGCATAGCTGCCAAAGCTATCTTTAAAAAATTCAAACTGTATAGCTCCCCTTCTAATATCTTTCATTAGCTTTTCATTGTATTTAAAAATAAAGTCAAATTTCCTTACCAAAGACCATAAGTGTCCTTAAGACCTAACATTTGCCTCTCTCTCCAATCTTCTCTCATACTGCAACACTTTGTTCACTACACTCCAGACATGTCTTCCTTTTATAAAACAAGTTCCTTCCTCCCTTAGGTGCCTGCATTTACTAATCCTTCTGCCTAGAGCTCTCATCCCAAAACTTTTAATGAGACTACTTATTTACTTCAAATGTTGATTTACAGGTTACACCACTCCATGGTCTTACAGCCCAAATTACTTTTTATAATTTAATACTACAATCTGTTATTTACTTATACGCTCAATCCCCATTAGAATATAAACTCCATGAAAGTTGGGATGCCATCTGTCTGTCTCATTCACGGAATCTAGAACATTATTTACACATATTAAGTAGTGCTGAATAAATAAAATCAGACTGAGCACATACATCTACCTCCCCCTTTCTGGAAAATCCCACTGAAAAGAGAATAAACATGGGTAAAAGGTAAAGAGAGAAAGGAAAATAGGTCTGTACTGATGTAAACAAGGAAAGAACACTATCAAGCATCCAAAATTACAGAACTTCAGCAAACAAGCAAGCTCACAGATTCTGATTAAGAAACCAGAATAGAGGACACCTGGGTGACTCAATGAAGCCTCCAACTCTTGTTTTTGGCTAAGGTCATGGTCTCGGGGTTGTGGGACTGAGCCTGGCAGCAGGTTCCATGCTCAGCGGTGAGTCTGCTTGATATTCTCTCCCTCTGCCCCTCCCTGGGCTCTCTCTCTAAAATAAATAAATAAATCCTTAAAAGGAAAGAAAGAAAGAAACCAGAATAGAAGACACCATTATCCAAAATAGAAACAAAAGATGGCTCCTATAAAAGGGAGAGTTGTTCTTCCCAAAAATACTCCCAGGAGAGAACAAAAAGTACAATAAGGGAGAGCAGGCCACAGAGTGATCATCAGAATACCTACAGGACTACTGCATAGAAAATGACAGAAGGAAGTAACGCTCTCAGGAACCAAGCAATGTTCAAAGGAACTGTGAACCTCCAAAACTGTGAAGACACAAACAAATGGCAGCTTCTTGTAAAAATGAAATAATATAAGGAATTTCACATTCTCTCCTAGGATGAAGCTTTCCTTATTTTGGCCATCATGGAATTCAATAGTGTCTCCCAGCTCATGTAATTTACACCCAAAAGCCTGCCAATAAGCTCCTCCCAACTGTACACTAAATCTATAGTCAAAACAGACCTTTAAAACAGTGTAGGATAGTCATGCAAGTTATCTACACTGATAAATCCTTCATTTATAAATATCAATAGGCAGTTAAGGATTACCAGCAATTTAAGGAAAATAAAAAGTGTAATAGAGAAGGAACAAGTTAAAACAGGAAGAACAAACGTAGTTCCAATAACATGAAAAAAAATAGGGGCACCTGGGTGGCTTAGTTGGCTGAGTGTCCTGTCCAACACTTGGTTTCAGCTTGGATCATGATCTCAGAGTTGTGGGATCCAGCCCAAAGTTGGGCTCAGTGCTCAGTGTGGAGTCTGCTTGCCCCACTCCCTCTGTTCCTCCCCTGTCCTGTCTCTCTCTCTCTCTCAAGTAAATAAATAAATCTTAAAAAAAAAAAAAGATAATCTAATGCATACCTTCAGAGAGATCTGATTAGACTTTATACCATTAAGAGTAAGATTCTTTTGCAAAAATAGAAAGCTCAATCCTAAAATTCATATGACTCTCAGCAATCTGAAATAACCAAAAGAATCTTGAAAAACAATGTCAGAAGTCTCACACTTCCTGATTTCAAAACTTACACTTACTACAATAATCAAAAAAGTGTGGTACTGCCATCTAACAGATATATAGACCAAGAGAGTAAAATAGCCCAGAAATAAATCCTTGGATATATGGTCAAATGATTTTCAAAAACAGCACCAAGATGATTCAAGGAGAAAAAGATATTTTCAACAAGTTGTATTGGGGAAACTGGATATCCACATACAAAAAAAATGTAACCAGACCCTTATTTTATACCATAAGCAAAAATTAATTCAAAACAGACTGAACACCTAAATATTACAGCTAAAACTATAAATTGTTTAGAACAAAAAGAAGGGAAAAGCTTCATAACACTGGACTTTGCAATGATTTCTTGGATATGACACTGAAAATACAGGCAACAAAAGAAAAAACAGACAACTTGGATTTCAACAAAATTGAAAACTTTTGTGCATCAAAGGACAGTATCAAGAGAGTAAAAAAAGGCAATTCATGGAAGGGAAAAATATTTGTAAACATTTATCAAATAAGGGATTAATATCCAGAATAAAAAGAACATCTACAAGTCAATAACAACCTAATTCAAAAATGACCAAAGAACTTGAATAGACATTTATCCAAAGATGACAGGCAAATAAAAAGATGTATAACATCACTAATCGTTAGAGAAATGCAAATCAAAACCACAAGTTACCACTTCATACTGATTAGAATGGCTCTTATCAAAAGCACATAAAATAAGTGTTGAGGAGGATGTAGAGAAATTGGAAATTCTGGGCACTGCTGCAGATAACTTAAAATGGTGCAGCTGCTGTGAAAAACAATATGGCATTATCACATACATAGAAATACCATAAGATACAGCAATTCCACTTCTGGGCATAGATACGAAAGAAATGAAAGCAGGAAACTGAATAGATATTTGAACAACCATGTTCATAGCTGCATTATTCACAATAGCCAAAGTGAAAGCAACTCAAGTGTCCATAACAAAATGTGGTATAAGTATTAGCCAGAAAGGAAATTCTGACACAAGCTACAACATGGATAAAGTCTAAAGAAAACCATGCTAAAGGAAACAAGTCAGACACACAAAAAAAATGTAGTATGATTCCAAATAGGAAGTAACTACACTAGTCAAATTCACAGGTACAGGAAAAATAGTGGTTGCCTTGGGGCAGTGGGGAAGGGGAATGGAGAGTTATTGTTTAATGAGTATGGGGTTTCAGTTTGGGAAGATGAAAATAGTCCCAGAGACTAATAGTGGTTAAGTACACAATATGAATGTACTTAATGCCACTGAAGCGTACATTTAAAATGATTAAAATACAGGGTGCCTGGGTGGCTCAGTCAGTTAATTCAGCTCAGGTCATGATCCCAGGATCCTGGGATCAAGTCCAACGTTAGGCTTCCTGCTCAGCAGGTTGTCTGCCTCTCCCTCTCCCTCTGCCCCTACCTCCTGCTGGTACTCTCTCTCTCTCTCAAATAAATAAATAAAATCTTTAAAATTATTAAAATACTGATTTTATGTTATGTGTAATTTACCACAAAAAAATGAAAAAAATAAGATTCAATGAAAAAAGAAGAAATTAGAAAACAAGATGAACTGGTCAAAATTAAAGTACAACAGACAAGCTAAATAATGTCTGAAAGACAGAATGATAGCTCTAGAACGTTAATCAGTGAAATTTCCTGGAACACCAAAAAACAACAACGAGGGACGCCTATGTGGCTCAGTCAGTTAAGTGGCTGCCTTCAGCTCAGGTCATGATCCCAGCGTGCTGGGAACCAGTCGCACATCTGGCTCCTTGCTCGTCAGGGATCCTGCTTCTCCCTCTGCCTCTGCCTACCGTAGACTCTACCTGCCTGTGCTCTCTTTCTCTCGCTCGCTCTCTCTGACAAATAAATAAATAAAATTAAAAAAACAACAACAAAAAGAGACTATGTGACACTAAATAAAGAATAATTAAGGACTCATCCATGACATAATTACTAATTATCTACCCAATATTCATTCTCCCCTCTTTCTTCACTAAGAACAGATGTTCTGATCAAGAGGGCAATGGGTCCAGCTAAAATATATACATTCAAAGATCCTCCTGAAGATAAAGTGGATAGAATTTTGTTCTGGCCAATGGCAAGCAAGTGGAATTGGGTAAAGTTTCCAACACAATTTTTTTAAGCTGGAATGTCCCTTTGTCCCTTTGCCCTTCCCTCATCTTCCTATTGGAATGCATAATGCCTGGAGGTACAATAGCTACCTTGCAACAATGAGGATTAAAGAAGAAAGAAAGTAACCTAGGTCCTTGATGAATCACTAGTCTTGTAGTGCCAACTTCATCTTTCTTCACTAAATAGTGAAAAAAACCCACAAACTATTTGTCCAATCCAGTGTCAGTCCCTGTGGATGGTAATCCTGATATATCATCCAACAAGTATGCAATCAGTATGCCAGGAAGAAAAGAGAATGGGGGAGAAAGAAATAATACGTAAAAATTGCTCTAAACTGAAGATTTGAGCCCTCAGATGGAAACGAAAAATGAGAATGACATTTAAATGTGAGTACAGGGCTCCCAGGTGGCTCAGCTGGTTAAGCTTCCATCTCTTGGTTTCGACTCAGGTCATGAGTTCAACTCAGGTTGTGAGATCTAGACTCACATGGGTTCCATGCTCAGGGCCCAGTCCTCTAGGGATTGTTTCTCTCTGTTCACCCCGCCTCCCCCACTCCCTGCATCCAACTTGCATGTGCGCCCACACACTCTCTCTCTAAAATAAATAAATAAACAAACAAATAAATGTGAGTACACAATAAAGGCCTTCCACACAATGGAAAACAGGAAATGTACCACCACACACTTCCCATGAAAAAAATTTTTCCAGGTCTGAAAAAAACTTTCTGGAAAATTTATTTCAGAAATAAAAACACACGAGTTTAAAAAAAATGGTATTGAAGAAAAATGGGATTATCCTAAGAGTACAAAGGAAAGAAATCTTAGCATAACAGCTATGCAGCAGACCTAAAATCAGTCTTAATCAGAAGTCAGAAGATTCCACAAAAAAAATCTTAAAAATGAATATACTCATCATTATATAAACTACATGATCAAGAACGTAAAAGTACAGGCATAGAGGTAAATAAAGGTATGCATTCTTCCACCAAAGGCAAAATAAAAACCTAAAGCCATGTGAATGTATAGCAATTTTAAGTGATGACCAGGTAAGATACAGTGTTTTCTGAAATAACAAAACCAAACCTTCATTGTCAAGTAATTCAGAATTGAGAATTACTTACTACTGAATTAATGTTCAATCACTAGGTTTATAAATACCACTGACAATTGGCAATAATCATTTCCCTTTTTTCTCTTAACTAAAAGTGAGTATGTCATTTATAGACTTCTTGGCTTATTTATCAGCCTATGCTTGTTAACTTACCTTAGACAATAATTTGGAAAGTAAGTTTAGGTTTAATTTTTTTATGCTTTTTTCCTTCCCCCAATTAAAAATGAGGACGTTGTGGGGCACCTGGGTGGCTAAGATCTCAGGGTCATGGGATCAAGCCCCGCATTGGGCTCTCTGCTCAGTGGGGAGCCTGCTTCCCCCTCTCTCTCTGCCTGCCTCTCTGCCTAGTTGTGATCTGTCTCTGTCAAAAAAAAAAAAAAAAAAAATGAGGACGTTGTTATTTATCTGACTAAACTTAATCTAAAACTCCTACCCATTGAGAAACATAGTGAAATACTAATAAGCTATTCCAATTTCTTTTTGTTTTAAATCTTTTTTTCTTGCCTTTAGAGGAAGTCTTTTATGAACTAGTATGTCATTTAGAATTTCAGTTTACTTTTTCTTTATAGTTTTTACAATTAAAATTTTAAAAGGAAAAAGGTACACCCATAATTATTAAATGCAAAATGGTACTCTTGATATCACAAAACACCTGGAATAGCCATCAGAAAAAAATAAATTTAGGGATGCCTGGGTGGCTGAGTTTGTTAAGTGTCCAATTCTTGATTTCGGCTCAGATCATGATCTCAGGGTGGTGAGATTGAACCCCCAGGCAAGGCAGGCTCCTTGCTCAGCAGGGAGTCTGCTTGTCCCTCTCCCTTTGCTCCTCTGCCCTCTCTCTCTAATTAATAAATAAATAAATAAATAAATAAATAAATAAATAAAATCTTTTAAAAAAGAAAGAAAAAGAAAAGCCAAATTTAAACAGTTGGAACAAAGCAGAGTTTGTTCTCACCAAAACCTGTTTCTGTCAGAATTTGGTGTCTGATCAAATATTTGAATAGTGCTCAAGGTTTGGTCTATAGTATGGATACTCTCAATTTTAGGAAATACAATATTTCCTTTAATCCCTTTTTAATTTTATATTTTATTTTTTTAAAGTTTTTATTTTCAAGTAATCTCTACACCCAATGTGAGGCTTAAACTTACAACCCCAAAACAAAAGTCATGTGCTCCACCAAATGAGCCAGCCAGGAGCCCCTTCTTCAATCTCTTTTTAAAGAAATTGCTTCAAATTGACAGTTTAGGACTTATCTCAAGGCTATTTTTCAAACACTGAGGCAATCACTCAATTTAGAAATGAAATCCCGCATGAACAAGATGGTTAATTTTTAAAAATTTATCTCCATTTAATACTGCCCCCGCCCCAAAGAGAGTAAAAGAAACAACACATACCTAACTCATATGGAAAGTTGTCAAGGAATTATTAATTGCCTTGAGGTTCTATGCACTCATACAAAACACTGAGCATTTCTTAATACAGATTTATTTGTAACACTCATCTTTTCCTCTCATCAAAATTAAAAACTTTTAAAAACCCTTTAATTTCCATAATAAATTTTATTTAAATGTATTTTCAGCTAGACAGTTTTATACAGGTCTAGTGTCCTAATTCCATTTCTACTGCGTTATGAAGATACACAGATAACACATTTCAAAAATGTGAGTTTTGAGCAATCCAAGCTTAGATAAATCTGACTTGACAGATTATTTTCCTCCTACATATTACAAAATTACAAAAGAAACTCCAACCTACTGAACTTTAAAATTATCTTTTATAGCTTTGCTTTCCCTTTTAAAATAAGTACAATATGAACTTTACAAATGGCTCTCTTTCTTGTTTTAAATGTTTAATTATGTAAGTAAAAGTTTTCCTTAATTCCTCCCTTGATATTTAGTGATCTATCCATTTATGCATTACACATAGAAATAATTTTGTGAGGTCTTAAAAACAAATGGAAAATAGAACAACCATATGATACAGCAATTCTAATTCTGAGTATTTATCCAAAGAAAATGAAAACACTAACTCGAAAAGATATGGTAATGTGGAGTTTTATTCAGCCACAAAACTGAAATCTTGCCATTTTTGAAAACATGGATGGACCCTGAGGACATTATGCTAAGTGATATGTCAGACAGAGAAGGATCAAATACCATATGATTTCATTTTTACGTGTAATCTTAAAAAACAAACCAGAACTCATAAATAACAGAGAACAGACTGGTGGTTGCCAGAGGTGAGGGTTGGAGGGGGAAGAGGAGGTGAAATGGGTGAAGGGGGTCCAAAAGTACAAACTTCTAATTGTAATATTAATAAGTCATGATTGTGTAAGATACAGCATGGTGACTACAGTTAATAATACTGTATTGCATATTTGAAAGTTGCTAAGAGTAAATTTTAAAAGTTCTCATTACAAGGAAAAAAATTGTATAAAACAGGGGCGCCTGGGTGGCTCTGTCGTTAAGTGTCTGCCTTCGGCCCAGGTCATGATCCCAGGGTCCTGGGATCGAGCCCCACCCACACTGGGGGGTCTCTGCTCAGCAGGGAGCCTGCTTCTCCCACTACCGCTACCATTCCCTCTGCTTGTGTTCCCTCTCTCGCTGTGTTTCTCTCTGTCAAATAAATAAAATCTTTAAAAAAAAAAAAAATTGTATAAAACAAAATGAATTCATACAAGTATTGTTTTGTACTTTTCCTTAAATTAATGTTGTTTTAGAGATTTTTCCATGTCAGTACATAAAAATCTGCATCATCCTCTCTAATTAACACATACTGTTATTCCCTAAAAGATGTACCCTACTTAACCATTCCCCTACTGATGATATTTGGCTTAACCTTCTGCTAATATAAACAACGTTTCTTATAAATCCTAATAAATATTTCATTGTATATTAAGGATACATACCTCCTGACAAAAAGTTAAGATTCTAGGTTATGTGCATTTAAAGCTTTTAACAACTACTGTCAGAGTGTTCTGCAAAAAAGCTATGCTGATTTACAACCTCACCACTAGTATGAGACTTCGGATTCTGCCATACTCATAAAAGCCCTTGGAAATCCTTTACATGTTTGTCAGAATGTGGGTAAAAGAATAATATTTTAATTAAACTTCATTTCCCTGATTATTAGTGAAGTTCATTATCTTTCTAGATATATATTATCCATTTTCATTTTTTCTTTATAAATTCTCTAATTAAAACTAACTTTCTGGATCCCACTGACAATGTTCAAGTACTTGATAAACTACAGAGATTTTAAAAATTATGTACTCAATCTCCCACATACTACAAACTATCCAAGACAAATCTTACCTTTAAGAAATTTAATTGTAGAAATGGAGTACCTATACTAAACTTTGTTTACATTAGCGATATTCATCTGCACTTCAGCTGCTCACAGAGGTTAATTAACTTGTTAGAGAGTAACAAACGAATCTGAATCTGAATCTGAACCCAAGGTTTCCAATCCCCATGTCTGTACTGTTCGAAACTGTTCTCTAGGCTTTGAATACTCTTAAGCCTTCTTTTTTTTTTTTTAAGATTTTATTTATTTATTTGACAGAGAGAGAGAGATCTTAGAGGCAGGCGGGGGTGGGGGGGTTGGGGGCGGGACACAGGCTCCCTGCCAAGCAGAGAGCCCGATGCGGGACTTGATGTGGGACTCGATGTGGGACTCGATTGCAAGACCCTGAGTTCATGACCTGAGCTGAAGGCAGAGGCTTTAACGCACTGAGCCACCCAGGCGCCCCACTCTTAACCCTTCTTAAAACCCTTTTGTCCTTTAGTTTCTATGGCACAGTCAACTCCTGATGTTCCTCCATCCTTTTAAACTATTTTTTCTGTTTCTCTTGCTAGTTCCTCTTCCTCCTCCAGGGAATTTCTAGGCTTTAATTATCTCATCTTTAGGGTCACAAGACCACTCTCATTAAACAACAGAACCTGAGGAAATTTTAAATGTAAAATAATAATGAACTGCTTCTTACTCATCACCATGACTTACGTAACACCACTCTCCATTGGCTGTTCTACAGCTGACTATACATGTACATCTTCTCAGTTGACCTAAACTCCCTATTAACCTCCACGCTTTAAGATTGGAGTTTGCCAGAGTTCAGTTGCTGAACTTCCCTTCCTACCCTACCAACCCTCTGGGCACAAGCTCATCCATTTCTATGAGATCAACTACCATCTATTCACTGATGGCTCCAGTTGAGGCTATTCCGAGCTTCAGACAATATGCCCAACTGG
Source organism: Procyon lotor (assembly GCA_028646535.1). Classification (NCBI taxonomy): domain Eukaryota; kingdom Metazoa; phylum Chordata; class Mammalia; order Carnivora; family Procyonidae; genus Procyon; species Procyon lotor. The sequence continues at coordinate 30,020,957 of CM053620.1, forward strand.
GAAAAAAAAAATCCACATGGATGATATTTCATAACCACACCCAAACTTAATTTTTCATCTTTCCCTCAAAATTTGTCTTCCTTTTTATATCCCTTTCTAATCAGTAATCTAAGTCATTGGGAGTAATTGTAAAATTCTTCCCTCCAGTTCAAGTGATTCTGACTCCTTAATATTTGCAGCATCTGTTCCTTCTCTCTGTCCTTGTTGGGTTTCTTTACCTCATTTCTCACCTGAATCACTGGACTATAGAAGGAGCTTAAAAATATTTGTTGAATGAAAAAATAAACACATTTGTCCTGCTAAGGGCACAAACCATGTCTTACTCATTTTGGAGACCTGGAACTGAGCCACCCCAGATATCTACTGAATGATCATTCAGTGTTCTCATAACTGAATCAAACTCTTAGGGAATAAGACCCAGAAATCCATTTTTAACAAGCTTTCCGATTCCTATATAGTTAATCCAGCCAAGTCTTTATTCTCATGATAAAAGGGAACAAACTCAAAGGCAGAAATGGAATTAAATAACTTTCTTGCCATTCTATACAGACCTAGGATAAACACACTTCTCACAGATGTAAATATAAGAAATTTTTGAATCATCTGCTACTATAACCTAAGCACTCTCTAACTCAGCATTCTCACTCAGTTAACACACTGTGATAGACCATTTCTATCTTGTATTCTCAACAAACTATTCTCTAGACAGCAGCCAAAACGGAATTTCTAAAAGGCAAATCAGAGCACACTACCTTCTCCTCACTCCATCCCACATTCTCGGAATAGTTTGTACTTTTATTTTAAGAAGAAAACCCAAAACTTCTTCCTCTGGTGTACAAAGCCCTACACAATCTGGCCTCTGCCTTTCCCTCTGGCCTCATCTCCCACACGCCCCTGCTCTTACTATCTACACTGCAACCACATAGGCCTTTTTGTTCCTAAAATACACCAAACTTTTTCCAGCCCTAACATTTTTGCATTTGCTATTTCATCTGTCAAGAATGTTCTCCTTGATCTTATCATGGGTAGCCCCTTGTTTCAATTCAGCCTCAGTTTAAATGTTCATTTTCAGAGAGCCCTTCTCTAATCACTCAATCAAAAGTAGCCTTTCAGTCACAGGCTAGGACAACAATCTGTTTTAATTTCCTACAAAGCATTTATCACAAGCTAGTATTCTCTCTGCTTATTTATTCATTGTCTATCTCATACCCACAAGAATGTAAGCCCCATAACAGCAGTGAACCTGCCCTGACAGTAGATTCATTCATTCCTTTGTGCTCAAGGCTTAGAACAGTGCCTAGCATATAGCAGATACTCAAAATTTATTTGTAATCAATCTACTCTTATTTGGAGATCATCACTGTTCTGATTTTGTCTAAGGATAAACAACAAAATTTCATGTTTTTGAATTTCAAAATTCAATCCATTGAATAAATCCAGTTTGTCTACATTAACGGGAAAGCAAAATTCCAAATAAATTATTTTTTAGATATTCTAAATCAGAGAATTATAAAAAAATAACCAATATGTCTAAAATTATATTCACATCAAAATCAAGTTATATTTTTCCAGTCACTAGTTCAAAAGAAATTTTTAAGTCCTTACAAATTTTACTAGCACTAAGGAGGATAAAACCAAATGTCCATCAACCAGTGAAAACATAAATTGTGGTATATCCATATAAAGAACACAACTAAGCAGTAAAAAGGAATTAATTCTTACTGATATACACAGAGATGTATCTTAAATCTGAATCTTAAATTATGCTCAATGAAAGAAGCCAGGCAAAAAAAAAAAAAGGTATATACTGTATGATTCTATTTATATATAAAGTTCTAGAAATAATGATAGAAAGCACCTCAGTGGTTATCTGGGAGTGGGGGTAGCAAAGAAAGATTAACAAAGGCGAACTAGAAAACTTTGGGGAATGATGAACATTCTTCATTATCTTGATTGTGGTGACTTGTGTAATCATAGGACAAAACATATCAAACTGTATACTTTAAATATGTGCAATTTATTGAATGTCAATTATACCTTAAGCTATTTTTTTATTTTTAGAAATCAGATCAGATCACTCCCTTGCTTAAAACCCTTCAAAGGCTTTCCATCCTCCAATAATAAAAAAAACAGAAAATTTGCTACAACATTTATCATTATAAGGGAGTTAACATTTAAATGGAATGAAAAGCAAACTAATGTCATAAGCTGATATCCAACAGCTAATAAAAACCAAAGGCATACTTCAATAGGTTTTAATTTTTAACTTCAACAAAGATGTAAATAATATATACACAAAAATTAATTTTACACTTCTCAATAAAAAAGCTAAATATGTGGTAAACTCTCACAATTACCTGTAGAAGGTGATGATTTCTCTGGGTGTTTTGCATTTAAAAGTTTTCTGCTAATAAATATATAACCACAGGGACATGATTTACATGCAACAGGAACCTGTACAAAAATAAGAAAAAGTGTATCATTTTTCTATTAAACTTCTCAGTGTTTATGTATTCTCCTGTACTAGAAGATATGATATCATTATCATTTGATAATGATAAATTACCAAAGCAGGAATCACAGATTTATTTAAACCCCACTTCCTTACACAAATTGAGACTGATATTGTGTCCTATACATCTTCACATTCTCCTAAAGCTTTACAATACCATATATATAGAAAATGCATGATAAACATGTGCTGATGGGAGTGACCAACAGAAAACCATAACAGAATAAGAACAAGGGAAAATATGTGGAAAAAAGGTAGTATTTTCCTAAAATATCTGTTTGATGCCGGATTATCAATACCAACTGGAAAAGGGAGCGTGGTTGGGAAGTAATTAAAGTAACCCTAGAATAAGAATGAGGACCCAACTGGAAGAGTGAGAATGGAAATGAGAGAAAAGGTAGATGAACCAGACATTTCAAAAGGGGAAAATACTTCCACTATTTTCCCAAAAAGAACAAAAACATTAATTTGAAAAGATATATGCCCCTTTAGGTTTACTGCAGCATTATTTATAACATATTTATAACCATGATATGGAAGCAACCCAAGTGTCCATCCATAGAGAAATGGATGAAGATGTGAAACACACAGACACACAGACACACACATACACACACACACACACACAGAGGAATATTATTCAGCCATCAAAAAGAATGAGCTTTTGCCAGTTGTAACAACATGAATGGATCTAGAAAATATGCTAAGTGAGAAAATGACAAATATATGATTTCGCTTATATGTAAAATCTAAAAAAACAAAACTAAGGAACAAACAAAAAGCAGAAAACAGACCCAAAAATACAAACTGATGGTAACAAACTGATGGCCCCTTGTGGGGGTTGGGTAGGGGAATAGGCAAAATGGGTGAAGGGAGTAGGAGGTATAGGTTCCTAATTATAGAATGAGTAAGTCACTGGGTTGAAAGGTATAGCACAGAAAATACATTCAATCATACTGGAAAAGCCCTTGTATGGTGATAGATGGTAGCTACACTTATTGTAAGCATAGCATAACCTACCTATAGGATTGTCAAAACACTATGTTGTACACTTGGAACTAATGTATGCCACCTATACTTCCCCAGTAAGGGAAACTACTGAAAATGACTCTGGTTCTAATATGAAGGGACAAGATGCCAATTACCACTAACAAAAAAAGACTAGTTTATAACAACTACCTTGTGGGGCAAAAGTATAGCACAAGCAAGAGAGAATATAGGAGTCAAGATCTAGGATCTTTTAGTCTCAGCTCCAGGAAGGACATTGTATAGGTATAGGTCAGCTCTTCAAACTTCTGTTTCTAAATGTGTACAAGTAGCTCCTTTCTCTATTTCAAATCTATAATGATTTTTCAAAAGTCAAATGTTATTAAAAATCATTTTTAAAATGTTTTTATTTCTCCACAATCATTTCACTCATAGTAACTTTAACGATCCTTGAAATCAAGACATGTTCACCAAAGACCAGAAATTAATATCAACAAAAAGTACTGAGAATATTTTATGGTCAGAAAATTGCAGTTCACTTTTTAAGATAAATTCCATTTGCCCACTGTTCTGCTTGTGTAAAAGTTTAGTTACAATTACAAAGCTTTTTATCCAGGGGCACCTGGGTGGCTCAGTCCGTTTAAGTGGCTGACTCCTGATTCTGGCTCTGGTCATGATCTCAGGGTCCTGGGATTAAGCTCCCATGGGCACCATGATCAGTGGGGAGTCTGCTGAAGGACTCTTCTCCCTCTCCCCCACTTGAAAGCATGCTCTCTCCAAAATAAATAAATAAACAAACAAACAAACAAAATTTATTTATTTATTTATTTAAATTTAATTTAAATTTAATTTTATTAAATTTAATTTAATAAAAAAATAAATTTAAATTAATTTAAATTTAAATAAATAAATAAATAAATAAAATAAAAATAAAGCTTTTTGTCCATATATGTAAAGAAGGCTTCACAGTCCAAAATATAAACACTTGATCTAATTAAGTTAAATTAATATTTTGGCAGAATTCTTTTTCTTTTCATAAAAACACTGAACAAAGGATCTCCAGCTTGCATTTAAGAAAATAACAATGAATCCTATAAAAATAATCAAACTCCAGATAGGTAAAATTAGCATGCTTTATTAAAATTGTGATGAGGGGCGCCTGGGTGGCTCAGTGGTTTAAGCCTCTGCCTTCGGCTCAGGTCATAGTCTCAGGGTCCTGGGATCAAGCTCCACATCAGGCTCTCTGCTCAGCAGGAAGCCTGCTTCCTCCTCTCTCTCTGCTTGCCTCTGTGTACTTGTAATCTCTCTCTCTGTCAAATAAATAAATAAAATCTTTAAAAAAAAAATTGTGATGAGATTCTTTCATGCCAGGACAGAATATGAAATGTTACATTTTTTAATACTGTAAAATGTACCCAAAATAGATGTTTGTCATTTTAAAATTTTCACATCTTCGTAGAAACTAAACTCAAAGGTATTGACTCATTTCCTTTATACCTACACACATCACTAAGGGCATTCACTGTAATATAAATTGTTTTAAATTACCGTTATCCAAAAAACACAGAAACATGATGTTCTTATTCAAAAGATCCTTTGCTACTTTGCAAGCATTTTCTTCTAGCTACTAAAAACGAACAAATTTAAATTTAGGTCTCAGTCTTATATACAAGAAAAATACATCAACACACATCCTAAATTAACTTACCTATCTGAGACATGTGCATATAGCTTTTGGATGAAAGAATGCACAAACACTAATTGATAAGCTGATTTTCATTCCTTAGTTTTAGGATAAAGAAACATTTATGGGGGCACCTGGGTGGCTCAGTGGGTTAAAGCCTCTGCCTTCGGCTCAAGTCATGATCTCAGGGTCCTGGGATAGAGGCTCACATCCCACTCTCTGTCAGCAGGGAGCCTGCTTCCCCCACTCTCTCAGCCTGCCTCTTTGCCTACTTGTGATCTCTCTCTGTCAAATAAATAAAATCTTTAAAAATAAAAAACACACCTATTAAAAAAAAACATTTATGTGCCTGAGCTAAGTCACCCAAATAAAATTTTAAAATGGAAAGTTCCTTTTCTCAACCCCAACTCTGAAAAAAATACAACCAACCACACCACAACCTAAATCCTAGAAAAAGAATTATTAAATAGGGTGGACTTCAGTAATATTAATCTCTTCACAGGATAATTTGGTTTTAAACAAAAAAAACCTACATTTCCAAAAAAAGAAAAAAACAAACCTACATTTCCTTCAAATTTCAATTGTAATGCCAACGATGATACTAACAAAAGTTATAATGCTATACTCTCAGGATTTTAAAATAGAAAAAAAAAAACCCAAGGTTTTGTTTATTGATGACTTATTGTTCATCAATTTATCCCCTGAAAAGTACGTTCACGTTGTTTTTATGTTTACAAGTAAAACAGCTAAAAACAAGTAAAAAGTTAAAAATAGGGTAAGAAAAAAGTGCAAGATACAAGATCCTGGTCTTACACTGTTTCACTGATTTTTAAAAAGTTCAAAATAACCACATTATAAGGAACTCATTTACATTCTTGCTGCTACGACAATCAAAGTGACCTACAGTAGACATGTTTGCTACCTAACATAAAATTTCCTATAAGTGGAAAAAAAAAGCTGCTCTATTTAAAAAACATTAAGGCAAAAACAAAAACATATGCAAAAGATACAAGAAAACTAACAAGAATTTTGAATATTACTACATACAAGATGGTTCAGTAATTTGAGCTACCGGATGTGAAAAATCTTGAAAATGAAAAGTATTGTGGTTTAGATGTTTCAGAATGGTATTTTCAATGAAGACATGTAAAGGAGATGTTATAAAACAACTGAAAATCTAGGTCCTTGTTTGCTGATCTCTGTACCTGTTTTTAAACCTACACACACAGACACAGAATATATGTAAATCTATTTAAGTGGTGCAATATCCTCAAAATTTAAAGATTTTACATACCCTTTTGTTTATAAACTATTCCTAAATTCTGTATTAATATTCATCAAACAACTTAGAATAACAGTAATCTAATGATGTTTAAAAAATGGCTTTCTGGATTATATTTTTCTTATTTATAACTATAAGAAGCTTATACTCTCCAATAATTAGAAAGTTAAAATTAATCTCTTATTTCCTTCAAACCACTTTTAGTAAGATATATCAATTTTAAGAATCACCAAAAGTTTTAATTAGTCCTTATATTCTCTTAAATATTTACAGTAAATAACAAAACCAACATTCTAAATTATGCAGTAGCTTGCTATGGACTAAATTGTTCCCCTCCCCCAAAAAATTCATATGTTTAAGCCTTAACCCCCAATCTCAAGGTATTTAGAGGTTAGATAATCAGGTTTAAAGTCATGGTGGTGGGGCACTCATGATGAGATTAGTGGCCTTTTAAGAAGGGAACCAGAAAGCTCTCTCTCTGCCAGACCTCGGACTTCCAGCCTCCAAAACTGTGAGAAAATAAGTTGCTATTGTTTGAGCCACTTAACCTACGGTATTTTGCTATAGCAGCTGAGGAGAAAGGAGGACATACTGTGTGTGTATAACAAAATTAATGTATGTTTCCAAATAAAATGCTGATTACACTTTGTTGTACGATTACAGGGACCCCTAACAAGTTTATTGTCCTTTCCTTTTTCTTTAACCAGGATATTAAAAACAGGTTACTTTTCCCAAAAGATTACTTTATGCCAAGTACAACAAGGTCAAGATTTGCAATAACTTGTGCCCTATAGAACTGGAATGCATAAAGCATAACATGTCAACCTTATACTTCAGCACAGTTAATTGGAACAAATTGAAATGATTTAAATATTGATACAATCTCCTGTCAAGAGATTTAAATCACAAAGTCCAATTTTGTCAGAATTTAACAAATTTAGTTTAAGTAGTAAACTTAGTGAAATGGTAAGAATGGAAGTTTAACTCTACTTTGGAAAACATAGCTAAATTGTTTTTATACTGCATACTCAATAAACTCATAATATCAATAAACTCTAATTCTTCTTGCACAATCTTCCTTCCTTGCATTTCTACCATGGCCCATAAAAGATACTGAATAAAACATGTAACATTTTCTTTTACCAGATTTGATCAAGGTACTAGATTGCTCTTAAAGAATGTTCTGACATCAGCATGCTATTTTTAAAAAAGTCTCCAGCCGTTTCAAATCTCTCCTGGTTTAAAGAAAAAAAAAATTTAAGGGGGAGGAGAGAAGTATTCATTTTGAAAAAATTCTCCCAGTGGAAAAGAAAAAAAATCACACCCAGATTTCACGCACACTGGCATGAAATAAAGGCCTTCGGAGGGTTTTAATTGAGAGTTTTAACTCCATAGGTTGTAAGGAACGTCCATTATTAAAGAATGAGGCACGCATAAAACTAATAAACTGTAAAATGAGATTTTTAAATTACAGCTATGACACTATCAATTTTGTGTAGAAAGAAGTCATTTAAATTTCATGAAACTACATATAAATTTTTAAAAAGATCATGAAGCAGAAACGCCAAATTTTTAACAGCGGATACGCTGCCGGGTGGGGGAAGTGAGAAAAGCCGAAGGAAAAGGGCTTCAAAGGGGGCGTTATTCAATAATGTTCCACAAAAAACGTAAAGATTCACGATTATTTCCGTCAAAAATATAAGAAATATATTTTGAAGAGAAAAATGTCCAAATTCGCCTAAACTTGAAACCATTGCATTGCGGCCCCCTTTGTCACACTTAAGCGTCCGCCCTGGTCGCGGTGGGAACAGTTTTGGGGTTCACGGTATACATCCGAAGGGAACAAAGCAACCCTGCATGGCAGGAGCGGCTTTCGGAGCCAGGAGCCTGGACTCGGAGTCGGGCACACTGGGCATTCTCGTCGTGGCAGAAGGGGCCTGAAGGGGCCGTGATCGTCCACTTAGGCCACGGCCCCCACACTCCCGCCGCTGTCACCCAGGGCCGGCCAGGCGACTCTAGGGAGGCTCCAGACAGGGCGCTCCGTCCGCTCCAGACAAACCCACGCCTCCTTCCCGCGCCACGGGCCGCAGGACACACACAGTCACCCGGCTAGCGCCGCCAGGTGGGCACCGGCCGGACTGCGACCCCGGGAGTCTCCCTGGCATCGCCTCGGCTCAGCCCGGCCTCCCACCGCGGACACCGAGCCCAAGGGCCAGACCACCCCGCGAAGCGGCCTCTCCACAGCCAACGGCCGCCGACAACGGCCGCCCGCCCACTCGCGCACTCTCCCCGCCGGCCCCCGGGCCGGGCCCCTGGCGCCCACCTGTTGGTCGCACTCGGGGCACGATTTGGTGGCCATCTTCACTTTTTTGGCTCTAGTTGCAGACA